>JAWNNS010000483.1:0-1200000 GCA_035044605.1 Scaptomyza cyrtandrae | reverse complement strand
TATAAGTTTTTTAAATTTACAATTTAGTAAACTTTTCACAACTTTTTAAGAACCACCAAAGAATCAAAAATTAAACTGACTAAAGCACACATCATAGTTTCAAATCTGTTATTAGTTTCTTTAGGGTATATGAACAGCCATTTCCGTTGCTAAAATTTTAATACACAAATCTGCTAAATTTGTTCATTAAATTAACGCAAGCCTACAAAGCCAGAAAAGAAGAGTCTTCGATTAGCAAGTAAGAGAATCCAGTCGAGAAAGCTCGCTATCAGATAACCTGAACGCATACAATCAATATTTGTGTGTTTGTGTGCTTGTGCACGCATACAGAGAAACTGCATGTAATGCTTAAATTCTAAATACGTAACTTTAAATTTTATCTTTGATATTGTTGGTTGTAATTACCTGGTAGTTGGGACACAATTATTTGTATCATCCGGCGCGAATGACCATGTGGTTTATTTTAAAATTTTTCGATAACTTGCCGGCATCCAAACTCCAAGATATACTTTTTATTAATTAATAAGAAGATTTTCTTATTCTATTTTTTTCAGCTATCGATAACATAACAAAGTACCAGTAGTAACATTCTGAGTTATTAAATACATCGAGTAAATTAATAGTAATACATTCTTTTGATTATCGATTACAGATATATATATAAACTTAAATTTAACAACAGATACCTTCGGTGTTTCTCAACCTTTTTTATACTCTGATCCCATTAAAAATGGGAAAAAAGGGTATAATGGTTTTGTGCAAAAGTATGTAACAGGCAGAAGGAAGCATCTCCGACCCCATAAAGTGTATATATTCTTGATCAGCATCAACAGCCGAGTCGATATAGCCATGTCCGTCTGTCTGTCCGTCCGTCCGTATGTATGAGCCAACCGATCTCAGAGACTATAAGAGCTAGAGACTCCAGATTTGGAATTTAATATCGCCTAATCCCTAGGCAGTACAAGTTTGTTTCCGATTTTCGATAACTCATCCCGTTTCCGATATACACATGTGATCGATAACAACAAAATCTTGAATTTTGAAAACTTTGAGATGGCATTTGAAATAATGAACAAAATAATGATAACCTGTGAAATTTTAATTAAAATCGGTTAAGAAACACCGGAGATATGGGACGTTGAAGTTGTATATGCAGTATGCAGTATGTGCGTACATACAAACACACATACTTGCAAACACTGACTGTACACGTAAAGTATAGGGATCAGGGTATCGTCTAGTCGGGATTTCTATAGTTATCGATATGAATTGCATGTCGGCAACAAGAAAATAATAAATATATATTGACATCCATTTGTACAAAACCAGAAAGAATACCATTTTTCTCCCATTTCATAAGTTCAGGGTATACAAACGTGGTGCACAAATATCACAACAATAACTCAACAGTGTTTTTTTTTTTTTTTGTCTTGTTTTTGAGACAGTGACAATTTTCATGCGAAACGTCAACATCAACTTTAATTTACAACATAAACTTGCAGAGCTGTCCACAAATCGATTGAATAAAGTATAACAAAGAGCATGTCATGAAGATTATCCCTTAATGTAAAGTTCATGAATCGTTTTAAGTTAAGTTAAGTTAAGCTTATGCTTATCAGCTCCGTCCGACCAACGAATGTGTTGAAAGTGGCAAAACACCATTTGTACAGAATAATTTTTAGCAGATTTATTGAAAGCAGCTTTGTTCGATGAAAGCGCAGTGAGTCATTCATTTTGTTATACCCTGAACACATTAAAAATTGATAAAAAGGGTACATTGGTTTTGTGCAGAAGTATGTAACAGGCAGAAGGAAGCATCTCCGACCCTATAAAGTATATATGTATATTAAACACAAAGCATATATATATCAGCATCAACGGCCGAATCGATATAGGCATATCCGTCTGTCCGTCCGTCTTTCCGCATGTATAAACGCGTCAATCTCAGAGACTATAAGAGCTGGATACTCCAGATTTGGAACATTAGCTCGCCTAATCCCTAGGCAGCACAAGTTTGTTTTCGATTTTCGATAACTCTTCCTATTTCCGGTATACGCATGGGATCGATAACAACAAAATCTTGAATGTGGAAAACTTTGTTACGGCGTTTGAAACATTAAGCAAAGTAATGACAATCTGTAATAAATCTGTTTTTATTGAAATCGGCTGAGAAACACCGGAGATATGGAACATTGAATTTGAGTATGCAGTATGCTAATACTTGCAAGCATTAATTGTAACGCGTATATATGTGTCTCATCGATGTGAACCTCCAGTCTTATCGGTTTGTTATCGATTTCGCAGCACACCAGTATGTTTAGCGCCCCCATCTTGACAGTTTTTCTGACGAATACATGTACCAAGCTATGTGCAAAGTTTTAATTGAGTAACCTTAAGGGTGTCAAAAAAAGTTGCGAGTTTACGGACAGACGGACATTGCTCAAAATCAATATACTCCTTTACCTATCACAGTATAAAAACTTTAAAACACAACAGTTCTCGACGGTTAAAGATTAACCAACCAAATAATGACTGTACAAATAAGGTTTAGGGTATCTTCTAGTCGTGACATGTTTTTGTTGCCACGTTATGAATAGTTTAATGCGGTTTCACACAGTATGATGAAAAACTAAGTTGCTAATTGAGGGATTGCAGTGCATTATGTCATAATATTTATGAGTAATGTAAAAGCCAAAACCGACACTAAAATGCCGCCCAGCTTTTTAATTTAGTTTTTTAGTCGCTGCGAGAAGGGAAAAATCCTGGCTCTTAAATAATTTGAAGTTAATTATGCGACAGCTTTTCGCAAAAATGCTTACGCTTCTAAAAGCAAAGCACTTTAACGTTTTTAACCCTTTAGTTTGGTTTTTTATTTTATTTTTACATTAAACACATTATATGGGAAAACGGTTGAAGATAACACTGAAAAATTTAATTTAAACGATTTGAACTTGCTTTTGAAACTTTGTTAGTTAAGTCGAAATCGGTTAAGAAAAACTTAAATTATCAAAGATAAAATTTCACTTCAGTGCAGGCAGTTTCCGTATACAAGCAATGATTGTAAAGTAATCTTTTAGTCGAGCTTTCCCATCTTTTAATTTCCATTTCTACAGTCAAAAAAGCTGACATCCATAGACACACTCAAAAATAAGAAATAAATGCCAATATTATTTTAAGGCGAATTTTATCATTGTCGTCGTCTGGCGACCCAAAACGACAAATTCATGAATAAAGCAATCGAATCCCGGAAAGGTAAATAAAATATCTGTACTCAGAAACGGAAGGTAGAAGAGTATATTGGTTTTGTCTTTCGGTATGAAGGCTGTTTTTTCGACACCTTTCGAGCTACACACTTGAAACCTTAAAACGTGTCAAGATCATTATTCCCTCTGGGTCTGGCATATCGATAGCATATTAATACAACTCGAGGTGCAAATCTCTACATACATATTTCAGCATTTGTAGAGACCGACTCACAAAATTTGAAGGCAGTTGCCGATATTCCCGAAAAATCTTCAGTCAAAATGCAACGCTTTTTAAAATCGGAATTCACAAAATCTTTCACAGATTTTGAGCTACAGTCAGCCATTTGTACCAATTTAACAACAGTGTTGAAAAATAAACTTGTACTGCCTAGAGCTTAGACTAGCTTATCTTCCAAATCTAGCTCTCAAAGTCTCTGAGATCGACGCGTTCTTACATACAGACAGACGGACATGGCTATAACTACTGGGTTGGTTGTTGATTCTGATCAAGAATATATATTCTGCCTGTTAATACTTACTGAACATCGTTGTTCAAAAAATATTTTATTTATTTTGTCCAAAAATTAAAAAACTTGGATCAGTAAATAATCTGAAAGGTAAAGTGGTTTGTTATTAAATTTAAAATGTTGATGGAATGAAAATTACTTTGAGATAAAGTACTACTCATATAATTTCAAATGTTGTGGCCATGTCTGTCTGTCCATCTTTCTGTCTATTCGTGTCTATGAACGTGTTATGCCATATGAGCAAAAACTGCATAAATATTTTAAGGCCACGACCACCCCTTTCGTCACCAGCCATTTGAATTCGGATGCATTTATATATTTTCTGAATATACATATGGACATACAAATTGTTTCCAACGTGTTAGTTTACAAATCGAACAGCTCTAAATTTGTGGAGGATCTAAAAAAAAGAGAGCAATTTGTGCAGCTCTATATTTCTGCCACTGCACAAGGCAATTTGTGATCAATCTCAGCCATGATGACTCAGCCGGAGTTCAAACGACATTAAATCTTGGCCAATTTTGAGACAAAAAATCTGGCACATTGTAAGCTTGATGCTTTTCCCAAAAAAAAACAAAAGAGACTTGCCAGCCAAATAAATTTTCTGAGCCACAAAAAAGGGCAGCAGAACGAAACGATAAAAATAAGTCTTCAGCTCCAATACTACTTTAATCATTTCAAGCGTTTTAATAAAAGTCTGGCTAGTCAGCCGTCATGTGAATGATATTTTATAACACACCACACCCGGAACTAGGTATCGTTTTGGAAAGTGGTAAAAAAAAATGGGCAGTGTGACAACGTACATGCAGCTCAACTACCCACACTCGTAGCGATGAGCCTGCCGCATGACAGGGCACGTTTTGCGCATTCGTCTCGATTGCAGTTTAGTGCAATCAAAGAGGATTCATCAGCGAAGGACCAAAAATGACCAGCCAAGCGTTTATAATACCACCAGACAACACCAACAGAGACCGACTATCGGGATGCTAAGAACTAAGAACTGTGGACTGTACAGCGCCGAGCGAGCAAGCCTTAAACCAACGAAATTAGTGTAGAACTAAAATCCGATTTGGGAAAACAATATGAACAGAGTCGATGGGTGGTGGTTGTGCTGCTTTGCTGGTAGCCGCTGCGGTCCTGTGGGAAACACCAAATCGTGCATTTAGGGGTAAATTCAACATAATCGAGACAACTCCGTTCAACCAACGGCTAATCTGCCTCTCGTGGGTTTTTACTGCTTTTTATCAGTCCTCAGATATCTGATAGCTGCAAAATTTTTATGACTTTTCACCATGAGCGCAGAGAGCTGAATTCTATTAAATTTAATGTCTGGCCGACTGGCTGGTAGCTTAAAATGTGCATATGCATGAGTGTTGTGGAGTTTGAGTCGCCTCAAATTAGTTTCTTACGCTTGAGTTAGCCTTAATGCACAAAAAGTGCTCAAGGGATTTGGCGTAATTCGATTAGAAAGGGATTACCGGACCAACAACTTAAACGCAAAGAGCTCTTCTCGAAACAATGTATGTCTCTAATGGTATGGCCATGCGCTTTGATGAATGATGTATCGTATTTTTGAGCAATAGCACCAGCTGTTCTTTCAAGCGTTGACGAAAGTTAAGGCTTCTGAAGCCATATGAGCAGAAGTGCTTAGGAAGTGTTAAAGCGTAAAGCTTTTAAATTGGCCACGGGCCATGACTTAAAACAAAGTTCACAAGAGCTAAAATTTAATATAACAAGGTAAAATTTCTGAAGACTTTGGTACTCTCCTTCCAAACTGCTGAGAAAACCGTTCATTTACACAGGCCAATATTCCAATGTTCTTACCAGAATCCACACCATATTTTTCTGAATCGGGAGTCCCAATAAGCCTAACCTAACCTATTAAAGTCCATCCGATTGGGATCTATTTTTATACCCTTAACCCATTGAAAATGGAAAAAGACGGTAAAATGGTTTTGTGCAAAAGTGTGTAACAGGCGGAAGGAGGCATATCCGACCCCATAAAGTATATATATTCTTGATCAGCATCAACAGCCGAGTCGATATAGCCATGTCTGTCTGTCCGTCTGTCTGTCCGTCTGTCCGTCCGTATGTATGAGCCAACCGATCTCAGAGACTATAAGAGCTAGAGACTCCAGATTTTAAACTTAAGCTCGCCTAATCCCTAGGCAGTACAAGTTTGTTTTCGATTTTCGATCTCTTCCCGTTTTCGATATACACAAAATCTTGAATTTTGAAAACTTTGACATGGCATTTGAAATAATGAACAAAATAATAACAATCTGTGAAATTTTTATTAAAATCGGTTAAGAAACACCGGAGATATGGGACATTAAAGTTGTGTATGCAGTATGTGCGTACATACAAACACACATACTTGCACGCACAGACTGTACGCGTTAAGTATAGGGTTCAGAGTATCGTCTAGTCGGGATTTCTCGACTAGAGCCTCCTCACTTAATACCTTAAATCTATGAAATGGGTATAAAAGCTAGAGGCTTATGATTTGGGAAATAAATTTTCTATACTTCTTTCTATTCTTGATACGCACCTGTAATCGATAACAATAAAATCTAGATTTTTGAGAACTTTAATCGATACCAATAAAATCTTGATTTTTAAGAACCTTAAACTTTTAAAAACTATTGAAAAAATACTAGAAACTCCGGAGATATTGGATCTAAGTCATAGTGCATTCGCGCACTTTTGTATACGCGTGCATACACATGCATATAATATACACACAATTACTACTGCCTTCTTTCCTGTTTTTTTGTTGTATGCCAGTCATTTAAGTTTATTTAAATGCTGTATCAAAAGTATAATTTTAAGCATTTAGCAACCTTAAATGCAATCTCTAAAAGCCCGTCCTCAATTTAGCGAAATGAAAGTAAGATTTCATGACATCTTCCCATTTAATGCTTTTAACAGTAAAGTCCAAGACACAAGGGGTGAAAGAAGCTGACTTAAAACTGTCAAGTGAAAATCAACTAAAAAATTGATTTAACCACAAATTGCTAATACGACACGTAAGGAGCCGAAGCAAAGAAGTTGCTTCGCAATTTGCAATAGGGTGTAGGATCGATTCCGCTAAAAATCAGAAACGAGTATAAATATCGGCGTATATAATTAAACTGTCAGATTATTGTGACATGTCAAACAAATAAATTGCGATACATTTTCGAAGAAAAAGAGTAAGTCCCACTTGGAATATCACAGTAAATTATATTGTCGCATTGCTAAAAAGAGAAAATCTACGGGGCGTTAAATTTGCAAATAACAAACGGTATGGTATTTGGCACCCCAAACATTAATAACTGTAATTTTATATTAGGTACGTGTTTTCCCCTTCTGACATTTCCGTCTTTATTTGGCAAACTTTGTCGCACAAAGGGTTGCAATTTATAGCCGCTTATAATGCTCACTACTAGCTACCCCTCTCTTTCTCCCTCTATGACCCTCTTACACTTACTCTTCATATATCTGTGTAAATTTAACCATGACAATGAACCCCAAACAGAACTCAAAAGTCATGCTGAATTGCTCGTAAATTGTAAAAAAAAAACAAGTAAAAAGGCTCTAGTCGAGAAATCCCGACTAGACGGAACTTAAGCTCGCCTAACCCCTAGGCAGTACAAGTTTGTCGATTGTTCGATTTTCGAACAATCCCGTTTTTGATATACACGTGGGATCGATAATAACAAAATATTGAATTTTGAAAACTTTGAGATTGCAGTTGAATTACTAAACTTAACCTTGAAAATCTGTGAAATTTTTATTAAAATCGATTAAGAGACAACGGAAAAATGGAACATTGAAGTTGAACACATACACAAGAATATGGTTCAGGGTATCGTCTAGTCGGGATTTCTCGACTAGAGCCTTCTTACTTGTTGTTATTACCACGTGAAAATTTACAAATATAAAAATAAACAATCAACGTTTGTAAAATAAATATCTAGAACAGATTTTGTGGTAAATGTGCTTGTTGTCCAGTTTTTAAATGTGTTGTTGCTGTATTTTTAGACCAAAACTAAAAAAATATTTAGATCTTCTGTGAAATGTAACTTTCGCGTCTATAAACATCTAGAATAATAATAATGAGAAGTTTTCAAAAAACATCAGCAATATAGCGGCTGTATTTATATTTTTAAATGTTTTAATTTTTTCGTCTTTGGCTAGATCATTTTCAAGATTTTCAAGATTTTCAAGTTTTACGATAATGATTACATGTGTATATTGTATATTTATATATATATATATATATATATATATATATAAAGTGGTTGGTTTTTTAAAACAAACTTGTTCTGATTATGACCTAGAAGAGCTTAAATTCAAAATCTGAAGCTGTTATAGCCTCTGAAATGGACGTGTTAATACATACAGACGGACGGACGGACATACGAACATAGCTATATCGACTTGGCTTTTGATGCTGGTTAAGAATATATATATACTTTAAGGGGTCGGAAATGTTACCCTCTTTCAACGGGCTCAGCGTATGAAAACCTGAACTTCTTCCTAACCATTGGTATTTCACATGCAAAATTTCAAGTTGCTGTCTTTAATTTTATGATTGATGCAAAAAAAAAATAATGCTTGTCTATAGACCCCTCAAAAGCAAGCCCCACTTGGGGAAGCGTTTTTGAGTTCAAAAAACTGCAAACAAAGGGCTACCAAAAAATTGCAAACATGTTTTCATACCTACAAGCGGCGTATAAAATAAGAGAGCATTAACAGCTCCCCTCGGCAGGCAGCAGACGCTATGCACTTTGTACAGAGCGCCCAAAAACTAACGCCTAGTTACAGAAACCGCACTTAAGGACGGTCCAGTTTCGGCACAGAGCAAAAAAGAAAAGGGCCAACTCACACACAGAGAACAACAATATTTCTTGAGCTAACGCCCAGCAACAAAGGCAACTAAAGGAATAACGAAAAGAAAAGCAAATTCCGCTGTGTTTTAATTTTCTATTGAAATTGTTAAAAGCAGGACAGAACAGAGGACTTAAGCGCAGGATATGCAACGTCGATTTGTTTGCTTCGGTTGTGGTCTGAGGTCTCTCTGTCTTTGTGTGTGCGCGAGTGTATGGTTTGCCTAACCCCCCTTCATATTAGAAAGCACTCTCCCAATGAAGAAAAGAAATTAAATGCCCCAAAGGCATTTTTTAACGATACAGCTTGCACAAAAGGCGACCATAGAGAAGATGCAGTAAAGCACCCGTAAAGCGGAAGGAAATACCAAAAACAAAACAACAACAAAAAAACAGAAAAAAGAAACGGCTGAGAGACTTAGAGACATCTAAGGGAGCGAGAAAAGCATTTAAGAAAAACATCATCAGAGTATTTGCCTGAAACCACAAATTACTTACAGCGCAGCAGGCTGTCAAGTGGGCGTGACTGCGTGCAAGAACATATGACTCCCACCCAGCTTCCAGCTCCTAGCTCCCATTCGTATGCAAAAAAAAAGGGAAACCAGCGGTGCGGCAGTTACCGTGTCCAGTAAAGCCATTTGTCAGCCATATGCGATGGTACAGGAGAAGAGACTCCAGCAGCTGCTCCAACAGCAAATAAGAATATTCCCATCTCCTGCTTTGTTTGCGTTACCGTGTCCGGCTCTTCTCCTCTTTGTTAGCTGTCCTGGGCCTGGCAAAATTTATAAAAGAAAAAATTGCTGCAAACAAGCCAGGCAACTGAATAGCTCACTAGCCCAGGCCAAAATAAGAAACGCCGAATTGAAATACTTGCAATGAACATAACAAGTAAGAATGTTCTAGTCGAGAAATCCCGACTAGACGATACCCTGATCCCTATACTTTACGCGTACAGTCAGTTTTTGCAAGTATGTGTGTTTGTATGTACGCACATACTGCATACACAACTTTAATGTCCCATATCTCCGGTGTTGCTTAACCGATTTTAAAAAAAATTTCACAGATTGTCATTATTTTGTTTATTTATTTCAAATGCCATTTTAAAGCTTTAAAAATTCAAGATTTTGTGTATATCGAAAACGGGAAGAGATCGAAAATCGAAAACAAACTTGTACTGCCTAGGGATTAGGCGAGCTTAAGTTTAAAATCTGGAGTCTCTAGCTCTTATAGTCTCTGAGATCGGTTGGCTCATACATACGGACGGACAGACAGAAGGACATGGCTATATCGACTCGGCTGTTGATGCTGATCAAGAATATATATACTTTATGGGATCGGAGATGCTTCCTTCTGCCTTTTACATACTTTTGCACAAAACCATTATACCCTTTTTTCCCATTTTTAATGGGATCAGGGTATAAAAAAGGCAAGCAAGCAAACAACAACAACATTGGACTGCGCTAGAAAACTTTTGAATGCTGTTGCTCCTTTGGTGTTCGCGCTTATTGCATTGACAGGCCAGTTACCAGTTGCCTCCGGGTGGCCCTTGAACATGGAGCAGCCGCTACCGCTGTTTGCTAAAGGTACAAAAACAAGGAAGTAAGAGGCGAATGCCACAAGCTGAAATATGTTTTATTAACGGAGGGTGCGAGTTTAATATTGAAAGAAAGTTTCAACGGATCTTACGCTTCCTCCTCAAACAGCAGTCTAAGAAGAACGCAATGGATGTCATGGCTTAAACACTTCTAAACAGTTAAAATTTAACGTTAAACAACTGACTAAATAAAACTAACAAAATTGGCAAGATTGAGATTGAATAATAAATAATTAACGTCACATATCGCGGTAGATAAGAATGGTTTTATGCAATTGATAGATAATTTAATATAAAGTTATATAATTAACAAATTTATAATTCTAAAAATGTGTATTTGTAATATTTATTGCTCGTTCACGCAAAAACTACTGAAATGTAAAGAAACTTTTCAAAAAGACAGCTTATGTATAAGCCTACGATAATGTAATGAACATAGATACGAAAGCAGAGACCGTACGGTATTGGAAAAAAAATGCTGAGCCCTGTAGACTGGCTCGTGTTCTTCTTCTTATACTTCTCGGCCTGCGTCTAATTGGTATTCGTTTTTGCTTTGTGATTGCTCATGCATGCATACGTATACTTCTCGGCCTGCCGCTGTATTTAAATATGTGTTTGTGTGTGTGTGCACTGCTTATGCTTGTCGTGTACATGTGTGTAACTCTTATAGTTTTTCACTCTATCTGACTTGCCAATGAGAATGTAAAAATGAATAGATGAAATTGAAATCGCTGAAACACATACGTATGTATGTATACTAAAATAATATTTTTTATACCCTGATCCCATTAAAAATGGGAAAAAGGGTATAATGAAGTTGTGAAAAAGTATGTAACAGGCAGAAGGAAGCATCTCCGACCCCATAAAGTATATATATTCCTTATCAGCATCAACAGTCGAGTCGATATAGCCATGTCCGTCTGTATGTCTGTATGTATGAACGCGTCGATCTCAGAGACTATAAGAGCTAGAGACTTCAGATTTGGAACTTAAGCTCGCCTTATCCCTAGGCAGTACAAGTTTGTTTTCGATTTTCGATAACTCATCCCGTTTCCGATATACACATATGATCAATAACAACAAAATCTTGAATTTGAAAAATTTTTTGGATGGCATTTGAAAAATTAATCAAAATAATAACAATCTGTGAAATTTTTATTAAAATCGGTTAAGAAACACCGGAGATATGGAACCTTGAAGTTGAGTATGCAGTATGCAGTATGGTCGTACACACACGCACACTGGCAAGCACTGACTGTACGCGTAAAGTATAGGGATCAGGGTATCGTCTAGTCGGGATTTCTCGACTAGAGCCTTCTTGTTTTTTTTTTATTTCAAAACCAAACGGAAGTTTCGATTTGAATAAGCTTTTCTTTTGTAAAAAGATGATTCAATTCCAAAGAAACGAGGCTAGACCTTAATTTTATATTTTTATACCCTGATCCCATTAAAAATGGGAAAAAGGGTATAATGGTTTTGTGCAAATGTATGTAACAGGCAGAAGGAAGCATCTCCGACCCCATCAAGTATATATATTCTTGATCAGCCTCAACAGCCGAGTCGATATAGCCATGTCCGTCTGTCCGTCCGTATGTATGAGCCAACCGATCTCAGAGACTATAAGAGCTAGATACTCCAGATTTGAAACTTAAGCTCGTCCAATCCCTAGGCAGTACAAGTTTGTAC
This sequence comes from Scaptomyza cyrtandrae, assembly GCA_035044605.1. Taxonomy (NCBI): domain Eukaryota; kingdom Metazoa; phylum Arthropoda; class Insecta; order Diptera; family Drosophilidae; genus Scaptomyza; species Scaptomyza cyrtandrae. The sequence goes on along the minus strand of JAWNNS010000483.1, from coordinate 1,188,074 downwards.
AAAATCATGAATTTGGAAAACTTTGAGACGGCGTTTGATACATTTAACAAAATAATGACAATCTGTGAAAAATACATATTTCTTAACAAAATCTCAAAATATGGTCATGCCTTTTTTGAGAACGAGCAATTTGAACACATCAACATGCTTGAACAAACTTTGTATTAATGTAAACTCATGTAAAAATATATTCTAAATGAGAATATTTTCTGCATCCTTGAAAAACATACAGGTTCATCAAAGGTTCGCGACTGGGATTGAGGAAACCAATCAGGCTATGGAAGCACGATTGTTGAAAACACATCATGGAGGGTCTTCAACAACGATGAGGCAACTGCTCAAGTAACAGGTAATATTCATCTAAATATCATAACTCTTTGGCCAAACCAGTTGATGCATGCAAATATAACAAGTAAGAAGGCTCTAGTCGAGAAATCTTGACTAGACGATACCCTGATCCCTTTACTTTACGCGTACAGTCAGTGCTTGCAAGTATGTGTGTATGTGTGTACGCGCATACTACATACTGCATAGAAAACTTTAATTTCCCATATCTCCGGTGTTTCTTAACCGATTTTAATAAAAAATTTCACAGATTGTTATTATTTTGATTAATAATTGAAATGCCATCTCAAAGTTTTCAAAATTCAAGATTTTGTTGTTATCGATCCCGTGTGTATATCGGAAACGGGATGAGTTATCGAAAATCGAAAACAAACTTGTACTGCCCAAGGATTAAGTTCCAAATCTGGAGTCTCTAGCTCTTATAGTCTCTGAGATCGACGCGTTCATACATACAGACGGACAGACGGACATGGCTATATCGACTCGACTGTTGAGGCTGATCAAGAATGTATATACTTTATGGGGTCGGAGATGCTTCCTTCTGCCTGTTACATACTTTTGCACAAATTCATTATACCCCTTTTTCCCATTTTTAATGGGATCAGGGTATAAAAAGAATGTGCCAAGTAGCAAGGGTTTTTTGCGGGCAAGGTATCCGTGTTCATGGTGAGTAGCGACAACTTTTATCGATGGCAGAGTTGTCAGAAAAAGCTCAAGAAGCTTAACATAAGGACTAAACAAGTAAGAAGGCTCTAGTCGAGAAATCCCGACTAGACGATACCCTGATCCCTATACTTTACGCATACAGTCAGTGTTTGCAAGTATGTGTGTTTGTATGTACGCACATACTGCATACACAACTTCAATGTCCCATATCTCCGGTGTTTCTAAGCCGGTTTTAATAAAAATTTCACAGATTGTCATTATTTTGTTCATTATTTCAAATGCCATCTCAGTTTTCAAAATTCAAGATTTTGTTATTATCGATCACATGTGTGTATCGAAAACGGGATGAGCTATCGAAAATCGAAAACAAACTTGTACTGCCTAGGGATTAGGCGAGCTTAAGTTCGAAATCTGGAGTCTCTAGCTCTTATAGTCTCTGAGATCGGTTGGCTCATACATACGGACGGACGGACGGACAGACGGACATGGCTATGTTGATGCTGATCAAGAAAATATATATATACTTTATGGGGTCGGAGATACTTCCTTCTGCCTGTTACATACTGTTGCACAAAACCATTTTACCCTTTTTCCTATTTTTAATGGGATCAGGGTATAAAAAGATATAGATATATGAACACGTGCCAAATGTTTCGACTTCAAGAAAGCACGGTTGTTTTCAAAATTATGTCGGCCTCCTCTGACCCACTTATCTCATCTTCCATACATACTTTAATGACTAAAACGAAAGAATAAAATTAGGTTTGCAACCGTAGCTGCAACTTTTGGCACAACTTTAAGAAACAGGTAGCATAGAACAGAGATCAGAGAAAAATTTTCCAAAAACTCTAAGCAGAGAGTGCGAAAAAAGCAGAGTTGAGAAATGTAGGCAATGCCGCAAGCATTCTGCTTCTTTCGGTGCCTTTGTGCGAGACAAGTATTGCAAGTAGCATTGCCACAGAATTTGCAAGTGTCATTAAAGTGTTAATTGCTTTCATTTGAAGCAGAGCCTACATAAAGAGCAGAGTCTCTCTCTCTCTGTAGTTGCAATACACATATACATATGTGTGCGAGGCGACACTAAAAGCAAAAAAATGCGACTACGACAACGACGACGGTGCTGCGGAGACTGTGCAAATAAGTACTATCTGCGGGCACAGCAACAATTTTTTTGTTATTTTTGTCGTCTTTGTCCCAGAGCGGAGCTGCTCAGTGGCGCAACTTGCCAAAGAAAAATATTGCAAACGGAAGTGTGCAATTAAAGTGTTAAGTGTGTTAATTTCTTGTGAATTTTACGCGCAGAGCGAACAAGAATAAACTGCAGGAACGCTGTAACTGAACCAAAAAAATTGCAATAAAATATTTCACCTTAAAGGGAAAACACAGTCAATAAGTCAAAGAGTCATAAGCTTTGAAATTCAGTTTGTATTTGGTTTGCCGACGAATGTTTAAGCTCTAATAGGTCAATGCAAGTAACAGCATTAAACTATCCAATGAAGCCAAATACCTAGGAGTCAATTTGAGCTTTAAGCTAACATGGATCTACAAAAACTATAAATAGCGCGAAAAGGGCCTTCTTTAATGCAGCAGGCTTTTAAGAAAAATCACGTATTCACTTTTGGTATAGTGAAATAAGGCTAAGAATAACAGGGGCTATGCGACAGTCCCTACGGATGCACAAGTTGTTAGAACAGGATAAGTATTAATAAGCCCCTGTGCACGAGAATGCCTACGTAGAAAAATGACATGAAACAACATCTTCATTATGTCTGTCCGTTTGTCTGCAAAACTCAAAAATCTTAAATCTACCGCGTGCTCCTCTTCCTCTAAAAACCGCGAAAGCCTTTATTTCTTACAGCTTTTAAGCTAAAGTGACAATTTTGTGTATAATTTCCTAATATGTGTTTTGGAGCCATTCTTTCATCAATTCATTATTTGTATAGTAGGCTAATAACCACTGTCTGGTGGTTCGGCGATGTAGAAAGAATGTGGTGAAAATAATATTTATTTATTTCATATTATACTTATATAATAACATAAACGTCCAGCAGGAAAAGTGATGGTATGTCTGCCTGGAGATCACTCATGAATGCGTCAGATAATCAAGCCAAACGAAGCCAGTCAGGCCAATGCCAACGATTCTTGAGACAGACCCCTTTCAAATTGCTCAGATTTAGCTGCCATTGGAGCGCAAGCTTTTCCCAAAGTTCAACGACGCGCTTCAGGCTTAGGTCTGGATCTGCTCTCAGCATACTGGCGACAATTAGATCTGACTGCTGACAGAACACTGAGTGTGGCACATGAAAATCATAAAATCATAAAAAAAAATAGTTGGCAAGAAAGCACAAAGAAATAAGAAGACAAGTCCAGACGCTGTAATGCATCCATCCATGCACAACCCATTCAACTCCTGATGCTGTATGCCGCAAACTCCACTTTTCTTTATTCCAATTTGCTTTGCCATGTTCGTCAGTGACGAGAAGATACCATGAACGCTATACTAAACGCGTACAGTCAATGCTTGCACGTATGTGTGTGTGTGTGTGTGTGTGTACGCGTGAACTGCATCCTTTGTCTAATGTGGCCTATATCCATTTTACGTACCTACCCTAAAAAAACAAGTAAGAAGGCTCTAGTCGAGAAATCCCGACTAGACGATACCCTGATCCCTATACTTTACGCGTACAGTCAGTGCTTGCAAGTATGTGTGCGTGTGTGAACGACCATACTGCATACTGCATACTCAACTTCAAGGTTCCATATCTCCGGTGTTCTCAACCGATTTTAGTAAAATTTCACAGATTGTTATTATTTTGATTAATAATTCAAATGCCATCCAAAAATTTTTCAAATTCAAGATTTTGTTGTTATCGATCCCATGAGTATATCGGAAACGGGATGAGTTATCGAAAATCGAAAACAAACTTGTACTGCCTAGGGATTAGGCGAGCTTAAGTTCGAAATCTGGAGACTCTAGCTCTTATAGTCTCTGAGATCGACGCGTTCATACATACAGACGGACAGACGGACATGGCTATATCGACTCGACTGTTGATGCTGATAAAGAATATATATACTTTATGAGGTCGGAGATGCTTCCTTCTGCCTGTTACATACTTTTGCACAGCTTCATTATACCCTTTTTTCTTATTTTTAATTGGATCAGGGTATAAAAACGGCGCCAGCCTTTGAAAGCAGTTGAAAATACCGACTGTACAGCTCGAGTTTTACACATCGGTACTTAAAATTTTTTAAGGCCACATTCGCGAGATATGGTGATTCCATAATCATTCTTCATTTCATTGGCAAGCGATCTGGCCAAAAAAAATTGGACTTTTATGAATCTGAGCATTTTTAATTTAATTAAATGTAACTGTACATACTAATTTCATACAAATTTTACAACGAAAATGCACCAAAAACTGAAGTGTATAAAGCATTTCTTGGCAGTTGAATTTAGTGCCTTTGTTAGTATTTTAAATGTTTCTTTGTTAATGTTGATGTTTTTTAAGTTCTGTTTAATAGGTTTAAAAGATAATTGACTGAATTATTTATAAAAAATAAAAAAAAATTAAGAAACAACAACCAGTGTGTCCGTACATCAATATTTTTCACTGTGTGTAAAGCATTTGTGGGCAAGCTGTATATGCGTGACGGGGCCAAAGATGCTTCCTTCTGTCAGTAACATAATTTTGCCCAAAACCATTATAACCTTTTTACCAATTTTCAATGGGTTCATGGTATAAAAATAAAAAATTTTCTTTGTGAAATGCTTGTCTAGGAGAAACCCAAATCTATCTATCACTTTTGATTAAATTTTCATGTTTTATAAATAATTTGTTCAAGTAAATTAAATTAATTTTGTGACTTATTTTTATCGATGATTGGTGCTGTCGCAAATGTTAATTGTTTTTGATAATATAAAATATAATTTTTTCTTAAGACCACATTCTCCAAATCTGTTTTCTCTAGCTCTTAAGGTCTCTCGACACACAGACAGAAAGAAGGGCATGCCAAAATAAGCTCGGCTGTTGGTGCTGATCAATAATAATATATTATTATACATACCTTGTGGAGTCAAAGATGCTTCTTTTTAAATTTTATGTGTTCGGTGTATAAAATAAGCAAACAGTTCGTACCAACAACAACAGAACAAGGAATCGCCAGCCCTGAGTCTTAGCTACATATCAACAACCCTTTTATTGTTTAATGCGATTTATGGTCCAGTCATCGTCTGTCGTTCGTCTGTAGGTTTTGGAATCGTCGTCTGCGTCATAATTTTTGAGTTTGGCAGTCACGCACAGATTGTTGGATCCATATTAATTAATGATGTTGCAGACAATGATCATTTTTATACCCTTCTCCAGTGAAAATTAAAAATAGGGTATAAAGGGTTTGTGCACATGCATGTAATAAGAAGAAGAAAGCATCGCACCAACAGACAAATCGATTTGGCCATATCCGTCGGTCCATTCGCCTTTATGAGTGCGTTCTTCTCGGAAATAATCAGGCCTTGAGATTTTAGGTTTGCGACATATTTGCATATTTCTTAACATTTTCTATACATATGTATGTATATACAGATATACACATGTTATCGTTAACAACAAAAACACTCAAAATATCAAAGATTGAAGTTTATCCAAGCAAACTATGACTGTAGGAGTAAAGTCAGGGGATCTCTAAGTCGTGCTATCTCGATTAGAGCCTTTCAACTTGTTTGTTTTTGTATTCTGTCGAAATTTTTCGTTTAAAGCGGCCGCGAAGAGGTGTTTGGCAAGTGGAGCGTTGTCTGTTCGTCTGCGAATCAGCAGCTTTCAATTGCATAATTTTGCAAGAGGAACCTTCCAGGAATTGTTGCCATCATTATGAGCCTTAAATGCAACAAGTTGGTTTATAATTTAAATGTCAAAATTTGTTTCCAAGTTAGGTATGTTTCTTATTATACCCTGACCCCATTAAAAATGGGAAAAAAGGCATAATGTTTTTGTGCAAACGAATGTAACAGACAGAAGGAAGCAACTCCGACCTTATAAAGTATATATATTCTTTATCAGCATCAACAGTCGAGACGATATTGCCATGTCCGTCTGTCCGTCTGTCTGTCCGTCCGTATGTATGAGCAAGCCGATCTCAGAGACTATAAGAGCTAGAGACTCCAGATTTCGAATTTAAGCTCGCCTAATCCCTCGGCAGTACAAGTTTGTTTTTGATTTTCGATTACTCATCCCGTTTCCGAAATACACATGTGATCAATAACAACAAAATCTTGAATTTTGAAAACTTTGAGGTAGCATTTGAAATATTAAACAAAATAATGATAATCTGTGAAAATTTTATTAAATTCGGTTAAGAAACGCCGGAGATATGGAACATTGAAGTCGAGTATGCAGTATGCACTCACACACACATACTTGCAAGCACTGACTGAACGCTTAAAGTATAGGATTCAGGGTATCGTCTAGTCGTGATTTCTCGACTAGAGCCTTCTTACTTGTTTTTATTTCATTAATTATTTTTTCTTATCTGCTTAATTTGTTTAATTTGTCGTTTAAAAGTGTTAGGCCGCTTAAAAATTTAAAAAAAAAACTTTTAAAATTAAATGAATACAGCTTTAATTTTAAACATTCTTTATTTTTGAACAATTCTGCAAATAAAAAAATTTCATTGTAGAAAATAATCTAATTTGCAATTATATTATTGTTCTTCTGACTACCACAAAATGCTAACACAACCCTGTGTGATCTGACCAGTGTGTACAGCTACATACTTGGAAATACGTTGAACCCTAGATCTTACACGTACGGTGCTCCTTGCACAAATGCTTAATGACTTTATTTCAATTTTCCATATTTTCGGTGTTTCTCAACCCATTAAACCAACTTCATGGGTTCAGGAAATAAAAATCGGATTTCATATGTGATCCAAAATGAGCTGAGATCTCTTATTAATGCTGTGGGCGCCTTAGCTGTTGAGCTATTTGCAAACACATTTCAGTTGCATTTAAATCCCGACTAGATGATACCCTGAAACCTATACTCAGCGCGTACGATCAGTATTTGAAAGTATATATGTGTGTGTATACGCGTATACTGTACCACAGTTGACTTAAACTAAATTTTCCATATCTCTGGTGTTTCTCAGCCGATTTCAATTAAAATTTTGTTTAATGTTATTGTGTTGCTATCGATTTCATGTGTATTTCGGAAGCGGGAAGATTTATCGAAAATCGAAAACAATCTTGTACTGCCTAGGGATTAGGTGAACCTACGTTCTAAATATGGAGTCTCTACATACATACAGACGGACGGACGGACGGACAGACGGACGGACATACAGCTATGGCAATATCGATTCGGCTGTTGATGCTGATCAAGCATATATATACCTCATGGAGTCGAAGAAACTTCCTTCTGCCCGTTACAAACCAATGGATTCAGGGTATTACAATAAATTTTATAAAAAGCTGCATGTGGGATTTGAGCTCGCGACTAGTACTGGAATTCAAATATATGCTGTACTCGCTTTCAGTATTCAATTCTAAAATTTCAAATACTTAATCCAAGCTATTTCTTACTTATTTTTTGCACGGCGTTTTCTATTAGTGCAATTGCTGCTATTAAAGTACATTTTTGCTTGTTAACTGTTGGAATGCGCTAAGAAGAAGGTCTTTGATTCTAAGTGAAGGTCTATGGAAGGTCTACGTGGGAAAAACGAAAGCCACCTAAGACCTTCTTATTGCTTCTTAGCTGCGGTCGTTACGTTTACTTCTCGGCTTGGTCGCAAATCGAGAGCGTAGCCAAAATGTTTGAGAAAAGAATGCTAGACGTTTCTGTTGCCTAAGCCATAATCTCAATGAGAGAAAAGCAGCAGTGGTTGCTAATTAAGCAAACCTAAATCTAAAATCAGAGCAGAGTCTGTTCCGTGGGCAGTTAGGTAAATAACAACCAGCTATCTTCAGGCAGTTAGGTAAATGACAGCCAGCTATCTTTAGGCAGTTAACACATCACATGCATTTGCACAATTAACAATTAGCTTGCTGCGCTTAATTTAATCTTATTAACAACGCGCAAATGCAGAGCAACGCGTCGAAAACAGAAAAAGAAACTTAAATTGAACGAAAAGCGTGGTATATGACAAAGCTCAAATACTCTATTATGAGCTTTTCTTTATATAACGTAAGTCTCTTTAAACTAACTACTCTATAGGAACAGTATAAGCACTTGTAGCTACTCTTTAAGGCATCACTTTTTTTATATCAAATAGCTTATTCATACGAGGGTTATATTATACAGGGATTTAAATAAATATACAATAAGGTGTTGACAATTACGCGTAGCGAACGAGAATTGTAGTATAGTTTATTATATTTAGTTTATATTATATTTAATATATATGTTTGCAGGCTTAACTTGGTACTTAAAATAATCGACTTACTTGGCTTATGCATTTTGAATATTAATTTGATTGATCAGGTTCTTCTGTTGTCAATTTCACAAATTTGAAAAAATCTAGAAACAAGATTAATTAGAATTTTAGCCACTTATAAGCAATGAGGTAAAAGAAAGACAGCTGTAACTTGCATGGCAAAGCTGAAACTTCTACAACAGAAGATTACAATAGAAAAGTAGACGCGAGCAACTGTACCCAGAAGCGGTCAGTTGATAGCTCTGTCTCATTATCGAATCCCTTGTCTTTGGCCAAATGCACCGTCGACGAAGACCGGCGACGATGGCGTTATAGCCAATTTTTCAGGCAGCGGAGCGAAAAATAGTTCTTTAGTGGCGTTTTATGTTTTGTTGCTGCAATGGTTGCTGCTGGAGCTTGAAGCGCTAATAAGAGCGACGAGGAGAGTTAACGAACTGTAGGCCAGCAAGACCTGCCAGACAGGAACAGAGCAGACCGCAACTAACAAGAAAATCGCAGTATGAGAATCTGGAATTTGTTTTTTTGTCTTGAAAAAAAAATACCAATCTACATAAAAGTGGATACAAAATAGGAAAAACAGTCGACAGGCGGAGCTGGCCATTGAAAAGTAAGAAACCTGCTGGCAGCTCCCATTATTGCATTTCAAATACAACAAAAGTAAAAATAAAAAATAAAAAAAACCAGTATGAAAGCCATAGTCCAGCGAGCTCGACTAGGAGATGCTCTAAAACGGATTCCTTAACTTCGTGCTTCAGCCAACTTAAACTTAACAGTTACAGTTTCTTTAGAATCTTAATGGTTATTTTACTGTTATCGACTCTAAGTGCTTATCGAAAGCTGATCAAGTTTCGATTATTCAAAAAGAAACTGCTTATGGAATATGATCCAAATCGCTTTATCTGTCAATACTGATCAAGAATATATGAACATACTTCAGGGCTCGGAGATACTTCTCCTTTGTACCTTTGCTTGTACTTTTATTTACATTTGCAAAAAACCAAATACCCTTTTTATCTATTTTGTGGGTTCAGGGCTTATAAGAGAACTTACATTAAAAATAGTGAATCTGTATCTCTTATAGTCTCAGATGGATAAACTCAGGTAAAAAGACACAAAGGCGAACACGGCTATATCTACTTGCCTTTTGATGATGATCAAGAATATATATACTTTACGAATATGCTTCTTTCTACCTGTTACATACATTTGCACAAAACCGTATTACCTTTTTTTTACCGATTTACTGGGTTCAGGGTATAAAAACAGTGGTTTCCCGTCATAGAAGGTGAAAGAAACAAGGGCGGAGTGGGAACTGAGTCTGGCACCGGCTCTGAGTAGTATGATGTGGTTACAATTTGGAGCAGAGGCCGGACCCCTTCTATTTGTGTTGAAATTGCTCGAAATAATAGGGTGCAAATGCCTCAACTGCTTTCCACTCAGGCTAATGCTAGTCTTGTGTTTTTAGTGTTGTGTGCATTTCAACTCTTTCGCGCTTTGCTGGTTAGCTTGTATAAAACAGCAAAGGCGTCACTAGCTCAGCTACCAACTACCATTTACCAGCTCGCACTCTTGCTCCGGCAAGGTTGAAAAAGGCAGTTGGCACAAAACTTTGAATAGTTCACGTCGGGAAATGCGTAAACATCGATGCGATGTTGAAGTTTCGGCTTGGAGTAGTGTGCAAAAATGTGCTTTACGTGATTTTTCAATGACTAAATACCCTTTTGCACAATGGACGTAAATATTACATTGTCATTTCAAAATTCAACATATTTATTCAAGTTGATCGGTAAGACTATTTAAAGAAGTAAGAAGGCTCTAGTTAAGAAAGATAGACAACGAGGTACCCCGAACCGTTAACACAACGCGCACGTCATGCACTATTGAACTTTATCCGGTATTTCAACTATGGCTATATTGGTTCAGCTGTATAGTATGCTCAGTAAATATTTCTTGCTTTGACACAGTTGCACTAAAAATGTAAAACTATAGTGCGCAAACGAACACCAACAAATAAACAAATATTTATATATACCAACATGAAAATGATACCTAGTCATAAGAGTTACAGAAGCGTACATTATAAACACAATTTTGCATATAACAAGTTTCTATCAATTTTAAGTATAAGTTTAAGTATCAAAAGAAGTATACTTCATTTGTTATATTTGGACGTAGATGTACTAAACGAGACAGTACATTCAAGTGGCCCAACGATACCAAGCATTGGCTTGTTAGCGCGCGGACCCAAGCATTACGCAAAACCATCTCCCGCCCAACCGACCGAGGGGCACATCACTTAACGTACGACTACGATGAATATGAGTTTCAATAGCAATGGTAAGACGTGATCACAACAAATTGATCAAATAAATGAACGTATATAGCAATGTAAATAACATGTAATGAGTAAATATATGTACATATATAAATTTACTCACGAATTTAAAAAATATACGCGCTTTAACTTTACATTGGAAGTACACTGGGCCAAATGTGTTGATGTTCCTCATGTTCTATCAATTTTAAAAAAATGTTCTAGGAATAATGAATACCTATCTATATACGTTTATATAAATAATATAACCATGGAATACCATCACTCATTACAATCAGCGTTACTTAACTTAAATAAATAATTTTAAAAATTAATCTCTTTGACTTTACTTTAATATCAATACAAATTACCATAATATGTTCATAACGATTTAAAAAAACTATTACTTGAGATTTAATTACGGGGGAAGCGAATCACGACAACAAAAGAGAATTCTAGAGAAAAAATATATAAGCTGCACTGATTTTTTTTTGAGTTTCAGTTGTTTTTGTTATTTTTTTAACAAATTAATTCCTTATCATGTCTGTACAGTTGATGATGTAAATTAAACACCGCCTGAAGTAGGACTAGAAATTCAGTACCCACGTGTATCAATATATTTATATATATATAAAAAAAGGTATTGTCCTTTTATGAATATATCTTCTTTTCTTAGCCGTACGATTGCGAGCGCCAGGAAGGGGCAACCTCCATACGCAATTCACCTGCTAATATAATCTTATGAGAACTGTACACACTATAACGATATTCGAAATTCAGATTCTACTCCGCGCACTCGCACTGATATATATTGTAATATTTATCAATTTTTTATTGAAAAATAAAAATTATATCAAACTATTGTGCTAATTTTTGACCACGAGTTGATTTTCTTTCGTATAATTGTTTTCTATTAACTACTAAGCATATATCAACATATATCAAATATTTAATGTTGACATAGAAGGGCAAAGAGTATGTAATGGTCGGATACTCAAATACCTCAAAAGCGTATAGTTTGTATGATAAAAGCACAAGTGATGTAAAAATCAGCAGAGGGCGGTTAAAAGAGGACCAGGGAGGCCAAGTATAATCAGAAGTGGATTACGTGGACGGCCAAGTAAACAATACAACGTGGTGAATATGATGTTCAACAAAAACGTTGAGATACCTGTAACAGTGCAACAAGCGCTAGCGAGTCCTCAGGCTGATCACTGGGAATCGGCGATGCAGAACGAATACGACGCTTTATTACGTAACAAGACGTGGGAGCTAGGGAAATTACCAGTTGGTAAAAGACCCATTGGATGCAAATGGGTGTTGACATAAAAAAAAAACTTAGGCGCGCTTGGTGGCGAAAGGGTGCAGTCAAAAATATGGAATCGACTACGAAGAGACATACTCACCAGTAGTTTGTTGTGCTACTATTCGTATGGTCTTGGCTATGGCAGCTGAATATGAGCTGTTTGTTCATCAACTGGATGTGTCGACTGCATACTTAAATGGCGATTTCGAGGAGGAGATCTTCATGAAACAACCGGAGCACTATGACGACAAGTCTGGAGATGTGCTCAAGCTGAAGAAATCGCTATTTGGCTTAAAAAAAGCAGGCCGTGTCTGGAACGCAACTCTGGATGGCGTTTTGAACCGTGCGAACCGTGCCTGTACACAAGGACTTCAAAGAAGAAGATGATCAACGTGATTGTTGTCTACGTTGGTGAGTTACTGTTGGCGTGCTCAGACATGGGTGAGATGGAGGCGACTAAAAAAGCTCTTGCTTCTGAATTTCAAGTTGTCGATAAAGGTTCAGTGGAACACTTCTTTGGTCTGGAAGTGAAACGAGAAGGCGAAACTGGTGCGATTCGTGTTAGCCAGAAGAAGCATATCATGGGACAGCTTCACGAGTTGGGCATGGACAATTGTCGCTCGACGTCAACGCCATTGAAAGCCAATTTCCAAGTCAACTGTAAAAACGAGATGTGTAAGCGTGTTGATGTGACAGAGTATCAATCTGTCATTGGATCTCTAATGTATATAGCGCTGTGCACTCGTCCTGACATTTTGAACTCGGCAAACTATCCCATAGGAACTCGGATCCTTACGGGGAGCCTCTAGCAGCAGATCTGGCGTTGGTCTATAAGAGAACCAATGAGGCGATTGCGGGCTACGCGGACGCAGATTGGGCAGGCAATTCAACAGACAGGAAGTCCTACGCAGGCTACGCATACGTGTGGGGCAGTTCTCTATTTTCGTGGACATCAAAAAAGCAGAAGTCAGTTGCACTTTGCAGTACGGAGGCAGAATACATGGCCCTTTCCGATGCAGCAAAGGAAGCTATTTACTTTAGCAAAATAGTAAATGAAATGAATTTGTTTTTCAAAATTAAATGTGTAACTGTACAGGGTGATAATGTTAGCGCTTTAAACCTGTTTATCACGCTAGAAGCAAACATATTAATGTTAAATACCACCATGTAAGAAATAGTTATGAAGAAAATGTAATTGACAGTCAACTCAAGAAATGATTGCCGATATACTAACTAAAAACTTGTCAAAGGTAAATCATATAAAATGTACTGCGTTGCTCGGCCTAAAATAATTGTAATCATTTATGATTTGAGGAGGAGTGTTATGTTGGCAATCCCAAAATGTATGATGTATATCGATGTAGTCGATAAACTGTTTAGGCTACCGCCAAAAAGTATTCAAGTACTAGAGACGAAAATAGCCGCCCCTTTTTGTTATCGAAAACCGCCATGGGTTTTTTGTGCTCGAGGAAGGGGCAGGCGGAAAAAGTACCGCTTCTGCTTTAGCAACTCTCTCTCATGTCTCTCTCAAAGTGTGCGATGCGTCAGACAACGATAGTGATCGGCAATACTTCTGTTTGCTGTGTGTGGTGGCCAAAGTTGAGATTGTCAATTTTCGACTTTTAGTTCTATCTGCTTGCTTATGCCTAACTTGGGAGGGTAGTATAGATTTTATATGAACTTTGTGAAATTGTATGGCCAAACGTGAGATACTTAAATATGACTTCCATTATGTATGCGTATGTATATATTGGAAAAAAGGTAGAAGATTATTAACTTATTGAACTGGTTTAAGATGTCTTAAAGTCGAATTCAATTTTTGTATTCATATACCTAACCTTAAATGTCCGTACATCAAATAAATATATGTTAAAAACTGCATTGACATTAATTGAATATTGTAATAAAGGGGATTGAAACAACATTGTGCGCTTGTGCGTTACAGCAACAACCACCATCACGTGTTGTTGTTGTTTGTATTTTTGCGTTTTGTCTATTCCTTTTCCCGTTAGGCGCACACACATGCATACACACAATGACGGGCCTAGGCCACCTGCAAGCACATCAACAAAAAAAAAATTAAACAAAAAAATAAACACACATATACTTTTTTTATTTAAAAATGAAATAAATAAAACAAATGTGTAATTAATACATTAGCAAATCATAATTTTTTATTTCCTATTATTTTCTAGATTTTTTGCAGCTATTAAATATGAAGAATAGCTTGAATATGCAATGTATATTAATAAAGGTTTGACTACGGGGGTTGGAGATCGGCTTGACCATATTTATTGCGAGCAACCGCTCATACATCTGCGCTAAGGTGAGATGCAGGATTCATCCACACTTTGATGTATGACCCGCGCTTCTTTTTTAATTGCTTTTTCTTAGCTTAGCACTGTTTCTAGTTTTAATACACAAAGGAAAATAAGACAGATGAAAAAATTCGCGCGCGCACCCAATAAAAATGGGTAAAAAGGGTATAATGGTTTTGTGCCAAAATATGTAACAGGCAGAAGGAAGCATCTCCAACCCCACCAAACAGCACCAACTCAAATCAAAACATGAGTAGGGAGAATACATTGGCATGAGCTCTGATACATATATACATAAATACATACATATTAGGTTTTCAGCAAACATACAGTGCCAAATACATACGACAAAGCAGTCCCTAATGAAAACAAAAACAAATTCAGGGCAGGCAGGCCCAGATGTATAAGCAAAGAAGCAATAATCAAAACATAAGCAGCTGACTGGCTGCTGACTGCAGCCAACTTAACACGAGCCTTAGCCGAGCCATGGCATGGAGAGAGGTTATCGATAGTGGGCGTGCCAATTTCGGCTCGTCTATTATATACTCATTGGCTACCGCTTGATAAAATAAATAAGTCTCTCCCAAACAACCAAACGTTGTAGATGTCTTTTGTTCTTTAGCGCACTCGCCAACAAATAATAAGGTAAATCAGTATTAAGAAAAACCTAAATTTAAATTGTAAAATCACATATATTTAAGAAAAGCAAATGAATTGACGTACATTGAGGTACATTTCGTACGATCAAAAAAAAAACAACACGGAATGAAAAGAAACAAAAAAATCGGTTGAGAAACACCGGAGATATGGAACCTTGAAGTTGAGTATGCAGTATGGATTATGTGCACACACGCACACATACTTGCAAGACAGTACGCGTAAAGTATAGGGATCAGGGTATCGTCTAGTCGGGATTTCTCGACTAGAGCCTTCTTACTTTTTTTTTTGTTACCGATATTAATATTAATGTAATATAAGTTAAGAGAATTTACAAATGCGTTGGTGTACCGGTCAAATGAAGTTGTGTTAAAATGAAAAGAATTGTAATTTATAAGATCTATTAGTATTATAAGATAATGCGAGAGGTGTTCTTAAATTTGTATAGGTATTTTAGTGCATTATGAATGCGTAAAATAAAAATAATGTTTCCTCGAAAGTTTTATTCTTTTTGTGTTCTTGGTTTTACGATTATATTTTAAAAGGCCCACGGACTAAAAAAAAATAATTAATATTATTGCTAACTGTACCTGTGTGAGTGTGTCCGAAACAGATTCAACGAACCGCAGCCAGAGAATCCAACGCGAATCTTATTGGAAGTAATTTCCGCACACAGGGCATGAATGGTCATCTAATTCTAACATTTGATTCACGATTGTACGTTACAATCTTCACATCAATAGAAAATTTATTGAAGCATATTGAGGTTTTCAAATTCACTCGTTCTCGAAAAAGGCAAAAAGAGCAAACCTACATTTTGATATTTAAGAAACACGTGTTTAAACTTTTTTTCAAACTATAGATTAAAACTAGGTAAAATATACTTTTCGCAGTC
The DNA here is from genome assembly GCA_035044605.1 of Scaptomyza cyrtandrae. Classification (NCBI taxonomy): domain Eukaryota; kingdom Metazoa; phylum Arthropoda; class Insecta; order Diptera; family Drosophilidae; genus Scaptomyza; species Scaptomyza cyrtandrae. Next base: position 1,172,145 of record JAWNNS010000483.1, on the reverse strand, counting down.
CATCAAAGTTGGAAAATAAGGTTCAACAGTAGGACTTCAGTAAAAAGACAATAACTCATTTGGAATTGAATCATCTTTTAAAAACAAAAACCTTATTTAAATCGGAATATCCGTTTGGTTTTTAAACGTTCTCAAACATGACTTTTGAAACCTAAACAAAAAAAACTTAAGAGTTTAAAAAATTGTTTAACTTTGTATTTCTGTAAAAACGAAAATAATTGTCAAAATTCATTGCAATTTGGAGTTAAATTAAATAAAATAAATAAAATCGAGCATACATTTGTTAATTGATTCAATGATGTTAAACTTTTAATTCTTGGCGGTCACAATACAAGTAAAAAATCTCCAAACTTTGATAACTTTAGTTGAATACCAGAAAAAACTTCTTAGTCGGTACACTACACTGCTACCAAATCAACTAATGACGGATTAAAGGGTGAAATTATCACGAAATAAAGGTATTAAAAAAATATTTTGCGCAAAAGTTTGTAACGCACAGAAGGAAGCATCTCTGACCCTATAAAGTATTTATATTCTTGATCAGCGTCAACAGACGAGTCGATATAGCCATGTCTGTCTGTCCGTCCGTCCGTATCTGTAAACGCGTCGCTCTAAGACACTATGAGATTGCTTACAATTTTGTTTCAAATTATCTTTAACGCTTCCCGTTTCCAATATACATTTGGAATTAATAATAACAAAAATCTTGAACTTCGAAAACTAGTTTCTGAAGTTTGGTATAAAAACTGAAAATCTGTGAAATTTTTATCGCACTCGGTTGCTGAACACCGGAGACTTGGAAGATTAAAGAACTTTCTTAGACCTTTGGTAGAGTAGTGCAGGCATGACCGTACATGTAAGATCAAAGGTTCAGGGTGCTTTATAGCGAGCTCACTCGACTAGAGCCTTCTTACTTGTTTATTGTTGTTGTTTGTACACATCCGGTTATCGATCAGTTTTATATTTTTTGTTACACAACAATATCTTTAACTTGGAAATTTAATAACTTGCATTAGATATTATAGACAATATCTGTGTAACAAAGGCTGTACACGTGGAGTCTGAGTTTCAGGGTATCGTTTAGCCAGAAATGATGACTAAGGCCTATTTGCTTGGTAAAATAAAAGTGTAATACTAACTTGTAATCATTTTGCGTTAGTTGTTCTTCTCACCAGCTGCAGAATTAAATAATAAATAATTTTAATTTCTTGCTTACAATTTTCGCGACGCGTCGAATCGCAAAGTTTACATCGCTATAGTTGTTCCGCAAAAAATTGCGCACCTGTCACTATTATGGCTGGTCACAACAACCGCCAACAATGAAGATGGCGACAAGAGACAGCTTTCAGCTTTCGCCCAGTCCCAAAGTCTGTTCAAGGTGTGAACGTCAAATTATCAAGCTTCGCGCACGGCATGCATACAAAAAAAGCAGACATGACAGACTGGGAAAGGAAGCAAAATGGGAAGCGGGATATCACTACATTCTTTGGATTTCAACGACTCTAGACGCTTTCGCGTTGGCATTTGCTTTTTGTAAGAAAATACGCGCTTTTTTCGTTTTTTAAGGCTTTTGTGCTTTCGTCTGCAACTGCGAGTGTTTCTGACTGTGGCGTTTGTGACTCTTTCTTTCAGTGCTGCCTTTGTTTGCATAATTATTTAATTGTAAGCAAAAGGTAGCAACGCCCACAAAACTACGTGCACGAGTGCGACCCGCATGAATATTAAAACAAAGACGATTTCGTCTTGCCTCTTAGTTGTTGCTGCCGTTGTTATTGAGTTTGTTGCCGCAAGTTGCAAATGTTTTGGAAAGTGCCCCGAAGCATCTTACAAAGTCTAGGCAATTTGGCTGTGCTCCCAAAAAACTTTCCCACTTTAACCATTTACTTAACTCTGAAAACCCGTTCCGCGACTGTTCTGTTGTAGGCATTTCTTCAATTAGCGTTTTTATTATTTTTAATTAACAATTTTGCAACTTAATCCAGCTGTACGACGCAGTGTTGAAATTTTTTCAGAGATAATCGAATCAAAAGAGGGCTCTAGCATAGGGCTAGACTTCAGCATTGATTAGCAGCAGACAAAAAGGATGCTCCCAAAGCCCGAGACGATGTCTGAAGAAATAAACAGAATAAAAAACAGGGCCACATTCGAAACGAAACTAAAAACCAAAGAACTTAGTTAAGAAGACTGTAAAATGGACAATTATTAGTCCACAACAAGAAAGTTAAAGGTGCTGGAAATATATTGCACTCTTTTCAAGAAATGCTTACTTGATCTTTTGGCTTAATATTTCTAGAAACAACTTGGTGAAATTATGTCGACGGCAGTCGTGTTGTTTCACAACGTCATATTTTTAATTTTATAATATTTATTTGATAATACATAGATGTTTTTATTTGTTTTTAATACAATGTATTTAAAGAGTATATCACTTTCGTCGAGTTCATAAATGTACAACTACTCTTCCTTTCGATAGGCGTACAAAGTCACACTAGTCTCATCGCTTGCGAAAGTGTTATCAAAAGTAATATCATCTGCGAGAAGCTCGTCGCAGTTGATACACACCTTCTTTAATTCACGACAGCACTCTCGACAGTACGGAAAGCCACAGTGAACGCACGAGACAAATTTGCTATCTTCGAAAGCGTTGCAAATGATACACTTTCGTTTGGCACACTTGTATTTGCGCAGCCAACCAAATTTATTCGGATATGACATTCGGAGGACAAAAAATATATTGACCTCACCCTGAACGTGTCGCGAGGCCATATTCTCCTCAGCTCGCTTACGCAGCTCATCCAGATACGACTGCCTATTACGCAGTAAGTTGCTATAAAGAAAAAGGATGCGTTTCTTCTCACGCTTATAATAAAAATAGCTGCAAATGATGCGACGCATTCGCAGAAATGCAAAACTCGTATAGATAAGTATTATAATGACCAGATAAAGCAAAAGAAGTTTAATATAAAAGCTGCGAGGCAGAGCTTGCGCCACTGGAAGACACTCCTCGTTGCTTAACGAAGTGGAAACGCGTTCGTGTATATTGAAATTTTTCATTGTGGTGCGCAGTAGACGTGCCATTAAGCCAGTACCATTGATCTAAAAGAAGTCAATTAAAATCAATCAAATTATACTGAAGGATGCATGAATGTTGGTCTATCTTAATGACTTAATAACATACGCGAAAGCGAACTTCATGTTCACCCTCCTGTTGGTAGGTGATCACAGATCGTTGACGTATGATTAGCAGCAGACTGACAACCATATGATCCAGCAAAAGAAATAGGCCTGCGGTAACAATCTCGAGCGACAGCTGTACTAAGTAACAAAATATGTAGTTGATCTCATCCTGCGTGCGCTTGCACATTTGACCAACATCCACCAAGTGAGATTTCTCATGATTGCGTAACGGTAAAATCGAACGCATCTTGGAGTTTTTGCGGCGAGTGTCTATGTGCTTAAAATAGTCCGTAATGTAAATGTTATCGAACTCCATGTTGACCCGATAGCAATAATGGTATTTTACTGATGTATAAAATACGCCCAAAATGATCAGACATAGAAATTTCTCCATAATCAGCATTACGCGATGAAATACTCGAAGTCTACTTTCGAAGTCTACTAAAAATTCCTTAGATGTGGACTGTGCACTTTGCAATTGTTCTGATGTGGATATATTTTGTAGCTCATATGTTATTTCGATACTGCTGCCATTATCAAACAGTTCATGTTCTGCTTGTAACAATTTAACATATGTCTTGCCAAAGTCAGCAGGCACTACCTAAGTATAGAATAGTATGTTCATTACATTAGTGCAAGATATGCAAATTAAAATAAGATAGCTGAAAGCTACCAAAAATCAAAACAATACCTAAATGTATGCATGCGTTAAGCTCTTATTATTATTTAAAAAATCATGATTTACCATCATGCTTAATAATAAGCCCAAACAAAGACGTACCTTGGAGGCATCACAAATTTTATCTGGTTCGCCAAACATGTTGATCTTGCATATGATATCGACGCGATAGGGCCAGCATATGGCAGTTGCCAGCCAATCGGGAAAATTTGTGCCACACTTGCGATAGCCCTGAAGGAATACTTCCTGACAGACACTAAGGCCACTTCGCAGCTGATGCTTGCACCGATTACGCAAATTCCGTAAAAATTGAGTCTGTACATCAGACGCTTTAGACATTTGTTGACTGTTGGTAGAATTATGGTCATCTTTGTCAGAAATATTCGCATCTCTTCGGTGTTTGTAGTCCCCGAATTTATCGTCTTCAATGTCGGAGTGCATCACAGCGTACTTGAGATCGCTAAGGATGTCTTGCAGCTCCTTGAAACTGTCTTGTATCTCGGCCAAATCCTCCGACATATTTTGAAGTGTATTTGTGAAGGGCTTTGCCAACAGATCAAAGCGCGTCTTTGTCAGATTGTAAGTCAACTCCGTGGTGCAAGCGAACACCCGAGCCACCTCTCCAGCATTTTTTACCAGATTGTTAATGGGTCCTGTAATGATAAATGCAAAGGCAATCGCACGGAAATATCGACGTCCCTCTCTGCCAAGGAGACCCATAAATATCAATAGAGTCACCACACGTACATTCCGACTAAGCACATACAAGATTCCGTTAAGTAAAAGGAATGTCGCTTTTAAAAGGACTTCGTTCATCCCATGACCGTAAATTTGTTTGAAATTTACATTAATGGCAATAAGCAGCCACATCAAATATGCGAACAGAATACCAGCCAAGAAACTTAAAAAGATGCGCAACAGTCGAATATGTGTAGTATTCTCAGTCTCGTTTCCACAGATTGCGCAGTGCACGTTTTTGCTTGTCCATGCGATGGGACTGCGAATAATCTTTGTGATTTTAGCCAGCATTGTATTAAAACAGACACAATACTAAGAAAAACTTATTTAAAACCACATTTCCACTAACAGTTATTGAAAGGCAACCTAAATGATTTATTTGACAGTTGACGTACACTCAAAATAAATAAAATTTCTGTAATACATCAGGATGACGTGTTTCACACAACTAAAATTAAGATTAAATGGACCCGTGATATATTGGTTTCAGTCAGCCAATTTGGACATACATAGATGTACTAACGAACAGTTATTCCAAGTGGGTCAACTATACCAAGGAACCGGATTGTTAACGCGTAGACCCAAGCATAATGCGACTAACCCACAGTACCCACATTAATTCTATATTCCTCACAATAATGGAAATATATAAATTTAAATGCATTTGCACCTCTCAGACGTGAAGGGCAGACAATTAACAGGATTTAGATTCTTAAAATAACATCATTTGAATCTCGAGCAAAAACTCAAAAACTAAAGCTCAAGGCTAATTATAGAACTAACACAATGAGCTAAAATTGGCAAGCCGGAGGAAGCCGCTTTGTGTTGCCCTTAAAGCTCGCAAGCTGCCTATCTCTTGAACCGTTTTATAGCGCAACTAAAATGTTCTGAACTCTCTTAACTTCTTCCTGATTTTAAGACCAGCCGCCACAACGACTATGCGATGCGCTCGTTAAGTACCAAGTCACCACGCCACACATTGGCAGACTAAAACAAGTAAGAAGGCTTTAGTCGAGAAATGCCGACTAGACGATACCCTGATCCCTATACTTTACGCGTACAGTCAGTGTTTGCGAGTATGTGTGTTTGTATGTACGCACATACTGCATACTGCATACTCAACTTCAATGTTCCGCATCTCCGGTGTTTCTTAAACGATTTCAATAAAAATTTCACAGATTATCTTTATTTTGTTTAATCTTTCAAACGCCGTCTCAAAGTTTTCCAAATTCAGGATTTTGTTGTTGTCGATCCCATGTGTATATCGGAAACGGGATGAGTTATCGAAAATCGAAAACAAACTTGTACTGCCTAGGGATTAGGCGAGCTTAAATTTCAAATCTGGAGTCTCTAGCTCTTATAGTCTCTGAGATCGGTTGGCTCATACATACGGACAGACGGACAGACGGCCAAACGGACAGACGGACATGGCTATATCGACTCGGCTGTTGATGCTGATCAAGAATATATATACTTTATGGGGTCGGAGATGCTTCCTTCTGCCTGTTACATACTTTTGCACAAAACCATAATACGTTTTTTCCCATTTTTAATGGGATCAGGGTATAACCAGAACGGGTAAGACACAACTACCAAAATTAGAAGCGCTTTGGTTCTCAGCTTAAAGTACGCAATGTGCAAGAGCCTTTGCAAAAGAACCTAATTTAACAGAACAAATCTAAAACAAGTAAGAAGGCTCTAGTCGAGAAATCCCGACTAGACGATACCCTGATCCGTATACTTTACGCGTACAGTCAGTATTTGCAAGTATGTGTGTTTGTTTGTACGCACATACTGCATACTGCATACTCAACTTCAATGTCCCATATCTCCGGTGTTTCTTAACCGATTTTAATAAATATTTCACAGATTATTATTATTTTGATTAATAATTAAAATGCCACCTAAAGTTTTTTCAAATTCAAGATTTTATTGTTTATCGATCCCATGTGTATATCGGAAACGGGATGAGTTATCGAAAATCGAAAACAAACTTGTACTTCCTAGGAATTAGGCGAGCTTAAGTTCCAAATCTGGAGTCTCTAGCTCTTATAGTCTCTGAGATCGGTTGGCTCATACATACGGACAGACAGACAGACGGACGGACAGACGGACATGGCTATATCGACTCGGCTGTTGATCCTGATCAAGAATATATATACTTTATGGGGTCGGAGAAGCTTCCTTCTGCCCGTTACATACTTTTGCACAACTTCATTATACCCTTTTTTCCCATTTTTAATGGGATCAGGGTATAATGAAACTATATTATCCAATTTTACTAGAACAAGAAATTTTGCGCCTGCCTTAAAGACAGCCACCTTGCTTCGGCAAGGCTAAAAAAAATTATACTTGCGTGTGTCTTCGTTGCAATGAATAAATTTGTGGTGAAGCCGCTAGAACCTCTTTTTATACCCTGATCCCATTAAAAATGGGAAAAAAGGGTATAATGGTTTTGTGCAAAAGTATGTAACAGGCAGAAGGAAGCATCTCCGACCCCATAAAGTATATATATTCTTGATCAGCATCAATAGCCGAGTCGATATAGCCATGTCCGTCTGTCCGTCCGTCTGTCCGTCCGTCTGTCCGTCTGTCCGTCTGTCCGTATGTATGAGCCAACCGATCTCAGAGACTATATGAGCTAGAGACTCCAGATTTTGAACTTAAGCTCGCCTAATCCCTAGGCAGTACAAGTTTCTTTTCGATTTTCGATAACTCATCCCGTTGTCGATATACACATGTGATCTATAAAAACAAAATCTTGAATTTTGAAAACTTTAAGATGGCATTTGAAATAATGAACAAAATAATGACAATCTGTGAAATTTTTATTAAAATCGGTGAAGAAACACCGGAGCTATGGGATATTGAAGTTGTGTATGCAGAATGTGCGTACATACAAACACACATACTTGCAAACACTGACTGTACGCGTAAAGTATAGGGATCAGGGTATCGTCTAGTCGGGATTTCTCGACTAGAGCCTTCTTACTTGTTATACCCTGATCCCATTAAAAATGGGAAAAAAGGGTATAATGGTTTTGTGCAAAAGTATGTAACGGGCAGAAGGAAGCATCTCCGACCCCATAAAGTATATATATTCTTGATCAGCATCAACAGTCGAGTCGATATGCCATGTCCGTCTGTCCGTCCGTCTGTCCGTCTGTCCGTATGTATGAGCCAACCGATCTCAGAGACTATAAGAGCTAGAGACTCCAGATTTGGAACTTAAGCTCGTCCAATCCCTAAGCAGTACAAGTTTGTTTTCGATTTTCGATAACTCATCCCGTTTTCGATATACACATGGGATCGATAACAACAAAATCTTGAATTTTGAAAACTTTGAGATGGCATTTGAAATATTAAACAAAATAATGACAATCTGTGAAGTTTTTATTAAAATCGGTTAAGAAACACCGGAGATATGGGACATTGAAGTTGTGTATGCAGAATGCCGTATGTGCGTACATACAAACAAACATACTTGCAAACTCTGACTGTACGCGTAAAGTATAGGGATCAGGGTATCGTCTAGTCGGGATTTCTCAACCAGAGCCTTCTTACTTGTTTATTTTGCAGTCGAAGCTTAAAAATTTATGAACTGCACTGCTGATGAAATTTATCAACCAACCAATTGACATCAAGCCAGTTTTAATAGCCTGTTCCAAAAGCTAGTTCCAATAGCAAGCTTTAAGTTTAAAGCAGTTGGTCGTCGCGCTTGGCGATGATGTTACGCGCTGAATATTAAACAGACAACAGAGCTGCCAGCATTTAGGTCCCAACGGTGGCACTTCATCAGCATGAGTCGTGCTAAAAAATTGATTGATTCTTGAAGTGCATCTGAAATGTGAAATTATATCAGTAGTAACAGTGACCCGGGACTTTACGCTTTAGAATAAGACTTTGACAACATCATCTTGTCGCAACAGGACCATTGGGCGAACATGACTGTCAGCTGCTCAGCGCTCGCATTAAAACAATTTACAATTCCAAAAAGCACTTGATGTTAAAATTAAATATGTTGATTTAATTGTTGATACAATAGTGGTTATACATTTACACTTTTTATTAAACCATTTTTTTCACTTTTTACTCGCCTTAGACCAGCGTTTGGGGGACTTTTTTAATCATTACCATAAATATTGTTGAGTTAGTTGACATACCGCATGGCGAAGAGAAAAAAGGTTATAGAATTATATGAATTATATGCTTTAATTTCATTTTTACCCTAAGAAATTTAATTTTTACCCCATTTGGGACAATTTACCCGATTGCTGCCCTAGACTGTCACTACAAAAATTGTTTGCAAAAATGTTTATTATTATTATTATTGGTATTATTTATTTTAAAAAAATTGGCAAGAAACAGCTGTTACTTATTATTTAAAGTGCGAATAATTTACCACCAAAAATAAAAATAAACAACATTTTATATATAATAATTAATTAACGTGCGTTTGCGTTCTGAAAGTGCAGCATTGCTTATTTACTTTGGCTTAAGTTGTAAAAACAAATACAAATATGCTTTTAGTTATTACGGTCAAACTTTTACCCATCCGATTCAAAATATTGCTTCACTTTTTATACTCTGAACCCATTGAAAATGGTTAAAAAAATATGCTGCTTCCAGACGATACCAGCTGTTGCATATATGTATATTCTTATGTGTATAAATCCTCAGCGACCCACAAAACGAAGCATATCTCAGACATAAATGAGTATTTCGACGTAAAGTTTGGAACAACTGTCACTAAGAGTCCTACAGAAAAAATACCTAATTAAAAAATACCCTAGATGTTTAAATTATACCAACAGCTATTAATTGATCACAGTAGTAAATCTATTTATTTCCGACAGTTTTTCTGGAAAACTCCGATACAAAGATCCTCTCTTTGGTTTTGTTAATATTTATTTCCGCGCGGCTTAAACTGACACACATGCCATCGGACAAATAAAACACACAAATGAGAATGTTTTGCAATCGGTAAAGGCAAAAACAGTTGCGCGGGCAAAGAAATATCATAAATAGCTTCCTTTGCCTTAAATCTAATACCAATGCTTTAATGCTATTAAATTGCAGTTTTTATACCCAGACAGTCTGGATAAATACAACCTTTTGTGACATTTTAAAGAGAAGAGATTTGATTTGAACGGGAGAGACACACTTTGTACAAAAAAAAGCTAGTAACGGCCATAAAAACAAGTAAGAAGGCTCTAGTCGAGAAATCCCGACTAGACGATACCCTGAACCCTGTACTTTACGCGTACAGTCAGTGCTTGCAAGTATGTGTGTGTGTACGTACGCACATACTGCATACTCAACGTCAAGGTTTCATATCTCCGGTGTCTCAACCGATTTTAATAAAAATTTCACAGATTGTCATTATTTTGCTAAATGTTTCAAACGGCGTCTCAATTTTCCATGTTCAAGATTTTGATGTTATCGGTCCCATGTGTATATCGAAAACGGGAAGAGTTATCGAAAATCGAAAACAAACTTGTACTGCCTAGGGATTAGGCGAACTTAAGTTCCAAACAGACGGACGGACGGATATGGCGATATCGACTCGGCTGTTGATGCTAATCAAGAATATATATACTTTATGGGATCGGAGAAGCTTCCTTCTGACTGTTACATACTTTTGCACAAAACCATTATACCCTTTTTACCCATTTTTAATGGGTTCAGGGTATAAAAAAGCGGATCAAAAGTTTTGGTGCCAGGCCACAGTTAAGTACTGCTGTCAGGTTCTCTCTTGGTGTAAGCTTTTGAATATGAAAACTTATACAATTTTTAAAGATAGTTAAGAGAATGTACAATCACCTTATGCGCAATCAAGTTCTCGATTCGGATTTTACCCATTGTGCACTGAAAACACTGTTTTGGGGTATCACGAGTTGGCTTTGAATTCATAAAATTGTCAAAGCGTAGGCAATGCTTGAAGTTGTCGTTCATGAAATTGCTTTGGTGCAGACAAAAAAGGAATCATTGCTAGCCAACAACCAACTCGGCGTTCTTGTTGGCCTGACCAACAACGGAGTCAGTCCAGGCAGGCAGGCAGTCAGTCAACTCGAAAACAAAATGAGTGATGAATTGCCTGTCACTTGCAATTTTTTTAGCAGACAAAACACAGCTACAATGTCGAGGTTCGTCTCCGATGCTCTGTCGCCTTGTTTAAATTTTCATGTTTTTATAAACCGGCTACAGAGAAAAAGGGCCAGGATCAAGTCGGTAACTACAATGCTTCACGTTGATATGCTCACTACTAACTACTGACTGATTTCATGGAATTTGCGTTGAAAAAGGCGGCAACATCATTGTCAAACGAGCCGTTACAAGCTTTTTCCGTACCGACCAAATATATTTATGCTCTCACAACCGCAAAATTTAATTAGGCGGCAACGGCACAAAATATGTTAGAATTTTTAACAAATACTGTAAAGAATTTTGAAGGTATTTCCCAGAACGAAAATTTTTTTATTGTTGTTAGATTGACAAACTTTATTAATTAGCGAACAAGTCAAAGTGAATTTTATCAAGAACCAAGAACACAAACCCAGTCATAAGATATACTAATTTATTCTAATTTCATCTAAGCTTAATATTTTTGGATACATATATGTTCTTAAAAACAAATAGGTTTCTATTGAGGCTGACAGGTCTAATATTGTGGAATACATAAAAAACATACCACCATTGCATCTGAAGATTTGTTTTATAAATCTATATTTCACAATCCTAGTATACATTGGTGGTACTTGGTTTGAGTTAGTTTTTTAATGTTTTCAAATGCCGTACATGATGATTACTATTTATTTCTTTTTATCTTATATCTAATTTGACACCTGATTTATATAAACTATCGTTGTCAGCTCAAAAAATTTAGAGCCAATCAACGCAATGTGTACAAATAAAATTCTGTGCATCGGTCTCTGCACATTTGTCAAAAAATTAACCCCTTTTCAGAGGGGTTGGAAAAAACGCGGTCAATATGAAAATGACATTAGCCAAGCATTGCCAGACTGTGGCTAGACCGAAAGCAGACGGTGGAAAGAAGAGGAAGAAAGGCAGGCTGGCAAACCAGGAAGGCTCTGGGTTCGAGCCTGTGTCTATGTTCGTGTTGGCTGTCTACACGCAAAACCACTCTTAACTCGTTTACTTTATTTATGGCCATAATTTGTTAAGCAAAAGGTCGAAAACTAAACTGGCGACAAAAGGGCGCAGCTTTCGGCCGGACCCGAACGCGGACTGAGTCTCAGACTTGAACGTGAAGGTGCGATGCATAATTAAGATAATAAAATATTAATTAAAATTAAGTTCATTCATATGCATACACAATGGCACCGCAGCCCCACACAGAACCAAAAACCAAGTACAAATATTTGAATTTCGCTTTATCTGATCATCATCATGCTGATAAAAATGGGAAATTTCAATACGAATAACGCCAACGTTGATAGACTCGTTATTGGCACTAGCGACACCTTAATTAATTAATTAAAAATGCAAGGAGGTTTATGCAAATTCTAATGCCTTAACATTAGCCAAACAACAATTTTCAACACTTCATCCTTCTCCATTTCATTAAAGCCCCCTACTATAATTTTTTGAAATCGCATGAATGGAAGCAAGTGATTTTTTACGAAATTTGTTTTTTTCATCAGGCAATTACTATTTAACCACATTACAACAGAATTTTATTAAAAATACAATTCGAACGAAACCCGAAATAAATAAAGATATCAAAAAAATATTTTATTTAATTAACCCAAGTATACCGAACCGGCCAAAAATTATTTGCTTAAAATTTTCGAGTAATTTATTGTCCAATCTAATTTCCATGTGTTACTGAGTAAAGTGAAGCCCAAATAACACATACAGACATACATTGATACATCCGCATTAATACCACAATGGAACAAAATAACGTTGATATGCGTAAGAAGGCTCTAGTCCAATAAGCGCGACTATAAGTTACACTGACCTTAGACCATAAACTTTTGGCCGTGCATGCACTAAACCTCAATCTTCCATATCTGCGGTGTTTCTCAACCAATTTCAATAAAAATTTCACAGATTTTGATTATTTCGTCTATAGAAACGCGTTTTCCAAATATTTCAAATTCAAGATTTTATTGGTATCCATCACATGTGTATATCGGAAACGAAATGAGTTATCAATAATTTGATAAACTTGTAATTCCAAAGGCTTAGGCGAGCTTATCTTTCAAACCGAAGTCTCTAGCTCTCAAAGTCTGCGTTCATGCATACAGTCGGACATGGCCATGTCGACCCGACTGTTGATGCTGGTGAGGATATAATATAGATATTTTGTTTGGTCAGACATGCTTTGCATAAAACCATTTTACCCATTTTTAATGGGTTCAGGGTATAAAAACAGCTGCTTCTTCGGTTGTTAATTGATTATCTGAGGCACAAAAATATCACCAAATCCGTGTGCACTGAGCAATAAGTTCAGATAATAATAATCACGGCAAGCTGCAAAGAACTGTGGAGTCAGAAAGGAGTGCATGCATAGTATGTACTACATATTCGCAAATTTTTGTACTGCGGTTTGGAAAAGAGTATTTTCGAGTTAACTTTATTAATTCATTTATACTGGTATCACAGTATTTCGAAGTCGGTTGCGTGCGACATTAACGTTTACACTTCTTTCAGAATTGGCATCATTACCTGCCCACAATTAATCTATTTTTACAAAATATTTCTTTGTAGACTGGCACTCAATTAGTTTTTCTGTCTCATTCTATAAGTCTATGAGCGAAACCAGATTTCGCTTTCCATATTGGCCATCAAAAAATATTTTTTGGTTGAAACTTTTGACGCTTAATACATTACCCACCACAACAGACTGAATACCGAAACTAGTCCCCAATGATGGTAGACTGGCTTCCAATTATGCTCAGATACTAGTTCCGTTCGCATTTATTGACTAATTCATATTTTGATTCGAAATTTATGCACTTATGGTTAAAAATTATACGTTTTTTCTCCTATTTAAATGTGCTTTTGCAGAAGTTATTTTCATGCACAGTCCATGTTATGGCGTTATCGCTAGCTTTTTTCTCTCTTTCCCCAAATTTGTTCAAAATACAAATTGTATATGTATTTTTGCAAAACGCATTGTTATAACTTACGTTTGACGAGCGCCTCTGTGTATCTGTGTGTTAGCAATTGTGGGTGGGATTTGAAGCATATGATGGACGTTGGTGATGTTGGACAGCTTTAGCAACAAAGTTATGTGAACGGCAGTGGTAGCGATTAAAATTTTGTTTTTATTATACGATAAATTTGTCGAATTTCGACGTTGGATGTTTCAGAATGATATACACAAACATATGAGCTGTTTAAATATTCATTCAGTTGTCCAAAAACTAGTCAACAAAAAGGTTTTATCTATTCTACCAGAATAATGTGTCATGGGCAGCATATGGATAGTAGTAGCTGTAGTTGTCATAAATTACTTTTAATTTAATACCAGTAAGCTACCGACGGCACGCCGATATTCACTTTAGAGCCTACTTGTTATACCGTGATCCCATTAAAAATGGAAAAAAGGGTATAATGTTTTTGTGCAAAAGTATGTAACAGGCAGAAGGAAGCATCTCCGACCTTATAAAGTATATATATTCTTTATCAGCATCAACAGTCGAGTCGATATAGCCATGTCCGTCTGTCCGTATGTATGAGCAAGCCGATCTCAGAGACTATAAGAGCTAGAGACTCCAGATTTGGAACTTAAGCTCGCCTAATCCCTAAGCAGTACAAGTTTGTTTTCGATTTTGGATAACTCATCCCGCTTTTGATATACCCATGGTATCGATAACAACAAAATCTTGAATTTTGAAAACTTTGAGATAGCATTTGAAATATTAAACAAAATAATGACAATCTGTGAAATTTTTGTAAAAGTCGGTTAAGAAACACCGGAGATATGGGACATTGAAGTTGTGTATGCAGTATGCAGTATGCGCGTACACACATACACACATACTTGCAAGCACTGGCTGTACGCGTAAAGTAAAGGGATCAGGGTATCGTCTAGTCGGGATTTCTCGACTAGAGCCTTCTTACTTGTTTTTTATTGTAACATCTTTTTAAAGATATGGCGGTATAGACTCAGCTCGCGATGCTGATCAAAAAGATACATACTTTATATGTCGGATACACTAACTCCTAAGTATTACAGCAAGACAAAATAGTGATAGATTTATTTCAGCTATTGCTATATAAAGAAATATTTTATGAAATATACACGTAATTAATCTTTGGCCAGAGTAAAACGTATTTTGATATGAAACGCGACAGACTATAGTGCCAGCCTGTATTCAAGGCCTTTGCCACTGGCAATATTTATTACTTCAACTAACTGAAAGCTGTCTTATATTGAATCGAATGATGCTACTGGCAATGTCAGTTTGGGCACTAAGCCTAAACTGGAATCCCAAAACTATGTTCTTGTATTTTAACAATAACTTTCAACTCTAGACAACCATTTTATTATTCATTGTCAATCGATTTTACTTTAATACACTAGCCCATTTCTTATGCCAAATAGCGAGAAAAATCTCCAAATCACCACAAGCAAAGTCTGCTAGCTGACGGCGGCCCTTATGATATGCATAGCTGAACGTAGCAGAAGCCAGTTTGGTCAGTTCTTACATATTAGAACTCAGAAAAAATGGTCAAAAATTGTTAATTGTAAAAAAAAAAATCATCCAAAACTCATTAGTACTTATAACAAGTAAGAAGGCTCTAGTCGAGAAATCCCGACTAGACGATACCCTCATCCCTATACTTTACGCGTACAGTCAGTGCTTGCAAGTGTGTGTACGACCATACTGCTTACTGCATACTCAACTTCAATGTGGAATATCTCCGGTGTTTCTCAACTGATTTTAATAAAAATTTTACAGATTGTTATTATTTTGATTAATAATTCAAATGCAATCTAAAATTATTTCAAATTCAAGATTTTGTTGTTATCGATCACATGTGTATATCGGAAACGGGATGATTTATCGAAAATCGAAAACAAACTTGTACTGCCTAGAGATTAGGCGAGCTTAAGTTCCAAATCTGGAGTCTCTAGCTCTCATAGTCTTTAAGATCGGTTGGATCATACATACGGACGGACAGACGGACATGGCTATATCGACTCGACTGATGATGCTGATAAAGAATATATATACTTTATAAGGTCGGAGATGCTTCCTTCTGCCTGTTACATACTTTTGCACAAAACCATTATACCCTTTTCCCCATTTTTAATGGGATCAGGGTATAAAAAGTTCTCATCAAGCGGTTATCCGTCAGATCAGGTTTTCCAGACAACCAATGTCCAGGCACTTTCAAAACCCTGATCTGTTGGAGAAAAACGGACCTCGAACTTAAAATCAGCAGTGATATATATTTATATTTTAGGTATATAAAAACATTGAAGTTTTTTAATTCAAAGTACAAACAAAAAATGTAAAAAAAAAAAGCTAGTGGTAAGGAGTCTGCTTGCCAGGAGGGAGTACGGGAACAGAAAGGGTGGGCGTGGCGTGATTTTATTGATTTAGTGGGCGTAGCACCCCATTCTTGATACTTTATCTGAACCGCCCATAGACAAAGCCAAGTCTCTAGTTTAACGGGTGTCAATAAAAGTGGACAGATACAATAACCAATATACTCTTTTTTTTAGTATCAGTGTTTAAAAACAAGTAAGAAGGCTCTAGTCGAGAAATCCCGACTAGACGATACCCTCATCCCTATACTTTACGCGTACATTCAGTGCTTGCAAGTATGTGTGCGTGTGTGTACGACCATACTGCATACTCAAGTTCAATGCTCCATATCTCCGGTGTTTCTCAACCGATTTTAATAAAAATTTCACAGATTGTTATTATTTTGATTAATAATTCAAATGCCATCTAAAAATTTTCATTTTTAAAATTCAAGATTTTATTGTTATCGATCTTATGTGTATATCGGAAATGGGATGAGTTATCAAAAATCGAAAACAAACTTGTGCTGCCTAGAGATTAGGCGAGTTTAAGTTCCAAATCTGGAGTCTCTAGCTCTTATAGTCTCTGAGATTGACGCGTTCATACATACAGACGGACAGACGGACATGTCTATATCGTCTCGACTGTTGATGCTGATAAAGAATATATATACTTTATCAGGTCGGAGATGCTTCCTTCTGCCTGTTACATACTTTTGCACAAAACCATTATACCCTTTTTCCCATTTTTAATGGGATCAGGGTATAATAAATTAATAGTAGTAAGGTAATTAGATATTAAAAAAGTAAAGTCTACTAATCACGGATACAAATTCAAAATGCCTCAATGACGAACAGTGGCCTTTAGCGGCAACTAGAAAAAAACAAAAAAAAATAAATAAAATAACGCAAAACGCAACACAAAAAGTCCGAAAAGCAAGGAGATCGATCTTATTAAAGAAATAAGTTTGAAAACCTTGATTATTCTAGGGCACTGGCCCCTAGCATAAGTACGGAATAGTACAGTCCTGGCTGATTAAGGGCCATAGTTTAAGATGAAAGACAACATACTAACAATCTTATTTTAATTTTCATACGCCAAATATTTTACTTGTTGTTCACATAAAAAATAAAAACTCAGTGTATTGATGTTATTTAACAATTTGGTGCTGAATACATGTACCTACAATCGGTCATTGGAATTTTTGAAAAATTATTTCTATTTATTTAATAGCGGCCAATTAAAATAATTTCTTGACACTGCATCAAATAAGCTGTGATCCAATGAATGTGTGTAAATGTGTGTATGGATAATTGGCGTGGTGAATTTGGCAATTTACAGCGTAAATTGTGGTTTATCAGCAATCTCCCTAGTCTTTTTTAACAGACCTTGAAAGAGATGCATGTGAAGCTTTACGAGAATGCAGATTGACGCTAAGCGTAGACAAAATACTCTGGAGGAATCAGCACTGGAGAAGGCAGAGTTAGCGCTATTGCAATGTTCACAACACAGACTACAACAACAGAAGTTAGAAAATGTACATATTCGATGCTGGATATGCTATTATATCAGAGCCTTTGCACGAGCTATTGCGCAAACATCAGCAGTTTAAGTGGGAGAAACCACCGCAAGCCCGAGTTTTATTGCAGCCAATTGCATGCTTCAGTTGCGCCACAGCAAATGCAGAGAAGAATTTCGGCCATAAAATGCAAGCCTTAGCAATGGTAGAATCATTACAAAAATTTAATTATTATGTTACTTGAAAATACGTCAGAGTTATAATGAATATTGAAACATTCAGGGAAAAGAGAGAGTTAAAACACCGAATCGCATGATAGTGGTTGCGAATTCAAGAGATTGATATTAAAGATATGGACGTCCAGTACCAGTCGAAGAAGCGCATGGAATAAACACTGCCAGTTTAAAGACAATCATTAATGCAGCTGTTTTGTTGCAAGCAAGTATGTATATGGTTGAAAAGAATCAAAAGATTGTAAACGACGTGAGAGTCAGCAAAGTTAAATAACAAATACAAGTACGTTATCGTGCAAGAACGGTTATATACGAAATATAAGAACAAATTTTTATGGGTGGTGCGAAGTTTACAGTACACAGATATAATATAACCCTATTGGCATGGCCTAATAAGCATTATAGATATAATACATCATTTTTTCGTTTGTTTTTATTTTTCGTGAACTAATATTTTTTTATACGATTTGGACGACGGCAACAATTCCCGACGTATGTATGTAATCCATCGATATTAATGACCGGTAATATTTATACACAGTTATTTACACTTCTTGTTTTTGCTCCTTGTTCGAATTTATGTATTCATGTTTTTACCAATAGGTCTTCTGGATTCTGATGCGTGGCTGGCTGTTTGTGTTTTGCGTTTGAGCGGTGTCAGCAAATTCCCTTTTTATGAGCCATTCCAATTCATTACAGTAAAATTGTTTTGTTTAACCGTTCGTGTCGCTGCTTGCATAAGTTATAAAATATTTAATGATTGCAATCAGTATATTTGCGTGCAATTTTAAGCTTGGACTGATATGTGGTACTGTCATGTAAGTAACGCGTACAAATAAACATACATACATTTGTCTGTGTTTAAGCAGACTTTTACTTTTTTCAGACTCACGTTTTAGCACAAATAAAACGCACCAGTTCAGCGCAATCGTCGAATTTTGAATACTTAAAACTTGTTTCAGAAACTAATGGTAAATAATAAAATTATTGAAAATATTTCATCAAAAGTGGTTGTGAATCATTGTTGATAAGGAATGTATTTACTACCTAATATACTCGATGTATTGAATAATTCGAATTGATTGAGTGCATAATACTTGTATACTTGTATAATACTTGAATACTTTTTGAAAGACACTCTTTCAAACGTGACACTCTTTTTAAGACCTCAGAGCGAATGAACGCACTTTTGAATATTATAATTTAAGTCTAAATAAATTTTTGTTAAGAGTTTGTATGCGGTCAAATAGCATAAAGTAAACAAGTCAGTTGTAAATAAATTAAAAATCTTTTTCGACTTGCCTCTTAACAAACTTTCCAAATAAAGTATTTCTGTGACGAATTAAAAAAAACAAGTAAGAAGGCTCTAGTCGAGAAATCCCGACTAGACGATACCCTGATCCCTATACTTTACGCACTGACTGTACGCTTGCAAGTATGTGTGCGTGTGTGTACGACCATACTGCATACTGCATACTCAACTTCAAGGTTCCATATCTCCGGTGTTTCTTAACCGATTTTAATAACAATTTCACAGATTGTTATTATTTTGATTAATAATTAAAATGCTATCTAAAGTTTTTTCAAATTCAAGATTTTATTGTTTTCGATCACATGTGTATATCGGAAACAAACTTGTACTGCCTAGGGATTAGGCGAGCTTAAGTTCCAAATCTGGAGTCTCTAGCTCTTATAGTCTCTGAGATCGACGCGTTCATACATACAGACGGACAGACGGACATGGCTATATCGACTCGACTGTTGATGCTGATAAAGAATATATATACTTTATAAGGTCGGAGATGCTTCCTTCTGCCTGTTACATACTTTTGCACAAATTCATCATACCCTTTTTTCCCATTTTTAATGGGATCAGGGTATAAAAAGAATTGAAAACGTTGCAGTCGAACGCAACCGACTGCGGAATACCCAAAATTAAAAGTGGTGGTAAAAAGTGTGCTCGCAAAGGAACTGGCTTGGGTTAGCTCGGCAGCAGGGATGAGCGCAAACATCAAAAATAGTTTGATACAGAGCTTTAGGAGAGGTTACCAGCTACATTGTTTTATACGTGTTATACTCAACACCCGTTGAAACATGAAAAAAAAATCGCGGTGGGCGCGATATAATTCTTATACCCTGAACCCATTAAAAATGGGTAAATATTTTGGCAATAAAGTAAAGTTGCTTTTAAAATGTCCGTATGTAACTCATCCCATTTTCGACATACACATGGGATCGATAACAACAAAATCTTGAATTTTGAAAACTTTTAGATGGCATTTAAAATAATGAACAAAATAATGACAATCTGTGAAATTTTTATTGAAATCGGTTGAGGAACACCGGAGATATGGGACATTGAAGTTGTGTATGCAGGATGCAGTATGTGCGTACATACAAGCACACATACTTGCACACACTGACTGTACGCGTAAAGTATAGGGATCAGGGTATCGTCTAGCCGAGATTTCTCGACTATAGCCTTCTTACTTGTTTAGCTTAAACTTTATAGAATTTGAGTGAGCCTCTGACGCGGCTTTAAATGGTTTTGTGCTTGAATGTATTGTCAACTGCTAAAGTGTCAACGGCATTCGATTAATAAATAATGCAATTCAATGCTTGGCTGGCAATTGCTGAGTTGCATGCCGCAGTCAACATGGCGCTACAAATTTTGCAGAAGTCCCCAAAACAACTGATGTGAGAATACTGGAAACGTTTAGTTTAGCGCCGCAGGTGGTAAACAGATGGCGGGCAAAGGGCACACTCGGCAATTCATTTTGTTACGGTGTACTCTGCAGGTTAATGACAGACCACAAACAACAGCAGCAACGACAATGCAAACAGCTCGAGCAGGGGCAATACCATGCAGGCATTGCCATTGGAGGCGATTGACAATAGCTGTTATCATTTACGAGAGCAGAACATTCAAACGGGCGTTGTATCCTTTGCAGCTTCTGCTTACACTTCTTTTACAACTGTTGGCCAAGATCTCGGACTGAATATTTGGACCTACAAAGTTTATGTCAACTGTCCTACTGAATGACCGAAACCAAATGCAAAGTGGCCGTAAAACAAAGAGCGGTTTTTTGCAGTAGTAAACAGCATAGCTACGATAATATTTGGTAGTGTAGGCCATATAGGGTGCCACAATAATTGCCTAAAGAATATTGAAAAGCTGAAAGTATGATTCCGAAATTAGAAAACGCGTTTCACTAGCAGTTCGATTTCATTTCATCTTTACTTAAACTACCCGTTTAGTTGATCATCTAATTGGTGTAGACTTGACGTTTCGAGATGAGAGTTTTGCGGCGTTTACACGCATATCAAAGTCTGCGGTACTGATCAATTTTGTGGGATTTCAAATGATTGTAAGGCAGATTTAACGTATTTCGCTTAATAATAGAAACATTTCTAGTCGCCGTTCCATAGCAAAATCAACATATTATTAATGCGCGTTGAACTTTTTAATTAAAATCCGCCAACGTTGAACCGATTTGAGCTGCAAGTTGACATTCGGCAGTCGTGCCGCGTTCGAATGCTAAAAATTGCAACAAAATTACATAAGTCCTTTCTGTTCACCCCCTTCGAGCCGACAGCGTGGATTGAACTGCACACAAACGGAAGAGAATTGTTATCTAATGTCTGGAGGCGAAGGGCCAACTGACAGCGCAGTGAAGCAGTCACACAGTCGAAGACGCCGACATCAACCGGGAATTGAAACACGAGCGAAAGAAAAGTGTTAATAAATTGAAGCCATGGAAGGACCGAACAACTCTTTGAACCGGCTAGCAACACAGGCAACTAAGTCTTGTTCTATTGCCCAAAATTAAGTTACGTATTCGCCGCTTCAGAGCTCGATTTGCAAATAAATTTGTTTAATTCCCCTCTGGCTTTGAACAGCGAGAGCGAAAAATATTTTATAATGCCGACACTTTGAGTGTTGGAGAGCCGCACAGGACGGTGTGAAAGTTCGTGGCTTTATACAAGCGACTGGGCGACACAAAACGTGCCTGGGATTTGCCATCGAGGGCACAACTCAACATGACTAATTAGACGCGTCATTGTAGCCCGATTGGATTTGCATTTGGATTTGGCAAGAGTTTCCCAATTGGCATTGTTAATGAGCCGGCCATTGGGCTGTTAGCCTGCTTGCCAACAACTGCTCTAAGAGGGAACTTCTCCTAAACGGCGACTAATTGGCATTTAACTTGGCCAAAGTGGCAGAGTTACAGTAAGTGCGCTTTTAAGGTTGCTTTACGGCTGGCTTTACACTCTCAGATTAACAGTATGCAAATGACTTAGAATTTAAATTGGAAGCCCTTGCAAGACATGACATGAAAAGAAAACTTAAATGAAAAATCTGTAGCTTTAAAAATATAAAAATTATATATGTTTTATCGACTTTTTCATGGGTTCGGTGGGCGAAGCACCCCAATCTTGACAATCTTGTCTGACTTTGACTAAGACAAAGACATTTTGAAAGTTTTAAGTCTATAGATTTTTACTTCATCAAATGCAAAACTGATTTCCTGTAGGCAATCATCAATCGTCAATGAGTGTAGAGTGAGTAAATTTTAGCTTGCTTGGATGACGAGCTAAGTTGATTCGTGAAATATTATCAACATTCTAAAACCGACTCGGCAGTGCGTGCAATTGGAAATAAATACTAACATTTCACATTGACTTTATTTGGAATACTTCAAAATAATGAACACATTCCGATAATATGAACTTATTTTCCTGGGAGTTTTTTCTAATCACTAAAGTTATCGAAGATTGGAGTTTTTTCTAATCACTTGAGTAAAATTTTCTTCATTTTGAAATATGTGAAATCGTTTTCCCATTTGTATCTTTTATATGCTCGGTTCTGTCTTTGCTTAATGTTGAAGCCATTAATTTTTATACAAAACTCTTTTATTATTTTGAGTACATAAATAAGGTCAATTGGTTATGCATTCATTGTTTTCCCATCGGAATCCCATTTGAATTTACCATATTATTTATATAATATCAATTAGTTGCACATGTGCGCCAATTTCCTGCATGTCCAAAAGCTGCGAAACATTGCACAATATCAAACGTCCAGATGTCCAGGCAAATGCCAACGATGGTGTCCACTTGTTTGGCCTTGTCAAAATCAAATGGATGAAAGAGCGCTCTCGATTGGCATTGGCTGTTTGCTGGCTGTTAATGATGACGACCATGGTGATAATGATGGCGCTACCATTGCATGACGGTTATATCGACAGCTGCGATGATGCCGGTGTCGACGATGGCGACAACGACCACATCAATGTCAACACACCAAACGTACTCCTATGTATTTGTGTATGTATACATATACCTACATATGTATATACTTTATTCTTTTTTGAATTTTCTTTGCAACGCAGAGCTCATTTTATGCCAATTTTTGTGTTTCCTAGCAGCAAATTGAATGGAATTTAACGAGCTGCCCGAGTTCACACATACATACGCTGACTTACACTTGCGTGTCCAAACAGCATACAAAAAAATATGTACATATATACATACATATATGTATACAAAAGATAAACAGAAGAAAACAGAGAACATATGTATGTATATGTATGTATGTCAATGAAAGGGATTCATATTAACGCCTCATTCGATCTGAACACTGAAAACACATTTCAGTTTAAGTATCTACTTAATTGGGTTTGGCCGGGTCTCATAACTGGCTTACTTTACTTTCATTTAAATTAATCGTATTCCAAGTAAAAACACAAGTCAACAAGAATTTTTAATGACTTCTGAACAATTTTTGATGTTTTCAATATGACTTTTCATCTTAATGTGACAATTCAATCTGAAAGTTTTAATAAAAGCTAACTTAAATATACAAAAATCTAAATCTATACATATGTATGTTTGTGTTTGTATGCTCTATGGTGTCGAAAGCAAATCGTCTGCGGATGGCCTGCTGCATGTGGCCTTGGTCCGTCTTTTTATACCCTGATCCCATTAAAAATCTTTTATACCCTGATCCCATTAAAAATGGGAAAAAGGGTATAATGAATTTGTGCAAAAGTATGTAATAAGCAGAAGGAAGCATCTCCGACCTTATAAAGTATATATATTCTTTATCAGCATCAACAGTCGAGTCGATATAGCCATGTCCGTCTGTCCGTCTGTATGTATGAACGCGTCGATCTCAGAGACTATAAGAGCTAGAGACTCGAGATTTGGAACTTAAGCCCGCCTAATCCCTAAGCAGTACAAGTTTGTTTTCGATTTTCAATAACTCATCCCGTTTCCGATACACACATGTGATCGATAACAACAAAATTTTATATTTAATTTTAGATGGCATTTGAATTATTAATCAAAATAATAACAATCTGTTAAATTTTTATTAACTTCGGTTGAGAAACACCGGATATATGGAACATTGAAGTTGAGTATGCAGTATGCAGTATGGTCGTACACACACGCACACATACTTGCAAGCACTGACTGTACGCGCAAAGTATAGGGAAAGTCAATGAAATTATTAATGTTTTTTTTTGTTCAGGGACAAGTATGTGAATGCAAAATGCGTTGATTTTATGGTTAGGGTCAATTTGGTATTTAGTCACTTTAACATTGTTCAATAAGTCATTAATGATCTACCTACATGTCATGTTTGGCCATACAATTGCACAAAAAGCATATAAAG
The DNA here is from genome assembly GCA_035044605.1 of Scaptomyza cyrtandrae. Taxonomy (NCBI): domain Eukaryota; kingdom Metazoa; phylum Arthropoda; class Insecta; order Diptera; family Drosophilidae; genus Scaptomyza; species Scaptomyza cyrtandrae. The sequence goes on along the minus strand of JAWNNS010000483.1, from coordinate 1,147,610 downwards.
TCTATACTACCCTCCCATGTGAGGCATTAGCAAGCAGATAGAACCAAAAGTCGAAAAATGAAAATCTCAACTTTGATCGTAACATAGCAACAACTACTCTGCGTCTCACGCATCGCACTCTTTCCCCAGGAGCTATATTTAGAGCGCAAATTTTTGAATAAGAAGAGATTTAAATTTTCCCGTCTTGTATTATTCGATAGTTTTGCTTTAATCTTAACACTTTATCCCAAGAGTATGTAAATACAAGAGTGGAAAATAGCCGCCACTTTTTGTTATCGGAAACCGTCATGGCTATTATGAGCTCGATGGAAAGGGGTATAAGTACCGCTTTTGCGGTTGCTGTTGTGACCAAAGTTGATATTGTCAATTTTCGAATTTTGGTTCTATTTGCATGCTAACGCCTAACATGGGAGGGTAGTATAGACTTAATAAGAGCTTTTTGAAATTGTATGGTAAAACGACTTATTTAAATACCACTTCCATGATTTATGCTTATGTATATATCGGGAACTAGATGAATAAACAAAAGGTGTTAAAATACTTTGTGCACATTGTGCGTTCCAGCAACATCAACCATCAGGTTTTGTTGTTGTTTGTTCTTTTGCGTTTTGCCTATACCCTATATTGGGCGCACACACAGCAATTAAAACTTTAAAATTAAAAAAAAATTGTTTGTTTAAATTAAATAAATGTGTAAATTAAACATTGTTTTGTCATTGGCAAAACATATTTTTTTATTTTCTTCTATAATTTTACTAGCAGCCATACCATTCAAGGCAAAATAACCAGCAGCTTACCAATTCCACTTAATAAATTTAAAACATTAAATAATTAGTTTGCTTGTTTTTTTTTTTTTTTTGAGACACTAAAGTTACAAGGGTAGGGACAATACATTGGTATGAGCTCTGATACATACATACACACATATTAGGATTTCAGCAAACAGACAATGCCAATTACATACGACAAAACAGTCCATAATGAAAACAAAAACCAATTCAAATATGGCGGCAGGCCGAGATGTATAAGCAAAGAAGTAATTATCGAAACATAAACAGATGACTGGCCGACGAGCCAAAGTCCATCCATGATCATGGAGAAATTTATCGGTGGTGGGTGTGCCATTTTCGTCTCATGTATTTATATACTCGTTGAATTTATCCGACGAACACATAGATCAAGATCTTTGCAGATTTTCAAGGCTCTAGCTTTTAGAATCAGAACATAAAAAGCCCATTCAGAAAGCTCGACTAGAACTAGATTTAACACTTACAATTATTGTGTGCATGTATGTGTGTGTGCATACTCCTACTGAAAATGACTGCACTACTGCATGCTTGACTTAACTTTAATCTTGGATAAAATTAGTGTTTCCTGTCATAAAACAGTTTATATTGAAAATATTAAAAGCTGAATAATGAAAATCGTTGAAATTATTATTGAAATTGGTTGATCAACAACTGAGATATGAAACATTGAAATTAACTTAATTATGCAGTATACGCGTAAACACACACACATACTTGCAAGTACTGACAGTACGCGTTAAGTATAGAGTTGAGGGTATCTCCTAGTCGAATTTTCTCGACTAGAGCCTTCGTACTTGTTATTTATCTGTATCTGAATTATTTTTAGCTTATAAAACTTCCATTCTGTTTTTAATCACATTCCAAAGCGAATACATATTTTTCTACACAGGTACTTTTGTGGTTATGGCTACCCATCAAATCAATACATTCCACTTTGAAAATAGAATATCTTAGGACCGGAAAACAGAACATACCGCTTTATTATGTATGCAACTAACGTAGCAGCCCCACAAACTGAAAGATGTTCCACCCACTCGTTTCTATTTTGCTGGTTTCCCATCATATTCTCCATAGCCTCAACTACTTACCTCACCCATTTGGTTGGTGGTCTTTGGCTTTACCTTTTGCCAATTTAAAATTTGTTTACCTGGGCTACCAAGTTAAAATATGCACAAACATTTGTTCAAACGGTGAAGATTTATCTTTCCTGTTGTACGTTAGATACCCTGTGGTTCCATTCGGGTATTCCTTTTGCTACTGTTTTTCGTGTCGTGGTGCTTGGATTGACTCTGCCTTCTACTGGGTCTGCAGATGTGCGGATCCCGCTACAGGTTCTGCAGCTATTCATTTGAGCGCACCGATACAATTCTGTGAATCTTGAGTGCAAAACTTAAATTTGCAATGCGATTTTTACATTCTTTTTTTTTTGTTGTGGCTCTTGCTGTTTAAAATTATTTGATAGCGCGGTTTTTTTGGACTTGGGGATATGCTTACGTCCGAAAGGTCTTTTGTTGTTGGTACACAAAAAAAGTACTTTAAAGTTTTGTTTGAGCTTATAGTAAGTGTAAACTCTAACAATGAGATCTTATTATTTAATACTTTTTATTGAATTTTATTTTTCTATAAAGAAAGACTATATCAAAATCTAGAACCATTCGGTGCTACTGATTGTCAAATCTAGGGTCAACTCAACTACTATAAGCTTCACTTAAGGGATGAAATTCAGTGCATACTTGAGGGGCACAACCAACTGCAAGCCGATAAAAAGAAAAATGATTGTTGGTAATCGTTTAGTGAATTTGATTGAAGCAAAAAAGAATCCTTAAAGATTAAAAAGCTCAAATTCACTTGTGTTTAACAGTAACATCACTAATTTAAGAAAATTTACTTATTGCTTTTGCCCTTACCTGGGTCTGAGCTCATGGGTCTAGTCAGAGTGCAAGTTTGATTGGATGTCGTTTGACAAAAAGCTTTTAGAGCATTAAGCTTAAAATTTAACTAACAATTGAAGAGTGTCTCGGCTTGTTGCTAGCTGGCTGTCGCAGTTGATTTCATTGGCAATTTGCATATTCACGCTGTGGATTAAAATCAAAACAGTGAGTGCCGTAGCATGCCACCGAAGAGGCAAGACGCAGTCTACAGCCAAACGGCAGCGAACAAAATGCAATGACAACGACCACAGAAACAGCAGCGACAACAACCAGAGGAGGATAAATGCCAAGTCGAATCGATGAATTGAACAGAGATATGCAAAATGTGCCCGCTGGGCGGACATGAAACCGAAAACCCCAAACTCGAGGCACAAGCTGAAATCGCGGCTAAAGTGTAGCCAGCCAAAGAAATTTAAAAATGTTTGGTGAATTTCAATTGCTGACAAATTGGGAAAGCGCCAGTGATGCCAGGAAGCGATAGCAAATGTGCCGCAGGACAGGTTCAAAAGCGAGTATTGAGGATGCGAAATGGATGAGTACAACAGCAACACCAACAACAGCAATAAAGATGACGACGAGGACAGTGCTGTTGATAATGTTATTAGTACCGGTGAATGCCAAATTGTCCTCAAGGATATAAATGGAATTTGAAATTATTTTATCAACATTTTTGATTGCTTCCAGCTGAACAATTGCCCCAGACAGGGCAGGCTAACATAATATAACACAGGATAGGCAGGAATGTGATGCCAATGGACTCATTCACAGCAGACAGACGCTGAAGTACATATTTAATAATAAGCACAAAAGTTATGAAATTGTCTGCCAACAAAGCTGGACGACAACACTAATGACAATAAGTGGCAGTCAGGCATTGGTGCCTGGATTTTGACGCATTGTGGAAATGATAAATTTTAGAGTACCACACCACTTCAACGTTAGCTTGGCAAGGAGTTTAAAGTGGTTTATTGTGCCAAGCTAATTACACTAGCTAACAGGAATATATTATGATTTGCTAAGCTCGAATCTGAGTGAAATCGAGTCGATTGCTACGTTTTTAGTCGTTTTGACTAAAAGCTTGAGCCAATTTTAGCAAACGGACTTAGGATTTTAACTCAGCACCCCAATATACATTAGAAGGTATTCATACTTACACAGTTCTAAAAGTTGACCAAACTTTGTATAACAGTGCTCTTATTGCATTGGTTGTCATGATTTTGTCTCTGCTGATAAGGAAGTTTGTACAGCTCTCAATGCGGTAAATGGTAAATGGAGCAGAAATTATGACTTGGTTGGCTAGCAGCAGCAGAAGGCAATTCTTAAGGCTTAGAGGCGCTAAGCTGCTGATGGGTATTTAAGTTGTGTTGACCCAAGGGCTGAGGCCATTGACGCCCATTGAAACAAGTTGACAATTTGGGTTAGAATATCACGGCACGTGTTAGCTGCCCTGCATATTTCAATTGGTAAATCATTGATTTCGTGTAGCTGAATGAGTTTGTATGTTAAATAATGTTGCTAAAAGTCTTGTGTATTTTTTTATCTTTTTTCAATGCGTTTTGTTTTGTTAAGGCTGATACAGAAAAAAGTAAATTGAAAAAATAACAGATTAATAAAATCTAAGTAAGGCTGTGCAATACTAGTCTTTCCTTTGCTAGGGAATGGGCAAGGGTCTGTGTTTCAATTCGTCTAACTCAAAGTGCATTGTGACAAACAAAAATAAAATAGATACTGATGTAGGCAAACTGTACATTGATACGGGTAACACCATTTGCCAGTAAAGACAAGATTGATTTCAATGGGTTAGGGTATAAAGATCAAAATACGTGCACTTTGAAAGTGAAAAGAAGCATATCAGACTGACATCGCGAGTTGAGTCAGCATAGCCATGTCCGTCTGTCCGACTGTATTTATGCAAACGAGTTCCTCATTCTTATACATTGAACCCATTGAAAATGGGTAATAAGGTGATAGTTTAGTGCAAACGTATGTAACAGAGACTATAAGAGCTAGATACTTCAAATTTGGAACATAAGCACGTCTAATTCCTAGGCAGTACATGTTTGTTTCAAATTTTCGATAACAACAAAATCTTGAATTTGGAAAACTTTTAAAGGGCATTTTAATCATTAGACGAAATAATGACAATCTGTAAAATTTTAGCCTACATAGTTGAAGGCGTAACTAACTGGTTATGGTATTGGTTTGCGCTTGCAAGAACAGAGGGCCAAGGCTAAATATATCAGAACATCCAAAAACCAATATCCGCTGGACCAGCAGCAGGCTATACGGCAAACAATGTGTAACCTGCGTTTAAGCTCAAGTACAAATATTTGCGACGCAAACTTCTTATGCAATAAGTTTTTATTTGTAATCTTGCGTAGATCAGCTGTCTGCATTCCTCTTATTCCAGGACAGCATGGAGCAGATCATTGTTGACATGTCCCATTTGTACGGCACACGTAATGTGAGAAGTGAGTGTCGACATATTTTCTATTTGTGGTTGTTATGGCATTTGGTTGCTTGCAGGTAGCAACAACAATGTCAATGAAGCGAAATAAGCAGATCACTCGGTGTTGCGGTTCGACGGAAAGAGAGAACACTCTCCCATTTTCGCGACAAGTTCATTCCAGTTCCAAAACAAAACATTTTACGTATATGCTGGTGATGTCTACTTTGGTCGTAACCGTGCATCTAAGCAGAACTGGTTGTATTGAATCTCACGGAGGGGCTGAACGGAAGAAGTGTGAGAAGTGTGAAGTAGCGATAATCACTGTCCCGCGATTTGTGTTCAAGCACACTCAGAACTCAACATTGGTTCCATGCGTAACATCAAAACAACTCAACGAAACGAAAATGATTAAAACGGGTATAATGGCTTGTGCAAAAGTGTGTAATAGGCGGAAGGAAGCATCTCCGATTTCTTAAGGTATATACATTCTTGATCTATAAACACGTCGATCTCGGAGACTATAAGAGCTAGAGACTCCAGATTTGGCACATAAGCTCGCCTTACCCCGCGGCAGCACGTGTTTGATTAAATTTTCGATGAATCTTCCCGTTGCCGATATACAAATGTGATCGATAACAAAAAAATCTTGAACTTGCACGGCGTTTGAACAATCTGTAAGATTGAAAAGATTTATTGAAATCGGGTAACAAAATCCGGAGATATGAAAGATTGAAGCTGAGTATGCAGTATGCGCGTATACACGACTAGAGCCTTCTATAATATAATATAATTAAATTAATAATTTTATTAATTTTATAATATAATTTAATTTATAATATGTTTTTCAAGTTCAAGATTTAATTGTTATCGATTCTATTTGTATATCGGAAACGGGAGTGTATCTCTCACAATTTTCAAGGTTGTCACAAATTTATTAATAGTAGGAAGATATCTATTGACATCTCCCATCACAAATTTAAATTTCACACCCAGCCAAGCAGCCGCCTTTTAAAATCAAAAATGGTCACATTAATTGGTACATTCAAATAACAATTTATGCTTCTCCTACAAACTCCACCTTGATTAATTTTAAATACATGTATTTGCCTCTGATCGAATGTTTGTAACATTTGAACATTTATTCATTTGTACACCATGACGTTGGCGTAGTTAATGTGCACTGTGTGTACATATGTATGCCCTGTATATATATGCATATATGTATATAGATATGTAGATTTTATAAAACTACGCATAACATGCGACAAACAACTGTATGTTTATTTTAATAAGCATCAAGCATATTATGCATTGGTCTGCTCTTGTTGCTTCTGAGCCAGCTTCTGGCTAGGCTAGGTCCTTCTATATTGCACCGAATAATTTTAATTACAGCATTAAGGCAATCCAAGTACAACATTTCTAGCTAATGGATTTTGTTGATTGCGGGCATAGAGACGATTGACAAATTAAATTGCATATTGAGCTGAATTCAACTTGAATGCGTTCATATGTATGTACATATAGGCATGTTCAAAGAGTGGAAATTGCATAGGTCGACCAATTTTAGGCTTCAGCTTCCTCTTTGTTAAAATGAGGAAAATGAAATAAGTCTATAATGGAAATTTGCCAAAGCCAATTTGATAATAATTTAAATTAAATATTTATGCTGTGCTTTCACATGTGTGTAAGGGATGTGGGTGGAGGCACTTTATTTACATTCAACTGCAGGCATTGTGAAAAGCTATCAGCGCAAGCGAGATAAAGCTATAGCTATGAATAGTACATTAGTTTTGAATGCGGCGCCTATTTGCATATGTGTATTTGTCTTTTGCCAATAAATTTCTAAAATAGTATAGAGAAACACACATTCTCAAACTTCAACTGTCATAACACTGACGAGAGTGATTCGTTTGAATTAGGGCATTGTTTGTATTACATTTAAACCAAGCAAATTTGACGAGCCAATGTTTGTTTGTGTTAGTTTATCAAGGACTCATAATGTACAGTACCGTGCAAAAGTAAGTGCATGTTCACAATTCTCGTCGATCGTTCTACATCCACAAAACTACAACGGAAGAAACCACAAAAACAAATTGGTTGACTCAATGCAAAAAAGACTTAAAGCTGGTATTGAAAAAAGAGGAGGTCACATTAAATACTAGTTTTAAGTTTTTCGTTACGTTTAAAAAATGTAAATCAATAAGCAAAATGGCGTTTAGTTTTTTCGATACATTTTCATTTTGCAAGATACACCCATTTGCAACTTTGGTTTATGTCTGTTTAAAGTAAGCTGTGAGCCACTGTATTTATGAATAGCCAAAATTTTAATGCGAATTAGACATGGGCATAGGACGTGCCGAACTTCATAAAAAAAACTGCCGAGCCGTGCCTCTCGCAAAAAATTGCCGAGTAGGGTTGGTGCCAAAATTGCTTGTACCGTCCGTTTTCCAAACATCGGCCTAAAAAAATTTTTAAAGCCGCTTGCACCCCTGCCGACTGTATACCCCTTATAGAAAGGAGATCCTCTACCAATAGTTTTAATACAGGTATCAGAGAACTACGCAGAATGTTGCGCCCGACTGCAATGTTTTCACTTAACCTTTTTTTATAATTAGTGTATAAATATACATTCCAAATTTATTACAAATACGAAAACGCACATGGCTGTTGGTGCTGATCAATCAATTTACGACCTGTATAAATAATATGTACACAATTTTTAATTTTTATTATTATTGGACGTAGATGTACTAACGGACAGTACATTCAAGTGGCCCAACGACAACAACAAGCACCGGCTTGTTAACGCGCAAAAGCACAAAGCGACCTCCCACCTCCCGCCTATCCGAACGAGGGGCGCATCGCGTTACGTGCGGTTAGGATGATCGCGGACATATAGACAAATGACATAACACAATTATTTTTAGTAAGCATGCCGAAGTAGTACCATGTATTAGGTGGGAAAGACCGTTATATAATGAACATAAGCTCCGAAAAGGTTAATGGTTAGCATAGTTAGAAAAGCAAGCATGCAGGGCTATAGGTAAAAAATTTATACTTCTAATGGGTACAGCAAAGTTAATTTTGTTGATTAGTATGGGGGAATCTATTTCACCATTTATTAATTTGTGAACAAAGGTTATTGTTCTACGATTAGTAAGAGAGGGAAAAGAGAGGAAAGTCTACTGTGGTAAGCAGGTAAATTAGTACTATTATCCCAGTTAAGACCCCGAAGGACAAAGAGTAAAAATTGTTTTTGCACCGGTTCTATTCTATCCTGATGAATCCTGTATTTGGGATACCATATACAAGATCCATATTCGAGAACCGGTCGAACAAGACACATATAAAGAGTTTTAGTTATGTAGGGTAGGTTATCTAGAATATAGATGTTAAAAAAGGGCATTCGTCTATTAAAAGACATATTTTTACATTTACTGCAATTGAGATGCAGTGAATTTACTTGACACCAAGTTTGAAAGTTGTCTAAGTCACTTTGTAATTTATGACTACACAGAAGAGTTAAAGCTGGCATGCATAATTTCACATCACCAGCATACATCAGCTGTGAGTGATTTATTACGGACGGAAGCTCATTAATGAATAGAATAAATAATAACGGTAAAAGGTGACTTCCTTGTGGAACCCCAGAAGTGACCTGTTCCGCTTTAGAAACTGAGCCACTAAAATAGACTCTCTGAGATCTAAAAGTTAAATAATCTTGAATCCAAAGAATAAGATTATTGGAAGAGCCCAAAAGTTAATGTATTAAAAAGAGGTGATTTACCGAATCATAAGCCTTACTGAAATCAGTGTAAATAACATCAGTTTGCATTTTGTCTTGAAAACCCTTAATAACAATGAATGTGCATTCTAGGAAGCTAGTGGTGGTAGATCTGTGTTTCATGAACCCGTGCTGGCACGGTGAAATCAAAGATTTACAAAGATGTTGAAGATGAGAGGTTATTAGTTTCTCAAAAATCTTAGGAATAGCAGACAACTTGGAGATACCCCTATAATTTTGAGCATTAGATTTGTTTTCTTTTTTATGCAAAGGAATATTATAGGACTCTTTCCAAATTTTTGGGAGAGTGCATAGCTCCACGGACAAACTAAACAGTTTATGCAAAGGTTTTAAAAGACCCTGAGAACAATACCTAAGCACACAGCTAGGTATTCCATCAGGTCCTGGAGAAATGGCTTCGTAACCTGAAGATTACAGAGTAGTGAACTCTCTGTGATTACCGGTATGAAAATGCAATTTGAGGCATTAAGCTGATAGGGGTAAGGCATGACGACTGGTTGAAAACAAGGGCTATAAGTCGTTTCAAAAAATTCAGCAAATATATCGGCAATGGCCTGATCTGAGTTGGCTTTCATTTCATCAAAGAATATGTTAGATGGAAGAGTCGATGACTTGCGTTTCGCATTAACGAAATCAAAAAACCGTTTAGGATCCTGCTGAAACTGTAATCTACACCTAGTCAGGTAATTCCTGTAACATTGGTTATTGAGGACTGAAAATTTGGAACGAGCAATCAAGTATGCAGAACAAGCTAACAAAGAGCTTGATTTTCTGAAACTCTTGTAGAGTTTCGATTTACGATTTTTTAGAATTGTCAACTCTCTGGTAAACCATAAACGGGCATAGCACCCGGTAGGGTAAAGTGATCGACACCTCCAACGTTGGGTGGTATGAATCTTCTGGATAAGAAATGGGTTGTGATCGGGTAATGGATGAAGAGAATGGATCCAAAACAAAAACCAGATCAAGCATTCTATTAAGAGAATTTGGGATATCATTTATTTGATTGATATCCCAAGTAAGTTAATTAAGAATTAATTCTGAGCCGACGGGGTCAGGCCGCCAGAGTCGGGACAAGAACTCCAAGTAACTTCAGGAATATTAAAATCACCAAGAACTACAAGAAAATCACGATCAGAATAGCTGACAAATGAGCATCGTAAACAGAGCTATCGGAGGAAGGGGGTATACAGGAGCAAGTAACAAAAATACCAACACCATTAAAATTCAACTTAACAGCAAAAAATTCTATATCCATAGAACCACCTACTATTACTGTCTCCAAAGATAAATCTACATAAACAGCAATAAGCACACCTCCGCCACGTCGAAGCGTACGGTCTTTTCTATGGACACAGTACCTGTTGGATACAACTTCAGTACTAAGAATGTCATGCCTTAACAAAGTTTTAATGAAGGCAATGACATTAAAAGCAAAAGAGTGACTATCAAGGTATAAACTACTGAGTTTGCTACAAATACCTCTTACATTCTTATAGCCAAGTACGCGGGAAGTTGTTAGTTTTTTTGAACTATCAGAATCGAGAAGAGTTTTAGGCAAAGCTACTGGGAAATATAATCGGATGCCGATTGTTTTTTTTGGTGGAACGGCAACAAATTATTTAATTATATCTTCAACCGAAGATATATTTTTAGCTAATGGAATATTTGGCTCTTTGGATATATTTGGTTTGTTTAGTTGAACTACGTTTACACTACTCCCCACCAAAGAGACCGAAGGACCGGGATTAGATGAAATGACATCCATGGGGACAATAGCGTTTACATCCGGTATCTCGTTAATTTTGGGGTCTGGGGCAAAGTAATTGTTTATTAGTTTATCTTTATTTTTATACCCTGATCCCATTAAAAATGGGAAAAAGGGTATAATGAAGTTGTGCAAAAGTATGTAACAGGCAGAAGGAAGCATCTCCGACCCCATAAAGTATATATATATTCTTTATCAGCATCAACAGTCGAGTCGATATAGCCATGTCCGTCTGTCCGTCTGTATGTATGAACGCGTCGATCTCAGAGACTATAAGAGCTAGAGACTCCAGATTTAGAACTTAAGCCGGCCTAATCCCTAGGCAGTACAAGTTTGTTTTCGATAACTCATCCCGTTTCCGAGATACACATGGGAACGATAACAATAAAATCTTGAATTTGAAAATTTGAATTATTAATCAAAATAATAACAATCTTTGAAATTTTTATTAAAATCGGTTAAGAAACACCGGAGATATGGAACCTTGAAGTTGAGTATGCAGTATGGTCGTACACACACGCACACATACTTGCAAGCACTGACTGTACGCGTAAAGTATAGGGATCAGGGTATCGTCTAGTCGGGATTTCTCGACTAGAGCCTTCTTTCTTGTTATTTATTGTCTCAGGATTGTTTGGCTGAATTTCAGACATGACCGGCCCCGATGACGGCCCAACATTGGCTTTTTTGCGCTTTGGAGAATCACTCAAGAGATTTTTCTCCTTTAAGTTTCTTTGCACAGTTGAGAAATTATCGCACAATTTTTTTAAATGGCCGAAAACTCCTCAAAGCCAAGCTGAGTCTCCATGAAGTTTGCCATATCTTTCTTCCGCTCCAAACAAGACCAACATGGCCACTCTAAATTTGTGATACCCATCAAATCAATGACACGGCCGTTAAGACCAGCACATTTTTCACGTGCGACATTTGGGCACATCCGCAGCAGCCAATAAAAGCCATCTTTGTATTGGTGCGAACTTGGCAGCCCTTGTAACAACAGACAGGCATTTTATAAAAATAAACAAATAAATGAAAAAAAATACAATAAATAAGAGAGAAAAAAATTTTTTTTTTAAATTAATGATTGAAAAACTGCTTAAGAAAAAAACAAAAAGTTTAGGACCACCCTAGGGTTAATTGTATGAATACGCTCACAAAAACGAAAACACAAATTCTCTGATTGAATCGCTTTTCTTATAAGCTGCTGTAAATTTAACCAATCAACTTTCTTACATACAAAATACAAGAGCAACAATAACAACAATGGATTGGCCAAGCAGGCAAAAGCCATATGAAAGACTGGCCTAGGCTTCAATGCACATGCTGAGCATTTGATTTGTCACCCAAGGCGTACAAATGATAATCAAAAAATCACTCAACTGTGCGTCTGTTCCTGCGTCCTATTCCTGTTGGTACGTTGATGTGTGCATGTGTATATGCAAAGCCGATTTGTCTGCTCGCTTGACTGGCCAGTTGTCCGGTTGCCGGCTACTGTCCTATCTCTCCGTTGCCCCTTTCCACTGTGGCTGCCTGCATTTCCGCATCCGGTTTTGCATTTGACACTAGAGCCTGGAACTGTAAGTACAATGACACACACACACACGCACATCTTTTTTGGGACAAAAACTTAACTGCTCGACACTTGTTTTGTGGTGTGTAGCCAATGTGTGGCTGCCAGTGCGTAGGTGTTGCTGTCGAGAGACTTGTTATCGACCCATTTCTTTCTCCTTGCAACCCAGCTGACCAATCTAACTGTCCAACTGAGCAAAAAGCTGTTGAAGGACATGGTTAACTGAAAGCAGTGGGGCCAAGTAAATGGAACGCCAGCTGGCCTCTCCTTTTAATTAAGGGTTTTTTTTATTTTAAAATATAGATGGCAGTCGACTAAGTATTTAAACAAGCACAAGCACAAATACTATTGTAAAACAGTTATTGCTTGAAATTGTCTTGCTGACAGCTTCCCAATGAGACCAATAAAAAATTTCAATATCTAATATACTATATATCTTGTATAATAAACTAAACTTTAAATTGAAATGGGTGCAAAAGTATATACATATTTAGTATTTAAAGCAGAGGGCAAACCCTTAAAAAAAATGTCCAGGATTTGGTTCGGGCACCAAACCCTTTGGCGAAAGTTCGTAGAGGTTCTAATAACGGGCTCTGAATATTTTTAAAACACGGGTTCGGTTCCAATCCCGGGTTCGTTTGTTTAACATTTGTTTTCTTTTATTAAGAATTAATAAAAATTTAATTTATTTGTTAGCTTAATTTGTACTGGCGTATTACGTTTAAGCGCTAAATGCGTAAATGCGCCAATAAAGAGCACGCAGTTATTTTTGGAAATTTGTTATAAATATTTTATATATATTCAGTCTAAATTCAGTAAAAGTTCTGATTTATACCCCGAACCCATTAAAAATGGGTAGCATATCCGACCCCATAAAGTATATATATTCTTGATCAGCATCAACAGTCGAGTCGATATAGCCAGGTCCGTCTGTCCGTCCGTCTGTACGTCCGTGTGTATGAACGCGTCGATCTCAGAGAGACTAGAGACTCCAAATTTGGAACATAAGCTCGCCTAATCCCTAGGCAGTAAAAGATTGTTTTCGATGTTCGATAACAAAAAAAATCTTGAATTAAATAAGCGAAATACTGAAAATCTGATAAGAAACACCGGAGAAATGTAACATTGAAGTTGAGTATGCAGTATGCTATGTATGCGTACACACACACACATTCTTATAAGCACTGACTGTACGCGTTAAGGGTATCGGGGTATCGTCTAGTCGGGTTTTCTCGACTAGAGCCTTCTAACTTACAAATGTTAAAATCTGGTAATGATATTTTCTGAGAAATTCCGTAATTTGTCGATAAAATTTAATCATGGTCGGGAAAGTAATCGCGAGATATGGTAACTCCACAGTCATTCTGCATCTCATTGGCAAGCGCTCTGGACAAAAGTAATAGATTGGAAAGATTTTTCATTGATCTTTCTGACCATAATTCGCTCTGCTCTCGGAGCTTCTGCGCGCGTTGCCGACCAGTTATACCACCATCCTTCCCTTGATTTTTACACGGCGTAAAACATTGGAAACAGTTTTCCTGCTAATTGCTAACATTTCTGCAATCTCAGAGGTTGAACTAAAAGGTAGAGTTATAATAAGCCAACTGGATAATTTTGGAAGGTATTCGCTATTGAAAACCGTCTAAAACTGTCCCGATTATATATAAATTATATATTCCAATTATGAAAATGAAAATGGTTTAAAAATTGCATTACCAATAGCGGCGAATTTTTATTTTAATTAAAAGTAAGTGTAAATACGAATTTCACAAAAAAAAAAAATAAGAAAACGGAAGTGTGTAAAGCATTTCGTGGCAGTTGAATTTAGTGCATTTGTTAGTATTTTTATACCCTGATCCCATTAAAAATGGGAAAAAGGTACCGATCCCAGAGACTATAAGAGCCAGAGACTCCAGATTTGGAATTTAATATCGCCTAATCCCTAGGCAGTACAAGTTTGTTTTCGATTTTCGATAACTCATCCCGTTTCCGATATACACATGGGATCGATAACAACAAAATCTTGAATTTTGAAAACCTTGAAATAGCTTTTGAAATATTAAACAAAATAATGACAATCTGTGAAATTTTTATTGAAATCGGTTAAGAAACACCGGTGATATGGGACATTGAAGTTGAGTATGCAGTATGCAGTATGTGCGTACATACAAACACACATACTTGCAAACACTGACTATACGCGTAAAGTATAGGGATCAGGGTATCGTCTAGTCGGGATTTCTCGACTAGAGCCTTCTTACTTGTTTTAATTGTTCTTTGTTAAAGTAAATATTTTTTAAGCTGTGTTTAATAAGTTTAAGATATAATTGACTGAATACCTTATAAAAAAAATATTGAAAACAACAACCAGTGTGACCCCTAGCTCTAAAGTGAAAAAACTAAATTTTTTACTTGTGTAAACTTTTTCGTGTCAAGCTGTATCTTTACTTACTCTTCTTGTAGCTCAAGAGTGTCTTAGAAAGAACTATCAAGCGAAAGAAATTTTTTTTAATTTATCTGGGAAATTGGTGGGCTGTTATATATTAAATATTAATCATGTTAAATATTAATCACACATTCATTTTAAAATAAAATACAAATAAAAATAAAAAAAAAATTTGTGTGCATTTTAAAATTTGGTTGATGTCGACGACAAAACGTCTGCAGGTGGTCTTGTCCCGTCTTTGTGTGGGGGAACTTTTTGAATCATTACCCCAAAATATTGTTGTGTAAGTTGCCATTACCCCAAAATATTGTTGTGTAAGTTGGCATTACCCCAAAATATTCTTGTGTAAGTTGCCATTTCCCCATGATGTTGTGTAAGTTGCCATTACCTCATAGTAAAGAGTAAAAAAAAAGGTCAATATAGAAGAAAATGTTTAAATATATACCTTTTTAATGAATACCCCATGGCGAAGAGCAAAAAAAAAAAACAAGGTCAATAGAATACTAAATTCAAAATATATATTTCTTAATCATTACCATTACCCCCAGAAATTTAACTTTTACCCCATTTGGGGTAATTTACCCCGGTTCCCCGACTGCTGGCATAGAATGATGGTTGTCGTTGCTGGGACGCACAATCTGTACAATGTTGAATACCCTTTGCTACAATACTCAATTAAGGTCAATAAAATTATTAATATATATATTTATTTAATATAAGGACAATTTATGTTAAGTATTTGAACAGTCACCTTATTTCCAAAATATTAATATCAATATAATGGAATTCATATTTAAGTATCTCACGTTTGGCTATACAATTGCACGATGTTCTTATAAAGTCTATACTACCCTCCATTATCAAGCAAGCAGATAAAACCAGAAGTCGAAAATGTACAATCTCTAGTTCGGTCACAACAACAACAGAAATGAAGTATGGCAACGACTCATCTTTGACTCACGCATCGCACACTTTGGTATCAAATCACGAATGAGTTGACAAAGCAGAAGGGGTACTTATTTCCCCTCAAGCCGATAATAGGTAAGATCTTTTCTGTTAAAAAAGAGGGCGCGGTGGAATCGTCTCTTGTATATTTTCATACTCGTTGCTCTTTTCCAGTAAACACAAACTAAGACAAACCGAACAGCTGATTCATTAACGGACTTCAATTTACGGATCAGTGGAAACAGCTAACCGACCGATAGTATTTACTGTGACGGTGCAGTGGCACCCCCTATAAGATCACGCAGAGATCCGTTTCCACAGGGTTTGGTTCTAGACTGGATTGCAGATCTGATTTATTTATAAACCTTTGTTGTGCTTAAGTGATATGTGCTTTAAATAAGAGAGATAAGCTTAAGGTACAAGGAGAAATAAAAAAATTATTCTTCTGATTTCTAGCTTTTGTTAATTAAGATTTGTAAAATGGTCAGCCGCGAAATACTGGAAATTGCAAATCATACACAAGTGGTCCAAAACACTCTTAGAATTTTAGTACCAACTGTATATGAATAAAGTTGCCTTATGACGTCCTCATTGGTCACGCCCTTGTAATCAAAAGTTATGGCATGAGAGCAAAACTTATGTGCCATTAACTCAATGTGCAATTGCCACAAGTTATTTCACAAACTATCTCGAACCACATTCAAGTTAAGTGTCATTTTGATGAAGCCGCACATAGAACAGCCATCCCTAGCATAAAGCAAGTTCATTACTTCAGTATTTTGCACATACATATCAACACAGTATGCTCAATGTCCTGGCCTTTCTTTTAGGGGGATCCAAAACAACGAAGGCTTTGTTATTAGACGACAACTGCGCCTAAACTAAAATATCTTCAATCCAGTTAAAGAGAAACAATCTAGTTGGCTGGATAAGAACCGTAACACAGCGACCTTTCATTTATAATCAAGGATTGCAGGCAGGCCAAGTAACGTAACGCAGCCAGACCACCGAATTTTTTTGCTATGGCGAAAACGATACCAAAATCCTAAAATTCTGTACATATAAGCACAAACTTATACATACATACTATGTATGTATATTTTTAGGGACGTAGTCTGTAGCCCTGAAAGCCGCAAGTAAACGTCATGAGATTTTAGTTTATGTTAAATGCTGGCATTCGGTCATTTGGAATGGGTTTGGATTTGGGCTTAAGCTCATTTGCTGTTTGCCAGTCTGCTTTTGGGGCTCGGTTTCTGCTAATGACGATTCTAGTTAATGTTTCTTGTTTCCGTCTCAGCGCTTTTTGTTTTTGAGTGTGCACATTGTGTGTTGGACAGACACCCCTTTTTATACACTGTTACCAAAGGTACGATGAGTACATTGGTTTTGTGCAATGTTCGAAAATTTGTAAAAATGATTAGTCTAGAAGCTAGTAATACCAATAATATATAGATAACGATCATAATAGTTCATTTATTTATTTAATCCCTGTCAACATGTTAAATCTTAAAAACATTAACGTGGGCAGAGAAATACCGACAAATAAACAACATCAAAACTTACGTCTTAAAATAAGGCATCAAGCTCTTTAAATTTTCAACCAACGTTTCGGTGATTCCTTATTCAAAATACTTTCAAGGTTTCTTTTTTCCACGTAATCAGTAGACCTGTTCACGTAGATCGTTGAGCTCTGTGCAGTTTTGGGAATATTAAGAGGTTTTTATTATTTATCTCCGTTGTCTCCGCCTCATTGTCTTGTTATCTGTTATCAGTGTTGTCTGTGTTGCTGGGTGTCTTATGATCATATCTAAGATTATTTGTTGGTTTTCCTTTACTCTGGCTTGTGCCATACTTATGTGTATGTCGCTGGGGCCAAGACCAACGAGATAGTGTCGCACATTAAGTTTACTGGCGTGAACACACGCTAACGGATGCTGATGATCAGTTTGGACCAGCCCAAGACAGATATTGCGCCATCTCAAGCCAATGTTACCAGGTATATATATATACTTCGTCAGGCAAGGCCACAAGACAGTGGCTGCGTACTGTGTCGTCTCAAGATTTTGAAGTTCAAATAGGTGTTAAGGTGGGCTCGATAATATTCGACACTGCATCTAAAGGATTTTCCTGAAAACACGTAGAGGCGATTGTCGCCTGATGTACTTAAATTGGACCGAAGGTATCGAGTATTTTGGTTATATTATAAAAAAGCACACATTTTTAGGTTCACAGAATTTGGTAAAATGATAACTGGTAACGTCCTCCCGAATATCTACACAAAAAATTTGGATGCAACTCACATTTGCCACCTTCAGATCTCCGCCATTTTCAGACGAGAATCCCCCTTGCCATTGTGAAATTTTTATTAAAATCGGTTGAGTAACACCGGAGATATGGAACATTGAAGTTGAGTATGCAGTATGCGCGTATACACATACACACATTATTCGAAGCACTGACTGTACGCGTAAAGTATAGGGTTCAGGGTATCATCTAGTCGGGATTTCTCGACTAGAGCCTTCTTACTTGTTTAAATAGAAAAAAACTTAAAACTTATTCGTTTGATTTTTAAGCACTCAATCATAGCCCAGTAAACCAAAGACAATAAAGCAAAACCATCTCAAGTTGTGATCATTAATGGCAGAGTTTGTATTACGGGTGTGTTGCTGGGTGGATTGTCCTGCCCTAAGTTGGATTCCTGACAAACCGCAGCAATAGTAATTTTCCGAAATTATTCGAGCATTCAGTGCAGAAATAGTTCCTGAAATCAATTCCATTAGGATTATGAATGCAAACGGCCGAAAGCTGCTACTATAAACGCGTTTGTGTGCAAACATATAAGAGCTAGTCGGTTTAGAGGAAGGGATGGAGTGTTAAGGGTTCAGCAAAGCTAAGCAAGAATTATAATGCAAGGCTCTTTTACAAGCTTCCTCCCCCGGCATGGTCAATGCGTAGTGCAAAGACAATAATAAACATAATGGGCCAAGAAAAATTGCGTATCAGCGTCAAATATTTTTGGAAGTCGCCGAATGTTATTGAATTTTGTATTCGCTGTTTGCTTTGGCTTGTAAATCGAGACTAAGCTGGAGAGCTGGATTGCCGGCACATGTCTTTTGTCATAATTTACTTTGGCGTCGGCTTCATTAGTGAGCACATTAATAATTATGCGAAGAGGAAAGATCTCAAGGGAAGTTCTGCAGCTGAGTCCCAGTCTTTCTGCCGCCTATCAGTACCATGATGGAAATGTGGATGAGGGTGTCAGTGACAGCAAATCCTTTGCGCGTGTCGGCATTTGGCATTATGCAAGCGTTTCCGGGCAGATGCTGGGTTGGAAAAGAATCCACCACCTTCTCGACGTTGTCACATGAGTCAGTCAGAAATAAAGCCACCAAAAGGCAAACAGTAGCATTCAGAAAACTTTGAGCTGATGCATTTTATGGTCTTGAGAAATGGTGAGGAAAAGAGTTTGAAATCAGTTACAGCCAAGCACTTCTGGCGCAGCTTCCTCTGACTAATGGCCACTGCGACTGACAAGAGCTGCGGATTTACAAGCGAATGCATATGGCTGCCTAATTTACATAAAAAGTCGCTCAGTCAACAAAATTCGCTACTTTTGCCATTTCTTAAACGCTTACCGTTGACTGTTAAGCGCACATAGGCATTGTGCTAGGAAGAAGAAAAACAAACTTATATAAATCACAGTCAGGTAACAAAATTCGCAAGGAAAAATGAAAGCAGGATAGCAAGAACAGTACAACAAATGCACACTCATACATTCAGTTATATTTTGTGTTATTAGATTTTATATATATGTATGTATCTTAACAACATTTACAATTGGGAGGACCCTCGAGCGTTTTATTTGTCAAAGGTAATTTTTATCTGACTAAATAATGGAACTGCTTGCGCACTTCTCTATAATGAACTTCAGTACAAAAATTTTTCTATATAATTTTCTAATTTTATTTTTTTATATATAACAAAATACATCCAAACAGCAGACGAGAAAAGCCTTATGCAGAAGACTGGAATAATACTAACACATTTTTTGCATCAACCGTTTTTATTTATTTTTATACCCTGAACCCATTAAAAATGGGTAAAAAGGGTATAATGGTTTTGTGCAAAAGTATGTAACAGGCAGAAGAAAGCATCTCCGACCAGATAAAGTAATATATATTCTTAATCAGTATCAACAGCCGAATCGATATAGCCATGTCCTTCTGTCCGTCCGTCTGTCTGTACCTATGTATGAACGCGTCGATCTCAGAAACTATAACAGCTAGAGACCCCAGATCTGGAACTTAAGTTCGCCTAATCTCTAGGCAGTACAAGTTTGTTTTCGATTTTCGATAACTCATCCCGTTTTCGATATACACATGGGATCGATAGCAACAAATATTGAATTTGGAAAACTTTGAGACGGCGTTTGATATACATAACAAAATAATGACAATCTGTGAAATTTTTTTTGATATCGGTTAAGGAACACCGGAGATATGGGGCATTGAAGTTGTGTATGCAGTATGCAGTATGTGCGTAAAGTATAGGGATCAGGGTATCGTCTAGTCGGGATTTCTCGACTATAGCCTTCTTACTTGTTTTTTTATTAAAATTTATGACGCCGTTCAAAATAATTGCTTTGATTAACATGAGGCTAAAGTAAATAAAACATGTAAAAAACATGAAAAACTAGTCAAGATGAGTGGACTAGGAGATTCTCTTCTTTTTTGCATTTATGTGTGTTGTGTTGTGTGTGCTGGCGAATAAAGAAAATTTCTGCTCGAACTCAATTTTATTCTTCAATATTATCGGTATTTCTCAAATGATTTGCATTTCTAATAATATGGTTGTATCGAAAGTTAAAGTCTCTCATGTCGACGCGTTCAAACATGGTTTTATCGACTTAGTTGCGTATGCTGATGAAGAATATATAATATATCCATAATATTGCTGCCTGGACAAAATAATCTTATAGGTTAATGGTATGCAAAAAGGCTTCTCCAATAACGGGCACCTGCCGTGACTCAGATTCTCTGCCATTTGAGTATGAATTACATAAGTCCATAAAGCTTAAGTCGCATTAAATTCAAGCCAAGTGCTTGTAACCTTATCAAAAAAAAAAAGCGTACACAGATCAAATGTTTAGTTTCCCATGGCAAATGCACTTGTAAGAGCCAGCAATGAGGCCAATAAACAAATACACTCGCCCCAATGCTACTCCACGTAACATGAGCTTTATTGAGGGAACCGGCGGCTACAATTTAACCCAACCTGTTGTCGTTTTTTTTGTTATCCCCTCCCGTTATTGCCACGTGGCAGTGAGCAAAGCTGCCATCGCTTGTTATTTTAAAATTCAACACAAAAAAAAAATATATATATTTATATTTCTTTCCCCTTCGTCAGCAACCGATACCCTTAGCCCAAACACCGAACAGCAGCGTTAGAGTTTAAGTATTGAATCCAATAGAAAAATTCTAATTTAATGCAGACGCTCGCCCATTGAGTGGCACACAACTACAACAACAAAAACAACGACCGCAGATGGGGTGTAAGTAGCGTATAAATTTGATCAAGGTCTTCACACGCCGCTGAGACGGCCAGACTGAAAGACAGAGTAGATGGCGCCGTCAAAGGTGCAGCTCCCTTTTGCATGCAGGAAAAAGGATAAAGAATTATCGCTTGTATCGAATAAATTGTAAATTGGTGCCACAGCGGAAAAGTTATGTTTAGCTTAGTCTTGTTGGATAACTCGCATAACAGTATGTGGAATTGTATTAACAGTTCACTAAACAAATGTGAACATCGCACCAAAGCAATGTCAATGCCGTTATATAGTTATATACTATATAGGAATATAAATAGAAATAGGAATTTGAAAGGAAAGTAGCTAGAGGGTTTATCATGTGGCTGAAGCACATTAAATAAGAGCATATTTTGTTGAGGTAATGTGTGATGTGAAGTTGTTTGAATGGGTTTTAAAGCGTTGTTCTGCAAACTATAAGTTTCGTTGGTTGTAAAATGCTTAAATAAATTGTTTTAATGCGTAACTTCATATCCTGGCTTCAATGCTGCTACTCAGGCTAAATAAAGATACACAATTGATGCACTTGCTCCAAAGACACAAAAAGGTGATGTCATCAAGCTAATCCAAATAAAATTATAAATAGTTATTAATTTTTTTTTGTCATTTATTTAGCTCCCCTGCACAATCAGCCGCCATTACCACAACGACTGCAATTATCAGCATTCCACACACTATTCCAGTATTTTATTTTCTGTTCATAAGAAATTTTTCCAGAATTCAAACAAAGCTAATATCTAGTGTATGTATACATTTTAAACAGTTATGATGGCTTCAGCTATGAAAGCTCAAAAAAATACCAATACTAATAATATTTTGTACGGTTTTTCGATTTTGTGCCTTTGAATAATATTTGTGTGATTGTAACTTTATACAACATACTTTTCATTTATTCTACTCAACCCACATTTAAAAATAATGATTGAGTGGAAGAATATTTACTTATATGAACGAGGAGCAGGAATTGATACTATATAAATTTGGCATACTATAAACATGAGTCATATTTATGAGTAGCACTTGAAAGATAAATGTTGATCACAATTAAAATCGTTGCACTCGGACGCAAAAGACAGCAGAATACTCTGAGAGTGGTGTAAGAACGGGTGGTAAGGTGTGCTTACAAAAGGGGGAGTACGGTGATGGTATTATGGTTTAAATATAAAATTATTGTTTAATTCTCTAAGCTTAAAATTATTCAAATAGTTGGCATTAACTCTATAGGGGCTGACGTGTAAAACTTAGCAAGCAACATCTTGATCAGAAAGCATGAACTGATATTGACTTAAAAGTGAATCGCAGGTTTTTATTGTTTATATGTGTACAAGCAAATGGTAACAGACTCGAAACACATTTACTAAGCGAACTAGCTCTTTTTGTCGCCGTGAACCACGGTTACTAATTGCCATGAATTGGCATTTTCTGTGTCTAGAAGTGTGTTGTTTGCAGGTCACATCTTTCGACCGGCTGATCAATTAGCTTTAAGATTGTCCTGACATATTAATCTTGTTGCTGAGACAAGAAAAGTTGCGCTTAAGTAGCAATAACTAGTAAAGACCGACTGCCATCTAGCAAAACAACCAATACAAAACCCTCTACACATCTAAATACGTCTCTGTTAGCTGTTGGCTTGTCTTCGATCTTCATGGCTTAACACATGTTGACAAAGTAAACAGGATTTTGTTGCAGTGGCGTACAAGCAATTTACTAATCCAATCCTTCCCCCCCCCACCACACACACACACACACACACACACACACACACACACAAACAAACAACCCAAATTTTCACTCCCCTAGGCAAATGCAGACCACAACAAGTAAGGTATGACGAGTATTATATACACTGACTACATGACAAGTGTTCTTGTTATTTGTCATAGTTAACTCTTTTTAAATATCTTGCATTTGTATGGCATCTATAAGAAACTGTGTTCTGATCTGGCCGATTTTGACAATTTATATAATTACAACAAAAATGGCCTTGACCAAAGTTTCAGCTCGTTAGCTAAATTTGCAGAAACAGACGGACAAGCCTATACCGACACAGCTAGCACCGCGAGCTATAAAGAATATACCTGATGGGGTCGGATATACTTCCTTCTATGCGATACACATTTCATAACAAAACTAATATACAGTTTTCAAGTGTATAAATAGTTACAAATGGGCAGATTAGTTGTTGACATTTTCGAAAATTAATGAAACAGTGCGCCCTTAAGGGCAACTGCGTTCAGGTACCAACGTCCTCTGCCCCTGAAGCCTGCTCCTCAAGCCACCTTGCTTTAGCTCGAAAATGTTCGTTTGTTTACCGCATTATTTTCGCGTTTGGGACTTTGTGCTTAACATTTGACTGCACACGTAATTTAATTATAAACTGTTTATTTTTATTTATTTTTTCCTAACCAATTCTGCCTGCATATACAAAACAGCAAAAAGCTTTGCACACATGTGAGAACTACCCAAGTGTAGTAATCAAGTTGCCTGGATTAGTTTTTTTTTAAGCCCCTTTGTAAAGCTTTTCTTTTCGTATAATATAATAAAAAGGTCTTAAAGCGCAGCCAAACCTAATTTAATTTACCATACAGTAAAGTTAAAAAAAAATAAATGTATGCATATAATATGAATTGGTGCGTTTTTATATATATTTGTACAACGAAACCGATGGTAAAGAGTATCATGGTTGTGTACAATGTCCGTTATGCTGTCTGTCCGTACGGATGAACGCAACTTTTTCGATTCAAAAAACAAGATAGGTAATGGCGTCCTCCAAACTACATCAAAAATTTTTCCACACCTTCCGCTCCCAGCAGCGTCGCCGCCTTGTACAATCGGAATTGCCTGTATTTTGAGCTGTTTTTAACCTACTGTCACTATATTTGGTTTAAATATAGCTAGTGATATCCTTGAAAGATCTGCATTAAAAATTTTGCCAACCATAAATTCTACAATTTTAGAGATTAGTGACACTATAACTATGCATCAAACTGTATTTGAGCGCAGTTTCCACCCGTTTGGCCACCGTGCTTCCTCTTTGCAAGCTGAGTCCTTAACACCCGTTTTTATACAGGTTTCAGAGTATACCACAAAACCGTTTTTAACTTTAAATATATAATTTTAAAGTGTATTCTTCGCTATTTTTGATAACATTTGTTACAAATATTGTGGTAATGAGTTTATTAAAATAAAGTTTGGCCTACATACTTTGGCACAAACCATTACATCCTCTTTACCTACATTCAATGGGTTCAGTGTATAAAAGTCGGCCGGCCTCCTACTTATTATACATTCTTGTTACTAGTCGCTTTGTTTTTTCAATATAAGTGTTAATGATTTATATCCGCAAATGGCTAAAGCTTAACCCATTTAGTACAAGAAGTATGGCAAAATGGAGCCTGTCACAGCAGCTCCATCTTCACTTCTATATGATACAAATCATTTGTAAACGTACAAAGAAATGTCCCTGCCGGATCGAGGACTGCCTGCCTGGCCCAGTCTTTTGGTTTGCTATTCAAATATAAACGTTTTCTGTACTCCCAAATCTCAGCTTGAACATTTGTCAAGGACTTACGCTTTCTTGTCGTTGTTGTTATTGTTTTACTCTCACTGTAAAAAACGTGAGTTTATGCAATGAAGCTGAGAAAAAGGCAACAAAGGAAAGGAAGTGTGAGTAAAAAGCAAAAGAACATGTCAACTAAGTTAGAAGGCTCTTGTTGGAAAACTTGACGAGGAGATACCCTGAAACCTTTCTTGTATTAACGCATAAAATGTCGTAAACACCATGAGAACTGCTTACACAATAATTGTTTGTGTATGTGTGTGTGCGCAGAAATTGCCCGCGCTGATTACAGCGATGGTGGATTTTAAAATTATAAAAAGCTCGATTTTCCTATGATTTAAGAGAGCTACTGAAAAACCAAAATCTCTGGCTTGTGGTCTTATGGTCACCGAGATTGAAGCGTTCACCAGGACGGTTTGACGGTCGAACAGACAAACGATATGGCCAAATCGACTCGGCTGTTGATGCTGATCAAGAATATATACTTACTTAATAGGGTCGTAGATGTATTTTTCTGCTTGTTACATACAGTCCCAATAAGCAAAACTACCAAATTTCTCATAAAATGGGCTTGGGCTTAGGGTATAAAAATAAATGTACAAAAGACATTTCTGTTATATATTTTTCACATGAAATATTAGTTCACTTCCAGCGCCAAGGGCAACAAAACAACAACAAAAGTCTGCGTGAAACCGTGGACGTGCAAAATGTGAGAGGAGAAATAGAAAAAGAAAGAGTGAGGTGGCAAACAACTGCGGCGATTTATTTGTCATTTCTTTAACGATTTTTGAAAAGCAAAGCATAAGCAGACAAGAAAACACTTAAGAAGGCTCTAATTAAGAAAGCCCGCCAAGGAGATACCCTATGCCCTAGACATAATACGTAGTTAGTTGTTATATATTTAACGACTAAATTTAATTCCTAAGTGTTTTCAAAGAATCTCAGCCGATTTCGATAAAAATATCATAGGTTTTATTATCTTATCAAAAGTATATAAATCGATTTGTAAGCTTTCCATATCAAAATTTTTTTTTAATATCAATATTATTTCCATATCGGAAGCGGGACGAGTTACCTATGATAAAAAAAGCTTGATCTGCGCCTAACGAACTTGTATCCAAACTACGGCGTCTCTATGTATTTTAGTATTCGAGATCAACGCGATCATATAGGCAGACGCACATATCTAAATCTACTCGGTTGTTGATATTGAATCAAGAATATCCTTACTTAATGTAGCGAGAGATATGTATCCCTTCTGCCTGACGGACGGACAGACGGACATGGCTATTTCGACTCGACTGTTAATGCTGATCAAGAATATATATACTTTATAAGGTCGGAGACAGGCAGAATGTTACATACTTTTGCACAAATTCATTATACCCTTTTTACCCATTTTAAATGGGTTCAGGTGAGGGATAAGTCAAAGGCACGGCCAAAAATCTAACAACTCCAAAAAGCAAAAACAGAGTTTGGCTGCCGGAAAGATGATGCTATTTCTGCTCAAGTTTCGCAATAAACAAATATCTCAAAAGTACAAAAAACATAACTCGGTGACAATGTGGAAGGATATCCTTTGAGTTACGTGTGCTTCGACACTCAGGTAAGCCCAACAACATTCAACTGAAATCACACTCTTTTCTTGCACATTTGAATTATGAGTCGCGGGGTAAATTTTACAGCTCAATGTAAATAAAACAAGGCAAATAGGAAAACAAACAAAAATTAAGTAATTTTCTCCATACCGAATGTTATAGCTACGCTTGTAAGATCGATAAGGCGAACGGGTTGCCACCCTCTTGGCGCACGTTGTTGAACGCCCCCGCGTTTAGATCAACACTCTTTAATAGCGGACAACCGCGTTTTAATTCAGAACGCAAGCACGTAGCTCATCTAATACTTAGGTTGAAAACACATACACTTCTGCGGTTGAAGAGCCCCTTTTCCTTTCCCACAACGACGAATGCATAGTTGACATCAATAAATATTCGCGCACGGCCGCGTCGGCCATCGGAAAAAGACCGAAAACCCCCATCTCTTGTTCCCCTGCCCCCTGCCCAACGTTCCACATTCTCTCATCCCATTATTTCGTTCGCTATCATCATAAAGCAGGAAAGCCATAAGCGGTGTAATAAAATTGTGCATTGCCATATGTTCCCCAGAGGGCATCATTTTATTGAACCATACGGTCTACTCGCGAACAACTCGTGGACACAATTTGTAGGCATTTTCGATTCGAAGACTGTAAGCTAAAGGCATTTAAAATAAATTTAAAATTATTGTGGCGTTTATCTTTTCATACTGTGCGCGACATAAAATTAATATTTTCTCCTAAACCCTGAAGTTGGTAAAATGTGTAATATATATAATAAATATATATCCGTCTGTCCGTCTGTTTAAATGCATCGATCTCAGACTATACCCATTTCATGGATTCAGGGTATAAAAACCGGAGTTTTTTTAAAAGGTAAAATGGGCAAACTATTGAGGCCAGGAGGGAAGAAAAAAGTATTGGACATGGTTGTGTGGCTAAATTATGCAAATTGAATTAAGTTACAATTAAAGAGTCCAAAAAAACAAGTAAGAAGGCTCTAGTCGAGAAATCGCATTGTTATTGCTGTTGTTTTGGCGGCTTGTTGTTGGTCAAATTGGAATCGTTAGCGCAACAAATTGAATCGAATCAAAGCCCCGACGTGCTTAAATTTAAATAATAGCCAAAGATTATCAATTAAGCCGTTGTACAAATTGATAGTGCTGGCTCAATGATGATCCATTTAACTGCAATACTCTTCCTCGTTGCAACGCCTACAGCAATGTTTGTGTTTTGTCACCCCCAAGTGTTTGCTTCGGCATTATTGCATTAAAATTATTTAATTATCGACTGGTCAACGATGCCTTTGTGTTCGTGCCTGAAACACCTGGGCACAAACGCAAATTTGCATTGCCAGAGCCGACTCTCGAAGCGGAGAGACAGAGATAGAAAGACTGGGAAAAATGAATAACAAAGAAAGCCATGAGAGAGACAGAGAGAGAGAGAGAGAGAGAGAGAGAGAGAGAGAGAGAGAGAGAGATAGATGACATTACATATGTATGTGATGCGTAATGCAGATAAATGTGTACTGCGGCTTATAGCTTATTTGATGCAGAGTCTAGAAAAAAAATTGTTAACTGCTGTAAGTTTTAAACTAGAGAAAAAGACAAGATCTTAAAACGCCAATTTGTTTTCTGTTATGTCGCATTTAAGGAAGAAACATGTGTTGCTAAAATATTGCGGTGATTTAATAAACAACTAAAAACTTAAAACATATCTAACAAAAACTTAGGAAGCTATCTATTGCATGCAAAATATAATATACTCTTGATAAAGACCATGCGCTTTTATGGCAGCTATATGACTTTGTGGTGCGGTCTGGCCGATTTTGCCAAATGATATACCGGCAATTAAAAGAAAACCATGACCAAAGTTTCAACTTGATAGAACCGGAATTCTCATGGTATAACGGAAAAATTCGTCGGATTTGCAACATCACGGTGCTTTGGTGTTGATTTTCCCTAAGTATATTAAAATAATGTTCTTATCCATTATTGTCTCAATAATCGCCAAATTTCCTACACCGGCCTCCGACATTTCCTACCATGACACTTCCTTTTTGGGATTCAGCTCAGTATTGGACTGTCGCCACACAACATTTTTTCCGTTCGAGCCATAAATGTTCAATTTGGACTAGTCTGCAAAAATAACTAAATAATTTCGTAGTCAATGGGGGTTTTGGCGAACGTCATTTTAGTCCCTTAGTTTTTTTTGTTGGTGAAGAACTTCGGTACCGGTGTACTCGGGCATTAAGGTTATGGTTGCGCATAGTTTCCGCACAGCACGCTTTCCCCATTTTAACCTGCACCAGTTGAGTCAATTTTGCGGCAAATAGCCTAAGATTTTTCTTAATTTTTTCTGATGATCTTTCGCTCTTCAAGTTCGGTGAAAATCTTGTTCGGTGTTATTCTGCTAATTATATATAGACCAACAGACATTGGAATTTTTAAAAATAATGTTTGATTAATGGTGGTCAATTAAAATTTTTTCTGACACTGCATCGTATACGTTGTGAGTCACTGTATATGCAGATTACAATTATGAGGTTCCATTTTTATTACACCAGAGACTAATAAGATTTTCATGTAGCCGAGGCCACGCTCATTGCTATGACCTCAGCCACAGTTTTCATTATAGTAGTCGCGCTGATTTACATAAAGGCAAAGTGAACTTGTTGCATACGTTGCATTACGCATTAAGCAGCATTGTTAGTTACATCGCAAATTGTGGGTTAAGTATCAAAAAGTTACCTATTTTTGAGTCTTCAGCTCAGAAACTGTGGAAAATATAGTCTTATACAGAAAAAACAAAACTAGCTTGAGTTTTACATTTATGCAGCTTTTATATTCGATTCGACCAAAATACATGAAAGCCCGCTTAAAAAAAAGCGCGGCATGTATGTTTTCAATATTTATGTAAATTTAACTTACCACCGCTTAAAAATGAATCTTTGCATAAAAAACTTGAGTCATTAATGAGGAAATATAGTTAAGTCAATACAAAATTTAAACAAAAATTAATTCGTATTTTTTGTTACAAGATTATAAGTTATTAATAATAATTCTGTCACTTACTTTACTTTACTTTACGTTACTTTTCACTTCATTAGATGTTATTTTTCTAAGATGTTATGAAAAATGTCTGAAAAAAAAAAAAAAAAATTTACTTGTATGGTCCCAAGATAATAGCCTTTTCATACCAATTCAAATTGGCAAAAACGGTTTAGTATTTTGAAAGAATACTTTTTTTTCATTTTTAACAACATATGACGGGATGTTATAGAGATTGTGTACATTTTGATGTATTTTTGCTTATACCTTATACTAGCCCAGATTCACTTCAACAGGCAACATTTTTAAATGGCTCTTGGGTAACATAATAGGGATTGAGACGTATACATTTTTGTACATTTTTAATTTGTTTTTGCAAAATCAGTTTCGATATCATATATACAATTTTCGAGAGTAAAACTAAAAGTTCTTAAAATGTTTTTCCAATATTAAATTGGTGAAAATAAATCATTTCACTGGCACTCGTTATTATATTAACTTTTTATACCCTGATCCCATTAAAAATGGGAAAAAAGGGTATCATGAAGTTGTGCAAAAGTATGTAACAGGCAGAAGGAAGCATCTCCGACCTTATAAAGTATATATATTCTTTATCAGCATCAACAGTCGAGTCGATATAGCCATGTCCGTCTGTCCGTCTGTCCGTCTGTACGTATGAACGCGTCGATCTCAGAGACTATAAGAGCTAGAGACTCCAGATTTGGAACTTAAGCTCGCCTAATCCCTAGGCAGTACAAGTTTGTTTTCGATTTTCGATAACTCATCCCGTTTCCGATATACACATGTGATCGATAACAATAAAATCTTGAATTTGAAAAAACTTTAGATGGCATTTTAATTATTAATCAA
Organism: Scaptomyza cyrtandrae; assembly: GCA_035044605.1. Taxonomy (NCBI): domain Eukaryota; kingdom Metazoa; phylum Arthropoda; class Insecta; order Diptera; family Drosophilidae; genus Scaptomyza; species Scaptomyza cyrtandrae. The sequence continues at coordinate 1,117,230 of JAWNNS010000483.1, read as the reverse complement.
AATAATAACAATCTGTGAAATTTTTATTAAAATCGGTTAAGAAACACCGGAGATATGGAACCTTGAAGTTGAGTATGCAGTATGCAGTATGGTCGTACACACACGCACAAATACTTGCAAGCACTGACTGTACGCGTAAAGTATAGGGATCAGGGTATCGTCTAGTCGGGATTTCTCGACTAGAGCCTTCTTACTTGTTTTTTTAGGTTTTTAGTTGCGACTTTCTTTCAACAACATTTCCAATTATTTAAAAATGTTAAGACACTAAATATTTAAATTTACTAATGCGAGCGAAAATACACCCTCAAATATATAATGCATTATATCAAACGATATTTTTATACCTGATCCCATTAAAAATGGGAAAAAAGGGTATCATGAAGTTGTGCAAAAGTATGTAACAGGCAGAAGGAAGCATCTCCGACCCCATAAAGTATATATATTCTTTATCAGCATCAACAGTCGAGTCGATATAGCCATGTCCGTCTGTCCGTCTGTCCGTCTGTCCGTCTGTATGTATGAACGCGTCGATCTCAGAGACTATAAGAGCTAGAGACTCCAGATTTGGAACTTAAGCTCGCCTAATCCCTAGGCAGTACAAGTTTGTTTTCGATTTTCGATAACTCATCCCGTTTCCGATATACACATGTGATCGATAACAATAAAATCTTGAATTTGAAAAAACTTTAAATGGCATTTTAATAATTGATCAAAATAATAACAATCTGTGAAATTTTTATTAAAATCGGTTAAGAAACACCGGAGATATGGAACCTTGAAGTTGAGTATGCAGTATGCAGTATGGTCGTACACACACGCACAAATACTTGCAAGCACTGACTGTACGCGTAAAGTATAGGGATCAGGGTATCGTCTAGTCGGGATTTCTCGACTAGAGCCTTCTTACTTGTTTCTACTAAATGAAAACATTTTGAAGTTATGACATTATGCATTCTGTTTTCGCACCGCGTATTTCGTTGATACCATTTACAGCTTTAAAATAGTTTTGAGATGATCGAGTATTAATTAATCTTAAGGCCTTTTAGCTTCTTCTTTTCTTTTTTACCCTGAATCCATTAAAAATAGGTAAAAATGTGACATGCATGAGTATCATCTCCGACCACATGAAGTATATATATTCTTGGTTGAAAGCCAACTCAGATCAAGCCATTGCCGATCTATTTGCCAAATTTTTTTAAACTACTAACAGCCCTTATCTTCAACCAGTTGTTCTGCCTTACTTTTATCAGCTTAATGGCTGTAATTGCATTTTTATACCAGAAATCACAGAGAGTTTAATACTCTGTGATTTTCAGGTTATAGAGCCTATATTTTCCCCTAAACCTGATGGAGTACCAAGCTGTGTGCTAAGTTACTGTGCTCAGGGTCTTTTAAAACCGTTACATAAATTGTTTAGTTTTTCCGTGAAGTTATGCTCTTTCCAAAAAATCTGGAAAGAGTCCTATATTATTCCTTTGCATAAAAAAGGAAACAAATTTAATGCTCAAAATTATAGGGGTATCTCCAAGTTGTCTGCTATTCCTAAGATTTTTGAGAAACTAATTACCTCTCATCTTCAACATCTTTGTAAATCTTTGATTTCACCGTGCCAGCACGGGTTCATGAAACATAGATCTACCTCTACTAACTTACTAGAATTCACATCATTTGTTATTAAGGGCTTTGAAGACAAAATGCAAACTGATGTTATTTACACTGATTTCAGTAAGGCTTATGATTCGGTAAATCACCTCCTTTTAATATACAAACTTAAACTTTTGGGCTTTTCCAATAATCTTATTCTTTGGATTCAAGACTATTTAACTTTTAGAACTCAGAGAGTCTATTTTAATGGCTTAGTTTCTAAAGCGGTCCAGGTCACTTCTGGTGTTCCACAAGGAAGTCACCTTGGACCGTTATTATTTACACTGTTTATAAACGACCTTCCGTCTGTTATAAATCATTCTCGGGTACTAATGTATGCTGATGATGTAAAATTATGCATGTCAGCTGCAAGTCTTCTGTCTGGTCATAGACTGCAAAGTCACTTAGACAATTTTCGAACTTGGTGCAGAAATTTACTGCATCTCAATTGCAGTAAATGTAAATATATGTCTTTTTATAGACGAATGAAATTTTTTATACCCTGAAAAGGGTATAATGGTTTTGTGCAAAAGTATGTAACAGGCAGAAGGAAGCATCTCCGACCATATAAAGTATATGTATTCTTTATCAGAATCAACAGTCGAGTCGATATAGACATGTCCGTTTGTCCGTCTGTCCGTCCGTATGTAAGAACGCGTCGATCTCAGAGACTATAAGAGCTAGAGACTCCAGATTTGAAACATAGCCAAATAATGACAATCTGTGAAATTTTTATTAAAATCGGTTGAGAAACACCGGAGATATTGAACCTTGAAGTTGAGTATGCAGTATGCAGTATGGTCGAACACACACGCACACATACTTGCAAGCACTGACTGTACGCGTAAAAAAATAGGGATCAGGGTATCGTCTAGTCGGGATTTCTCGACTAGAGCCTTCTTACTTGATAATATCTATGTTCAAGATAACCTACCACTTGATCGGATTGATTTGGTTGAGGATTTGTGTATCTTAATGGACCCAAAGCTTAAGTTTGACAAGCATATTGCTTTAATTACAAATCGAGCATCAACTGGGGTTGGTTGGGGTTCATTAAGCGCTGGTCAAAGAATTCGACGACCCCTACATAACAAAAACTCTTTATATGTCTCTTGTCCGACCGATTCTCGAATATGGATCTTGTATATGGTATCCCAAATACAGGATTCATCAGGATAGAATAGAATCGGTGCAAAAACCATTCCTGATTTTTGCCCTTTGGGGTCTTAACTTTGATAATAGTACTAATTTACCTGATTACCACAGTAGACTTTTACTAATAAATCTTCCCTCTCTGACTAATCGTAGAACATTGCTGGCCATAACCTTTGTTCACAAACTAATAAGTGGTGAAATGATTCCCCTATACTAATCAACCAAATTAACTTTGCTGTACCCATTAGAAATAGTAGAAATTTTTTACTTGTAGCCCTGCATACTTGCTATTCTAACTATGCTAACCATAGCCCTTTTCGGATCTTATGTTCATTATATAACGATCTGTCCCACCTAATACATAGCACAACTTCTTCATGCTCTCTAAAAAAAAATTGCCTTTTGTCATTTGTCTACATGTTCGCGATAATCGTAACCGCAAGTTACGCGGTGCACCCTTCGGTCGGATTAGAGAGAAGTGGGTCGCTTTGTGCTTGGGTCCGCGCGTTAACAAGACGGGCCACTTGAATGTACTGTCCGTTAGTACATCTACGTCCAATAATAACAAAATCTTAAATTTAGAAAAGGCAAAATAATGACTACCTGTGAAACTTTTATTCAAATCGTAAATAATCGTAATAAAAATAGTAAAGGATAGGGTTCAGGGTATCGTCTAGTCGGGGTTTCTCGATAATTTTATTTATTTTTATTTACACACACACACATACTTTTAAGAATTGATTGTACGCCTTAAGTATAGGGTTCAGGGTACGACTTAAGTATAGGGATCAGGGTAGCTTCCAGTCGGGATCTCTCGATGTGCATCAATCAAATTTTGAAGACCGCTTCAACCTCTACCCACCCATTATTACCTGTTCCTAAACTAGTGACACGTTATTCCGAAGTATGTAGCGTTTGTCTCAAAGATTTTAGTATAGTTTGACAACCTTCGGTCTGACAACGGTAACTTCGCTAATACTATTTTGTCGACAAACAAGTTTATAATACAAACGAATGCAGCAAGCATAATCGAATCCATATTTTAAAAGTAATGCTTGTAATTAAGTTGGGTTATTATAAACGTGCGATTATAATATATATTTGCAAAATATCGCACGGATTGAGAAAAGTGTACGCAAAAATTCAGGCTAAGAAGAAGTGCACAAAGCTGCAGCAGAAAAGTTAAAGTCTTCAAATCCTCCAGTCAACTTATAAGTATTTTAAACGTTAATAGGCTAAGCGTGGGGTTAGCGTCCGAGCAAAACGAAAAGCTAGGGAAATAACATTCATAATACCATTTTTCATGTTTGCAATCAGCTTTGTAGCTCGCAAGTTTTTATACCCAAGCAATGGTTAATGACCTAAAGTCACTTTTGCTGCGAGAAACGCCAAACTTCGGTATGACAATTTTAATTTTCTGCAAATATTAGCATAACAAATTTTGTTTCTATTTTTAAGAGGAGGATGGAGGACATACCCTTACTTAATAGAGGCAAAAGCACCTGTTATTGGTAAGGGTGATAATCAGCCAAACAGTCGCCCGGCGATAAATCAAAACTTAGCTAATTACGCAACAGAGAAGCGACCTTTTGCCAGCTGAATGCTAATTAAAAACGAGAAACAGACCTGGCTACAGTTGCTCTTAGATTTGCGACCCCTGGTACGCGGTCCGAGTACTGCCTTTTTGGCTAACGGAAACTGCTGAATGGCCATACAAATTCGAGCCAAAATCAGTGGGCAATGAAACGCAGCTGAATCGCCAATTTATGTGGCACGAACAACAGTCTCAATATGGCAGCTCCTATCGTAAATGGGAGCAAGTCCTATAAAAGCTACTAGACGTAATTAATTCGATTATACACGTATTTCATTGATTTGAACGCCCAGTCTCATAGAAAACAATATTTAATTGAAATGCCGTTTGGCGTTAGAAGCTGGAACGTAAATCAAGTTGGGTGGGCAAGAATGTCTTTTTTGGTGGCGACAACAGCTAGCTATAATGGTAAACAAAAAATCAACGTGACAGGAAAGAAAGTTAGCAAAGTTCGCTGAGCGTTGTCCTTAGCCAAAAGTGGCCGCCCTTTGGCTTAAGCTGCTTTATGCTGAATGAGCATGAAGTGGGGGGTCGTGGAATGGTGGATGAGCGAAACTTCCTATAATCACCCAAGGGACACGAATTTAAGACCGAGCTGAATTTAGCCTAAATTTCGGCAAAAACTGGACTTTTTTCAAAGACATGCCAACAAAAATGTTTTCTACGGACATTGATTAATAATGTTTTTCTATTCTTTATACAACACAACGCACGAACGAATGCTGTTATTATTGCTCTTTTTATACCCTGAACTCATTAAAAATGGGAAAAAGGGTATAATGGTTTTGTGCAAAGTATGTAACAGGCAGAAAGAAGTATCTCCGACCCCATAAAGTATATATATTCTTGATCAGCATCAACAGCCGAGTCGATATAGCCATGTCCGTCTGTGCGTCTGTCAGTATGTATGAACGCGTCGATCTCAGAGACTATAAGAGCAGTACAAGTTTGTTTTTGATTTTCAATAACTCATCCCGTTTCCGATATACACATGGGATCGATAACAACAAAATCATGAATTTGGAAAACTTTGAGATGGCATTTGAATTAACAAACAAAATAATGATAATCTGTGAAAATTTTATTAAAATCGGTATAGAAACACTGGAGATATGGAACATTGAAGTTGAGTATGCAGTATGCACGTACACACACATACTTGCAAGCACTGACTATACGCGTAAAGTATAGGGTTCAGGGTATCGTCTAGTCGGGATTTCTCGACTAGAGCCTTCTTACTTGTCTTTTATGGATTTTAATAAAACAATAAAGTGTTTTGCGAAAAGTATGCGATAGTTGTTTTAAATATAATTCATATAATCTATTGCATTACAATAGTAATACCTTTGAAACATGTACATAAAAATTAATCACAAATTAATCAAACAACCTTTTCAAGTATTTTGATCGTCAGTAGTTTTTTCCGCGTAAGCATTTTTTAAAATTTACTTTACTTAAAATATCACACATATATATATATAGGGTATCTATCTTATTGAATAGACGTCCCGGCGACCGCTCATGCGAAATTATTTGACAACATGTTGAGCAAGTTGCATCTGAGAATAGATCCTATTATATAAAAGCCTTTGGCGACTAGCTATTAATTATAGCCGTGGTCAAATTAAAAGATGCCAGATACAAGCACACGCCAAAAAGAGCGAGAGAGAGAGGTTGAATCAGTAATGAATTGTCTGTCTGATTTTATTACAATCAATGAGTGCATTAGTCAAAGCCCATAATTCCAAATTTGTCCAATGCCGTGTGCAGTAACAGTAGCTAATTAATGGGCAAATTCAAAAGCAAATTGTCCCAATAATTAGACATGCACAAGTGCCTTAAATGACTGACAGACAGCCCAACCCAAAATCAGCAGCCTCAGTTTCAATCGTATCCTTTTCGTTTATAGAGCGTCTTATAGAAGGGTCTGTGTGCAGCTATACGCCAACTTTCAGTTGCATTAATTGCCGTTCAGTCGATGCGACTATGTACGATGAGGGGTTCTGAAAGGAATGCGGTTGCAATATTTGCATTAAGTGTTTGTCGCTTTCCTACGAGCCACACCTACCATTGTTTATGGACACTTACTGGGTCTTTGGGTGTTATTGGAAATACACTTATACATGTTTATTTTTCACCAACAAGGATTTTAGCCCGCTGAATTCTCTAGTTATAAACTAACCACTCAAAATGAGAAAAAGATTTTCGATAACATTAAAATTTAAAATTTAGATAATTTGAAAATTTCTCCAAAAACTGTAGGCAATATAGATCTATTAGTAAAATTGAAATATAAATCGGTTAAGAAGCACCAAAGATTTCAAGGATTGAAAATTTCTAGACATTTAGACACACACATTCATACAAACAATAACTGTACGCGCAATTTCAACGGTTTACGGTATCTCAAAAATTGAGCTTTTTGGACTTGTTTTACTTTGACACCGAGAAATAAGCGTATATTGTTGATCGTGCGTCTTTCCGTGTGAACTTAAGTTGTTTGTAGAGTCACCAAATTTGGTGGTAAGTTAGCTATTGAAGTCTCCCCAAGTATGCATAAGAAACTCTGATGCCATTCACACTCCTGCCGCCCTTGGCTACTTCCTTTTAATACGAAAATGCCTAAGTCCTACACAGTTTAAGCTAGAGTCACCAAGAGTGACTTGCTCTAAACATCTCCATCAAAAAATTTTTGAAAACCACCAACCCACTCCTTCCGCCGTTCCTTTGCATACAGACTTTTTACCACCTGTCGAATTACTGATATCAGAAATTACCGCTCTCTTTTTCGTCCAATAGCAACCTTATTACTTGTTAACTATTGTTTTATATCGACTTATGTCTGCGCCCGCGATTTCCTTTGAAATTTTTGGTGGGCGAGCTCAAAATAAAAGACAAACTGGCAATAAGACTTGTTTTTTGTTCAAACTGCTGTTAAACAAATCAAGTCTGGTTCCTCACTCCAAACATTCCTCCCACAATCCCCCACACACTGAATCAATAAACAAGCTATTAATGCATTTTTGTTGCATGTTTATACTCTTATAACAGGGCTTTATGATTTTGTCTTTAAATGTGCACATACACAATCTTTATCAGCATCGCAAGATGTTTCTTTAGTTCATGTTCGTCTGTTCGAATATTGTATGCAAGTAAGTCTCTTAGTTTTTAGGCAATTCAGCTAAATTTTTGCTCACGCTGAAATTAAACCATAAAATTTCCGTAAAAATGATTTGCAAGTGTAAACTATATTTGGCGTGCCGGAAATAGCTTTCTTGCTTATTTATAATAAACAAGTAAGAAGGCTCTAGTCGAGAAATCCCGACTAGACGATACCCTGATCCCTATACTTTACGCGTACAATCAGTGCTTGCAAGTATGTGTGCGTGTGTGTACGACCATACTGCATACTGCATACTCAACTTCAAGGCTACATATCTCCGGTGTTTCTTAACCGATTTTAATAACAATTTTACAGATAGTTATTATTTTGATTAATAATTAAAATGGTATCTAAAGTTTTTTCAAATTCAAGATTTTGTTGTTATCGATCCCATGTGTATATCGGAAACAAGATGAGTTATCGAAAATCGAAAACAAACTTGCACTGAGCTTGTAGGCGAGCTTTAGTTCCAAATCTGGAGTCTGTAGCTCTTTTAGTCTCTGAGATCGACGCGTTCATACTTACAGACGGACAGACGGACATGGCTATATCGACTCGACTGTTAATGCTGATCAAGAATATATATACTTTATAAGGTCCGAGATGCTTCCTTCTGCCTGTTACATACTTTTGCACAAATTCATTATACCCTTTTTTCCCATTTTTAATGAGATCAGGGTATAAACAGAAAAAGATAAATGTCCCAGTTCCTCTCCCTTTTTGATGCCGCCCTTTGTCACCAGTAATTTTCGTGTAGGGCTGGAGGAGGCAAATGCGTTCTGATTTTTATGTATTTTTAATGAAACTTTAACTCAGAACAGCAACTACAAACAAGCACAGTTGTGAGCTGTCGTCGTCGTTGTGGGGAATTTTCACAAGTGGGAACCAAAACATTTGTTCCTAGATTTTCACGTCATGGTCTTTTTTGTCGTCGTGGGGATGTCGTGTGTCCCTTCACAAGCCATAGAATAAAGGGGAAGCTCGTTGCCAGCCTTACTTTGGGTTGCTTTGGAGAGTGGGGCATGGAATATGTACATATCCCGTATGAATGTATATAGTATGCATGTACATATAATCATTAACAGTGTCACATCCGACATAATGAGACTGGGTACACAGCGTGCAGCCAGCCCCAAGGCAGCTGAGTAAATGCAGACAGAAGACGTAACGGGGCAGGGCACAGACACTTACATACATATACTCTTACTCCTATAATTGTTGCTGCCTGTTGGAGTCTTTGCTGCTGCTGTCTTTACATGTTGCAGTCTCCCAGTCTAAAGTATCGGGCCTGAAGCCGCTTAAGTAGTTTACATTTTATATGCAGCCCATAAAAGGAAAACATTCGATCCATTAATGGAACTTAATTTTTCGTTTTCGGTTTCGGTTTGTCGTCGCCGTCGACGTCGTCATCGTCATTCGCCAGAATTTTCGTCAAATTTATGAAGATTGAAATGGTAGAGTAGCAGAAGCAGCTCCCACAGCTAAGGGCTCAAGGCTCAGGGCGACATGTATGGTATAAGAAGAGTGCATCAAATGGGATTTTAAGTTGTCGCATTTAACAGGCGGCAACAACAACAAAACACCAGCAAGAGAAACACTAATAATAACATCGCGGGACACTACAAAAAAATCTATAAATTTTTGTTAAGGCTGGGCGCCCCGAAAGGGGAATTTTTTCTCATAAGACTTAGTCGAAAATATCAAATACTGTTGTTTTGATATGTTTCGTGTTTTTTATGTATTGTGCACTAAACACTTAACAGCATATTTTTTAGAAGTTTGTTTTGTAAATCTTTTTCGTTATAGCTCATCATAGATTGTCGTCTGCTTGTAATATGTTTCATAAGCGTCTATGGCTTTAAAATACTTTCAACGCAGCTGCCCAGCTGAGTCACTTGAATGGGTTTTTGAACTGACAGCGGGTATGTTTGCTGAAGCATTTTGTAAAGATACAACTTTATTAATGTAAATATGAAGAAAAAATAAAATACTTAAATCCAGTCGATGAGCAAACATTTAATAAGCATTTAAAATAAAATTTTAAACATGACATTATAATGGATTACTTGTAATCGAAATCAATTAGTAATCGTGAAAAATAGTCTTAATTTATAAATTTTTGCTGCCAAAAATAAGCCAAATAATATAATATCTAAAGGTGCACATCTTTTCGGACAAGAGCATTTTTACTTGTTTCTCTGTACAGTCGTCACCTGGCCATCTAGCTCGACACAAGGGATATCGGGCGATGGCTTATGGGCCTCGTCAGGGCTAGATGCACATCCTCGAAAAATTTAAATCTACATTTTGTGTGCTGTTAAATATGAATCCGACTGAACTGTCCTGTGTTTCAATACAATAAAATCATCTCTTTTCACGTTTTAAAATACTGCCCACCCCAAACCGTCCCGGAACTTTGAATGGATGTGTTTGTGACCATGTCAAAAGAAAAAATGTTTCGAACCATCGATAATGAAAAATGTATGCGAACATTTAATTATTTAACAACAAACAGAGCAGCAAACGAGGACGAGAAGGACGATGAGGAGGAAGAAACGGAGAAAGGGAAAATATCCGTTGAAAAATTAATGCCGATTGGAGGCAAATGGCAATAAATCAATTCACAAACAAAGGACATTTAATGGTGGATGTCACAACGCTTAAAAAAGAAATATAAAATGTAAATGGGGTTAAATACAAATATTGAATCATACGATGCTTAGCAATTTTATGGCAGCAAGCTACAAAATTGAATGGCTGGGAAAGTAAGTAGGACGAAAACCAGGAAAGGTTATAAGTATATACATACTTAACATTAACGAAAAATACTTTTGAAAAGCAACCAAATATATTTTTATATTAGCCACAGGCGGTCAACGTGTTTTTGTCTTTTCGTCAATTTATTTATTTGATGGGCACTCAAAGCGTGGACTGCCGTCGTACTTGCCCCAAAAAATGCTTCGCGTTGATACTTTAAACTTGTTAAAGGAAGCATTCACCAGTTCTTTTATGTTTGAACTTTTTATTACGCGCCAGAAGTAAAAGCAGCATAAGGACACTGATTGGCAAAAGGCGGACACAAAGGCACCAGTTGGGGATGCAGAAAAGACAGACAGTATAGACCGGAGGTAGGGCAGCTTCTTGTCATATGACACCAATAAATCGCTTCAATTGCTTTCTGTGTGATGCCAGTTACCTTGCTGGCGAAGCTGAAGGGATAGGAAACAAGCGCTTTCGTCGTCACACTATAATGAAAAAACGTCAATACCAAAGTGAATATGTGAATAAAGGGCAGAGTAGGGGATTGGGGTAAACCACCAACTAAGGTGTTTCAGTTTCACTCTGTGTGTGTGTGTGTGTGTGCGTGTGCGTGTGTGAGTGCGGTTCAATGATGCGTAAGCAATCCTTTCAATTTAAGCAACGCTGAAGTCAACGCAGGTGAATAATTGGCAACGACGCTTTGAAAATTACCGTAAAATTAGCTGACAAAAACTTGTCGCACAAAATGGAGTAACGATGCTGAAAGAGAGAAAAACATTGTGAGGATCAACGTAGATAAATTGCAGTGAATCACATTAATACGATCATTTTTTAAAAACTTTTTAGGCCAAGTATTTTCACTTTTTTTACTTTTAGTGTAAGCTTTTAATTAAAAATATGTTTTATCAGCGAAACGCTAATTGCTACGCCCCGAACAGCTCAGTACAACAAAAAAAATGCAAACGATGTACATATAATTAGGAAAATAAGTAAAAAGGCTCGAATCATAGCTCGATTTGGAGATACCCCTAACCCTATGAATAGTCAAAAGCTCGTTACAAACGGTATCTTGCTTCAAATCTTAATCTTCAAATCTTCAAATCATAATAAACATTGCATTTATTTTATACCCCGGACCAATTTGGTAAAAAGGTTAAAATGATTTTGCCAAAAATATGAAACAGACAGAAGGAAACATCTCCGACCACATAAACCCCAGTTGAGAAACATTGGAGATATGGAACATTGAATTTAAGTCAAGTATGCAGTATACGCGTACACACACACACACACATTCAAGCAAGCACTGACTGTGCGCTAAGTATAGGGTGCAGGGTATCTTTTAGTCGGGATTTCTCGACTAGAGGTTTTTACTTGTTTTTAAATTAAGTTTTTACCATGTTATTCGAACCAAGATCACCAGATCCAACAACAATAATATTTTGTACATTGATTTCATCTCAGTTTTTAGAATGTAACCACTCAATTCATTTATATCCTTCTTCCTGACCTTGCGTTGTTTTTAGTATTAAAAGTCCTTTCAAATTATAGATAATTCTTATACTTTAGGCGTTAAGTTTACGTGTGAAGAAGCTGTAAGCAAAGTTCTTGTTTATTTGTATACAGTTATGGATTTTTTAAAATTATTAGAAGTAATTTACGTGTAACTTACACTTTTTGTGAAAATAAAACAAGTAGAAAGGTTAGGATTTGCCTTTGTATGGAATCTATATGACATTGTGATTTAACCCCTTGGCCAACTTATGGCTATATCGACTTAGTTCGCGATGCTGATCAAAATATATATACTTTCTCGGGACGGATATAATTATATCTATGCGTTACCCATTTTATGATCAAATCAATATACACTTTTCAAGAGTATAACAAGTAAGAAGGCTCTAGTCGAGAAATCCCGACTAGACGATACCCTGATCCCTATACTTTACGCGTACAGTCAGTGCTTGCAAGTATGTGTGCGTGTGTTTACGACCATACTGCATACTCAACTTCAAGGTTCCATATCTCCGATTTTTTCAACCGATTTTAATAAAAATTTCACAGATTGTTATTATTTTGATTAATAATTAAAATGCCATCTAAAGTTTTTTCAAATTCAAGATTTTATTGTTATCGATCCCATGTGTATATCGAAAACAAACTTGTACTGCCTAGGGATTAGGCGAACTTAAGTTCCAAACAGACGGACAGACGGACATGGCTATATCGACTCGACTGTTGATGCTGATCAAGAATATATATGTTTAATGGGGTCGGAGATGCTTCCTTCTGCCTGTTACATACTTTTGCACAAAACCATTATACTCTTTTTCCCCATTTTTAATGGGATCAGGGTATAAAAGGGTATTGCTTAAGCCAGAGTTGAACTGAAACAAGTGGAAACGTTGCAGTTGGACGCAACCGCTACAATACTATCTGATATAAGTTAAACAAGTAAGAAGGCTCTAGTCGAGAAATCCCGACTAGACGATACCCTGATCCCTATACCGTACGCGTACAGTAAGTGTTTGCAAATATGTGTGTTTGTATGTACGCACATACTGCATACTGCATATACAACTTCAATGTCCCATATCTCCGATAATTCTTAACCGATTTCAATAAAAATTTCACAGATTGTCATTATATTGTTCATTATTTCAAATGCCATCTCAAAATTTTCAAAATTCAAGATTTTCTTGTTATCGATCCCATGTGTATATCGAAAACGGGATTAGTTATCGAAAATCGAAAACAAACTTGTACTGCCTAGGGATTAGGCAGTCTGGAGTCTCTAGCTCTTATAGTCTCTGAGATCGGTTGTTTCATACATACGGACAGACGGACAGACAGACGGATGGACAGACGGACGGACAGACGGACGGACAGATGGACATGGCTATATCGACTCGGCTGTTGATGCTGATCAAGAATATATATACTTGATGGGGTCGGAGAAGCTTCCTTCTGCCCGTTACATACTTTTGCACAAAACCATTATACCCTTTTTTCCCATTTTTAATGGGATCAGGGTATAAAAACGGCTGTTAAAGTGTCTGCTTTCGGCGATGCGTCCAAACATAGTGCAGGCATCAACATTTTAGATGCAGTTTATGAAAGATGCCAGAAACTATTTTTACGCCAAATTTGGTTACTTTTTGTTTGGTTACGTTTAATCGTTTTTCAGGTATCGATTTCCCAGCCCTATAATCTACATATGACCCGCATATAGAGAAAGACATTGGAAAGTTTTAGGTGTCTAGCTATAAGGGTGTCGAAAAAAACTTTCTTTTGGACAGACGCACGGACAGTACTGTAAACTCTATATAAAAAAAACAGTAACAGGATTTTTTAATTTTGGTTCGTGATATATGAGTATCCATTAGTATCGATATTTATACCGACTTAGGCCAAGAATATAAATATTATATTATTCGACGAGTGTAGAAAAAACTAAAATTTTACTGCTAGTCTAGCATGTCATTTGCTCTTCCTCGATTTCTTTTGCAACAATATATGCTGTCAACAAGGGAACAAGCTTCTAATGATTGTTTTTAGGTTTTTTTTTATTATTGGACGTAGATGTACTAACGGGCAGAACAATCAAGTAGCCCAACGATACCAAGCACCGGCTTGTTAACGCGCGGACCCAAGCACAAAGCGATCCACCTCCCGCCCATCCGACCGAAGAGCGCACCGCGTAACGTGCGGTTACGAAGATCGCGAACATGTAGACAAATGACATAACACAATTTTTTTTAGAGAGCATGCAGAAGTGATACTAGTTTTAAAGTGGGAAAGATTGTTATATAATGAACATAAGATCCGAAAAGGGTTATGGATAGCATAGTTAGAAAAGCAAGCATGCAGGGCTATAGGTAAAAAATCTTCTACTACTTCTAATGGGTACAGCAAAGTTAATTTGGTTTATTAGTATGGGGGAATCTATTTAACCATTTATTAATTTGTGAAAAAATGTTATTGCTAGCATAGTTCTACGACTAGCAAGAGGGGGAAGATTTATTAGTAAAAGTCTAGCATAGTTCTACGATTAGCAAGAGAGGGAAGATTTATTAGTAAAAGTCTACTGTGGTAAGCAAATAAATTAGTACTATCATCCCAGTTAAGACCCCGAAGGGCAAAGAGCAAAAATTGTTTTTGTACCGATTCTATTCTATCCTGATGAATCCTGTATTTGGGATAACATATACAAGAACCATATTCGAGAATCGGTCAGACAAGAGACACATAAAGAGTTTTTGTTAAGTAGGGGTCGTCGAATTCCTTCGACCAGCGCTTAATGAACCCCAAGGCACTTGATGCTCGATTTGTAATAAAAGCAATATGCTTGTCAAACTTAAGCTTTGGGTCCATTAAGATACCCAAATCCTCAACCAAATCAATCCGATCGAGTGGTAGGTTATCCAGAAAGTAGATATTAGAAAGAGGCATTCGCTTATAAAAAGACATAACTTTACGTTTACTGCAATTGAGATGCAGTAAAGTTACTCTGCACCAAGTTCGAAAATTGTCTAAGACAGAAGACTTGCAGCTGACATGCATAATTTTACATCATCAGCATACATTAGTACCCGAGAATGATTTATAACAGACGGAAGGTCGTTTATAAACAGTGTAAATAATAACGGTCCAAGGTGACTTCCTTGTGGAACACCAGAAGTGACCTGGACCGCTTTAGAAACTGAGCCATTAAAATAGACTCTCTTCTTCAAAGCCCTTAATAACAAATGATGTGAATTCTAGTAAGTTAGTGGTGGTAGATCTTTGTTTCATGAAGATGTTGAAGATGAGAGGTTATTAGTTTCTCAAAAATCTAAGGAATAGCAGACAGCTTGGAGATACCCCTATAATTTTGAGCATTAGATTTGTTTCCTTTTTTGTGCAAAGGAATAATATAAGACTCTTTCCAAATTTTTGGGAAAGAGCATAGCTCCACGGACCAACTAAACAATTTATGTAAATTTATGTAATGTATTCCATCAGGTCCTGGAGAAAATGTGGGCTTAGTAACCTGAAGATCACAAAGTAGTGAACTCTCTGTGTTAAGGCGTTAAGCTGATAGGGGTAAGGCATGACGACTGGTTGATAACAAGGGCTATAGGTCGTTTGAAAAAAATTTTTTTTGTTTTTTTATTTATTCCGTTTTAATTTTAGCTTATTGTTTTTAAAGCTCAGAGCGACCTTGTACATTTTACATCTTAGTCGATTATGCGTACAAAATTTAACACTAATTCCAAGCAGGAATTATTCACAGTGCTGGAAGGTAACGCATCTTAAGTCCAGCCGAAATTGTTGGTTGAAATGGCTATTTTTCCTGTAAGTTTAAGTTTAAATTCATTTTCAAGCGACTGTTAGAAATGTTAGAAATACAGAAATAATGACTAAAATTGATTAGCGCAAAGCTTACCAAACATGGAATTAGGTCTGAGAACTCTCGCTACGGATGCCTTAATCATTGCGCTGTTGCTAAACACGTGGTTTCGGCTTTTAGTTCGGTTGTTCCATAAAACAACAAATAACGTGAACAACTTACAATAGTAAACACGATCGGAAGAACTATAACGTTTTAGCTACAATTGTAATTTTACTGTGGGCAGCAAATTTTCATGTTACACTTACTGTCGTCGGTTAAATTTATTGTTTGAAATTTTTGTGTGTACCTTCGGTATCAGAGCATAAAAAATAGCATGACGGGCTTAGGTTTAGCATAATTTAATTTTGATTATACTATTTAAGAAAGAATATAACTAATAAAAATTTGTATTCTTGTCAAGCAGTTTGTTTTTTTTTTCCTGCTCAGTAAGTTTCTCAGTCAACTTGTTTACGAACACAACAGCCTGCCAGGCAGTTAAGAGAAGCCTCTTCAAATCTACACGGGAGCGACAGCTGGTGTTTTATTTTATTTTTGTCCTTGCTCTCATTGCCAAGTGAAAACACCAGTAAAATACAAATAAGGAAACTCGACTAGGAAACACCCTAAACCTAACGCGTTCAGTCGTGGGTGTGTCTGCATGTGTGCGAGAAAATGGCAAAATGGCTGCACTACTGCGACTCTGAAACTTTAGTCTTCTCTATCTCCGATGTGTCTTGACCGATCTTATTCTGGTCATTATTATTACGACTGTATTTTCTTTAGTTTTTAATTATCCAATTTTAATATTTTGTTGTTGTCAATAGCGGAAAGTGTTATCGATAGTTTAAAATAACTTATTCTATCTATAGTACAGGAGAGCTTATACTTAACATATAATAGTCGCTGATGTTTGTAGTCGTACGCAAAGCGATGTGCCCCTCGGTCGGTTGGGCGGGAGGTGGTTTGCGAAATGCTTGGGTCCGCGCACTAACAAGACGGTGCTTGGTATCAATGTCCCATATCTCCGGTGTTTCTTAACCAATTTTAATAAAACTTTCACAGATTTTCATTATTTTGTTCATTATTTCAAATGCCATCTCAAAGTTTTCAAAATTCAAGATTTTGTTGTTATCGATCACATGTGTATATCGAAAACGGGATGAGTTATCGAAAATCGAAAACAAACTTGTACTGCCTAGGGATTAGGCGAGTTTAAGTTCGGATTCTGGAATCTGGAGTCTCTAGCTCTTATAGTCTCTGAGATCGGTTGGCTCATACATACGGACAGACGGACGGACAGACGGACATGGCTATATCGACTCGGCTGTTGATGCTGATCAAGAATATATATACTTTATGGGGTCGGAGAAGCTTCTTCTGCCCGTTACATACTTTTGCACAAAACCATTATACCCTTTTTCCCATTTTTAATGGGATCATTATACCCTTTTTATCCATTTTATGAGTTCAGGGTATAAAACAAGACGAAAAAGTTTGTCACCTGACGCGTGCACTTAACCAGCGAAGAGAAGTTGGGGCATCCAAGAACCGAAATAAACAACAGCTGTCTGAAAGCTCAACACATAAGATTACCTAGTGCCATGTGTTCCATGTGCTGCGCATTCAAATGGAAGCTGCAAGCTGTGAGCTAAGGTTGCCCGCCTGTCCGTACGCATTTCAACAAATTGCGTTATTTCTCTTATGTTGTTTCCAACAACATCAAAAAAGCGTTTGGGTTTTATATATCATGACTAGAAACAAGAAAAAAGAAGAGAGCTGCAGTATAGGAGGAACTGCTTATGAGATGACTACAGCAGCAGCAGAGTAGCCTAGGAGCGCCTGTATAAATTGGCTCATTATGAAGCTCATCCATAATCTATGAACCGCAAGGAAATGGGCCCATAAACTATGCAACCCACATTCACTTCGATTATTGCAAACAGACAGCGCTCAAATGTATGCTTCGTAACTAGCATATAGTATTATTCGAACAGCCTGAAGTGTAATGGGAATATATAGAGTATATACTCCATATAGTAAAAGGGGAAGTCGTCAAAAAGGGAAGCATGGCCATTTTCGACACGTGCTTAACTCGTTTTTCAAAAACTACGCCATGAACTCGCTCGCCCTGGCGATAAAACAATTCACTTCATACGCACGAATTTAGCCATTTGCCAACATTTGAAGCGTTAAGCAAACGCTGGTCAATCCTTGAAAAAAAGGCCAGAATAACTCTGCCAGCTGTGTACAGTGAGCACCTACACATAGACATATTTATATATATATATATATATATATATATATATGTAGATATATATGTATTAAGTATTATTATATATATTTATCGGTGCCAAACAAAATCCCTCTTATGGACATGTCAAACGTATTTATAAATTTAAAACTGTTCTACTTAAACAGCACTTTGTGTGCCGACACGTGTGAATAAAAAAAGCAACGTTCCCTGGTGAAGCTGAAAAAGAAGAGGTGTGAAAAGACATGGCGACTCAGAGATGATTTGCACTAAGCTATTATATTCATTTTCAAGAGGTTAAGGGTACAAGCAGGTGGTAAAAATCTGTGTGCATAGAGGGTATGGGGGTCGCTGGGGTGCTTTCAACCAAATATGCTTACTCTTACTTATTTCCAATTATTGATACACGTTTGTTAAATTATTTACATTTTTTTTTTTAACAAACTAATAACTGGTTATAGAGATATAAGCCAAAAATATATTTTGACTCGGTTTTTTTGTCTTAAAATTTTGGGTTTAGTTCTGTCTTATCCTTTTTTTTAAATAAATTATAAACAACCTTATTTTTAATTGGCAAAAAAATTTGTATATCGATGAGATAAGCCAAAGAGCTCATGTCCCTGTGTCAATCTTTAAGCATCTTGGCGCTAATTTGATATTAGTGCATAGAAAAAAAAGTTTAACTATTTAAGGGGTTAGTTTTATGTTGAAACTGGGCCCAATCTTTAGTACGAATTCTACAAAAGAAAATTAGTCTAATATACTTAAAACCAAAATTAAGTAAGAACGAAATACTTGCAAAAAGAACAAGGCTATCTATTCAAGTACGAGGTCGCAATTTCAATTTCAATGTAAATAGTTTTTTTTTCTTATATTTATTTATATTTTCTTAAATTAGCCAAGCAAATTAGGTTCGTTTAACATTAACACTTCTAGGTGAAGTATGAGAATGGTTGACAGCTTTTAAAATAACAATTTTAGAATTTCGGATTAAAAAACCAAGTATTGCCATTCTTGAATCAAGTACACAAGTCTTGAATAAAAAATCAAAACTCATTCATTTTATTTTAAGTATACATGAACTCAAAATAAGCCTATCAAGCTTAAAATTGACTAAAATTCAAAATTCCGGAACTAAATAAACGTACTTGTAATAAATATTCTGGACTTAATTTAAGAAATTCCGACTTTACGCAACTTCTGACAGAAAGCAAGTATTTCTTACTTGAATTGTCAATTTTAAGAATTTTGGTTTTGTTTTGAGTATTATTTTTTGCAATTCGTATTTGAACTTAAGCCATCTGTTAACGTAAAATTAAGTTTAAAAAACCTAAGCCTTTTTTCTGTATACTTTTTGTAAACGGCTGTATAAAAGGTAAACATTTAGCCTCAAAATTGCACTGCCAACCCTGAGCCAGCAATACTAATGCATTTAACAGCAGACCAAGTTATGCAATAAGGCAAGCAACCGACCAACCTATTTTCAAAGTAACGTTTGCAAACTGATTCTAATATTTCAACGTCTGGCACAAGGTTATGCAACTTTGCGTTTGGGGTCACAAGCTAACGCTAAAGCTGTCTGAACTAATATCTTATCCAATAGTAGCTGGGCAACAGCATTTATTTTATGCATATCGACAGTCGTCTTTTGATATTCCGCAGACAGCTGCAAAAAGAAAATTGAAAAATTGCACGCTCAAAACTATTTTTTAATATGCAAGTTAAAAGTGTAGCAGAGCAAGAGAGTAGAAGGAGAGGTAGACAGGGAGATACAAAGCGGGCCAAGTCAACGAAGCAAATAGTTTGACTGGCTTTTCTAATTGTGCAACTTCCGTGGCAAAGTGTGCGGCTAATGTAGCCGATGCTGCAGTTTAAGTGCAGGTCACACCCTCCCAAGACACAGCACGCCTTAATGCATCTACTTACGTTGTGAACCGAGGTGAATCTTACATTGGAGGTTAAGGTTTCTTTTTCGGGAACTTCATTTTATTTCTAGGCCGGAACAAAAGTAAAAGGCGTTGCCGCATAATAAATGGACAATTTGGTAGCTGAAGCGAAGAGTGTCCGAAAAAGCCTTTAAGGATATGGGCAAAATCCTCCTCCAATGCTTATTTCTATTTTGCTTTAACGCCCACCAACCGCCCACAACTTTTCCCTGTTGGTTGCCGTTGATGTAGATATAGATTGTCTTGCCCTAACCCTTGACTAGCTTTTAAATTATTTTGCAACAATTTCTAAGCCCCATCCACTTTCTTGGCTCCTGCTTTTTCTATGTTTCTCCCTTTCGTTCTTTTGTTGCTTAGGGTCATTTTAATTTTTTATTTCGTAAATTTTCACAAGAGATAATAATAGTATGCTTTTGTTCAGCTTACGCATTTTTAGTGGCATGCCTGCCTGAAAACTTTCTTGTTTTCCTCTACTTTTTTCTGTCCTCTACCTGTTCAGCTTTCATTATTGACTTATGACCCATAAAAGGCCACAACTTGTGCAATTATTAAAGTTGAACTGTTTTACTGCCACCGCCATCCTGCTAGCCACTAAATAATTCCTTTGATAAAGCAATTTGATTTATGTTATAAAAACAATTTTGCGCTTTGACAGGCTCCTGTCCAAAAACAAAACGTAAGTCTTTCTATCCAGGCTAAACTATTTTTCCTAAAAATAAAACAAAAGAAGAAGTCTAACTGCAAGTTTGCTTTAAAATACCCTGCATTCATTTTAAACAAGCTTGTGAGATTTATTAAAAATTAAAAATATATTTTAAAAAAACAATATAACAGTTATTTATATTATTGAAAATAATATTTTTTAGCCCTTAATTTTTTTTCGAACGTTCTAACTAGTTTTTCCTAACAAATCTCAATATTAATAAAAATAAAGATTTTCTCTAAAGAGAATGTGATCTGTTCACCTGCCACAAAGAGAATAATCAAGAGTATATAAAAACTAAATGATAAAATATTTAACTGAAGTATTTTAGATGGCAAATCTCCTTTCTATGAGAGTCAAACCGCAAGCAACAACAAAATTCGTAAATGGTATTAGCATATTAAAAACCAAAATTTCCGTTGCTGTTGTTTCTGTTGCCTTGCATGTAAGGAATGAAGTGCAAAAAGTTTTTAGTTACTAGCTGACGCTGCTTAGCCTGAACTCGTTAAATGGGTAATAAGAGCAAAATTATTATAAACAAGTAAGAAGGCTCTAGTCGAGAAATCCCGACTAGACGATACACTGATCCCTATACTTTACGCGTACAATCAGTGTTTGCAAGTATGTGTTTTTGTATGTACGACCATACTGCATACACAACTTCAATGTCCCATATCTCCGGTGTTTCTTAACCGATTTTAATAAAAATTTCACAGATTGTCATTATTTTGTTCATATACCCTGATCCTGATTTTAAAAATGGGGAAAAAGGGTAAAATGATTTTGTGCAAAACTATGTAACAGGCAGAAGGAAGCATCTCCGACCCCATCTTGATCAGCATCAGCAGCCGAGTCGATTTAGCCATGTCCGTCCGTGTCTGTCCGTATGTATGATTAGTCTTACACCGAAGACACAATCATTCCCTGTTTTCTTAAGGCTGTGGGGCGTGTGAGGAAATTGGGGCGTGGCCACTCAATGTCTAATGAAACCACCCAACATCCCCGAAGATTTGGGTGAGCAGATATCTTTTTACCAAATTTGGTGACTAAAATAAAAACTTTTAAAGATATGCTTTCCCGATTTCAAAAGGAGACATTGGGTGGTTTCATTAGACATAATTTCCACAATAATGGCCTCGATGGCGTCAATCATTCCGCGCACACGGACAACTTCAATATATTTTGCATTTCTGAACCGCTCCCAGTTGCTGAAGCGGGTCACGTCGGGCAGCACCGTTGCTGATCCAGACTTCGTCTCGGTGCCACGTGTACCAGGTGTTCGTGCTCTAGTCCAGTATCGCTAGCTCTGGGTTGTCCAGGCCTATTTAAACTGTTGCTCGTTTTTTTTTGTACGCACCTTTTGCAGATGCCGATGAGCTGCGGCAGCGTCTAAAGTCCGACTCGACAAGTCCAAGTTGCGTTTGGTTCGCACGTTACTCAGCACTCCTTTTGTGTAATATCAAGTGTCCACCTCAGGCACAGCTCATCTAATCATCGATCTGCAGCTCCTCGGCCACTCTCGCTTCTCAAAGTGTGCACGCTGATCCTTCATCCATCAGTTCGTATGTTTGCCTCATCTTAGCTGTCCCGTACAGTGTAACGGGCACTAACCGGAACAGCTAGGGTACAACTATAGCGTGCCCAACCCAGCCTCAAGTCAGACGGAACCTCTTTTAGTAAATTGAATAGAAACATTGAGTCTCTGAGGTAATCAGCTGCGCACACTGTTACACTGACAGCGCCAGACATACCAGCGACCTAAGATTATCGCCTTTCACTGACGGCTTCATTCTTAGCTTCGTGTGTAGGCTCTCGCAGATAGCATCTGGTCTGAAGTGTGTCCATGGGCTTTGTCACTGTCGGCGGCACGGCAAGTTTGCAATCGGTTCAGGTTCTCCTGGTCTGTGAATTTCTGCTGGTCACCTGTCTTGTCGTTAACTGCGATTCTGTAAATGACACATCCTGAGTAGAATTCATGTTCATGATTTTGTGCAAAGTATGTAACAGGCAGAAGGAAGCATCTCCGACCTTATAAAGTATATATATTCTTTATCAGCATCAACAGTCGAGTCGATATAGCCATGTCCGTCTGTCCGTCTGTCCGTCCGTCCGTCTGTATGTATGAACGCGTCGATCTCAGAGACTATAAGAGCTAGAGACTCCAGATTTGGACTTAAGCTTGCCTAATCCCAAGACAGTACAAGTTTGTTTTTGATTTTCGATAACTATTCCCGATTCCCATATACACATGGGATCGATAAAAACGAAATCTTGAATTTGGAAAACTTTGAGTCGGCGTTTGATACATTTAACAAAATAATGACAATCTGTGAAATTTTCATTAAAATCGCAGAGAGATATGGGACATTGAAATTGTGTATGCAGTATGTATTATGCGCGTGCACACCCATACTTGCAAGCACTGACTGTACGCGCAAAGTATAAGGATCAGGGTATTGTCTTGTCGGGATTTTTCGACTAGAGCCTTCTTACCTGATTACTTATAGCTTTAGGGCCACTAACTTCAAATTAACAATAATAAAAGAAAACTCGGCTAGAAGATTCCCGGATTCCTATACTAAACGCGTACAGTCAGTGCTTTAAGTATGTATATGTGTGTGCTTGACTAAAATTCAATGTTCCAACTTATTTCATTCAAAATTTCATAAGTTTCCATTTTCTATAGTTTCAAACGTCATTTCTAACTTTTCCAAGATTTTATTGTTATCAATTCCATGTGTATATCAGAGACGGGATGAATTATAGAAAATTTGAAACAAACTTATACTGCTTGGGGATATGGCGAGCTTATGTTCAAAGTGCCAAAGTTTAATGAAAACTGTCTTAAAGAAAATGAATATGGGCAGTAGTTAATGTTTCCACAGCATGTGCATAATAGTTGTAATTAATAGTATTTTGATTTCACCGTTGTCATCAGACCGGCTAATCGTGTTATTTTCTGGGAGTGTTGTCTAGGGCTTTAAAATTCACGCTCAACTGCTATAATGCTATAATAAGCGATATTTGGCGTGGAGGAATTATTGAAACAGGGGTGACAACCACCCTTTGATCAGGGCTGGTGTCCGAACTTGCCACTGTCGACTCGTCGCACCTTGCACCGCTTCAGCATGCCTCACTTAGATTTCGTTGCTGGGCTTACAAAGGCTTAACACACAGACAAATAAAGGCCATTTCAATAGGTGGCACAATTGGGAAATTGTTTCACGCGATTGCCCAACAAAAAGCAACTGACACCAACCACCAAAAGCAGACAGACAGGCAAACATACACAGAGAAAGAAACAGAGTCGGCTGTTGCTGTTCCCATCATGCCTGATTCTATTTGTCATTTTGATTATGACATTGAATTGCTTTAATTGATGCCACAGACAAAAGAAAAATCCGTTAAAGCTTTTGGGATGGAGTTCTGCACAGACTGCAAAAGGCAACCAACCCGCTTCCTGATCCATTAGGTGGCTACAAATTCCCAGTTTTTTTTTTCTTCAGTTTATTTAATGAGTGTAACGTGTCGCGTCTGACAAATCCAATAAACAGCTCGAGGTGCGGAAGTCCGTTTATTTGATGTATGGTGTATGTAGCAGTTATAAACTTCAATGAATTAAAACTAATACTCCACAGTGATGCTCATTTTAATAGGGTAAGTTTTGTGTAAAAAGTCATGGACAGTCAACTGATTTTGAATATTAGTAAGAAAATTCGGAACATATCTTAAGACAAGGTGCCGTATGAAACATAAAAATTTAATAATAATAATCAGCCTCAATCCTTGCATACGTACAAGAGTTGGAAAGGCTCTAGACATAAAAAAATAAGAAGGCTCTACTCGAAAAAGCTATTCTAGGAGATACCCTGAACACTCAACCTTACGCTTACGGTCATGCCTGCAGAATTGTCAACAGATTTCAATAAACATTTTACAGTTTTTTATTATTTTGTCTTCAGCTTTTAATACAAGTTTCAAGTATTTTTAAATAAATATTTTATTGTTATCGATAAACAAGTTACAATCTTAAGGACGTACAGACAGCATAAAAGAAGAGTGCACAAAACAATCATTTTCAACATCATAATCAATGCAGATATTTAAATACAAATGCCATAGCATATGTTATCAGCCAATTTGCCAATTTGTCTTAAAGTCTCTAGTCTTACACCGAAGACACAATCATTCCCTGTTTTTTTAAGGCTGTGGGGCGTGTGAGGAAATTGGGGCGTGGCCACTCAATGTCTAATGAAACCACCCAACATCCCCGAAGATTTGGGTGAGCAGACATCTTTTTACCAAATTTGGTGACTAAAATAAAAACTTTTAAAGATATGTTTTCCCGATTTCAAAAGGAGACATTGGGTGGTTTCATTAGACATAATTTCCACAATAATGGCCTCGATGGCGTCAATCATTCCGCGCACTCGGACAACTTCAATATATTTTGCATTTCTGAACCGCTCCCAGTTGCTGAAGCGGGTCACGTCGGGCAGCACCGTTGCTGATCCAGACTTCGTCTCGGTGCCACGTGTACCAGGTGTTCGTGCTCTAGTCCAGTATCGCTAGCTCTGGGTTGTCCAGGCCTATTTAAACTGTTGCTCGTTTTTTCTTTGTACGCACCTTTTGCAGATGCCGATGAGCTTGTAGAGAGGCAGCGTCTAAAGTCCGACTCGACAAGTCCAAGTTGCGTTTGGTTCGCACGTTACTCAGCACTCCTTTTGTGTAATATCAAGTGTCCACCTCAGGCACAGCTCATCTAATCATCGATCTGCAGCTCCTCGGCCACTCTCGCTTCTCAAAGTGTGCACGCTGATCCTTCATCCATCAGTTCGTATGTTTGCCTCATCTTAGCTGTCCCGTACAGTGTAACGGGCACTAACCGGAACAGCTAGGGTACAACTATAGCGTGCCCAACCCAGCCTCAAGTCAGACGGAACCTCTTTCAGTAAATTGAATAGAAACATTGAGTCTCTGAGGTAATCAGCTGCGCACACTGTTACACTGACAACGCCAGACATACCAGCGACCTAAGATTATCGCCTTTCACTGACGGCTTCATTCTTAGCTTCGTGTGTAGGCTCTCGCAGATAGCATCTGGTCTGAAGTGTGTCCATGGGCTTTGTCACTGTCGGCGGCACGGCAAGTTTGCAATCGGTTCAGGTTCTCCTGGTCTGTGAATTTCTGCTGGTCACCTGTCTTGTCGTTAACTGCGATTCTGTAAATGACACATCCTGAGTAGAATTCATGTTCGTTATATACGTTGGTACCTGCGGCTGTGTGTAACCGCCAAGCAGTAGCGGCGTGAGATCATTCCCACGTCCTGCAGAACTTGCGCATACCAACTGTTTACGTTGGTATGGTTGCCTGCTCTTTTAATCACTGTTGGTGGATTGCATTCCTCATAGACTCCATACACCACTGAACGCAACTTTCAGTCGTGCCTGGGCCCCTTTGTTGCTTATTGAAGCACGGTTGCTCTTCCCACACCGAAGTTCACGGCTGGGCTTCAGCGGTAGGTAGCCTCAAGCTTTTGTTAACTTCTTGGAGCGCGCTACAACTTGGTCACGCTATCACAATCCTACGATCCCAGCTACGTGACCATCGTCGCAGCATAATTTGTGGATGACAATTACACAGTTTCGATCCTTACTTTCGCATTAGACTTTGTTCACAAGTATATACAGTATGCCCAACAAAGGTTGCGACAAGGCGAAAAATGTTGATATTTTCACTTTAGAGATATACGGTCACACTGGTTGTTGTTTTTTATTGTTTTTGTTATTTTTTATAAGAAATCCAATCAATTATCTCTTAAACCTATTTAACAAAACTTAAAAAACATCAACATTAACAAAGAAACATTTAAAATACTAACAAAGGCACTAAATTCAACTGCCCAATAAATCATGCGACACTCCGTTTTTGGTGTATTTGCGTTGTAAAATTCGTATGGATTTCGTATGTACAATTACTTTTAATTAAATTAAAAATGCGTAGATCCATAAAAGTCAAAATTTTTTTGCGCAGATCGGTTGCCAATGAGATTAAGAATGATTGTGGAATAACCATATCTCGCGAAAGTGGCCTAAGAAAATTTTAAGTACCTACCCAAAATAACACGAGCTGCTCGAAAAAACCGATAATATCGACGGAGCATGTTCAGACACGATTAACTTTTGATATGATTGACGTGGACAGCCAAATTAATATTGGGACGACGTGGTATTATGTGATGAATCCAAAATGATGCTATACTATTATGATGGCCCCAGTAGAGTGTGGCGCCAGCTGTTGAAAGCACTTGAAAACCAAAACTATTATACCGACTGTACAGCTCGAGATTAAGGGTAGGTACTTAAAATTTTTTTAGGCCGCATTCGCGAGATATGGTGATTTCACAATCATTCTTCATCTCATTGGCAACCGATCTGCGCAAAAAAATTTGGACTTTTATGATCTACGCATTTGTAATTTAATTAAAAGTAACTGTACATACGAAATCCATACGAATTTTACAACGCAAATGCACCAAAAACGGAGTGTCGCATGATTTATTGGGCAGTTGAATTTAGTGCCTTTGTTAGTATTTTTATACCCTGATCCCATTAAAAATGGGAAAAAGGTACCGATCTCAGAGACTATAAGAGCCAGAGACTCCAGATTTGGAATTTAATATCGCCTAATCCCTAGGCAGTACAAGTTTGTTTTCGATTTTCGATAACTCATCCCGTTTCCGATATACACATGGGATCGATAACAACAAAATCTTGAATTTTGAAAACTTTGAGATAGCTTTTGAAATATTAAACAAAATAATGACAATCTGTGAAATTTTTACCTCTTTTCAATTTGAGTTTTTTGGGTGTAGTTTTTTTTCATAAATTTCGGGTAAAATAATTTTATAAACTGGAAATGCAGTATTAATCTTGATGAAAGGGCACAATTAAGAAGGTATACCCTTAAATATTTGGTATAGTTTTAGAGGAGCTATAGCAGGGTGACCATATATCTCTAAAGTGAAAATATCAAAATTTTTCGCCATGTCGCAACCTTTGTTGGACATACTGTATATATATTTCACCAAATGTCTTTCAAACGTAATTCGAACTCATATTACTTCGATACCGACGTTGTTCGTACGCAATAAATTTTTCTAATGTAATTTGTTCGCACTAATTTTTCGTTCTTTTCTCAATTTAATTTTCATATTTATTTGCTTACGAACTTTGTTCTTAAATTACAATCCAAAGCTTTAGCTATTGCTTCTTGGCTTCAGTGCTACTTCAATTCTTGTTTCTCTCTTTCTAATTGTGTGACGTCACAAGTAGTCAGCGCTCTTATCGGCTGACGATAACTAACTCTAATAGAACGTTTTACCAATTATAATCTATTGTACTAAATTTTCCGGAAGTTGATTTACTGGTGTTCATAAATGCCTGTTTAGATGTTTACCAGTTTTTTTGTATATCTGAAACCTCGCAAACATAATAGTTCATACAAAAGTGTTATGAACCGGCTTTTGCTTCCCAACACTGTATCGATAGCCAGCTAGCAAATCGGTCACTCAGGGATGGATAAGACCTGGATACAGTGCTGGCCGGTGTAACAAAAATGTATATTTTTCTTTACGAATAACTAACAAAAAAAAAACAAACGGGTGAATATTTAATCTTTACAGATTCGGACAACGGTGGGACATACAAAGGTAAAAAAGCTGGAAACATTTACCCCCAATGCGCCCTCCATACCTATGGGTCGGTATTTTTGCATTTTATTGCCGACCCCTATACACCACAACTCTATCAACAACTTACCCCGACATCAACACACTATCGTCCCACCCACACATAACTTTCTACTCACACATTTTTTTGTAAACAGTACACACTTATATTTATTCATTTGAAACTATACATGGCTTTCTTAAAATAAATTGACTTTATATAAATCAAAAAAAAAAAGAATGAAAATAGTGTTTAAATAAATAAATAAACAAAAATGAACATGAACTAATAAACGTAGAACATATAAACAATACACGACTACGTAGAGAATGATTAAATACATAAATTAAATGATAACTAAATAAATAGGGGCGGGGATAAATCGCTAAATAAATTAATTAACTTCGGGCCTTTGACAATAGCTGTTGCGCAAGCGCTGATGTTTTATTCTTTTGGGGGGGCGCTAATTCTACGGGCACAAACTTGCTAATCCCCTCGACGGGTTTGCTGATCCTCGTCTGGTGGTCTCCGGCCTCTTTCTTGGCCACTCCTGGTGTGTGCGGAACTGCTGTCTGCCTTTTGGGATTGAGTTGCTGGCGCCACTGCTGGTGTGTGCGGATGTTGGTCTTGGTCGCTTCGCCCCGAAATTGACGTAGTTGATGCTCAACTTCTATTTTTCTTTTGGGTTTTACGCGCGCCACTCACATAAATTTATTTAAATTTAATTTCAATTGCGCACTGCATTCAGCCTTTTCTGTATTTTTTTTTGTTTGCTGTCTCATGCCTGCTGTTTTTCTTCTTTCCCTTTTTTTATACCCTGATCCCATTAAAAATGGGAAAAAGGGTATAATGAATTTGTGCAAAAGTATGTAACAGGCAGAAGAAAGCATCTCCGACCTTATAAAGTATATATATTCTTTTTCAGCATCAACAGTCGAGTCGATATAGCCATGTCTGTCTGTCCGTCTGTATGTATGAACGCGTCGATCTCAGAGACTATAAGAGCTAGAGACTCCAGGTTTGGAACTTAAGCTCGCCTAATTCCTAAGCAGTACAAGTTTGTTTTCGATTTTCGATAACTCATCCCGGTTCCGATATACACATGGGATCGATAACAATAAAATCTTGAATTTGAAAAAATTAGATGGCATTTTAATTATTAATCAAAATAATAACAATCTGTGAAATTTTTATTAAAATCGGTTGAGAAACACCGGAGATATGGAACCTTGAAGTTGAGTACGCAGTATGGTCGTACACACACGCACACATACTTGCAAGCACTGACTGTACGCGTAAGGTATAGGGATCAGGGTATCGTCTAGTCGGGATTTCTCGACTAGAGCCTCCTTACTTGTTTTTTTTAGCCATTCCCTCTAAACGCCCTCACTAATCCAATCTCTTGGCCTGCACGACTCTCCAGCCCTCGTTCGACAACCACAACCATCGATAGTAGATCGCCGACCATAACAAAAGTTATCATAAACCTATACACAGTAATAGAATTAGGGTAACAAACTTAATTCGCTTTTTACGAAGTTTTAAATTAAACTGAATTTAATTCTTAATTTATTTTATATGTAATACAATAATGTTGCAGAATTTGCAGAAATATATTTATTTCGGTCCACAAAAAGTCTGCAAACAATCAGAACTTTATTATTTAGCAACATTTTAGCAATTTGAAATAACATGCACAGATAGGAGAAACTTGCGGGGCTTTGTAATTAAGGTAACTTTGCCTCTAACGTTGCTGAAAATTGAATTTCTTATTTAAATATTTTTTTGTTTGTCTGCATGTGCCTGCAACAGCAACGCAATCAAAATCAACGAGAGCACTAGGCTTGCAAATACCCTTCATGTTTAGAAATAAGATATTTAAATTTTGGTATTTATATTTTTACCTATTTTTTTTTATTTAAACGACATGCTGAAACGGATTACTTTCAACTTTCTACCAATAGTTTCATTCGTTACATTCATCGCAAATGTTATGGATGCCCTCTAACGTAGCCTCCGTTTATATCGGGTATAAAGACACCGTATTCCTTTCTCCAGCGACTACTACAACGAATACAACATTAACGTAACCCAGTTTGCAATTGCGTTGCGTTGCGCTATGCTATTATTATGTGCTTCGGTTAAATTCTGGCGCCGATGGGCAAATTTTTTGCCGGCATGTCTGTACACGGTACAATCAACTGCGTCGCAGAGCGTGCTTTCCAATTATTTATTTGATTATTTTAGTTTGCTGTGAGCGTCGCACAAACTTATTCAAACGTTTAAACTGCTTTAAAAAATCAAGGCTAAGCGTTTCAACAAAAGGGGACAAACTGTGATGCCAAACAAGCTGCCAAGTTGTCGCCAACTTTATTGTCCTGTTGTAGTTTTTTTTGTTCTTTTATCTTGAACTACTTTTAGCTGACTTTGCACTGGCTATCGTTATCGCTTATCGTTAAAGTGAATCACGTCAACCGCATAAATGGGTCTCGTCCTCAACCCCTTAGCCCCACAACTTCGTGGATTATCATAAAGGATTTGTTGTTTGCCCATTTGCTGCCTGCGTTCATTTTTCCTTTAAAAGTATGTACAATCAACATCCTGATATATTATGTGCTTTCAGCCTTTGTTTAAATTCACATGCCAAAATCAAGACCGTGACCTGAAAATTGAATCCATCTTTAAAGGTTCCCGACTCGATCTAAAATACTGTAAGAGATATAGACATTTTATACATATTTTTTGATACATATCCCTAAGGGACGTCAATAGCTGTGTACCAAAATGTCGGAAATATGTTTGATTATTGCTACGATAATGTAATGATTCAAGATAGGAAGCAAGTTAACCCTCTTTTTTACAGTTAATATTTGCGCTCTTGAAATAAGTACCTATTTCCCCTTCGTATTTCTTCCAGTTAGATTCTTATTTTTCTTCATTGCTTATACTTCTCGGTCTGCCGCCGTGTATGAATTTGTTTTTGCTTTGTGTATGGACTGCTCATCCTGCGTCATATGTATTTGTCACTGTCTGTTTATGCTGAAAGCCTAATTCATATTTTGCAGCATGAACACATATCAATGTATCCATTCCCTTAATCTTGTAAGCTATGAGTGCCTTAGAAAGAATTAGCAAACCAATTGAATATTTTCTTAAGTTTATCATGTGAAATTGTTCGGCTGCTGGTTATTTTGCTTTCGAATAGAGTAAATTTGCACATACAGACGGACAAGGCAATATCGACTCGGCTTCCTTCTGCGTGTTACATACTTTTCCACAAAACCATTATACCCTTTTTACCCATTTTTAATGGGTTCAGGGTATAGTAATTACAACAGCTGTGCCGCAAAAACTGCGTGCGAAAGGGGTTGCCCGCAGCTCGCTTAATATATTATACCACTTTAATTTGCCATGAAACTTTTTAGTAGAAGTAAGTCATAAAAAACATTTTCTGCGGGGGTTTGCAAGCCCTAAAAACTTTACCAAGTGATCTAACAGCTCACACGTACCTTGACAGTTAAAAGTCGTAAATAAATTTTAAATCTATTTACCGAGGCCCTCAATGGAAAACTGACCATATGAGTTCAAGTAGCGTAACTGGTCCAACTTTGGTGTTAAGGTTGCGCGTCTCTAAGCATTTGTTCAAATATTTGCCAGACCCTTAGCATAAAAGTCATCCTGTAAACTAAAGGGGGTGTACAGTGGGAAAGTAAGTAAGTTGAAAAAAATTGTGCTCATTTTGGCAAAAAATGGTATTCAATCTATAATAAAAGAAAAACTATTTGAATAAATTTTAATCATCGTAACTTTTTTTTTTAAACTTTAAAAGCTTTTAAAGTTGTGTGTGTGTGTGTGTTTGCCTAGGCACTACAAGTTTGTTTTCGATTTTCGATAACTCATCCCGTTTCCGAAATACACACGTGATCGATAACAACAAAATCTTGAATTTTTTAAACTTTGAGATAGCATTTGAAATATTAATCAAAATAATAACAATCTGTGAAATTTTTATTAAAATCGGTTGAGAAACACCGGAGAAGAGAAACACACTCTTGGAAGCACTGACTGTACGCGTAAAGTATAGGGTTCAGGGTATCGTCTAGTCGGGATTTCTCGACTAGAGCCTTCTTACTTGTTTTAATATTTAACTTTGTTCGTATTTAAATCAACATTTTAATTAAATCATCTATGTTTCATATATTAAGCCCGCAATGTAAGACCAACTAAAGGGTGTTTCAAATGGCGCGGGTAGATTTTGGCGGCACGTGGCGGCCATTTTGTTTTAGCTACAGCTGCTCAATATTTTTTTTATTATTAAGTTGCTCATGCCAAATCTTCATGGAAAGTTACACGATTGAACAGCACGTACAAATGATAAAACTTTATTATCAAAATGGGTGTTCGTTAACACAAACGTTGCGCACATTGCGCCTATTTTACGGTAGACGTGGTGGCCCTTCACAGTCGACTCTTTAACGTTTGGTGGCCAAATTTCAGACCACCGGTTCAGTGAACAATCAGCCAACACCCGTACGTTTAAGGAAAGCAAGATCGGCCGAGAACATCAGCGTGGTTCGTGAAAGTGTGAAGCAGAACCCGAGGCAGTCGATTCATCGCCGTGCCCAAGAACTCGGTCTTTCGAAGACTTCAACTTGGCGAATTTCGCGTCGGGACTTGGGCCTACATTCGTACAAGATCCAACTGACACAGGAGCTCAAAGTTGATGACCATAGACAACGCCGTTTGTTCGCTGAATGGGTTTCGAATCGTTTGGAAGAGGACCCCAATTTTGGCCGAAAAATAATTTTTAGTGACGAGGCGGCAGAATTGGCGTATATGGGACGACACCAACCCACGCAACACTGAACAGGTGATAATGCATCCTCAAAAAGTTACCGTTTGGTGTGGATTTTGGGCCGGCGGCGTCATTGGTCCGTACTTTTTCGAAAACGACGTTGCTGAGGCGGTCATCGTCAACGGCGAGCGCTACAGAACAATGGTAACCAATTTCTTATGGCCCAAATTGAACTTAGACGACAAGTGGTTCCAGCAGGACGGCGCTACGTGCCACACAGCGGACGCCACGATTGACATTTTGCATGAACGATTTGAGGGTAAGGTTATCTCTCGCAGGGGTGATGTGAATTGGCCACCAAGATAATGCGATTTGACCCCGCTAGACTTTTTCCTTTGGGGTTTCTTGAAGTCTATGCAAATAAACCGCAATCGCCCGATGCCCTAAAGGTAAACATAACACAGGCCATCGCTCAAGTTCAGCCCGATCTATGCGGAAGAGTCATTGAAAATTGGAGCACTCGGATTCGTGCCACCGTAAGA
Source organism: Scaptomyza cyrtandrae (assembly GCA_035044605.1). Taxonomy (NCBI): domain Eukaryota; kingdom Metazoa; phylum Arthropoda; class Insecta; order Diptera; family Drosophilidae; genus Scaptomyza; species Scaptomyza cyrtandrae. The sequence continues at coordinate 1,083,573 of JAWNNS010000483.1, read as the reverse complement.
AGCCGAGGCGGCCATTTGTTTGATGTCATATTCCATAATTATTGGCATACATGGGCCTTTCAAATAAAAAAAATTATGTTAATACCTCACACACAGCTTGTTTTATTCCATTTCAACATCTACCCGCCCTTATTGAAAGACCCTATATTTTCATATTTGGTTTTCGTGTACAAGCAAGCCATGAAAAACAATCCTGAACATATTAAGTGCTCATCTGGATTGTCACTAACCTGGTTTGGTCTGGTATGGTGGGGCCCCGACTGTGTGGCTGGCTATTGAAAACCTTTGCGACGTCCGACAACGCACTCCAGACGACACATACGCAGTGATCCCACACACACAAAACCGTTGTCTAAACCCTTTCCTTGCAAATTGCCAGTCTGGAGCATCCAATGAATTTATATGCATTGAAAATGAACAAAAACTTTTTGACTTGGCTGACTGAAAATCCGCCTACAAAACCCAGAGCAGCTCAGCGGGTCAATATGTTCCAGAGAGTGTTTTCAGAGAAGGAGCAGCCCACCCACAGGCTCATGTCTGCCATTAACGTTTAATATGCAAATGCTAAAATCCAGGGCCGATGCACCGTATCCCCTGCACATGTATCCCATTTTTGTGCATCCAATGTATCCGATTGCATACATACCAGCTGGAAACAGCACGGTTGTAAGTTCCATTGTTTTATTTGTTTTGCGTGAGGAGTTTTCAAAGTGTCTGCTCTTTCGATTTTAATGCCAAAGCCGCAGGCGACCGACCGACTTTGCATTTGATAGCCCAGCATGTGCGAGGTTTCAATATTTTTTTTTTCACAACTGACAATCGTAGCCAGAGCAGCAACATTGACAAGAAATTTGCTTGGGTGTTTGGTTAGCTCGTTAAGTTCTTGGTTCCAGGCACGTGTCTCTGCCAACGGGCATTGCAATTGACTTAAAGCCGTGTGGCGCATCAGTTTTTTGGCTGCGGTTTGGTTAATTTTTATGATAAATTCCCTTCCCCTCTAGGCAACAACATCTTGAGCAATAAAAGATCGACGGTTGAATGCGAGAGTTTGGTTTTGGTTGCCTTGCCGGAAGCGGCGATCAGGTTACATTTAAGCACTAAAGCAAAGCATAGGTTGCAACTAAAATTTGAGAAGAGCCATTCAAAAACAGACAGAAATATTTTAGCGCGACAACTTCTTGACATGAACCACATATCAGAGTAGGAAAAAAAAGTTAATTTTTAATTGGAAAATTGGACTTTTCGAAAATCTAAGCCTAACTTTTGAGCTACCACAGCATATAAAACAAGTAAGAAGGCTAAGTACTTAATTAAAAGAATTATTAAATAAAAATACAAGATAATTATTTATTATTTAAATTTTAATTTTTATATAAAATTAAACCATAATTTTTATTTTTATTTGTTTTTAAAAGAATTGAAACTAAAAATTACTTATAATTTTCATAACAAACAAGTAAGAAGGATCTAGTCGAGAAATCCCGACTAGACGATACATCAACATCAATATTCCATATCTCCGGTGTTTCACAGCCGATTTTAATAAAAGTTTTACAAATTATTACACACAAATTATCAAATTATTTAAACGCCGTCTCAAATCGGAAACTGGAAGAGTTATTGAAAATTGAAAACTTGAACTGCCTAGGGATTAGGCGAGCTTAAATTCCAAATCTGGAGTCTCTAGCTCTTATAGTCTCTGAGATCAACACGGTTCATACATACGGACAGACGGACGTGGCTATATCGACTCGGCTGTTGATACTGATCAAGGATATATATACTTTATGGGGTCGAGATGCTTTCTTCTGCCTGTTACATACTTTTGCACAAAACCATTACTAACTTATTTTTAATGGGTTCAGGGTAGAAAAATTAAACTAAAAATTTAATTCAATTTAAACGGAGGGAGCAAATACAAATGCATGTACAAACATACATTACCCTGCTAAAGCGAGTGCATGCTCACAACTTAAATATGTTTCTTTACGTGCATTTGTACATATACATACATATACTACTGCGCTAGTGCAAAAAACTTTAACCCTCGATATTTTCGAAGTTTCTTAGCAGATTTCGTTGAAAGTTTCAAAGATTTGCGTTCTAGAAAGTTCAAACGAAACTTTGTTTATTCTTAAACCCTAAACCCATTGAAAATGTGTAAAAAGAGTACATTGGTCTTATGTAAAAGTATGTAACAGGCAGAAGGACCCATCTCAAAACCCATAAAGTATATATATATATTCTTATACCCGTTTCCGACATAGACATATGATCGATAACAACAAAATATTAAATTTGGGAAGGAGAGAGAGCACCCGGGATTTGGAACATTAAAGTTAAGTCGAATATAGACATGTGATACGCGTACTTAACCACACATATACTTGCAACTCGGCGTAATAATGGATACGAAGCTGTAAGGCTAAGTAAAGGGACCAGAGTATCTTCCAACCCGGATTTCCTGACTAGAGTCTTTTTACTAGCTTGATATGCATCTAAGGTTCAATTTTAGGGCTTTTAATAAGACATGTACCCTTATATTCAGTCAAAGCTTATTTTGTTCAAGTGATTTAAGCTTAAAGAAACTAACGAAAAATTTCAAATTAGTATTTGTTGTGGCGTCGTCTTTATTCAATAACATCCTTAAGTTTGTTTTGCATTAAGTCGACAAACTTTTTTGTTGGTTTTGGCTCAAATTTTGCCATTTCTCTAAGATCACAGAACATTCGTTTTCGAATGGCTAAGTCCAAAATCACCACTAATTTTCAATTACATTCAGGTCCAGTGAATGTGGCAGCGGAATAAATGTGAAATGAATTAATACCAAAAAATTATAAGCGCCTTTACAGACTATTTCCAACTGAGTTTTAAATTCTTGACATGTCACTTAATTTTGGCATATTGTTCCTAGCTTCTTCTTCACTAGTCATGTTATTATTTTCTTCAGCAGGCAACATACAATCAAATTCAGCTTTTATTATTTTGGCGACCATAGCTGGGTGGTATTTTGGGCAGTCTTAACACTATCCAAAGCGACTTTTGATCACACTAATTGTCCGCTCGATTACATGTCGAGCTGACGCTCCTATACGGAGTTAGCATGAAGGTCTCTAGTAGACAATTGTCACGACAATCACTGTCATATTCTAATTGGAAGTACTCTCTAGCCGCCGTCATGTTCCACGCAAAGGTGTTATGTGTTGATCCAGGCATAGATGGATGGAATATCATCTTACAGGTTCCTTATCAAAGGGATAGTTATTACAGAAGTCTGTTGAAAACAATTTAATGCACAACTTTATTGTAAGCAGAAAAACGAACATACGCGCTTTTAGGAGTTGACAGTGGATCTGATGCACTTCTAAATACCAAAAATACCAATTTATTTTTATTGAATTTCACTTAGGGGTGAGCTCTTTTCAAATGTTAACAAAACCTCTAAGAAAATCACAGGGTTGTCCTGCAACTTAAGATTCTTGGAGGGTAAAATTAAAAGTTCCATTTTTAATTATTTTCATTCTTATTAAACATCACACTTAACGTTTGGAAACAATGACAAAAATAGCAACTACATTTTAGAAAAAAATAATAACTTGTGAATAATGTGATTGATCGATTTGATTGCATGATTTGTGGCCATTCGCGTTTTACTTATTTGCTTCGAAAAAACTTACCGAAAAATGAAATATGCCTAAGTTCTGACACACCCAAAGTTTGGTTCCAGAGATCTAACATTATTTGCTTGAGCCAAAACCTCTAAAGATTTTTGTCACAACCCTAATTGATAAATAAATTCGGTTCGATTTGAGAATCATAAGCTCAGCATTTGGCGTGTTCAGTTTATCAAAAAGTTATTTAATAAATACACTTTTTGAAACACAGCAAATTAAACAAGTAAGAAGGCTCTAGTCGAGTCCCGACTAGACGATACCCTGAACCCTATACTTTACGCGTACAGTCAGTGTTTGCAAGTATGTGTGTTTGTATGTACGCACATACGGCATACTGCATACACAACTTCAAAGTCCCATATCTTTCTTAGCCAATTTTAATAAAAATTTTACAGATTGTCATTATTTTGTTCATTATTTCAAATGCCATCTTAAAGTTTTCAAAATTCAAGATTTTGTTGTTATCGATCACATGATGACGGACGGACAGACGGACATGGCTATATCGACTCGGCTGTTGATGCTGATCAAGAATATATATACTTTATGGGGTCGGAGATGCTTCCTTCTGCCCGTTACATACTTTTGCACAAAACCATTATACCCTTTTTTCCCATTTTTAATGGGATCAGGGTATAACTTGTCGACTTTGCATTTCGAACGAGAAAGTTGGCTATATTTTCGACTTTTGCAACAAAAAAACTCACACCAAAACTACTCGGTCTCACCCCTTCACATTTTTATACCCTGATCCCATTGAAGCTGCATTCTGACGAGCTTCTACAACGGCTTATTGTAGTTTAATCTTAACGACTGCATGTGTCGCTTCCTTGTCTAATTTTGTATACCCAGTTTCCATTAAATTGGGTTATGGTATTATGCAATTGTAGGTAACAGGTAGAGATAACATTATGCAGTTCTTAAATTTCTCAAAGATTTTGTTAAATCAGGTTGCGATTTATGTTTGATTTTTAGAACCAACCAACAATGATGTTTAACTCTTCAACAAACTACTGCTGAAGCAATCGGAAATTTAAACTAATCTCATTACTGATTCGTGTTAACCGACCCGCCGAATAATTCTTTTTTTTTTTGGCGACTAACTATTGAAATTGTTTGAAATTACAAAATAAGCTTTCCATTTATTAGTGAAAATTCGATTTTTAGCTTTAATCAGCATTGGGAGCTTTTTAGACTGGGCGGTTGGCTGGATGGTCTAAGTCGAATATTTTTTTTTTTGGTTTTCGTTGTTGCATAGGAGGTTGCACGCATTTTGTATACAGAAAATACCTGCTAGCTTTTCTATAGTTCTTCAAATTCAAGATTTTGTTGCTATCAACATTATGTGAACATCGGAAACAGAAAGAGGTATCGTTAATTTGGAAAAAAAAAAATATTTTTTGCTCATGCTATAACTTATATTTTAAGTCTGGCGTCTCTACCTCTTAAAGTCTCCGAGATCGGATGTTGATGGTAATCAAGAATATATAAAGCTTTAAAGTTAACTTTTGGATTTTTTACTGTTTGTAATAAATTTCAAAAATATGTACTACGTCCAATTCTTTACGATGTAATCTTTGTCGGACATTCAAATTTCGCTACACTTCTCTGATAGCCACAGTTGTAAGATATACAACCCAAAAAGTGCAAAAAAAGTATTTCTCAACAATTCATGCCACTTTTTTGTAAGGCACATGATCTCGCATAGACTGCGAAAAACCTAGAAAAAAAGTTTCAAACAAATCTTATGCTGACACTGACAAGTCGTGTGAAGCACACCTGCAAGAGTAAAGCGCATGCTGCAAGCAGAAACCAAACTGGTATGTGGTTTGGGGTTTGGGGACTGCTGCTATGCAGCAAACATGTTGCAGAATGCAGTCTTCAAGTCGTCGACGTGGCCTTAAAAACGAGTGCAACATTGGCTTTTGGACTGAGTGTGCCACTAGCTGGCGTGGTGCCAAACTAAAAAGCTTGAAGTAGTGCACCAAAAGTAAAAAAAAGAATACAAATGCCACAGCTTGTTGCAATCTCAGCCTTAGGCCTTTCGCTACTTGAGCACAAACACACACGCACCAGAAGTGCCAGCGAGGTAGTGGCTTTTTAAAGAGGTGGGAGATGTTCAGACAAGTCCGTACTGAGGCATTGTCCTTTGCCTCACACCACAGGCACTGCGCGTGCACAACAACCACAAAGGCTACAAGCCGTGTGGCAGCCTCAGCTATTCGTTATAATGTTGCACACCAAAGACGCGCTCGATGTTCGTCTTAGGCGATAATGTGACAAGGATAACGAGCTAGCCGACCAGAAAGCTTGTTATCATCAAGCACCCAAGCACCAGATACGACGTTAGCACACTTGCACTGTAAGAAAAGAAAAGCATTTGGCCGCTGTGCGTAATGCGCTCATTACGTGACGGCATCGACTGTTGCAAGTTGCAAGTAGCTAAGTCGCTGCTGCCGTCGCTTGTAGGTACACGGTACAAAAGCAGTTTACGGGCTAATTTCAAACATTTATAATGTTATAAAAATATTGTTTGTGTGTATTGTCGGGGACGATAAGGCAAATGGATCAACGCGTTGTAAAATTTTGACTTAGGTTGTGTCGACTGTGGCTTTGTGCTTTGGACTAAATATGGGTATAACATTTTTTTGCAATAGTATGAAAGCGGCAAAGTAGGAACAAAGCATCCCCGATCCGATTAAGTAAATGTTAGTTTAAAATAGGTTGGCAGAGCTTAGGTGGAGAAAAGTGTAAAATAGTCTTAAGTAATTTATGAGCATATGCTTTGTGGGCAAAACAACGACTAAGCAAGATCACACTTATCAGATAGTATTGGCAGTCGTCGAGTTGAAAGAAAAGAGAAAAGACGTCTGATCGTAACGCGGAACTCTAGAGCTTTATGTATATCTTTAAAGTTTATAATTTGAGTTGAGAAATTTAAGTTGAACTTGTATATCATTAATACCCGTTAATAGTAAATAAACTATTTTGTGAGAAACTGCTGAATATCAGTCTCTCTGTCAGGATGTATAAACGTGCCGATATCAGAGATTATACGATTCAGATTTGGAGTATTAAGGAAGCTCTCTTAAATCAAAAGCAGATCAAGTTTGTATCAATTAATTGATAACTTTTCCGGTATTCGAAACACACTTATAGTAATATCTTCAATTTCGAACAGCTTCAAAGATTTCGACCGAAATTGGCCAAGAAACACCAAAGATGTCGATGATTGAAATACACAAAAGCTCGCAGAAGCAAGTGCAAGCATATTCTGCGTACGCACGCGAAAACATACAAACAATATAGCAGTCAAGCTACTTTGACAATTTTATAATATTTCCAACATTTATCTACAACTGTCTAAAAGTCTTACTGCCTGTTTAAAGTGCATTGACCGACTTCTTAATTGTCGTTTTACACGTTACAAAAGGTCCGTAGCCACTGAATTGATTTACATATGGCTGCAAAAAAAAGCGGCAAGTCTAATAAAAAGTTTATCGAGCCTGAAGCGCATGTGAAAGTAGCTGTACTAATTAGCTGGGGTCTCACAAACAGATTCGACTGGAAATTTTTTTTAAGCCCCTAATTTGAAAACAAAAATTGCTTGTAATATCTAATAGTCGACGTTAGTCGACAGTCTGACGGCGATCAAAATCTCAACGTTCACAATCCTCAAATCAAGCTCTTTTCCTGGCTGGATATTAAGAAACCGTTTGTAAGAGTTTCGGTCTATTCATTTGAAATGTCTCGAGATAAATTACTAAATGACTACCGCTTACGTGTGATCCATCCATCAATGCCATCATTAAGCCAAAACATTTGACAGAAAAACGAAACTAAATGAAACGACGACAACAATGCAGACGATGATAAAGTTGAAAGAGAGGCGATGGGATTTAAAACCGAACCCTGTCAAGGCTTGGTTCAACAAGAGCTACTTATTTTAACAAAGCGAGAAACAGGGACCCCACTTTGTGTGTCTGTGTGTGACATGACGACGTCGACATCAACTTTACCATCAACATCGCAAGTTTTTTTTTTTTTTTGTAATGGGTAGGGTGCTGTCGATAGGCGTACATAGCCGTAGATCTAGAATAGCTCTTTTTACAAAGGGAGCCGACAGCGCCGCCGTTGCAAAAATATTTTAGCTGCCCGTCTCTCAGCAGAAACTTCGTTGACTGCACTCAGGCGTGTCCAGGTATTTGTTGTTGATTATGTTGATAAGTGGCCGCCACATACTTCTCAGCTGCACTTGTAATAATTTGTTTGCCACTCATGTTTGGCTTTTTGCCATCGCCGCCTGTAATCAATGCCAATGTGAAGTGAGCCAGATTCTTGTACCAAGAAGGTTGATTCACATTCCGAACCGCGGCTGACTGTGGGAGCCTCGCTAGCAAATCGTCACTACATTTCCCGGAACTCTGTTTCACTTGACTTAATGCTTTCGATTGCGTGCTTTGCTTCTTCTGGTTTTTTCGTTGGTGTGGTCTTATCTGTTCATTTGTTTTTTTGTTCTGACATGGCTATATCCACTTGGCTGTTGATGCTGATCATATATATATATATATATATATATATTTAATGGGGTCGGAAATCCTTCCTTCTGTAATTACCTCCGTTTTAATTGCTTCATAAGCTCAAAAAAGAATTTTGTGCACCGCTTACGAATTTCCAGTTCAAACTCTATCTCATTAACTTATTCAATATGTTGTTGAAAATCATAATCAAGATTCGCATCAACGCGTCAACTTCTTAGATATCTATATAAATATCGGAATTATTGTCGCCTTTATTGAAATAAACACATACATTAACTCGTTTATAAGCTACGTAAAATAAGATGCGTTGCTTTGACAGCATTAGCTTACACGCTGCACGTCAGATAGGTAGGGTTTTGAAAAACCTGAAAACATGCATTTAATCTTATCGCCAAACATTGATTTTAGGATGGAAGCTTTTGTGTTTTTTTCTGATTGTATCTGATGTTTCTGATATTTTCAGAGGAGCCTTAGGGATATAGATATTATTAAAGCCTCATAAAGAATTAATTAAGAAAGCTCTAGTCGGGAAAACTTGACTAGGAGATAACTTGGACCCTTGATTTAAAGCGTATAGTCATTGGCTGTATGTATGTGTGGGTGTGCACTCATAGATACCTGCTAAACTGCGCCACTGTATAATAAATAAACTGCAATCTCCAATATCTCCGGTGTTTCTAAACTGACTTCGATATAGTAGTTTATAAATAATTTTCACAATATCCAAAATTAATCGGAAACGGGAAGTGTTATCGATCATTTTAAGCATACATGTTCTGCCTTGGTTTTAGGTAAGCTTTTCCAAATGTGAACAGTCTAGCTTTCATAGTTTCTGAGATCATATGGACGTATCCAAAATTAGTTTATTGATGGTCTAGTGTCTAGTGTCTAAGAATTCATTTTGCACATGTGCATCCTTGCTTATTACAAGGAGCGTGCCGTTTTTGTTCGCGCACCATTAGATGTTGTATTGTATTGATGTTGTTTTGAATAGAAGTTTGCATTAACCTCAACTTAACGTGGGTCCACAACAAAGTTTCTGTTCTGGTAGTAAGAAAATTTGGATCCTAGTTCAACAGATTTCATGCATATGTATGTATCTATGTGTGTGTAGCTCATATTAAGGCTTAATAAAGGATTTTTCCTCAAAAACCTTTTAAATTGAGTTAATTTTGACCAGATTTAATTTGTCTTACAATCATGCTTGGCAAATCAATTACAAAGCCTGCCCTACATTCGTTGCATTTATCGACTGTTAATTGCAACGGGAAGGCACGAAATGTCAACGGTACTTGCCATTTTTATACTCTGATACTAAAGGTAATAAGTATATTGGTTTAGTGTCTGTCCGTCCGTTCGTCTGTATGAACGTAACTTTTGTCGTCACTCATAGAGCTACAAATTGAAAACTCTGCAAATGTGTCTGTCCATTGGCGGATCATAAAGTTTCGAGACTGCATGAAGAATTTTGAAGCCACGCCCAATCCTTCCGCCCAGAGACTCTCCGTTTTGGAATTGGAAACGCATTTATCTTTCAAGCGAGATACACTGAAATTGAATAGCTAGATCTGCACAATATATTTGTAGTACAGTCCCACCACTGCACACCGTCTTTTAAAATCGAAAATCTACATGTCTTTTCCCTTGCAAGAAGCCTCCTAAACACCGGCATCAGAGTATTCCTTAGTCGGTTGCGTCCGACTGCAACGTATAAAATGTTTTTTTTTTTTGCATTCTTTTTGCTCGTTGGTCCGTTCGGTTAGCAGGTTTGCAGGTCTAGAGGCCGGCCTGCAGGTGCCTTTGGCTCTAATAAAACTACTTTACTTCTTGCATTCAAACTCCGCTTTGCGCCGTGCGGCTAACCTAGAAAAAGAAACAAACGCTGACTTTGTTTGAGTTTTAGATTTAGTTTTTCATGTCTCGTACAGGTTTTTTTCGGTACCCGCATTTAGTGAAAGGCACAAAAAGTACGATTACGTCGTTGCTATCGTCGCCGCTTTGAGATAAGTTACACTTCTGCTCCATTTAAATGGCCTGCAAAGTAAATTATGCAAAGTTCTCTACATTTATACCCTGCACATCTAAAATGAACTTAGAAAGGTAGAAAGGTTGTTAAAATGTTATAATGATTAATAAAAGTATTCTCATATCAAGCTCTTAGCTTTTTACAAATGTTATCAATTCTACTTCCTTATTAAGTTAGTCCTGGGCAAACCTTTTAAATATCTCAAAACTGGAACTTGAAAGAAAATTAGGGAAGTTACATTTTGAAGGCGAAAAAAAAACTAACTTAAAATAATTTCCTTTAAGACTCTTTTCGGACTAGGAACAAATTTAAAGAACGCCGTCTTTTGTCTTACATCGTTTGTCGGTCTTTAATTTCCTAAAATATCGAGATGTAGTCATGATGACTCTCAGCAAAGATTACTTTAACATAAAACATAACAAATATTTAATACACCGTAATGGCATTCTACGAAAAATAAATTCTCTTAGTCATCAATTTTTATAACATTATAATTTATCTCGTAGGCCTAATGGTATAGATAAGATGCGTATTTAAATTGAATAATAAACTATACCTACAAAAATTAGCTACTTCTCCAAAATCAAGCTAAATTTATTGAAAAAGTGGGAGGTCTCGTGATTTTTTGTCTATTTCTCATTTTCACAATTTCATATAACGCCATCAAAAGTTTTTCACTAATAGTAATAGTAATTAAATTTTCTGCTAAAATGCTAATTGGTAATAAAATATGATTGTTACTTCATTCATTTTGTGCTATAATTATGCGTTTTGAAAATTTTCAAAATGAAACCTTATATTGTTTTTTAATGACTAAACAATGTTCAAAACTACTTAAGAAAATATTACAAGACACATCTGCTTGTGTACATACATACATATATGGAAAGACGAAACTTTTATTCTTCTTTTTGTGGCAGCAGAGTGTAGGGTATATTCTTGTAAAGCACAATTTACTAAAGTATTCTTCTTTGGCTTTTTTGCAATGCTGCAAGCTGCTGCTAAAAAGTTTTTGCAACGACTCGACAAAAAAAGAGAAAAAAACAAGTAAGAAGGCTCTAGTCGAGAAATCCCGACTAGACGATACCCTGATCCCTATAATTTAGTGCTTGCAAGTATGTGTGTGGGTGTGCACGCGCATACTACATACTGCATACACAACTTCAATGTCCCATTTCTCCGGTGTTTCTTAACCGATTTTAATAAAAATTTCACAGATTGTCATTATTTTTTTAAATGTATCAAACGCCGTCTCAAAGTTTTCAAATTCAATATTTTGTTGTTATCGATCCCATGTGTAAATCGAAAACGGGAAAAGTTATCGAAAATCCAAAACAAACTTGTACAGCCTAGGGATTAAGCGAGCTTAAGTTCCAAATCTGGGGTCTCTAGCTCTTATAGTTTCTGAGATCGACGCGTTCATACATACGGACGGACAGACGGACGGACGGACAGACGGACGGACGGACAGACGGACATGGCTATATCGACTCGGCTGTTGATGCTGATCAAGAATATATATACTTTATGGGGTCGGAGATGCTTCCTTCTGCCTGTTACATACTTTTGCACAAAACCATTATACCCTTTTTTCATTTTTAATGGGATCCGGTTATAAAAAGAAAGAAAAGTGAAAGACAAAAATGAAACTAAAAAATGGTATCAAAGTGTTTTTCAGTTGATGTCGACGCCGCCCTTTCTCTATGTGTATGCTGCTCGATTTAGGTAAGAAACTTTCGCTAGGAATTTAGGGCGGGTCATTTAATAAACCACTTACTACATAGATTTTTACTTGCAGATGTGTTGCGTGAAACTAAATTCAGCTTTAAAGAGAAATTAAATCTGCTTGAAACCAATCAAAATAATTTGCTTAGGGCCCTAACTGCAAATCATTTAACGACTTAATATTTACAATATTCATATTAAACATACCTTATCGTTATACATACATATATATATGTGATCTTATACGAAAGAACGAAACTAGAATGCGTCAATTTTAATCTTTTGCTTTCTATATTATTCATTGTTAAGCACTTACCGGTTCATATAAATAGCTTGCAACTGGCATCCAACTATCTTCAAACTAGCCACCCAGGGCAGCTCAGCAAAAACTGGAGCAAAAATAAAAGTTATGATTCAGAGATTAGAGTTTGCTGTTTTTAAGTTTAGTATGTGGAAATGCTCGTTTACACATAACATACAAACATATGCATATGTGTATATATGCATGTAGTATGTATGGGAAGGTTGCCGGAAAGAGTTTTCAGCTGAATGCCATAAAAGTGGCTAACTAATGACAAAAGTCTAAGAAGTCTGGTTGCTGTAACTGATCCATATGAAAACAAGTAAGAAGGCTCTAGTCGAGAAATTCCGACTAGACGATACCCTGATCCCTATACTTTACGCGTACAGTCAGTGCTTGCAAGTATGTGTGCGTGTGGGTACGACCATACTGCATACTGCATACTCAACTTCAAGGTTCCATATCTCCGGTTTTTCTCAACCGATTTTGATAAAAATTTCACAGATTGTTATTATTTTGAAAAATAATTCAAATACCATCTAAAAAATTTTAAAATTAATGATTTTGTTGTTATCGATCCCATGTGTATATCGGAAACGGGATGAGTTATCGAAAATCGAAAACTTGTACTGCCTAGGGATTAGGCGAGCTTAAGTTCCAAATCTGGAGTCTCTAGCTCTTATAGTCTCTGAGATCGACGCGTTCATACATACAGACAGACGGACATGGCTATATCGACTCGACTGTTGATGCTGATCAAGAATATATATACTTTATGGTGTCGGAGATGCTTCCTTCTGGCTGTTACATACTTTTGCACAAAATTATTATACCCTATTTATATATATATACCCTATAAAAAAATCGGAAAAGTTTTTCGAATGATTGAAAGTTCTCAGCCAGCCAGCAGGTGATGATGAAGAATTATTTAATAATTGTTTATAATTCAAGCATTTCATCATAGACATAGTTTACAAAAATGATACAGCATAAAGAATTAAGCAACTTTCAATGCTGCAGAATTATATGGGTACATCTGTCTCCGTTGAAAGTGTTCGGCAATGTCGCAAAGCAGCCGCATGGCTTCCATAAAACAATTGCACCTGCATTTTGGCTTCGTTGCAATGTTAAAATGAATATGCTGCCATTAACTAGCCAGAACTTTATGTATGTATGTATGTATCTACGTAGCGTAGTACTATTGCCATCGCTTTGGGCAAGTCCATACCATTCAGGAAGCACATGAACACGAAGCAGCAGCAACCACAACTATGCACATGGACAGGAATACTCCCGAGGTGAAAGTATGTGAAAGCATGCCATAAATCGTTTGCCTGACGCTCTGATGTTGTGGGTGGGTATACAACAGAGATAAACCTCTGTACGTATATGTGTGTGTGTATGTGCTGGTGTTGGCTAAAGCTACAGGCGATTAGAATTGATGTGGGTTACTAAGCAAACATGAAAGGCTATTACGTTAAGCGTTATGTTGCGTTGCGTTGCGGAATTTTACGAGCAGGCTGCAACTTTTATTAAAAGCGAAATAGTTTTGACAGTGAGTTATTGGAAGAATTTTTGACTCACTCTGTCAGAGTTTAATTATATATGTACTGGACTTCGTTTCACTATTTCGTTATGTTGTCGCCAGTGATTTTCGCACTAGCACAAAAAGTGTGTGTGGCCTTGCCCCACTGTGCAAGGCTCGGTACCGCCGATTACGGTTACGAGTAGCATCTATAATCACAGACTCCACTGGAACCTCTCGTTCCGTAGTTCTTCTCCGGTTCATTGCCATGATCAACCAACCTACCCAATCATTAAAGGAATATGTCCCTACTAAAACTAACTTACAGAACTGAAACAAAAATAAAATATTGTCAACACCAATAACAATAAGAATCCAAGCAAATACTACTCTTAATTAAAGTCAGCTGATAAAAGGATTACTTTTTCTTATACTTGTATTCGTCAAGATGCTAGATCCATGCTGGATCTTTGTTGCAAATTATATACTGAAGATCCCCATATATTAATCTTCTTTTCCTTTTCTTTCTTTTCCTTTTATTATTAGATAATAATGCAGCCATAACGATTCCCATGCACTATTGCTTATCTTGTCGGTAAACAGCTGGATGTGATCCCAAAAAGTAAAAGCAATTCAATATGACAATTCTTTTGATACTTTTATGAACTGCGACTTTAGCTTTCTCAAAAGCGGCATGATCGCGACGTCTTAACCATACTGCTAATAATGCAAGAGAGCAAGATAAAAAAAAATTATTACATATATATATATATATATAGGCAGACAATATGTCAAAAGAATGTAATCACAAATATAATAGGGTAAAATAATAAAGGACATATTATTATTATAAAATTAGGAAATATCTAGCAAATATTAAATATTAAAACTAAAATGTAAGCAAAAATTTATAAAATAAAATGTGCGTAAAATAAAATGTGCGTATGGCATAAATAGATATATATATATATATTGTTTTTTTTCTTTTTCTTTTTAATTTAACCTGCCCTAAAGTACGCACATCTTTTTTTACGCATATTTTATTTTACTAATTTTTGCTTACATATATATATTATATATATATATATAATATGGTGGGGGGCTCGACTCGGAGCACGCCAAACCAGATGTGCTACCTTGTCGCTTAGAGCAGTCCTAGGTGAAGGAAATCAAACCAACAATAAGTGTTGAGAGAAACAAAAAAGTTACGGTGCAGGGGGTCGGATCCCCAGTACCGGCGGCTGTCAGGGGTGTTCAAGCCGGCCCCGGGGCGTCGAAATCCAGCGACCGCAAAGCATCAGAGGTGGACCACTCGGCCTACGGTGCTGCTAAGAAGACAAGTGCGGATAAAGTGAGACCGACTCGAGGTGCCACAGCACTAAGTGTTGGTGGTGCCAGAAATGGGAATGGTTTGGCTGCAGCGATGGGCTCCAGACTGATCCCAGTCGCCTGTGAGGCAGAGGAGGAGGGTTACCGACCCAGAGCGAGGAAGAGTCGCAGGTAGCACGGTGCCTAGATGCCATAGCCAAAATGAAGGCGGCAACAAACAGGCAAAAGAACACGTCAAACGACATTAAACTCGGTCTTGCAATTCTGGAGGACGCCTTTTCGGCAATGCGGTCCAACAGGCCTGATTGGATGGGTCTCGAGGAGGAAGCAAGGAAGATGGCGGTGCCTACAGAGAAGCGTTTAGCAACAAGCCCCGCGGGTTTGAACGCCGTTAAACGCATTAGGTCTGCTGAAATCAACCCCGAGCGTGTGGTCGTCTCGAAAAGGACCAAACGGACCAAGCCGAAAAAGTCGTCCCTCTGAAAAAGCAGGCAATTGGAGAAAAAAAGAAGAGCAGGAGCACCGGCAAGGCACCAACGGAAACTATCCTGATCCGACCCGAGGGGGACCGTACTTAAGCCGATATTCTGAGAGGAATGAAGGCTAAAGTGAACCCGGAAAGCTCAGGAGTGCGGGTAAGGAACATCCGGGAGACTCGAACTGGAGGTGGAACTTGGAGCTTGCGCCAAGGACAGTGGTGTCTTCCGGGAATCGATTGCGGTGGCGCTTAAGGTTCTGGCAGTTGTGTCCTGCTTAGAGCCTGAGTGTGCCGTGGAGATCTGGGACCTTGACTGCCTAACTGAGGTAGTGGACATAAAAGAAGCCTTTAAGTGGGATATACCCAACATCGGGGATGTGAAGATTGGCCTAATCCCTAGAACAATGAGAGGGCAAAAGATGGCGGTGGTAGAGATGAGTACGCGCGACGCATCCTACTTCCTGGGGCGCGGGAAGATCCACAATGGATGGATTAACTGTCGAGTGCGGGAGCGTATATCGGTGACGCGCTGTTATAGATGCCTAGGATACGGGCATGTAGCTAATGGGTGCAAAGGACTTGATCGCAGCTCCTTGTGCTATAAACGTGTTCTTCAAGCAAACACGAATAGTGGAGAAGAGGGTCGATCTCTTTTTGTTAAGCGAGCAGTACCGGAGTAGGGTGCCCTCCTCTTGGTACTCAGATTTTCTTGGTACTGCAGCCGTATGGGTGCTGAAACCCGGGAATGCCCCTGTTGCCGGTAACGGTCGAGGTAACGGGTTTGTCTGGGTGAGGTGTGGGACGACAACTTTTTCACGCCGAATCAGTCGATCCAAAGCTACAGAGGCCAGCTAGAGAGCCTTGAAGATGCGCTGATGGCGGCTTCAGGATACAATGTGGTCGCCGGAGACTTTAACGCGAGGGCGCTGGAATGGGGTATGCCTTACCCCGACGCCCGGGGTAAGCTCGTTATGGAGATGGTAGCGAGAGCGGAGCTTCCAGTTTTGAACAATGGGAACGCGACGACTTTTCGGCGACCGGGATACGGGGAAACAATTCCCGATGTCTCATTCGCCTCAGAGAACCTCGGGCCGCTCATTCGAGACTGGCAAGTCATTGAAGAATACACCGGTAGTGACCACCAATACATCGTGTTTGATGTTAACAACGGTGGTCCCTACCAGAGAGTGACTCCCAGAGCATTCGCCAAACGGAACACAGCGCGGTTAAGAACCGAGTCTGTTGAGAGGAAATTAGCGAGGGGTGCGGCAAGGTGGGAGGAGGGTAGCCAGAATAGAGAAGTAGCTGCAGAAGCATTGGCTACTTCAACTATGAACATCATCAGGGCTGCCTGTGAGGCTTCTATGCCCAGTAGTAGGCCCCGCCACGAGAAAAAGCCGGTCTACTGGTGGAGACCAGAGATAGCAGAACTGCGCAGGAAGTGTCATAGGCTCCGGCGTGTCGCTCAACGGGCGAGAAACCGAGCCGAAGCGAACGAGAAGTCAGCGGAGCATAAGGCCGCAAAAAAGGAATTACGGCGGGCCATTAACCGGAGCAAGGCCAGCTGCTGGAGGGAGCTGGTGGCAGACATAGAAAGGGACCCCTGGGGACTGGGTTACAAACTTGTGACTCGAAAGAAGCCGTGCAAATGGAGAACATAGTGGCAGCGCTGTTCCACAGCACCCGATCAGACCACAAAGGGAATGGAGCCAGATCGAAGCAATTCGTCTTTTCACACAGGGAGAACTGGAAAAAGCGGTTCTCACGATGAAGGATAAGAAGGCACCTGACCCGGATGGGATACCGAATGAGGCTCTTAAGCTGGTCTATCACCAGAACCCAGGACTGCTTCTGCGCATGTACAAAGCCTGCCTAGCGGATGGATGCAGTTTTCTTCTAGCGTTGGAAAATTGCAAGGTTGGTGCTCATCATCAAAGGAAAAGGGGATCCGGAGTCTCCAGCGTCTTACCGTCCGTTGTGTATGCTGGATAAAGCTGGAAAGATAATGGAGAAGCTGATCAAGGTCAGATTATCGACATCAATTCGTAATGCCGGCGGACTCTCACCGAGGCAGCACGGGATTAGGACGGGCCGGTCCACCATAGACGCTGTCCTTGACGTAGTCGTAACAGTAGAAAGAGCAGAGGAGCATAAGCAGTTCTCGCGCCGGGTGGTACTTCTTGTGACCCTCGATGTAAAGAATGCGTTTAACTCGGCGAGATGGATAGATATGATGGAGGCTCTGGAGCACAGCTTCGGTGTCCCGGCATATCTACTCCGAATAATCGACGACTACATTGCGGAGCGCGGGCTCCTCTATGAGACCAGAGAAGGCGTTCGCAGAATGGAGGTCACAGCAGGGGCGGCGCAGGGATCCATTCTAGGACTGGACCTTTGGAACGCCATCTACGATGGTCTTCTAAGACTGGAGATGCCAGAGGAGATGATGTTGCTGCACTGGTAGCAGCACGAGACCTGCAACTAGCACAGCTCAAGCTCAACCAAGTGATGAGGACTGTCAGTAGTTGGATGGCGGAACATGGGCAATCACTGGCGCTGAACAAAACAGAAGTGGTAGTCTTGTCCAAGAAAAGGATACCAACGATAATCTCGGTGAGAGTCGGGGAGGCTACGGTGATGTCAAAGCCTGCGGTCAAGTACCTTGGTATAACGATAGACACCAAGCTGAGCTTTTTCCAACAAAAACAAGTAAGAAGGCTCTAGTCGAGAAAACCCGACTAGACGATACCCTGATCCCTATACTTTACGCGTACAGTCAGTGCTTGCAAGTATGTGTGCGTGTGTGTACTACCATACTGCATACTGCATACTCAACTTCAAGGTTCCATATCTCGGGTGTTTCTTAACCGATTTTAATAAAAATTTCACAGATTGTTATTATTTTGATTAATAATTAAAATGCCATCTAAAGTTTTTTCAAATTCAAGATTTTATTGTTATTGATCCCATGTGTATATCGGGAACGGGATAAGTTATCGAAAATCGAAAACAAACTTGTACTGCCTAGGGATTAGGCGAGCTTAAGTTCGAAATCTGGAGTCTCTAGCTCTTATAGTCTCTGAGATCGACGCGTTCATACATACAGACGGACAGACGGACAGACGGACATGGCTTTATCGACTCGACTGTTGATGCTGATAAAGAATATATATACTTTATGGGGTCGGAGATGCTTCCTTCTGCCTGTTACATACTTTTGCACAACTTCATGATACCCTTTTTTCCCATTTTTAATGGGATCAGGGTATAAAAACAGGCAGTAGACAAAGCTGCTGGTGGCGTGACTGCGCTTAGTAGGCTAATGGCCAATGTCGGGGGCCTGACTTCCAGCAAACGCCGCCTCCTGATGAGCGCAGTTCAGTCAGTGCTGCTCTATGGGGCTGAGATATGGGCCAATTCTCTTGAAAAAGAGATGTATCGGAAGAGGCTTGCACAGGTCCAACGAAGAGGGGCCTTGAGAGTGGCTTCGGCTTACCGTACGGTCTCGGAGCCTGCAGTGTTGGTGATCGCTGGTGTGGCACCAATACACCTCCTAGCTAAGTTTTCGTTAGGAGAAGTGCAGGGGAAGAGGAAATTTCCTCCCAACACACTTCGCGCATGACAGAATTATTGGGAAGGGGAAAGTAGGGGGAGATGGACTGCGCGGCTTATCAAAGCCGTGGACCAACAGAAAGCATGGTGAGGTAGATTACTACCTGACACAGCTTCTGTCGGGACATGGTTACTTCCGCCACTACCTACACCGAATGGGAAAGGCAGCATCGCCCGACTGTCTGTACTGCCCCGGATGCAGCGACAACGCTGAGCACACGTTCTTCAATTGCCGCAAATGGAACTGGCATCGCCTGACGCTAAACCAGGAAACGGAGACAGAAGAAATCACGCCCGATAACATAGTTTACGTTATGATCCGAAGAGAGAGGAATTGGCGTAATGTGGCCCAATACGCACAGAGAGTTTTGAGAGCTAAGAAAGCCGACCTGGACCGAGATCAAAATGAGTTCGAGTCCGAAATAAATGAGTAAGAAGAAGAGGGCCTTTAGGGCCACATGAGGGACCTTGCCTGAAGTAATGTGTTAAATAGTCCCAGGCAAGCGCCCAGGGTCAGTCGAGTTGGTCGACCATTGAGGAACAATGTGAGGGGTTTTAGCCGGTATACTTGCTGTTAAAGCAGAGGAGCCCGGCACACGGGTTGCTATTTGGGCACGCAACCTACGGCACGGAAAGTGTTTCGCCTCTCCAGCATTTGACCACAAAAAAAAATATATAAAAAAAAATATAAAAATATAATAAAAAATAAATATATATATATATATATTTATAAAGACGTGTAGGTAAATAAAGTGAACGGACGCTCACATATTGGAACTTTGGGAAATTTGAGTTTTCAAGAAATGAAAACCTGTTTTTCCAATGCATTTAACGCTCTGAAATAAACGCGAAACTAATTTTCGAGCTTTGTTTTTTGTTGTTACATACTACCTTTTCAAGAATTTAATATAAAAGGGAAAAGTGTGTGCGTGTGTTCCAATTCCTTTTAAATGTTTTTTGTTTGCTGTATCTGCATATTCGGTCATTCGCATGTTACCATTTGATAAGCATGCAGATTGGTGATAAGAATTGAGTGAATTGAACTAGGTAAAAATGTTGAATAAGCGTAAAAATCCCTGATCCTTATTTTTTACGCGTACAGTCAGTGCTTACAAGTATGTGTGCGTATGTGTACGACCATACTGCATACTCAACTTCAAGGTACCATATCTCCGGTGTTTCTCAACTGATTTTAATAACAATTTCACAGATTGTTATTATTTTGATTAATGCTATCTAAAAGTTTTTCAAATTGAAGATTTTGTTGTTATCGATCCCATGTGTAAATGTAATGTGAAAATCGAAAACAAACTTGTACTACCTAGGGATTAGGCAAGCCTAAGTTCCAAATCTGGAGTCTCTAGCTCTTATAGTCTCTTAGATCGACGCGTTCATACATACAGACGGACAGACGGACATGGCTATATCGACTCGGCTGTTGATGCTGATCAAGAATATATATACTTTATGGGGTCGGAGATGCTTCCTTCTGCCTGTTACATACTTTTGCACAAATTCATTATACCCTTTTTTCCCATTTTTAATGGGATCAGGGTATAACAACTCGTTATTAAAAATCTGCCACAAGTTATATAAAATCGAAAGGGAAGTTTATCTATATCTCCGTAATAATCAGAAACCAGGAGGCAAAAATAAATCCCTGCTAATCGATGAATATCCAGAAATAAAAAAAAAATTGTATTTTTAGTTGTTTTCCAATCAACGGCAAATGAAGTGCACAAAATCAACTAATATAACAGATTACTTTTGTATAAACATAAATTTTCATGAGAAATCAATTCTGGATTTATATATGCATGAAATCATTTATTTTTAATAAATAAGCTCTCATACTGAAGCATATTTAGTAGAAGAAAAGCCATTCTCTGTCTTTATTTAACACAAAAAATGTCAAGAAATTAGAACTGTTCAAAAATTAGAACTACCTAAGGAATCAACTGGTTCTTTTTTGCGAGCAAGCAAGGTATATGTTCTTAGGGATATATAAATTGTATAAATATAATTTTATTTTATTATTTTAAGTGTCTATTTAAAATTAACTTTACTTTCTTTCGTTTAATCTATTTTCGCTATTTTTTTTTTTCGTTGTTAGTTTGTTTTTATATAAACCGTTTCTGCATAACAACAACAACAACAAAAAAGTCTGAAAGGCAGGCTTGAAAACCGATAAGTCATGCACATGTGCATTGACAATATTCAAAGCAGCTTATACTATTTTATTTGGAAAGCAAATACTATCATTATTGTTTAAGAGAACACTCATAAGTGCAATTCCTCACTGAAAGGGCTTTCGGAGAGCCGCATGTACATACATATGTATGTATCTGCTGGACTTTGATGTTTTGTAAAGATAATTTTTTGCACAAACGTTTAATAAAAACTGTTTCGGTTGTTGTTCTTGTTTTTTGCGCACTATCGAATAGTTAGCATATTTATTTAGTTATGTGTTCATATTTAATTGGCCTGCACTTTTATGTTTTTTTATTAAAGGCACTTCTTTTTGTTTTGCACTACATGAATAGGAATATTTTCACTTTTAATTTGATCTACACTTTGCCCAACAAATGTTTTGACAAGGTGAAAAGTTTAGATATTTTCACTTTAGAGCTGCTATAATGGTCACACTGGATGTTGTTTTTAATTTTTGTTCGAAATGGATCCTTCTGCCTGTTACATAAAGTTGTGAAAAAACCGTTACACCCAACAATAGATTAAAGGTATACACATAAATTATTCAGCATTGAGTATTATTTCAAACACATTTGTAAATCATTCTCGGGTATTGATGTATGCTGATGTTGTAAAATTGTGCATGCCAGCTACAACTCTTTTTTCTGGTCATAAACTGCAAAGTGATTTAGACAACTTTCGAACTTGGTGCAGAGTAAATTTACTGCATATCAATTGCAGTAAATGTAAAGTTATGTCTTTTTATAGACGAATGCCATTTTTTAATATCTATATTCTAGATAACCTACCACTTGATCGTATTGATTTGGTTGAGGATTTGGGTATCCTAATGGACCCAAAGTTTAAGTTTGACAAGAATATTGCTTCAATAACAAATCGAGCATCAACTGCCTTGGGGTTCATTAAGCGCTGGTCGAAGGAATTCGACGACCCCTACTTAACAAAAGCTCTTTATATGTCTCTTGTTCGACCGATTCTCGAATATGGATCTTGTATCCCAATCACAGGATTTATCAGGATAGAACAGAATCGATGCAGAACAATTTTTGGATCTTATGTTCTATGTTATAACGAACTTTCCCACCTAATACATATTACCACTTCTTCATGCTTACTAAGAAAAAGTGTGATATGTCATTTTTGTCTACATGTTCGCGATCATCGTTACCGCACGCTACGCGGTGCGCACCTCGTTCGGATAGGCGGGAGGTGGGAGGTCGCTGCTTGGTATCGTTGGGCCACTTGAATGTACTGTCCGTTAGTACATCTAGGTCCAATAATAATAAAACACCTTTTCGAATTGTAAAAAATATTTGTTATACTTGCGGGAATTGAAAACATTAAAAGTAAAGCTCAACAAAATGCATATTTCTAAAAAAAAAGAAAAATCTCCATAAAGAACTGGTGTCAGTCAGCGGAAACAAAACGAATAACAACTCAACTTACAAGTGTTAAAGGCTAATGTTTTGGTAAGGGCGGTGAGGGGATTGGGGTTTGAAGGTATCCCCGTCTATGACAGGGCTTTGACATCAAACTGTGATTCTTGGACAGGCCCAGTGAGACTACCACAAAAAGCTTACATTGTTATTATTACTGTGGCTTATGTAAGTTGAACACATACATGTTTGTATGTTAATTTGATTTGTGTGTCAAATGTCTTGTAATTTTTTTTTTCCATCTTGCTTCTTGTTTTATGGTGTGAACTCTGCCTGCGCAAAGCAGTTTTTACGTCAACTGTCGGCCCTCTCCTCTCTCTTTCTCTCCTTTCGTCTCTATATCAATGGTCTCTGTCTTTGTCAGTGTCAATCTGTTTGATTTGTTTTTGATTGTGCGCACTTATGTCTTTATTGACACAGGCGTATGGCGTATGGTAAATGTGAATAAATAAATTGCATTGAGCAATTTGTAATTAAACATACAAACAGATGAACAATTATTTAAGTTTGTATACATACGAAATAAATATTTTGAATGTATATTTTTATTTTTTTTCTGATTTGCCATAAAGTGCAATTTTAGAATTGAGGCAAGCAAATGTTAGTGTCATGTGTATTTTAAAATACGAATTTACTAAGTGGACTTAAGCAAAGTCAAAACTGACAGAAACTGTACTGTTCAATTCAAACTAAAATTTTTCCTAACGACTTAACAGATGGACTTTCTATCTTTAGTTTGCACATGTCAATTAAAACTACGTAAATAATTCTAACTTGAATAATTTTGGAACTGAGCAAGTGCGAACTGTTATAAAGGTGTTTTGCAAAGCTGATTTTAAATCAAAAGTACGTTTGGATTTTGGTATTGACACAAGTTTTCCAAGTGGAAATACTCAATTCGTTTTATTTTTCTCAAAAAACTGACTTTTTCGCATATTTTAGCCGAGTTTGTCGCTTGTATTACCAAATTAAAGCTTTAAACGGTCAATTTCAATAATAATTTTTTAAAATATATATGATATATGAGAATACATTCATATGGTAAGCCAACCTGATTTATATTCTGGACTTGATTTCAGTACAAAACATTAATCGATAATAACTAAGAAAGCTTGCTTAACTAGAGACCTAACGCACACAGCTATTGATTTCTAAATGTATTTTGTGTGCGTTTAAAGCGTATAGGTACATGAATTTATTATAATTATTGGACGTAGGTATAGATTTCAGTGGCCCAACGATACCAAGCACCGGCTTGTTAACGCGCAAAAGCACAAAGCGACCTCCCACCTCCCGCCCAAACGACCGAGGATGACATAACACACTTTTTCTTAGTAAGCATGAAGAAGTGGTAATATGTATTAGGTGGGAAAGTTCGTTATAACATAGAACATAAGATCAAAAAATTGTTCTGCATCGATTCTGCTCTATCCTGATAAATCCTGTGATTGGGATACCATATACAAGATCGTGAATCGGTCGAACAAGAGACATAAAAAGAGTTTTTGTTAAGCAGGGGTCGTCGAATTCCTTCGACCAGCGCTTAATGAACCCCAAGGCACCTGATGCTGGATTTGTTGTTGAAGATATATGCTCGTCAAAATTAAGCTATGGGTCCATTAGAATAGGATTAGGATACATACTTTAAAATGACTGACTTTAAAATGAGGAAACAAAAATTTTTTATAATAAAATGCCAGTGGCAAACGGATCTGGAGATACAATTGCCTGATTTAGATTAAATATAATCCGTTGGTTACTTTAACCTTAAAACCAATCTCAAAAGGACTTCAGATTCGAGCTATGTAAATGCTTATCTTTTGCGGATACAGTTTTACAGCCGATATTTTTAAGTACATTACTATATGTATTCTAAATAATGAACTAAACTACTTTTGCTTGTTATTCAATTTTGAGTAAGTTTGCTAAAATGTTTACTAAGGACACTCCTCTTTAATAAATTTCTGGTTCATTTTACTTTTTTTGTTTTCGGTTGATAAATCATCAATTACTTTCGTAAAAAAAAAACAAGCAAAACAAAGTCATTTATTATGCCGCAAATTATTTGTCACAATTTTGTGCACTTGCTAATATATATTTTTCGCTTTGTTTTTACTCTAGCACATTTTTGTGTTTATCGGCCCGAATCGCGGCACACATCTGAGATCTGGGAGCATAATTAATTTTGCCACATAGGCATCCAACTACCGTTGCCCCCAAACAATGCCAAACAAATTGATTAATGACAGCGTATTAAACAATAATCGAGATAGGCCGCAACTCGGGCTCTTACGGCACAGCAAGAAGGAGCGAAGCCAGGAAAAGAGAGGTGAAGCTACCAAACGAAAAAAATACAAGATTCGCCCACGCGCAAAATATAATATTGTTTTTTTTTTGGCTTACCACACACAACGGACGCATAAAAACAAAAACCAAAACAAAAACAAAAAAAAAAGTTTTATCAGCAACCAAAAATGCTGGATGCTATTGTTATTGTTATAGTTGTTGATGTTGTCCGCCCAAAACAATTCATTTAAATAATAGCTAGTGGGCCACTTTCCATGCGAAAGGAAATGAAGTACATAATTTTTCATATTTTTCTGCGGCACGGAAATTAATAATGTGTAATTAATATTTGCTTAAACGGAATCGTAATTTGCACACATTTATTGTTGTGGCTAATTATGTAATTTAAAGACTGCAGATTGAACACTTAGAAATATACTTGTGTACTACCTACGATAATGTAATGAATCAAGATTGGAAACAAGCTACCCCTCTTTTTTACAGTTAATATTTGCGCTCTAAGCACATATTTCCCCTTCATATTTCTCCCAGTTAGATTCTTATTTTTCTACATTGCTTATACTTCTCGGTCTGCCGCCGTGTACGAATTTGTTTTTGCTTTGTGTATGGACTGCTCATGCTGTGTCGTTTGTATTTGGCACTGGGAAAAATGGGAAAAAGGGAGTATTGTTTAAGTGCAAACGTATGTAACACGCAAAAGGAAGCTTCTCCGACCCCATAAAGTATATATAATATTGATCAGTATGAACAGCCAGTCGATGTACAGTAAGTATTAGTAAGTCGGGATTTCTCGACTAGAGCCTTAATTGTATTTTAAAATTTTGTTGTTGCCGACAAATGAGTATGTACATATACATATGTATGTTTGTGTTTGTATGCTCACTGGTGTCGAAGGCAATTCATCTGCAGCTAGCCTGCTGCATGTGCCTTAGTCCATCTTTTTAAGTATGCATGCATGTAACAGGACTAGGCAGAACGCAAAATAATAACAACAAAAACACGTGATGGTTGTCGTCGCTGCTCAATGTGCTTTAGTACCCTTTATTACAATATTTAATCAAAGTCAATTAAATTATTGATGTTTATTTTTAATACAGGGACAAGTATTTGAATGCAAAATGTGTTTATTTTATGGTTAGTGTTAATTTGGTATTTAGTCAATTTAATTCTGTTCAATAAGTCATTAATGATCTATCTAACTCCCAATATATACACACGTATATGTATGATGGAAGTCACATTTAAGTATCTTACGTTTGGCCTTACAATTGCACAAAAATCATATAAATTCTATACTACTTTCCCATTTGAGGCATTAGCAAGCAGACAGAAACAAAATTCGAATATTTAAAATCTCAACTTCGGCCACCACACAACGGCAAAATAAAGTCCGACAACGTTTAATCTTCGTCTGACGCATCACACGCTTCGAGCTAATGAGAATCCATGTACACTTAGATTCTCATTGGAGTTGACAAAGCAAAAACGATATTAATTTCCCCCGGTGCTTATTTCAGGTTTTATCGTTTCTGTTAAAAAAGAGGGGTAGCTTGTTTCCTATCTTGATTCATTACATTATCGTAGCCACGACCCTAAATCAAGGTTTAAAAACAAAAACAAAAAAACTTGATCCAAAGTTATGAGCATAATGAATTAAAGAAAAACGATAAAAAAAAACAATCCACAAAAAACAACTTTCATTCCTATATAAACCGAAGATATTTGTCTTTGAAATTGATTTTGATGAGCTCAGGTTAAACTTTACTAGTGAAAACACAAGCAAAAATTAATAGATAAAAACAAAATGGAGATTTGCAGATGTTTTCGATACGGTAGCTGTCAAACATGCGAGCATTTTGAATGATTTATGTTTGAAAGATATTTCCTGTTTAGAACTCCCAATGCTATAACTTTCTACTGACAGATTAGCTAACCATTTATGCCATTAACGAAAGTAAAAATTTGAAATATTATTATTTTAGAAAATAGCTTAAATAGTTAATTGAATTGAACACCCCTTGTCGCAATATTTGACAACTGAAATTTCTTTTGCATTGCTATGTTTGATTGATTTATTGATGAAAATGCTTTCAATCAAGACTTTCATCGACTCACACTCAGAGACCCTCGAACAATTATCAAAGCTACTCAGGTTTTGCAAGCACTTGAAGAGTGCCAATTTTTTGTGATTCAGTTCAAAATTTCGATCTTAAATTTCAGCTTCAAGCATATTCTATGCATATTTTTGTTCCGCATCGACACTTGAGGCCTTTACGAAAATGTCCCCTGAGGCAAACTTTGTTTATGCAGGTAGGTACACACACACACACACAAAGGTATAGAATGCAACCCCCAAACAATGAACGCCAAGGGCAAAAGTATTGCAGTACTCGATGCCATTCTCATTGTCGCACATGGAACATGCACGTCAACGTGCCACGGCTTGCACTCTCAATTATGACTTAATTCGTATCTAATGGATATTTTCTGTGAAAATATCATGATTAATCGCTGCCTTAAGGCCCACAACCATATGTGAACTTTGGGGGTTGCTTGAGACTGAGACAGAGATGGAGATGGAGACGTAGACTGACGGCAACTGCAGTTGTTCACACATGTTCACAAAAAAACAAGTAAGTAGTGGTGCCAAATGTGGTTTGGTTTGGGAAAAAGAGTCGTCGAACAATGGAACTGGAACCACCCGTGCAATAACTCTCAGCTCGTAGCTCGCAGCTCGCAGCTCACACAAAACTTTCAAGTTCTCTTAACATTTTGAAAATTTGCGATTAATACTCCTGCACATGGTTTTTGGGCGTGCTTGGGGTGGGGGTCGTTTGAAATCGTTGGGGTTTGTCAGCCGACAACGTTACACTAAGGCAGCATATGCAACTTCCGACATGCCACTGCCTCAGTCGTAGCGCAAAAACTGATTACGCGGCATTTGAGCCAACAACCGGCGACGCTTTTTGCCGTAAATTTTCCATGAATGTGACTTTGATTTCCTCAGCCGCCGATACACCTTAACTTTCAACAGACTGCTTAGCTCGGCTTACCAGGTTCGTTATATACGTTTATACTCTGATATCAAATATAAAGAGTATATATTTATATTGATTTTGTGCAATGTCCGCCATGCTGTCCGTGTGAACACAACTGTGTGATGCGTTAAACGTTGTCGCACTTTAGAGATTTTAAATATTCGACTTTCGTTTCTGTCTGCCTCAATGCCTCAAATGGGAAAGTAGTATAGACTTTATATGATTTATATGCAATTGTAAGGCCAAACGTGAGATACTTAAATGTGACTTCTATCATACATATACGTGTGTATATATTGGGAGTTGGGTGGATCATTAATGACTTATTGAACAGAATGGAATTGACTAAGTACCAAATTAACACTAACCACAAAATAAAAAAATTTTGCATTCAAATACTTGTCCCTGTATAAAAAATAAACATCAATATATTAATTGACTTTGATTAAATATTGTAATAAAGGGTACTTAAGCACATTGAGCAGCGTGTGCGTTTCAGCAACGACAACCGTCACGCGTTGTTGTTGTTATAATTTTTGCGTTAACCCTAGTCCCGTTAGACGTACAAGCATGCATACACAAAACGACGGACCAAGGCCACATGCAGCAGGCTAGCTGCAGATGATTTGCCATCGACACCAGTGAGCATTTAAACACAAACATACGTATGTATATGTACATACTCATTGGTTGGCAACAACAAAATTTTAAAATACAAGCAAGGCTCTAGTCGAAAAATCGCGACTAGACGATACCCTGGACCCTATACCATCTTGGCTATATCGACTCGGCTGTTGATACTGACCAAGAATATATATATACTTTATAGGGTCGAAGAAGCTTCCATCTGCCTGTTACATACGTTTGCACATAAACAATATACCCTTATTCCCATTTTTTCCAGTGCCAAATACATACGACACAGCATGAGCAGTCCAGACACAAAGCAAAAACAAAAGCAAAATAAGCAATGAAGAAAAATAAGAATTCACAGAGCGCAAATATTAACTGTAAAAAAAGAGGGGTAGCTTGTTTCCTGTCTTAATACTTTACATGGGCTTTGACTCCAACTGGGGGTGTTAAATCGATAACAAGTCGATACAACTCGATGTGCAAATCAATAAACACACATAAATATTTCCCACCTTTCTTAACAGCTAGAGTCACCAAATTTGATGCTTCCACCAACCAGTCTGATTCAAAATTTTGAATGCCACGCCCACCCCTGTCGCTACCTGCCCCTCGCTGAAACTCGTTTAAGCCGAATATCCCCAAATCTTCTTCTTTGCAACACGGGTTTTTATACTTGTACAAAGAGTATTGTTCAGTCGGTTGCTTCCGACTGCAACGTTTTCACCAGTTTTTTTTTTTTTTTTTTGTTTTTGCAACCACAACAAAAATGAACTAACATAAATGCAAAAGCAACTGCAGTTGCATGCGGCCTTTCCCATCAAATATAAGCTAGCGCCATCAGTTGCCTATTAGTTGAACTTTCAAATGTGAGAGGGTTGACAAAACTGCGCTTTTATCTGAGCAAGAGAGCCTATGAAAGAGAGAAAATACGAGAGCGGACGAGTGAATTGTATGCCGGTAAAAACAAAGCAATCAATTTTGTCTCTGTTTCTCTTTTTCTCTCTCTCTCTCTCGGTGTATATCTGTTTGATTTTGTATTCTCTGTTTATCTTTAGCATTGCATTTTTTTTTTCTTTTAACCATGACCGCTCCCAAAAATCATTATTTGCATATTGTGTGGACTTCATTCAGAACATACTGAATTTTTATGGATACCTACTGAATAGAATTTTTATTGCTATTAAATTCTTGTTGCAAGTGGTTTTTCAGCTGTCAATCAGTGGCTAGTCATATATATATTAAGTGACGAAATATTGAATTCAAAACTACCTTAGTTTTATAAAAATTTTGTTTGCTTGACAGCTTAATAAAACTGCAACAGCTTCGCCTTACATCATTCTTTTGCACACCTGTGCATGCTATAAACACGCATACACACACTTTCATACCCTATTCACACCCTACAGTGTGGCAAAAATAAAAAAAACAATAAGAACCGAGCCAGAAAAACTAATAAAAAAATAATATGCACTCAGTGAGAATTGTCTCCAGCACAACCTAAGGCGTAGTAGAGTTTCAAACCAAAAATGTATCTAATTCAATGAGAATTCAGTTTGAATTTCACTCATGCTCTCACACGCTCTCTCCATCGCTCTCTGGCTCTTTGCTATTCAAATGCTCTCAGATATTTTGCCATGTCCCAATTCGTGCGTTCGTGCGCTCGTGTTCTGTCGCATGATTCGCATTCGAGAGAAAATCATATTGAATTTCTCTCAAATACCTTAAGCAGTCGTCAAACAAGTTTCGTCGCGTGTGGTGCTCGCCGCGCTCTCAGACACTTTTTCCCAGTTGAGCCGAGTACGTGAACGTGTTAAGACGCTTTTATAGACAAACGATTGAAGAGTGATGATGCCCAACACTGAGACGTGATCCGAAACCTAAAACCGAAACGAAACTAAAATTAAAACCTAAGCCAAAACTTTAGCTCAACCGTTAGCCGACGAAAATAGCAACCCAACAATTTTACTTGCAAGTCCCGAGTATCACAATCCAAGTGCTGTGCATTTCTTTCGCGCGAGTTCAAGTTTCCCATACACCCCCCCGCGTGTGAATCGGTGTGTGGAGTGTTGTTCAGCGTTAACTCGTTTTCGGTGTGGCGTGTAAATGTGTGTGAGTGTGTGTGTGTGTGCAAAAGTTAATAAAAATGTTTGTGTTGCCCACGAATAGCGTATCTAACAGATACATTTGCCATTAATACAACAAACAAGCGGCAAATTTCGCAAATTTAGCAAATTGGATTTTAGCGAATTTTAATTTTGTTTTTGTTTTCGTCCCTTTTAACGATAAATTCGCACCAAGTGTCTTACAGCGACGCAGAGACTTTTTCGCCGCACAATTTTCCAGCGTAAGTTTTAATTAAGCTTGCTTTAAGCTTTATTAATGTCATCTTGTCTTCTAGGATATTTTTTGTTTGCTTTTGTCTTGTTGTTGTTGTTTGTTGTTGTTGTTGCTTTCGTTGCCTGTCAGTCCACAGCTTGCATGTAATTTATATCATCAGCTTTGCGCTTTCAACTCAACTCAACTCAACTCAACTCAACTCAACTCAAGTAACAAGTCATGAAAGTCCCTCAATGACGAAGTGACAGTTGTTGTTGCTGTTCCTTTTTTTTTGTTATTGTTTTTTTTTGGTGTTGCTATTGTGTCCGGATGCTGCTCTTAAGAACAACGATCGATAATTTCTTATGAGTTTTCGCTTTGTACAAATTTGAAATCATTAATAATGTCGTTGTCGTTGTTGTTGTCGTTGTCGTTTGCTATTGCCAATGAGATTTGGGGGAAGACGAACAGGTTTTTCGTATTCGTTGGAAGACTGTCTTAAAGCTTCTTCTGCAATTCCAGGAACTTGTTAGGTGTCGTCATCGTCCTACTCTCTTTGTGTGTGTGTGTTAGTTCTCTTGCACTTAGATGTGAATCTCAATCTTTATGAATGAAGCTCAGCTTCGCATTTGTTTGACTCTGGGCACGTCAAAAGCGTGTCTTGTAGGCCTTTTTGTTACCAATAGTTCTGCGGCATGCTGTATTGTGTGTTTGGCTTAGAACCGTTGCTTAATGACCCAAACGTAAGCAAGCACCCGATTCGGATTGAATGGAGTTAACCAACTTATTTTTAAACCTTATGTTGCCTAACACAATTTAAAGAAACTATATTTTGAACATCCTGCTAATAAATTTAAATTACACACATTATTATACAGTTAATTTGAAAACAAACAAGTAAGAAGGCTCTAGTCGAGAAATCCCGACTAGACAATACCCTGAACCCTATACTTAAATACTGCCACTTGAATGTGTTGCATAAGGGGCAAGCGCAAGCCAAAAATTTTCCGGCATGCCATGCCACATGCTTTTTATACCCATTAAAAATGGGAAAAATGGTTTAATGGTTTTGTGCAAATGTATGTAACAGGCAGAAGGAAGCATCTCCGATCCCATAAAGTATATATATTTTTGATTAGCATCAACAGTCGAGTTGATATCGAATCGAGTCAATATCGAATCGCCTAATCCCTAGGCAGTACAGGTTTGTTTTCGATTATTGATAACTCATCCCGTTTCCGATATACACATGGGATCGATAACAACAAAATCCTGAATTTGGAAAACTTTGAGACGGCGTTTGAAAGATTAAACAAAATAATGATAATCTGTGAAATTTTTATTGAAATCGTTTAAGAAACACCGGAGATATGGAACATTGAAGTTGAGTATGCAGTATGCAGTATGTGCGTACATACAAACACACATACTTGCAAACAATAATTGTACGCGTAAAGTTTAGGGTTCAGGGTATCGCCTAGTCGGGATTTCTCGACTAGAGCCTAGTTACTTGTTAAATTTAAGTAAGATGTTTCTAATGCTGCTGTTAATGATTAAAATGACGATGATGATTATGATGATGATGATGCTGATAATGCTTATATTAAGCGTAGGGGTACTATTGAGGGGGGGAACGACATCAGCATCATTAGCAGCTTCTTTCAGATTTTCCATTGACTTTAAGACCGAAACGTGGATGTTGCGTCTCGGTTTTCGGGTCTACGATTCACTTTAATTGCTGCCTGGCACTTAGCTAATGTAATTTATATTACTTCTAATGCTCGCTCTAAAAGCTCTTTAAGTAGCCAAAACGAAAACACAACCTATAACAATAACAACAACAACAACAACACTTAACCAGCAGCAAAGTGCAGCAGCATCCAAGTTTTTTTTTTTTTTTCGAAAGAGCCACCAAAGAAGACAAAAAAAATATACAAACTTTTCTTGATATTTACCTAACATTGTACTTGAAAGATATTCTCGTTACTTTTCCCCCTCCTTCTCTACCATCTAAATCTCCCCCTCTCTTCACAGGTTGTTTATAGCTTTGCGTGCTTGTTTATCTAACACCTAAAAAAAATATTTAATGTGTCCAATTTTAGCTGTGGATAACTTAAAAATTGTCTTTCGTTTCTTTTATATATTTTTTGTTTGTTTCAATTGTTTTCTTTAGTTTTCAACAACAAGTAATAAATACTGTTGGTTAAGGTAGCCGATACTCGGATTTTTACTCGTCTCATTTGATTTCGTAGTGTGTCTGAAAAGTTGCGATAAAGTCGCCCACATAAAACTTATAATAATACCACACTTTTCTTTCTTTCCTCTTGCTATATTTGAAATTTATGTAAATTTTTTAGCTGTCGCTATCTCCAGCTTCCTTCCCCCTTCCCCCTGCTCACTCATGGTGGTATATCTTACTGCTTCTTTGTCTCTTTGTTGTTATCTTGAGTGTTTTTCCTTTTGGTAATTAAAAAGTTTTTGCTTCCCTTCATTCGAGTCTTGTCTGCTTAGATTAGCTAATGCAAGTTGAAAATTTAAAAATATCTCTTTTTGTACGGTGTACGGTCTGTGTGTGTGTGTTGGAAGTGGCCTTGAAATATTGAGTTTAAGTTGTTGGTAAACAGCAGCAGGGACAACTACTTAATAATATAGCCTTGGGATGAGAAAAACTTCTTTGATTTGATTGGCGGTAGTTATTTTGTGTGGCACAGAAAGCAGCTTTTAATTTCAGTATTTACCTCAAGTTTTTCTAAGTGTTGCTTAACGCAAACTCCTCTGTACTTTTATTGTGAATCACTAAACAAGATCTAGTACTATGCTTGATCTTATCATTTTTACGTATGACAAATACTCCACCCCTTTCCTGCTATTTACTAATTTCAATGCGATTTGTGTAGATCCTGATCCTGAGAATAGCCTTACGAAAAAGTCCAACCAGCTGCATTTCTTTCCGATTGAAATATATTGATACATTTATTTGGATT
This sequence comes from Scaptomyza cyrtandrae, assembly GCA_035044605.1. NCBI lineage: Eukaryota > Metazoa > Arthropoda > Insecta > Diptera > Drosophilidae > Scaptomyza > Scaptomyza cyrtandrae. The sequence goes on along the minus strand of JAWNNS010000483.1, from coordinate 1,049,437 downwards.
TTAGAGTTATTGTGCTACCTTTTTACGATCTAATAATATATTCTTAAAAGCATTTTAACCGCTTTCATTCCAAAATTTGTACGTAGTGTATTAACGTTGGCTTATTTTGAGTTGAGTTTGTATCAGGGTATCTGTAGAGCTGTGGACGTGTTAAAGGAATTCAGCTGTTAGTATATATAGTTTTCTGGAAACAAACTTAATTGTTGGCTATAGCTTTTTTACACAGACAAAGTGTTATTAGCATCTAATAAAATGGAAAACAAGTTAATCGATATGAATCGTTACTCACATACTAACAACATGGATCCACATGTTCTACTATATTCTTTGGTTTCTTCTTGCAGACGACATATGGACAATCTAAGTTAAGCATACACATCCACATGCCCCCGTATGCGTATTAGGCAACACTTAGCATTATTCCCAAGCTAACACATTTAAGAACCATATAATTTGGTCTACCAATTATAAACTCTGAAATGTCTGTGAGTGCTGGAAACTTCGTACTTTAAGATAGAAGAACATTATCTGATTTGGTCGCTGCAGCAGCATGTATGTATTGACGAGGCCCGAAGGCTACTCAACAGCTCGGTCAAGTCTTGACCTTGTCGGAGAGAACGTGGCAGACAAAAAAAAAGAAAAAACTCGAACCAAAAGATCATTAGTTGGTGCGTCTAATAAAAACGTTTGATTGCCCATAATTATGGCTAACTTGAAGCGACAGAGACGACGCCGCCGCCGCCGGGTCTTAAGTTGTTAGCCCTTGTGCCAAAATAAGTTTAAATGTATTCCGACAAATAGAAAGAGAGAGAGAGATAGAGAGAGACAGGCGGAAAACTAGTTGGCAAATTTTTGATATTTTATGAATTTGATTGCTTAATTAATCAAGAATAGAAAGACAAAAAGTAAACAGAAACATAAAGCGAATGTATGTGCTTATTCATGTAGTTGAGATAAAGTGATGTACGCAAATTATGCAACCATGTATAAACATAATTAATAGCTATAAATGTTAATTGCGCATACGCCACGTTAGTCAACTATTCGTCAAGTTGCCTGAACAAGTTTTATGCTTGCTTGATTGCCCATAGTCTACTCCACATCTTTTTCCCCCCAAAACATAATAGTATGGCATGTTGGGTTGGTGCTTGTTAATAAGTTTTCCTTCCCTTCGCCTATTTATGGACACGTGTCCTTTGTGTCGGCGTTTTCATACGAAATATGTTTGTTTGTTTGTATGTTATTGTTTGCCTAGATAGGTAAAAAGTGTGCGTTATGAAAACATTCTCACGGGCTTTTTCTCTCATTCCTTGACATTTTCGTCGCATCCTTTGTGCCGTGAGCTTTTTGCCGAAAGTTTTTGTCAGTTAATTAAGCAAATATTTTTTGTTTACTAAGTTAATTTGCTTTGTAGACACAACAGCCATAAGCCCAAACCCAAACCTCAACCCTTCTTCTTCATCTTCTTCTTCTTCCAAACAAATAATGTTGACATGTGCGGGTAGTTTAGTTGTTGTTATTTAACTAATTAACTTGGCTTAATTTGTAGGTTGTATAGGCCTAAATAGTTTCGGGGCATTTAATCGCATCGTTGGCTTAGTGGCTCAGACATTTAGTTTGAAGCTAAAAGCTTTTATTTTCAACTCTTTATTAATCGAATTGCTTTGTCATAACTGGAACAACAACACTTTACCAACAAAAGTTGTACGTACAATAAATATATATATATATATATATATCTAATTGTGGGTAGAATGAATTTCTTGACTACATTTCAGTATTTGCCGTTCAGCAATTGTTTTTTGTTTTTGTTGTTAGTCATCCAATTTTAAAATGTTTTTTACAGTACACTAAAAAAACGCAAGAACGCATTTATTTTGTCAGGTTTGTAGTTTTGATTGAGAAACTTTAAAGCAAGAAATTTAAAAACATGTGTTATGAAAAATGTATTTGTTTTTGATTTTGTAAGCCTTTATTTGCATTTATATTAAGTTATGTGTTTCAACGGACGTCGACTATGTCGCCACAGCATTTGGCTCGACAACAGCTGATTTCATGTGTTTAAACACATGTCTTTTTGATTCAAGTTCGCGGGCAATAAAATTGTTTAGCATATTTGTATCATAAATTTATCAACGTCTATTTTGCTTCCATTTTACTATCGGACATGTATGACACACAATTTCTGTATGAAAACAAAAAATGTTTAATAACAACAAGTAAGAAGGTTCTAGTCGAGAAATCCCGACTAGACGATACCCTGATCCCTATACCTTACGCGTACAGTCAAGTATGTGTGCGTGTGTGTACGCACATACTGCGTACTGCATACTCAACTTCAAGGTTCCATATCTCCGGTGTTTCTCAACCGATTTTAATAAAAATTTAACAGACTGTTACTACTTTGATTAATAATTCAAATGCCATCTAAAATTTTTTCAAATTCAAGGTTTCATTGCTATTGTTCCCATGTGTATATCGGAAACGGGATGAGTTATCGAAAATCGAAAACAAACTTGTACTGCCTAGGAATTAGGCGAGCTTAAGTTCCAAATCTGGAGTCTCTAGCTCTTATAGTCTCTGAGATCGACGCGTTCATACATACGGATCGACGGACGGACATGGCTATATCGACTCGACTGTTCATGCTGATAAAGAATATATATACTTTATGGGGTCGGAGATGCTTCCTTCTGCCTGATACATACATTTGCACAAAACCATGATACCCTTTTTCCCCATTTTTAATGGGATCAGGGTATAAAAAGAACTTAACAAAAATGAAATGAATTTTTGATGACACGACCATGAACTTAAGGGCGGTATAGCAAAGCGTTGGGCAAAAAAAAATACTTAAAATCTTAAAACGTTGAAATTCAAAGACTAATGCAAGATCCAAGAACCATTCAATAACATATTTCTGCTGTTTTCCAATACTTTGTGTGGGTTTTGTTTAAGTAAATAAATATTTGTAAACTAATGAAATCTTTTCAATATTTTATTCTATGCATTTGCCTAAAGGTTCAAATATGCTCTTTTTTGAGTTGAACAGCATTGACCGTTTGATGTGCTGTCGATTAACTATTTTGAAATTGCTATCTTATCTATACTGTTATTTCTGGTTTGGTTTGATTAATGCTTAGCCAGCTTAGCCTATAACTTTACTTTTGCCCAGGCACACATATACTCGTCGTAACACACTGGAGTCATAGCAACAAGGAGTTGATGCCATACATAAAGTATTTATTCGATTTCTTGCGCAACAATTGCCGTCACAGTTTGTGTAGAAATCAGCACATTGAATGTGGTAGTAGTAGTAGTAGTAGTAGTGAGTAAGAGGGCTAGTTAGCTGCGCACTATGTTTGAGTTTATCTTATCGGAAAGCAGCGCCTTATCAACAAAATACGGAAAAGGTAAACAAACACAGTTGATAAAGCAAAACGTTGAAAAAATAAATCGATGTCGACAACTCATTTGACTCTATATGTAGAGTATATATTCTATGGCAAAATATAAAAAAAAATGTATTAATGGCTCATTGCGTTCAATAATATGCCATCCCATCAAAACTAAGAAAAATTGATCTGCTTACCAATTTTAGGTCGTTGACCTATAATTGAACTCTTAGTCGTATACAAAATCTATCACTAATGATTCCCAAAACGGTGAAATTGCCATATTTTCCAAGTACTATGTTTTTATTGTTGACATTAACGGCTTCACATAAACATGAGCATAAATACCATTGTGGTTTCTATTGCGGATTGCATCCATTTTAATTGGACGAACGTGATAGGATTTTTAAACAGACGCACATCCGTTGGCCCAGTAAATTATATATTCATTAAATTCAATGGTTTTTTTTTCTTTGTTTTTGTTACAGCAAAAACAATGTATAATAGCTTAAATAATGGGTAATTATTATTGAATACTGCTCAGTTTTTTTTTGTATTTATTTTTGTTGCCAATATTGTTGTTGTTGTTGCTTTTATACCCTGCACCCATAAAATACCTAAAAGTGTATAATGATTTTTTGCAAATATAGATAACAGAATGTCCGTCTGTCTGTCTGTCCGACAGTATGTAAAAATCAGTAACTCTAAAAGCTAGAGACTTTAGATCTAAAAGCTTTAGCTCGGCTAAGCCCTAGGCAAAGCAAGTTTGTTTCAAATTATTGCTTGTTATGTCGACCGACAACAGTGAAATCGTACATTTTCAAAAATTCGAAATTTTTTCGATTTAATGTGTTTTTATTGAAAATTTATGAAATTTTCATCGAAATCAGTCAAAAGGCACTGCAGTGATATCGAAGATTGAATCAGATGGACAGTTGTGCACGCATACAAAAGAACGCGTTAAGTCTATACATATAGGGTGTAGGGTATCAGATAGTCGAGCTTTTTCGGCTAAAGTCTTCCTACTGTTTTTGTTTTTGTTTTTAGACCCTAATCCCATTAAAAATGGGGAAAAAGGGTATCATGGTTTTGTGCAAAAGTATGTAACAGGCAGAAGGAAGCATCTCCGACCCCATAAAGTATATATATTCTTTATCAGCATGAACAGTCGAGTCGATATAGCCATGTCCGTCCGTCGATCCGTATGTATGAACGCGTCGATCTCAGAGACTATAAGAGCTAGAGACTCCAGATTTGGAACTTAAGCTCGCCTAATCCCTAGGCAGTACAAGTTTGTTTTTGATTTTCGATAACTCATCTCGTTTCCGAAATACACATGGGATCGATAACAAAAAAATTTTAAGTTTGGAGAACTTTGAGATGGCCTTTCAGACATTAAGCAAAATAATGATAATCTGTGAATTATTAAAATCGGTTGAGAAACACCGGAGATATGGAACCTTGAAGTTGAGTATGCAGTATGCAGTATGCACACATACTTACAAGCACTGACTGTACGCGTAAGGTATAGGGATCAGGGTATCGTCTAGTCGGGATTTCTCGACTAGAGCCTTCTTACTTGTTATTTTTGACTCGGTTCATTTTCAGCTAGCGACGTGTTTCAGTGCTGCCTTATTATTTGATATGCTTGTAAAGCTGAATTCCATAAAATATATATTTTAATGAACTTCATCATGAGTGTCGTTTGAAGCCTTGTTGTTAAAATGATTAGTCTAGCTTGCATAGTTTAGTTCATTTTTGATTGCATGCTCCATAGACTTAGTACAGAAGTATGGTTAAGCTAGTTTGTTAAAGCAATCAGCTTATAATAACAAAAAATTATTTGCATTTAATTGCATATGTCAAGGTTAGGTTGATGTCATGAAACAACATAATTGTCAAATAATTGCCGATGAAGGAGATAAAAATGTAATTTTCAATTTTTCAAAACTTTTGCTTAATTTGCACACAATTTGTAGAAACAATTGAAGTAATTTACCAAAACAAATCTGTTGTAGGTATTTATTTGCAATAATGTTTTCAATTTATTTATAGCTACACAAATGACCAAACAAAGTTAAAGTTTTATCGAGACCTGTTTAAGTGCTTAGATAATATTTCCAGCCATTTTTTAATGAATCACATTTCGATGTTTGTAGGCAGGCAGATATAAAAATAGCAGCAAACTCGCAATGCATTTAAAATGTTATTTTTGTGTATAGAAATTTGTTTATGAATGCCAAACTTGTTTTGCAATGCCCATTATCACATTTACAGCTGTTCGAGACAGTAAGAGATATTCCCGTCACCTAGACTCAACCTTCAAACTTAACGCTCTTTGAACAAATAACTTTATTTGTTGTTGTTTTTTGTCTATTAGTGCTAGTTTTTTTGTTGATGTAAACTGCTATGTGACTTGGACTTGATTTGTCAAGGTGACTTGAGTCGAGTCGTTCTGTTTTTCGAGACGCTTTTAAATGCTCTACAACTCAGAGAGTACGAGCGTGCGAGCGAAAGGGAGAAGGAGAACTTTGCATAATTAATTGATAATTAGTTTTATCATTGTTGGACAGGTGGCGTCTTTGTGGTGTTGGAGACCACGCCCTCTGCTTATCTCAAAAGTTTTTGGTGCCCCACTCGCTCGCTCGTCATTAAATATTTAAATGAACTACATTCTCATATACTACTAGTATAGATGCCTTACGCGTTTTGGTCACTCTCCTCTTTCAGCCAGCAGCTACATGTGTATTATTTATGCCTTTGTCTATTTGGTAAACATGGGATCGACCCAATAATTTGTTGCACTTAAGTACACATTAGATTAATTGTGCGTTGAGAGTTGATGTGTTGACATTTCCTATGGTCACATTGATTAAAAGTAAATATTTTCTATAAAAATTGTTTTTCCTCTCCCTCTCTCTCTCTCTCTGTCTCCCTGTCTTTCTTTTTTCCCCTCCTTGTTCTCACTGGTAGCATAAAAGGCTCTTTTTTTAAACCACAAATTATATATTTATAGATATATAACTACTACTACAACGCACAAATTAAAATTTTTCAACTCAACATTAGATTAGGCCCAGTTATCGATTTTTGTGTAGAAGCTTTGCGGATTTGCTAAGCGCTGTGTATTTGTTTGCTTAACTCGAAAATTATTTGGGTCAAATCAACAGAATTGAATACAAAAGCAAACTAGTATCAATATAGCTGAACAAAAGTTAAAGAGTGTAAAACCCCAAATCGACTAACGAATAGCGAAAATCAAAATATTTAATTTTTCGCTTCCTGGTTAGTGCACCTATTTGTTGTGGTTGTTTGAGTTGTTCTTCTTGCTCTATTTGTTGAACAATTTTGGGTTTTGAAATTTCATTATTGGGCGGCATTTAATCAATAAGGAAAGTTAGGTGTTAGGGTCGTATCCACACAGAGGGCATCCGCAAGTTAACAAACAACTAATGTTGCAATATTCGCTATTTAAATGCGAACACAACTTAAATTGCGTAAGCTCTCATTTCTTAGCTTTTGAGCTCTCGAGCTCTCGTGTCTTATCTCTCATTGGCCTCAAAGCACACACTTTCGCACTGTTGAATTGAGTTGCCAAAGCTGAGCGGAAGCCCTGCTCCCAATGAGCTGACGACCCCTCGAGCACTTAACAACAGCTACATACTCACATACACATATACTATACGTACATAAAAGCACGACAATTAACAGCGAGCTGAGCTTTTAAAACGCGCTCTCAAGGGTTGTAGCTGAACTTAAAGCGTTGCGAACTAATAATGGTCTCAAGTAAAAGGCAAATGTGCTAAAAGGTTTGCACGGCAAAAAGCATGGAAAACGGCAAATACATGGGACAAACAGCCATAAAATGCCAGACGTTGTTCCCCAAATAATATGGCACAGCAAAAAACCGTCGGAGCAATTGGGGGAAAGGGGAGTAGAATGTATGACTGTGAGTATGGCGCGTAGACAAAGGAAGCACATTGTGCTGGGCAAAAAAAAAAATAAAATGCTGAAATTATTCATTTTGCAAATAAGCAGCGTAAATATTTAATTAACAACTCAGCGCGCACACAAAGAGTTTACCAAAGAGGCGTGATGGGGCATGAAGTGGGAAAATGTGTCTCACTTGTGCGTCGTTAATCTAAGGTTTCCACACACACAACCTTTATGCAGCAAACGTATGTATGTATGTTTTGACGGTAATATAATATTTATTTATATGTCCCAGACGGCCGGAAGCAGTGCCATGCTCGCCATGCTAAACTACGCGAAGATGACGATGATACTTTTCAAAAATTGGTTGGTTAGACATTTTAGCCTTTGGAATGAATTCAATGTTACTTAAGTCGATCCATTCTATTCTCCGTCAAAAATGGCAATGGGAGCATTCAAACTTTTTATATTCGCTTTCGCAGTATAAAAACCATACAATATCTATTAATTTGGTTGGTGTAACTATTTTGTGTTTTCTCATTTTTCTAAACTCGTTTACTTCTACATCAACTTGCGCAATACATTTGAAAGCATTCACCAAGTTATCACATCTTAAATGATTATACCTTCTGTGTATGCGCATGGCATGGGTAAAATTGTTTCACTTCTCGTTTAATTTCATCTACCGCATTAGGCTGACCAGGCTGGTCCAGAGAGCCTGGCAGACTAACTAAACTAAACTGAACTAAACTGAACGCCTGACTGACCTGCAAGCCCCAGGAACTAGACAGAGAACCCCAGCTCTCCTCTTCTCTGACCTGCTGGCTAATTAAATAAGTTTAGTCTGCAACTAAAATGTGCTGTTGTTGTTTTTTGACTATTGCTCGGCTTAATTTGCTTCGCTTCGGTGTTATTGTTTGAAAACAGCAGTAGCAATAACTTGAAAGCTTTAAAGCCGGCTTCGGGACTTTGTCGGTCCCGACAATTTCATTTTTTGATGGTGACATTTCGATGAGGGGTCATCTTTGGGTTCTGAAACTAAAAGCGGCTTAGCTTAAGTCCATGCGACTAACAAATTTGTAGCTAAAAAATAATGCAACTAATATCGAACATGTTTATGAATATTATAAGCGAGCAAATGCGCGTCAACACGTGCATCGGACGTGTGAATTTAATGCGCAGGTGCTAAAATATTTACTAGTTAGCTTTTTGCGAAAAAGGTTTGGGTGAGCATTGCAAAAAAAACCAAAATTAAGTATTTTTGACTCATAGCTCATTGTTGCAATGCGAGACACAAACCTCTCGTAAAAGTCAACGACTGTTATTGCCTTGGCTTCGTCATCAGTCATCAGAGCTACAGGTTCAAGGGTTAACGCAACATCGATTCATGTGCCTGCTTTTCTTTTCTAACAGTCCTATTCCCAGTACTCCCTTTCGTACTAGCTTATTAATTTAACACCTAGAAGCAGCCAGAAAGTAGAAATGCCTATAAAATGTTGGACCCTTTTTCGTGCACGCACTTATTGCCAAGACCCAAGAACGCACCCATCAACACAGGTGGTTTTTGGGTGGTCTGCTTTTATGTGGTACTCTAGTTTTTACGAGTCGGCAGACATCATAGGTTAAAATATTTAAAAGTGTGCTTAATTATGCTGTGAAGAAATTGTTGGAGTGTGTAATAAAAACAATTCTCAAGACATGACATTTCGACAGCTCATCAAGTTTTTTGCATTACTTTTCTCCTCGATTCTGGCCAAAAACAACAAAGTCATTTCATTCGCATAACGAAAACGCTTTCTCGTCAAGTAGTCTTAGGAGTATCGTATCACAAATCCTCCTGATCAAGTATTAGTTGGTTTTTATATGTATATATTGAATAATAGCAAAGGAATCATAGAATATAATAGATAGTTACATCGATGTTTTATTTTATGTTTTTTGTAATCGATATCTCTAGAAAGATCTCTAGATCTAGATCTTTGAGTGGCTCTCGAAAGAATAATAATTATAAATATAAATATAGAGAAGTTTCATATAAACTAACATATATATATAAATTTTTGGACGCGATAATCTGCAAGAAAATATTTATAACCTGTTTTCATTGATGCACATCTGATTTTCTAACATTTCTCAAAACTTCTACAATTTACAGTTATGCTAATGCCACAACGCACCAATTTCAAAAGCTGCTAACTTTGTGGGTAAGTCTAAAGATCCAAGCGGTCTCGAAAATCTAAAACTGTCAAAATGTTCACGTGTTCGAGCTATTCCGCTTAACACGCTCTGGCGGCTGCCCAATGTTGCGAATGTTCCCCTGTATCCGTTCATTGCTGTTGCAGTTGCTGTTGCTGTCGCTTACTATTCATGTACGCTATCATCGAAACTCAAATTGAATTACAACAAACACGGAACTGACCATAGCCGAATGGCTTTCAATGTTGTTGGCAGCGCTGTAATGCTGCGCATAAAAAATGCAATTGCAAGTGCAGAGACATTGAAAGAACTATGCAGACGGCTGCAACCTGGTTTGGGTGATGTATATCGCAAAACTAGTTTATGCAGCATGTTCAATGTGGCATTTTGCATGCCGCACACACACACACTCACACAGAAACAGACGTGCCACAAAAAAAAAATTGACATTTTGACATGTGGCGCGGTACCTCAAGATTTGCCACAGATAAATTACAAAACATTTCATGTATCTCTATCTCTCTCATTCACTCTCTCTCTCTCTCTCTCTTTCACTGTGTTGCATGTAGTTGAAGGAGCTTTAAATACAAATGTTATCTGCACGCAAAACAAACTTACTCGTTTTGTACGTGCGTTTTTTGGCTGCTACAATTTTAATAGATTGACGGCAGACAGCGAATAAGCATTAGAACCCGATTGGATCCAAAATACCGTGCATTTAAAACTCGACATACCGCACACACACACAGACACACATGGACAGCATTCAAACCCAGATGCACTAACTGAACTTTTCTCCCTGACGACATCGTCTGACTTTGCTTGCCAAATTTTCGCAAGGCTATTGCAATTTTCTTCGCTCAACTGGCCCCGATCAATGGCAGTTACCATTTACAAATTTTTTCAGTTCGTGTTAAGCACGTATTGGCTCAAAGTATCTGTTGCGTGCTTGAACTTAGGCTATCATTTACTTCCTACCTCCCGCCTTTCTCACACCTTCTTGGGGTGTCAATGGGCGTTGCAGTGCGACTTTTGGGTGTTGTATATATTTATTTTAATTGCGCTCGGCATTCGCATAGAATTTGCACTGATTAACAATGTCGATTGTCGGACTTTCGAATGATTTTGAGATCTTGTGTTTGGTGTTTTTATAGCTAATTGGCAAATTGAATGGTAGTTTCATGTGTTGAATATTTTTAATGGTCATCGCTTACACCTGAAACCTAAAACTTTGGAGGTGCCACACAAATTACTAGCGATTTGGATTTCAGCTTTGCCTAATCGCTGAAAAGTTTTTGACGCACTACAAAACCTAAATATATTTTATTTTCTTTTATATCATAAAATTTTTTATTTCTAACGTTTGTTATTAAAAACTGGTTTTAGAGCCGTTGTCAACCAATCCAATGGAGCATAAGTATTCGATTTGGAAATCATTCGAATCTGGGCTCTATAACATGGCGAAATGGTATCAAAGCGGAATTGAAGCGAAATCGATTTCTATATAGCACCATTGTATAATTTCCTTTTGAACATCAATCTTTTTTAGTCGTTTTCATATTTTGTTTATATAAGGGTGGCACTTAGTACTTTGAATAATTTGTTTGAAGCGTTAAGATAATGTTGCAATTTTTCGGTTTCGCTTCGTGAATTTTGCATGCAAATAACTAAACATTTTTGGCTAAAAGCATTTTTACGAGTTGCCACACGCCGTCTAGACGTCTCTTACTTCACAGCTTTCCACTAACACACAGCACTTTAGTTAAAGTTCCTTGACGTTAACTCAAATAAAGATAAAGTGGTGTCGGCACACATTTCAATAGCCTGGCGGGAGGTTGGTTATAGTCCTCATAATTGATATTCATATGCGGATTTTGTGGTCTTTGTTGTTGGGCTGCATCCGATAAGCATCATCTTATATCCTTATATGTTGTGTATGTTTGTTTGTGTGTGTGTGGAGTTACCTGCGCTTAGAAATAATCTAATCTAATCTAAGTTCAGAGCAGCCACAGCTTCAAAAGGCTCAAAAGCAGTCGCATGCATAAATAATAAATAATTTGCAACAGTTACCATAAGTTGCGCTGACATCTTCACTCAGTGTGTGTGTTTGTTAAAATGTTTGGCATTCAAGTTATGGCTAACTGACAGAGAGGACTCACTTGCCAGCCACATAATGATGGTTGACTACTCGTTGCTAAGAGAGCTACCAACCGATAAAACAGCTGACACGACCAGCAGCTCCACCTTCTCGAGCATCGTTAAGTGTTTGATTTTATGGCCAAACAGGCGACAGAAGCATCCAAACTTTGTTTAGATGTCTCTCTGTCAAGCACAAAGTTGGCTTTAATTGGCGCTCTTTTCTTACAGTTAAATAACAATATTTTTTATCGCTCTTTCTCTCCATTTTTTGCCGACATGTTAAATAGCTGCCTGACAAATTTTAATTAATTAATTTTAAAAGCTGTTAAGCAACCACTAATTGATTTTTTTTTTTGCCATAATATTACAGTTTGTTATGAATTATTTCTAAGAAAATGAATTAACTTTCACATAATTATTAACAGTTACTCAATTTGGTACTATTCCTAGTCTTAAGTTTCGTTAAGTTTCTTATGTTAACGCAACAGGAGCAGGATCAGTCAGAAAAGAGAAACTCTGCTTTCCTCTTTTCCTTTAAATACTTTTTTTACTACTCTCCCATGTTAGGCAGATAGACCCAAAAGTCGACCACCAATCACAGCAAAGTTAAGTAATGTCCGATCACTATCGTTATCTAACGCATCACTCACTTCATGAATGAGTTGACAAGGCAGAAGTGATACTTATTTCCCCAGGAGCTAATAATTAACAAAATGTTAAGTTAACAGAAGAGAGGAACTCTGCTTTCCTCTCTTCCTTTAAATACTTTTTGCAGTCACCAAAGCAACTCGACTTCTCCCACTCAATGAATATAGACTGGAAATTAGAGTGCCAGCTTTTTTAACAAAAAAAGTTGCGCACTGCAACGTAGCTCCTTTTTCCCCTTAATGTAGCGGTCGGGGAACTTTTTGAATCATTACCCCAAATATTTTTGTCAAACTTGACGTTACCCCAATGAAGAGCGAAAAAAAAGGCAATAGAATAGAAAATATAAAAATGTACTTTTTCTTCATTACCCCAAAATATTGTTGTGTAAGTTGACATTACCCCATAAGAGTGAAGAGTATAAAAAAAAGGTCAATAGAATAGAAAATTCAAAACATATATTTCTAAAGCATTACCATTCCCCCAGAAATTTCACTTTTACCCCATTTGGGGTAATTTACCCCGGTTCTCCGACCGCTGCCTTGATGCCACCAATTAGATTATTATATTTCTTCTTTGCTTATACTTCTTGGTCTGTCGCCGTATTTGTTTTTGCTTTGATTATGGACTGTTCATAGTTTGTCGTATGTATTTGGCACTGTCTGTTTATGCAGAAAACCTAATACATATTTCGAAGCATGAACACATATCTATGTACACATATATTTCCTTACACTTGCAATTGAAGATTGTCTTAGAAAAAATTAGCTAACAAATTAAACATTTATTTAATTTGGTGGGCTGTTGGTTATTTTGCTTTGCATTGCTTAGCTGCTAGAAAATAAAAAGTAATGATTTTCCGATGTATTATTTATTATTAATCATAAGTTTATTTCATTTTTAAATGAAACGCACACGCTGCTCAAGGTGTTTTAATACCCTTTATAATCATTTTCAATTACAGTCAATGAAATTATGACAATGACAAGTATTTGAATGCAAAATGTGTTTATTTTATGGTTAGTGTTAATTTGGTATTTAGTCATTTTAAACCTGTTCAATAAGTCATTAATGATCTACCTAGATCCCAATACATACACACGTATATGTATGATAGAAGATATAGTTAAGTCTCTCACGATTAGCCATAAAATTGCATAAAAATCATATAAAGTCTATACCTACCATGTGAGGCATTAACAAGCACATAGAACCAAAAGTCGGATATTTAAAATCTCAAATTTGGTCACCACACAACGTCAAAATGAAGTATGGCAACAACTATCCTTCTTCTGACGCATCGCCCACTTTGAGCTAATGAGATAATCCATGTACATTAAGATTCTCATCGGAGTTGACAAAGCAAAAGAGTTATTTATTTTCACACGATCTACTTTCAGAGCGTAACTTTTTTGGTAAGAAGAAGAGAGCTCTGTTTTCGCATCTGTTATCATAACATTGTCTTTGCTCCCACTTAACAGACAAAAATCCAATACGAACCGATGCAGCGCAGTGGAATCGGTGTATAATAAAATTTTAATGGAGGCTCAGAAAAATATAGTTTATAGCTGAGTGACCGTTCTTTTGATTTGTTGCTAATTTATTTAAAATAAAACTGTTGTGAAATATGCAAGTTCACGTCATCACGTTATGACAGGTCTTTTGAGCAACGGAAGCTTTGTGAATGTGTGTGTGCCACACTGACATGTATTGTGTCAATAAAAGCAGCCGCAGTTTATCATTTGATTTTATTTTGATGAAGGTCGTTTCTGTTAGCGCCGTTAAGTGACAGGCATAATTTTTTTTTCCCAATGCCCTTTCGGAATACTGAAGATACACCACGAAATGGATACAAATAAAAAGTTTTTGACTTGACTGATTTCATTTTGTGACAAATTTAAGAAAAGAAACTAACTATATATTCTACATTAAAGAACTTAAACTTTAATCAATAAATATTTCTCTACGTGAGTTGTGTTAGTATATTTGGGCCATTTTTTTCAAGCAGCTTCTTCTAAATTTTATTTTTTCTTCTCGCTTAGACATCTCTTAAGCTTATCTAAATGTTCACATTTCAGTTGCCGGAATCGCGACACTTCAATACGCTCCAAATGCATTTCATGACAGACCAAACTGACCTACTTAAAAGCACTTTCCAGCACAAAAACACACTCACGCACACATTTACAAACAGGATTGGTTTGTGGCCGCAACTCTTGACGCTTTCAATCTCATCGTCGTCCTTGTCAATCGTATTATGAATTTAATGTGTTGCCCTTTTTGTATTTGGCCTACACTCTCGACCGCAATTTCGATAGATTGGCTGTAGAAATCAGCGCTAAAGCAAATCGAAAAGGTCCTTTAAGTTCCTCGTAAAATTTAACTAAAATGTCCATAAGTAGCTCTGGAAACTGGGCTGATGATGGGGGAGGGGGAAGCGAAGGCACAACGTCAAATGAGAGTAAGCTATAAGTGAGCATTAGAAATTGTGAATTTCCACAACGCTGTATCTTTGATAATGTCGGACTTTAAAGGCGTTTTCAGGGCAGTCGCATTTCACGCTCAATGCACGCACTTCCGCCAAATGCCCGCGCCATTTGCCATCCCCAGGCCCCGCACCGCACCACCCCGCCCGCATGTCAGTCAATATCCTGAGCCATTTCCCACTGTGTTTTTTTGTTTTCAAGCGCCATTCGCCCAAATGCTAGAAGGTCACCAATTTTTGTTGGCACTCGCTCAAGTCATGGGTAAACATTTCTTCTTCTTTTTTTTCTCTCTCTCTCTCCCTCTCTATCTGTTTTGTGACAACTGCTGCGTACCGGGTTTTAGAAAACAAGAAGAAAAAGACAAAAGTACACCGTAAAAAAAAGAAAGATGCGAAACAAAAGTTTCTTAAGAGTTCTTATGTTGCTGTGTATTGTTATTGTTGCTTGGCATTGAATAAAATGTCTTCAACTAGAAGCAAAACATTGTAAATGGTTTTTCTTTGGCATCCCCCCACCCCTCACGCCCCACCCTTTTCTTCTGTCAACACATGTCTTGTGTTATTTTTGTTAAATTTTTCAGAGCGCTGTCATCTTTTCTTAACGTTTTTTTTCGGTTAGTCGGAATGGTCATGTGCACTTCAAAAGCAGCAGAAGCAGCAAACGAAAACTTTGCTTTGGGTTACACTTTTTTTTCTAGATGAGCTCCATTTCACCTTACCCTTGATCTGTTCAATGTCTATCCATCCCTGTACTTTTGCTATTAATGTATATTGATATAAAAGTGCTCACTCCTCGACTGAGTGCGTTTTATTTGTGCCAATATTTTATTGACTATTATTACGGACATTGTTCTCTGATCTTTTATATGTCCTGCATCTATTGATTAAAAAAAGGAAAAAAGGTCAATCTGTGTAAATAAATTTAATTTGCTTTTTAATTTGAAATTAATTTAATTTTGTTTGGTATCGCTTGGCAAAAAATTAAATAGTAAAATTCATTAACTAAATCGATTATTTCCGCAATTATTATTTGACTGATAATCTATCAAAATGTTCATAAAATAATGCCGTTAATATTATCAAATCGCATTGGATCGTGAATTGCGGCAATTAAACCATTTAGCACGCATTTTTTTTTGTTCACACAATAATTTAACATCATGACTGCGAATTCATCTTCATAGCATACAATATTTATATATTCTCAGCCGAGTCGATATAGCCATCTGCCGTCTGTCCGTTCGTATGTATGAATGCGTCGATCTCAGAGAGTATAAGAGCTAGATACTCTAGATTTTGAACTTAAGCTCGCTTAATCCCTAAGCAGTAAAAGCTTGTTTTCGATTTTCGATAAATTTTCGCGTTTCCGATATACACATGGGACCGATAAAAACAAAATCTTGAATTTGAAAAACTTTGAGACGGCAGTTAAAACATTAGCCAAAATTTAAATGGGTTAAGCAACACCGGAGATATGGAACATTGAAGTTGAGTATGCAGTATGCGTACATACACACATACTTGCAAGCACTGACTGTACGCGTAAAATATAAGGCTCTGGGTATTGTCTAGTCGGGATTTCTCGACCTTGTTATACCCTGATCCCATTAAAAATGGGAAAAAGGGTATAATGGTTTTGTGCAAAAGTATGTAACGGGCAGAAGGAAGCTTCTCCGACCCCATAAAGTATATATATTATTGATCAGCATCAACAGCCGAGTCGATATAGCCATGTCCGTCTGTCCGTCCGTCTGTCCGTCCGTCTGTCCGTCTGTCTGTCTGTCCGTCTGTCCGTATGTATGAGTCAACCGATCTCAGAGACTATAAGAGCTAGAGACTCACGATTTCGAACTTAAGCTCGCCTAATCCCTAGGCAGTACAAGTTTGTTTTCGATTTTCGATAACTCATCCCGTTTTCGATATACACATGCGATCGATAACAACAAAATCTTGAATTTTGAAAACTTTGAGATGTCATTTAAAATAATGAATAAAATAATGACAATCTGTGAAATTTTTATTAAAATCGGTTAAGAAACACCGGATATATGGGACATTGAAGTTGTTTATGCAGTATGCAGTATGTGCGTACATACAAACACACATATTTGCAAACACTGACTGTACGCGTAAGGTATAGGGATCAAGGTATCGTCTAGTCGGGATTTCTCGACTAGAGCCTTCTTACTTGTTTATTCTTCTTACTTGTTTTTTATTCGATTCTCTCGTTTTAAAGTATTTTTCAAGCGGCGCAAAACTAATCGTCAAAGACTAACAAAGAGAAACAGAAAGAGAAATAAAGATAGTGAGTGGGAGAGGGGGGAGAAAAACTGTTAAGAAACATTGCGCTTTAAAGTCATTTGCCACTAATTTTATTAGACTTTTTTTCGAGACGCGTTTCAACTGAACTGTTTGTTCTTGGCCCAAATGATTGTTGCAAGCAATAATAGCGAAAAACAAAATGCGAAGAAAAACTGAACAGATGCCTGGGTGAGAACACAATAGGGAGAAATGCGAAAAAAAAACAAAATGAAATCATGCTTGAAATGTATTGCCTGTCGTCTGGGGTCCACAGTCCAACAGCGAATTGCAACAACAAAAAAAAAGGTAATGAAAACAAGTAAGAAGGCTCTAGTCAAGAAATCCCGACTAGACGATACCCTGAACCCTATACTTTACGAGTACAGTCAGTGCTTCCAAGAATGTGTTTGTGTGTGTCTACGCGCAAACTGCATACTCAACTTCAATGTTCCATATCTCCGGTGTTTCTTAACTGATTTCAATAAAATTGTTTACAGATTTTCATTTTTTAGTTTAATTATTCAAATTCCATCTCAAAGTTTTCAAAATTCAATATTTTGTTGTTATCGATCACATGTGTATATCGGAAACGGGATGAGTTATCGAAAATCGAAAACAAACTTGTACTGTCTAGGGATTAGGTGAGCTTAAGCTTCAAATCTGGAGTCTCTAGCTCTTATAGTCTCTTAGATCGACGCGTTCATACATACAGACGGACAGACAGACAGACATTGCTATATCGACTTGGCTGTTGATGCTGATCAAGAATACATATACTTTATGGGGTCGGAGATGCTTCCTTCTGCCTGTTACATACATTTGCACAAAACCATTATACCCTTTTCCCCATTTTTAATGTGATCAGGGTATAAAAAGGGCGAAGGGAAAAATAAGGGAAAAGCACCAACTGATGCCCGCCGCCCCTATATTGGTAGTAATTGAAAAACATCAAAACAAACGCCCAGACATTTAAATGAAAATCAAAATACAAGTATCTGTTAGATAAAAGATACAAGCCAAATGCAATTTCCAACTGCTGTTTTAGAATGTTTAGCGGACGTTGAATTGGCCATCTTTAAATTTGAATGCTTTTGCGATAAAGAACTTTTGAATGCAAACTGTACTGTAAATATTCGTAATTAGTGCAATGTTATTTGAAGTTGTTTGCCATAAATGTTGTTGAGGCAAATGAAAAAAAAACATGCAAGGCAATTAAAAATAAACAACAATATACAGTTTAATGCCGATGATAAATTCTTTATTCAATCTGTCTTGTTCTTTTACAAATAAAATAGAGAGTTATTTCAATTATTGTTTGATATTCAACACATCTAAAAACAGACACAAAGGTTTTTTAACTTAAGCCAATTGTTTAAACATTTAGACTTAAGTTAGTTACATTTAAAGATTAAGTTAAAAATTATGTATTTGATATTTTTTTTTTTTTTTTGAATGAAAGAGAAATAAATACAACTAATAAATCAGCCTGCAATTATTTATTCCCCCCATTTCATAGTCATTACCGCTACATTAAAAGTAATAAAAAGCTTTCGCGTTCAGGCAAAATCAGCAGCTTGTCAAATGCCACAGCAACCAACAACGAGTATGTAGGTAGCAATCAGTGACTCTACGATAGTGTAATATTAAGATTTGAAACAAGCTACCCCTTTTTTTACAGTTAATATTTGCGCTCTGTAAATAAGCACCTATTTCCCCTTCATATTTCTCCCAGTTAGATTCTTGTTTTTCTTCATTGCTTGTACTTCTCGGTCTGCCGCCGTGTATGAATTTGTTTTTGCTTTGTGTATGGACTGCTCATGCTGCGTCGTATGTATTTGGCACTGGGAAAAATGGGAAAAAGGTTATATTGTTTATGTGCAAACGTATGTAACAGACAAAAGGAAGCTTCTTCGACCCTATAAAGTATATATATTCTTGGTCAGTATCAACAGCCGAGTCGATATATCCAAAATGGTATAGGGTTCAGGGTATCGTCTAGTCGCGATTTTTCGACTAGAGCCTTCTTGCTTGTATTTTAAAATTTTGTTGTTGCCGACCAATGAGTATGTGTATGTATGTTTGTGTTTGTATGTTCATTGGTGTCGAAGGCAAATTATCTGCAGCTAGCCTGCTGCATGTGGCCTTGAGCCGTCTTTTTGTTTATGCATGCCTGGGCGTCTAACGGGACTAGGCAGAACGCAAAAATAATAACAACAACAACACGTGACGGTTGTCGTTGCTGAAACGTACACGCTGCTCAATGTGTTTTAGTACCCTTTATTACAATATTCAATTATGTAAAGAACCAAAGATTATGTAAAGAAAGATAGGAAACAAGCTACCCCTCTTTTTTAACAGAAACGATAAAACCTGAAATAAGCACCTGGGGAAATGAATATCGTTTTTGCTTTTCAACTCTAATGAGAATCTTAGTGTACATGGATTCTCATTAGCTCGAAGCGTGTGATGCGTCAGACGAAGATTAAACGTTGTCGTACTTCATTTTGCCGTTGTGTGGTGGCCGAAGTTGAGATTTTAAATATTCGACTTTTGTTTCTGTCTGCTTGCTATGCCTCAAACGGGAGGGTAGTATAGACTTTAAATGATTTATGTGCAATTGTATGGCTAGTCGTGAGATACTTAACTATGACTTCTATCATACATATACATGTGTATACATTAGGAGTTAGGTAGATCATTAATGACTTATTAAACAGAATTAAATTGATTAAATACCAAATTATCACTAACCATAAAATAAACACATTTTGCATTCAAATACTTGTCCCTGTATTAAAAATATATATGAATAATTTCATTGACTTTAATTGAACATTGTAATAAAGGGTACTTAAACACATTGAGCAGCGTGTACGTTTCAAGAACGACAACCGTCACGTGTTGTTGTTGTTATTATTTTTGCGTTCTGCCTAGTCCCGTTAGACGCAAAAACATGCATACACCAATGAGCATACAAACACAAACATACATATATATGGATATGTACATACTTATTTGTCGCCAACAACAAAATTTTAAAATACAAGTAAGGCTCTAGTCGAGAAATCGCAACTAGACGATACCCTGAACCCTTTACTTCCTTCTGCCTGTTAAATATTTTTGTACACAAGCAATGCACCCTTTTTTTAGTGGGTTCAGTCTATAACAAGCAAATTTACTCTATTTGAAAGCAAAATAACCAGCAGCATAAACAGCATGATAAACTTAAGAAAATATTCAATTGGCTTGCTAATTCTTTCTAAGGCACTCTTAGCTTACAAGAGTAAGGGAATGGATATGAATTAGGCTTTCAGCATAAACAGACAGTGCCAAATACATACGACGCAGCATGAGCAGTCCATACACAAAGCAAAAACAAATTCATACACGGCGGCAGACCGAGAAGTACAAGCAATGAAGGAAAATAAGAATCTAACTGGAAGAAATACGAAGGGGAAAAAGGTACTTAATCACAGAGCGCAAATATTAACTGTAAAAAAGAGGGGTAGCTTGCTTCCTATCTTGAATCATTACATTATCGTAGGTAAAGAACATAGATTGGAATTCAGTGCGCCCTTCCTCTTAACAGAAAAGATTTTTCCTGAAAGAAGCTCGTGGGGAAATAAGTACCCCTTCTGCTTGAAAATTCCAATGAGAATCTTAATACACATGTATTCTCATTGGCTCAAAGTTACGCTTATTAATTTACCTTCTTACTGTAGTAAACTCCTTATAATAAATTTTTTACACAAACTTATTAATGGTGAAATTGATTCTTCTAAACTAGTTAGCCAAATAAGTTTTGCAATTCCGATTAGACCAGCGGTCGTGGAACTTTTTTAATCATTACCCCAAATATTGTTGTGTAAGTTGACATTACCCCATGGCGAAGGGTAAAAAAAAAGGTCAATAGAAAATTTTAGATATATTCTTTTTAATCATTACCATTAGAAATTTAATTTGTATTCCATTTGGGGTAATTTACCCCGGTTCCCCGACCGTTGGATTAGACCTACTAGAAATTTCCTACCTATTTTCCTTCAAGCTTGTAATACTAATTACGCTATACTTAACCCCTTCCGAATCCTATGTTCAATCTATAATGAGCTCTCCAACTTATTTCCACTTCTAGTGCCTCTCTTAAAATAATAGTTTTGTATTATTTGTCTATATGTTCGCGATCATCGTAGTCGTACGCTAAGCGATGTGCCTCTATATCGGTTTGGCGGGAGCTGGTTTGCCTAATGCTTTAATCCGCGCGTTAACAAGCCGGTTCTTGGTATCGTTGGGCCACTTGAATGTACTTTCTCGCTTAGACCCCACAAAGGTATATATATTCTTGATCAGCATCAACAACCCAGTCGATATATCGATATCTGTCTCCGTCTGCCTGTCTTTTTGATTGCGTCGATCTCAGAGACTATAGAAGCTAGAGCCTAGAGATTTGGAATATAAGCTCGCCTAATTCCTAGGTAAATTATCAATGTCTCTTCCCGTTTGCGAAATACATATGCAATCGATAACAATAAAATTTGGAATTTGGGAAACTTGGAACGGTTTGAAAATCGAAATATTGACAATCTGACGCGTACACACACACTCACACACACATACTCGATTAGAAATTTCTTATAATAATAAAAACTAAATAATCAACTTTAACCAAACGTTTATTTAACGACGTTTAACGCGTCGATCTCAGAGACTATAAGAGCTAGAGACTCCAGATTTGGAACTTAAGCTCGCCTAATCCCTAGGCAGTACAAGTTTGTTTTCGATATACACATGGGATCGATAACAATAAAACCTTGAATTTGAAAAACTTTAGATGACATTTGAATAATTAATCAAAATAATAACAATCTGAAATTTTTATTAAAATCGGTTAAGAAACACCGGAGATATGGTACCTTGAAGTTGAGTATGCAGTATGGTCGTACACACACGCACACATACTTGCAAGCACTGACTGTACGCGTAAAGTATAGGGATCAGGGTATCGTCTAGTCGGGATTTCTCGTAACAAACAGTAACTAGTGTTGTTGGTATTGTCGCTGCTTCTGATGGTGCAATTGCTCCAGTTTGAGTTACAGTTACTGCTTCACACATGTATACATAGATATGTGTACATGTAGGTATACGTCGGTTTGCAGTGGCCATAAACAAGGTCACGCACGCAAATAATTGCAGAATTATTACAAATTTAATTACATGCTAAAATATGCAAATTGTTTGGCGTTGGCGTAGGTGTTGGCGTTGGTGAATTCCCCAACAAACTCCCCACACACTTCCCTTGCACCAACTAACTGCTCGACGTACTTTGCGTTGTCCCTTCAATTAAATGCAGTTGCATACATAATAGATAAATAATGCAGGAGCAAATGCGCAGAAATGCGATGCGGAATAGCGTACAAAAAAAAAAACAAGTAAGAAGGCTCTAGTCGAGAAATCCCGACTAGACGATACCCTGATCCCTGTATTTTACGCGTAAAGTCAGTGCTTGCAAGTATATGTGTATGTATGTACGCGCATACCGCATACTGCATACACAACTTCAATGTCCCATATCTCCGGTGTTTCTCAACCGATTTTAATAAAAATTTCACAGATTGTCATTATTTTGTTTAATATTTCAAATGCATTCTCAAAGTTTTTAAAATTCAAGATTTTGTTGTAATCGATCCCATGTGTAAATCGAAAACTAGGTTAGTTATCGAAAATCGAAAACAAACTTGTACTGCCTAGGGATTAGCCGAGCTTAAGTTCCAAATCTGGAGTCTCTAGCTCTTATAGTCTCTGAGATCGCCGCGCTCATACATACAGACCGACGGACGGACGGACAGACGGACATTGCTATATCGACTCGGCTGTTGATGCTGATCAAGAATATATATACTTTATGGGGTCGGAGATGCTTCCTTTTGCCTGTTACATACTTTTGCACAAAACCATTATACCCTTTTTCGCATTTTTAATGGGATCAGGGTATGAAAAGACAACTGAACTACGACTGAAATACCATTCAATTATCATTTTAATGTGTTTATAAAAATTAGAAATGCATGTGAAAATTGCTTGCTAAATGAGATCAGTGTAGAGAACTGAGAGTGTAGAAAGACGAGACAGAGAGTGAGAGTTAGAACTGTGAAGGACAGCTGCGTCATAAAAAATGGCAAAGCAGAATGAGTGCGAAAACAGCTGTCCAGATGCGAGAGCCTGTCTAGTGGTTAGCGAGGGTTGGTTGGTTGGTCTTTCTTTTGCAGTTTTTGTCCTCAAAAAATATTTTATTACCCATTCTTAACGTAGAAAAAATCCATTATATCAAAAATGTTGCTGTTGTTGTTGCTGCTACAGTTGTTGTTGTTATTGGATTGCCTGCTGACTGTTATTGTTATTGTTGTAGCATAAATATTGCATGTCTACCAAAAAATTTTGGGTTAACATTTTGCACGCTTAAAAGCAAAAATGTATGCATATAAAAAATGTTTAGTTTGCATGATTGCACTCAAAACAAGTAAGAACGCTCTAGTCGAAAAATCCCGACTAGACGATACCCTGAACCCTATACTTTACGCGTACGGTCAGTGCTTGCAAGTATGTGTGTGTGTATGTATGTACGCACATACTGCATACTCAACTTTAATGATCCATATCTCCGGTGTTTCTCAACCGATTTTAATAAAAATTTCACAGATTGTTATTATTTTGATTAATAATTCAAGTGCCATCTCAAATTTTTTTTTAAATTCAAAATTTTGTTATGGATCCCATGTGTATATCGGAAACGGGATGAGTTATCGAAAATCGAAAACAAACTTGTACTGCCTAGGGATTAGGCGAACTTAAGTTCCAAATCTGGAGTCTCTAGCTCTTATAGTCTCTGAGATCGACGCGCACATACATACAGACAGACGGACATTGCTATATCGACTCGGCTGTTGATGCTGATCAAGAATTTATATACTTTATAAGGTCGGAGATGCTTCCTTTTGCCTGTTACATACTTTTGCACAAATTCATTATACCCTTTTTTCCCATTTTAAATGGGATCAGGGTATAAAAATGGTTTGTGGTGGGCGAGCGCTTGAGAGGAAGAGCACAAAATGAAGCACAAAGGCTGCTGCAGCCAGTTGAGTGTCAGTTGAGTGGCGCGTTGTATGTTGGCAGCGGTTCCGTCGCCGCTTCGACTGCAATCGAATTTTTTGTGTAATTGTTTCTCATATGTATGTATTTGTGTGCGTGTGTATGTTTTTTTTGCGATTTCATCCATTTTTCTCTTCTTTTTGCCGATTGTTTGACAGCACGACAATAACACAAATAATAACAACAGCACCTTGCGGTTTCTGTGGTTGCCGCGTGCCGTTGCTCGTACTCGCTTTTGCACTCATACTGAGCGTATGAGTATGAAATGGACTGTGAGAGACCGAAAAGTTGATGGCAGTTGGCATCTGGGACACAGCGAGGTGAGTTTTTTGTTTTTTTTTTTTCAGTCGCTTTGTGCGCAGTTATAACGTTGTGCGTTATGACTGAATGATTTAGAAATCGTTTTGGGACAGCGGCGCTTTGTTGACAGTTGTTTGATAGTTTTTTGTAATAGGTCTCCAAAGAGATGTTATCAGCAATGCTGACGTGTTGACAGTTTTTAAATGCTGCACAAGTGGAACAAAGAAGAATACATACATATGTCATACATACATACTCGCTTAAGTATCCATTTGTACATTTTAGCATGCAACTAAATAAAACAAACAAATAATAAAATACATATTCATATATATACATATGTATATGCAAAATATATATATACATAGTAACTGATGACCAATAATTAACGTTTTAGTTTGGGGAAGCCTCAAAAGTCGATCTTATTTCATAATAGGCATTAACTTGACCGCCATACCATACCAAAAAAAAACAAGTAAGAAGGCTCTAGTCGAGAAATACCGACTAGACAATACCCCCTGCATACTCAACTTCAATGTTCCATATCTTCGGTGTTTCTCAACCAATTTCAATACAAATTTTACAGGTGGTCATTATTTTGTTAAATGTATCAAACGCCGTCTCAAAGTTTTCCAAATTCAATATTTTGTTGTTATCGATCCCATGTGTATATCAGAAACGGGATGAGTTATCGAAAATCGAAAACAAACTTGTACTGGGATTGGGCGAGCTTAATTTCCAATTCTGGAGTCTCTGAGATCGACGCGTTCATACATACGGACAAACGGACAGACAGACGGACGGACATGGCTATATCAAATCGGCTGTTGATGCTGATAAAGAATATATATACATTATGGGATCGGAGAAGCTTCCTTCTGCCTGTTACATACTTTTGCACAAAACCATTATACCCTTTTTCCCATTTTTAATAGGATCAGGGTATAATAAAAATTAAGTCCCAAGTGTTTGTGACCAGTGACGTCATGTGGTATTGCTTTTGAGCTTAGCCGCTCGTGAAATAAAATAGCAAAATGAAAATCACTCACAAAAACAAATTCAGCGTTGATATGCTGTGCTTTTATTTATAGGTGCAGACAATACTTATTAATATATTCGTCCGACTAATGAATGGCGAAATGTTCACTTACGTTCTTATCGAAGCATTTCGTCATATATTTTAAGTTTTTAATACATCTTGTGCAACGTCCTCGATAGTATAGAATCACCGCCTGTCACGCGGGAGACCGGGGCTCAATTCCCCGGCGGGAGATGCTTTAGGAAGTTAATTTTTTTTTTCTCAATAAATGTTTTTACACGTTTTAAAATTATGAATTATGTGTAAACTGTCAAAGTCCCAAAATGCTTTGACATTCTCGCAAGTAATGGCTAGGCTAGTAAAGCAAGGCACACCCACCTTACCACATATAACAACATATACCCCAAAAGCGAGAGCAAAGTGCGTTCCAATTCAATCAAGCATAAATGAAGCAAAACAAAAAAAAAAAAACAAAACACACACGCACAGACAGAAACTAAACGAAATCGGCAAAAAACCACAAACAATCTTGAAAATAGTTTGAAAAAAAATCTACCCGCGAAATCACTGGCTGGCATGCGGACCTGTGATCAGTGGACCACAAAATCACGTTATTTCAATTTAAATGCCAAACAATCATCGCTCCATCATCAATGGGGTAGGGGTGGGAGTAGGGAACCTGACTAGCTCTGTAGCCGGTTATCTTTGCTTTGGATTTTGGTGGCATTCTTGACATACTGACTGTTGGGAAGCTCGGCAATGGGGGCGGGACTTTGGGTAACGCCCACGTGCAAAAAATACAAAATAATCCCCAAGTCATTGAATGCGTTATACCGCCAATTTATCACTAGGCGTTAAGCCAACAACAAAAACAAGCTACAAATGAATATGAGTGTGGGCTTCTTCAATGGAGAGAGTGAGAGAGAGATGCTTGAGTGGAGAGTTTCTCTTAGACTCTCGTTTTTGTTGCGTACGGTATGGACGCCTCTTCAGTTTTGTTATAATTGGATGCCTTTGCCTAATGAAGAATTATGTTCATAACTTCAAAATTTATCGCAGCGACCCTCTGACAGCTTGTACCATGATCATGATGAGCATGATGATGCTGGCTATCGAAATGCTGTCGGAGCTGAATATCTAATACTCCCATTCCACTAGGCTGCATACTTCATTATGTTGTGTCGCAACAATGCAGGTGATTCATTCCACTATGAAATGCAGCATTTCACTTTATAGTGTAGATCTAAAAGCCACAGCTGATGATTGCTTGTTTATGTTTTTTATGTATATACAAAGTGAAGCAAATAAAGCTCAAATAAATTCACTAATTTGAGCGCAGAATGCAACTCAATAGCAACTCAAATGTGCCAGGTTGTGCAGAAGGTTAAAAAAGTATTATTAAAATTAAGTACATAAGAAAGTTTCGGCAGCTCGATGTAGTACCTGCGAACTCCATTGCATTTATTTGAAAAATACAGCGATTCCATCGCCTCGGCTTACCCAGAAGTAGAAGAAGATGGAGTATCTCCATCAATGGTGGGGAAGATACTCCATGTATCTTGTGTGGAAGTAATTAAAGTACTTAAAGCATTACACAAAGGGAAAAGTGGAAGAGTGGAAGTGGAGTGTTTAAAAGAATTTAAAAATATCCGATTTTCACAGTGCTTATATCTTAGTTTAGTGTTTTGTAGTGCAACAACAACAGTTGAAACATTTAGTTTTTAAGTTGGAAATAGCATATTTTGTATTCATCCCGCTGCCAATGAAGCTGTCGTCTACCACAATTCCAAAGGATGATTTTCGACCAACTTATTTGCATTGGTTGATAATCGGTAATAAATGTTTTAATCCTTTTAACAGATGTACGACAAACACAATGACTATGTAAACCATATAGAATGGAAACCAGTGACCCCTCTTTTAAAACAGAAAAGATAAAACCTGAAATGGCCACCTGTGGCCACTACGAGTCTAGTGACCTTAAGTGAATGTAAGTGGAAAAAACTTAACTCATTAAGGAAAACGCTAAGACCATTGCAAAAAAGAACTTGCCAATCGTTCTGTTAGAAGATTCCGGCTTAAAACTTGTAAAGCCACATCCATTTTGTGTGCCAGCAGAGGATGACCAAGAGGCATCCCAGCATGGGAAATGCCTGTGGTTTCGGAATTGAAAACGGCTTAGATAATAGAGGTTCCCAACATGTTGTGTAGCATCCTGTATTCTTCGTAGTTCTTTAGATGAAAAGAATAGTTTAATTTTGGAAAGTCCGAAAGAACAGCAATTTTGGACACGACGGCGATTATTATCCACCCGCTGAAACCATTACCGCAAAAAGAAAACAGATATGAGTCTCAAAAAAACGAATTTTGTATTCAAAAATGTATATTTCATGTTCAAATAACAGACGTTGTTCATTCGTCAACATGACGAATTGGGAATTCTAAGATAAAATTTCGATTGAGCAGACAAGAGTTAAATACAAGCCAATGCTGCATACCGAAATTCATAGTATATTGCATTCATGCATTTAGCCGAAAAGTAAGAAAGTTGGTGTGGATGCAACCGTCACAAAGAAAATGCTGTGGCATGCAGGCGTTTTCCCTTGCCACCAGCCACCATCGCCACCATCATTTACTGTTCAACGAGGGGATTGGGGGAGGGGGTTGTGGGGCAGAGAGGGAGAGTGTTTGGGGGCTTGTGTATTATTTTGATATAGTATGTATATGACGACTCAAGACAGTCCAAACGAAATTCAACCCAACTCAACTCAACCTAACTCAACTCAACTCAACTAAACTCAACTTTACGAACCACATCACTTTCGGTTCACAGTTCAAAAGACATTTCAAGTTTCTTGTTTCCGCAAATTTCAAGTGAAAGTTGTTCAAAATTTGTTTTTGAGTGTGTGTCTCCGTCTCCGTCTGTGTCTTTGTTTGTTTTCGTCAGATATTAATTTTCACTTAGTTTTAGTCCTCGCGTCATATTAAATTACGTTCTCCAAAAAAAAATTTTCCATTTTTCAATAGCAACTGTTTTATATTTTATTTATTTTTGAACTGATTACATTTAAATGGAAAACCTATAACCTAGCATACGAAAATGATATGTTTTTTTTTTTAATTATAGATTTTATGCAGACAAAAAAAGTGTGTGTTTGTGTGTGGATCAGTAGATGAGTGGATACAGATGTTCAATACTAGTTCCAAGAACTTTTTGGGTAAGTAATAACATTGCTTTACACATCGGCAGATACAACAGATTGTGAACAAAAACTTTTCCGCGTTGTTACATAACGTAAATAAAATACACATGGATTTTAAATGAATAACATAGCCTTAAATCTATAATAAAATCAATGAAATGTTAGTATTTGTACTTTCAAGAAGCTTGGCCTTTAGCAATATTTAAGTTAAGCCGGTAATACCTACAGATAGTATATAAATATATATACAGTTAGTGGAATGCTGCTTAAAATAATACGATAAACTTATAACAAAGTGCTGTAAAATATAATATGAAAAATAATTTTAATTTTACTCTTCAATCCACAATTATTTTTATACACAATTCAAGGTCAGGTTTAATTTATTCGTCGTGGATAATTTATAATTAAGCTGAGCTCTGACATTAAAAAAAATAAATTAAAAAATAATGCAATTACGCAAAAAAGCGTATTTTAGTTTTTCAATATTGTGGAATCATTTGTGAAGCATCAGTTGTGAAGCACATAGAAATGCAATTAAAATACTTATGCATCTTTCTTTCTGCTGGCTGCAAAACCCAAAATACATTTTTGCGTGCCACTGAAAGCGCCCATGTGGCAGTTTTGCAAGGACCCTATAAATCAACAAACAAACAAAAATTTGACGCCTTTTCTTTTTTTTTTTTTTTGGCATCCTTTGTGGGAGGCAAACCCATATACCCATATAATTCGCCCATATTCCATTCCCATTCCCATACCCCATTCGCATTCGCGTCGACGCCTGTTTGTTATTTACCGACAACCCTATATGGTCACAAATCGACGTCGTCAACGAAAAAAAAAAAAATTGTCATCATAAACAACAACTGTGCGCTTCATAAAAAGCGAATGAATGAGGGAAAAAAAATGTTGCTTAAATTTCTGCCAGCCATTTTTTCAAGCGTTTGTGTTTTTTTTTTTTGGTTTTTTCTTATTATTATCGTTGTTGTTGGTGAGCATGTGTAAAAAATAAGCAGCCGCTTGACTGTCGCTGTCGAGTCGGGTCCGTTCGAGTTGAGTTAAGTTCGCCACGCTGAAGGGGTAATGTGGGGGGCGTGGCTGTTTGGAATAGCGCCTCGGCGTCTATTTAATGAAGTGCCATCCCAAGCAATTCCACTTCTCCACCCGTTGCCATTTTCATTCATTGGCCTAGTCGGGCCCAAGGGTCTTTTTTTGTTTTCTCAGTTGTTATTATGTATTTGCCACATGATGTCAGTGTACATTTTCTCATGACTTTCTTGCAGTTGGAATTGAAATGTGGGTTGCATAAAAAGTCGCTGTTGCAGGTGTTGTTTTTCGAATATGAATAGTATATATACACATTGGCGATAGGTGTTAACTAAAGAGACATGTGGTAGGTGGTTACCTAGGGTAGATCTTTTTAACTTAATATAATAAGATAATAATACTTTAGAATAATGTTTCAATCGAATGAAATTAACAATTAAAAAATGTTATTTCAAGTTTAAACTACCACTAAATCCCCGATTCGGCTTAATGACAACGCGACCTAAGTAAGCCGCATCGGTTTGTATAGAATGCTTGTCTGCTCAATGCTCAATCTTGGTAAGCAATCCAAATTGCGTTGGTCATGGACGAACAACGGCTCTGTTAACTAACTAAGTTATGCTGCAAGACCTTTAGCATAAAAATACCAAATTTTTTAGTATTTGCTTCGTTAAAAACTTGGCAGTGAGTAATAGTTAACTGAGTGCAATTTTTTGGTCAATACTAATAATTACTTATTGTTAGAAGGATCTCGTCGAGAAATCCCGACTGTACGATACCCTGAACCCTATGTACTGTGTACTTGACTTAACTTCAATATTCCATATCTCCGATATTTCTCAACCGATTTCAATAAAAATTTACAGATTGTCATTACTTTATCTAATGTTTCAAACGTCGTCTTTTGTTGTTATCGATCCCATGTGTACACCGGAAAGGGGAAGAGTTATCGAGCATTTGAAACAAACTTGTACTGCCTCAGGATTAGGCGAGCTTATGTTCCACATCTGGAGTCTCTATTTCTTATAGTCTCTGAGATCACCGCGTTCATATGTATACGGACAGACGGACGGACGGACATACGGACATGGCTATATCGACTCGGCTGTTGATGCTGATCAAGAATATACTTTATGGGGTTGCAGATGCTTCATTCCGCCTGTTACATACTTTTGCACAAAACCATTATACCCTTTTTAACCATTTTTAATGGGTTCAAGTGCAGAAATTCATAGTAGATGCGATGCAGCGTACTGGAATCATAAACAAAACTTACTTAAGTTAAGCATAATATTATAACAATTTGTCTATCGATATTACGTTAACAACAATACCATCCTTTCAAACGCCAATAAAAATTTTGAGACAAATGTTAAATTAATGTTAATTAATTAGTAAAAGTTTTTGCAAAAGAAAATAACTGAAAATAAATTTAGTTTTTTATTTAAATATTTTAATGCTATTTCTAAATAGAATGACCGGTAGAAAAAATAGGTTCCAAATAAAATTCCAGCTGTAACAATATTAATATATATAGTATGACAACATTAATAAAATACTGGGTTATAAGCCATAAGCCTTGACAAGCAATTTGTTTAGCACGAAAATATTTGCTTTTATAATTTTTGTTGAAAGTCCAGACATGTAATTGTCATTTTGTCAGACAAACAACAGGCTTTAGCCGCCAAGATGTGAGCTCAGCTAAAGCCACCATAGACCATAGGCTAAGCTCATATCCCACTCGAGCCCAGTCGGGTATTAAGCTCTCCATTGTTTGCCATCGCGAGTTTGGGGCGTGTAGAACAACAACAATACGATAAATGCGCAAGAAGGTCGCATAAATAACATAAAATTAGCAGGCAAACATGTCAAGTGGGCAAAAATACAAGTAGAGAATAAGAAAACTTGTTTCTTTATTTTTTTCGAGTTGGCATAAAGAAACACCTGCGACAAGTTGTTTTAAGTTTTTTTTTTGTTGTTGTTTGTTGCTGTTGCCATATTTTCAAATTATTATTATTGGTTCAAATACTAAATCACCAGCCTGGCAAAAGTTTATTTTTATCTAATTTGAATTTATGCGCATAGATCTCTTGCGCTTGATCACAAACTGAAACTGGGAAGCACACACACACACACACACAAACATACTCACACACTCACAAACACACAAAATGCGATGCGGCTTTTTGAAAATCAAATATTTTTTTACGTTTGAACATTTATATATTAAATTAAATGTAGCTTCTAGTATGTAAATCGTCTCAGAACATCAGCTTAATTCAGTCTCATTAATCGAAAAGGTAGCCACAGATGTAAGTCGAAGTAACCTTTAAGATTACAAATGTGTTAAGAGATAAAAGTTGAAAAGCAGGATTCGAATTGTTACACTTATGACACATGGATAAACAGAGGGTAATTGAAAATGTTTAAGTTTAAGTTAATATAAACAGTAAGAGTGAAAAAATAAATATTATTCAGATAGTCACACTAAGGATAAGCTAGATTAATTACAAGTTTCTATTAAATCTAGGTTTTCATATTGTTGGCGAGTGCGCTAAAGAACAAAAGACATCTACAACGTTTGGTTGTTTGGGAGAGATTGATTTATTTTATCAAGCGGTAGCCTAAACAGTTTATCGAGTACATCGATATACTACATCATACATTTTGGGATTGCCAACATAACACTCCTCCTCAAATCATAAATGTATTCAATTATTTTAGGCCGAGCAACGCAGCACATTTTACATGATTTACTTTTGACAAGTTTTTAGTTAGTATATCGGCAATCATTTCTTAAGTTGGATCAGTTAAATTAAGTTAAATCAATTACATTTTCTTTATTACTATTTCTTACATGGTGGTATTTAATATTAATATGTTTGCTTCTAGCGTGATAAACAGGATTTCTTACAAGGTTTAAAGCGCTAATATTATCGCCATGTACAGTTACACAGTTACACAGTTACAGTTTAAGTTTGAAAAACAAATTCATTTCATTTACTATTTTGCTAAAGTAAATAGCTTCCTTTGCTGTATCGGAAAAGGCCATGTATTCTGCCTCCGTACTGCAAAGTGCAACTGACTTCTGCTTTTTTGATGTCCACGAAAATAGAGAACTGCCCCACACGTATGCGTAGCCTGTGTAGGACTTCCTGTCTGTTGAATTGCCTGCCCAATCTGCGTCCGCGTAGCCCGCAATCGCCTCATTGGTTCTCTTATAGACCAACGCCAGATCTGCTGCTAGAGGCTCCCCGTAAGGATCCGAGTTCCTATGGGATAGTTTGCCGAGTTCAAAATGTCAGGACGAGTGCACAGCGCTATTTACATTAGAGATCCAATGACAGATTGATACTCTGTCACATCAACACGCTTACACATCTCGTTTTTACAGTTGACTTGGAAATTGGCTTCCAATGGCGTTGACGTCGAGCGACAATTGTCCATGCCCAACTCGTGAAGCTGTCCCATGATATGCTTCTTCTGGCTAACACGAATCGCACCAGTTTCGCCTTCTCGTTTCACTTCCAGACCAAAGAAGTGTTCCACTGAACCTTTATCGACAACTTGAAATTCAGAAGCAAGAGCTTTTTTAGTCGCCTCCATCTCACCCATTTCTGAGCACGCCAACAGTAACTCACCAACGTAGACAACAATCACGTTGATCATCTTCTTCTTTGAAGTCTTCGTGTACAGGCACTGTTCGCTTGCACATGCCCTGTAGCCAATCTTCTTCAAAACGCCATCCAGAGTTGCGTTCCAGACACGGCCTGCTTTTTTTAAGCCATATAGCGATTTCTTCAGCTTGAGCACATCTCCAGACTTGTCGTCATAGAGCTCCGGTTGTTGAAGATCTCCTCTACGAGGTCGCCATTTAAGTATGCTGTCGACACATCCAGTTGATGAACAAACAGCTCATATTCAACTGCCATAGCCAAGACCATACGAATAGTAGCATAACAAACTACTGGTGAGTATGTCTCTTCGTAGTCGATTCCATATTTTTGACTGCACCCTTTCGCCACCAAGCGCGCCTTGTAGCGCTCGATTTTCACTGCTAAGTTTTTTTTTTATGTAAACACCCATTTGCATCCAATGGGTCTTTTACCAACTGGTAATTTCCATAGCTCCCACGTCTTGTTACGTAATAAAGCGTCGTATTCGTTCTGCATCGCCGATTCCCAGTGATCAGCCTGAGGACTCGCTAGCGCTTGTTGCACTGTTACAGGTATCTCAACGTTTTTGTTGAACATCATATTCACCACGTTGTATTGTTTACTTGGCCGTCCACGTAATCCACTTCTGATTATTCTTGGCCTCCCTGGTCCTCTTTTAACCGCCCTCTGCTGATTTTTACATCACTTGTGCTTTTATCATACAAACTATACGCTTTTGAGGTATTTGAGTATCCGACCATTACATACTCTTTGCCCTTCTCTTGGAATTTTTTCTTTAGGCCTTTATCTAGTGCAATTGCTATGCATCCAAACACTTTCAAGAGTTTTACTACTGGCTTGTGTCCAGTAAACAACTCGAATGGCGTTTTGCCACCAATTGCCTTTGTGGGCGATCGGTTTCTTAAGTACGCTGCACATCCTACAGCCTCCGCCCAGAAACTTTCATTTAACCCTGCTGCTTTTATCATTGTTCTTGCCATTTCAACTAGGGTTCTATTAAAGCGTTCAGCTACCCCATTTTGTTGTGGAGTGTATGGAACCGACAGCTGGCGCTTTATGCCTGCAGATCTAAGATACTCATTAAAATCTTTATTGATGTACTCAGTACCGTTATCGCTCCTGATACACTTCACTTTCAAGCCTGTCTGACGCTCCAGCATTACAAAGTGATCTTGTAATAATTTGCTCACCTCTGATGTGTGCTTCACAAAATACACATGTACATACCGACTCTTGTGATCTGCTGCCGTTAATTGATGCTTTACTTATAGGCCCACACACATCACTATGCAACAAATCCAATAACTCAGTTGCCCTTGTGTGCGACTTTTCGAATAGCTTCACTTGACACTTATTGTTTATGCAGTTTATGCAATCCACAAGTCCCTTTGTGTAAACAAATGTCAAACCTCGAACCATATCCTAATTTTTAAGTTCACGCAGACTTTGCAAATTTAAATGACCGTAGAGCTCATGCCATTTAAACAACTCATTCTTAGCTTGTGACATACACAATTTATCGTTGCCCTTTGTTTCACACAGAAACAATCCGCTGACCTTTTTGGCCGATAATATAAGTAAGCCTTTATTATCAAATATCGTAGCGCGTTCAGTGCTAAACTTTACTGAGAAACCATTTACTGCTGCTTTCCCAACCGACAAAAAATTACATTGTAATTCTGGCACATATAAAACATCTCGCAGTGTAATTGTGTAGCCACACAGGCTGCGTACAACCACATTACCACGGCCTTTCGCCGATGTATAGCTTTTTCCCGCTAGTTCGATGTTTTCAATGTATAATTCGAACTCATCGAACAAATCGCATCGCGCACACATGTGTGATGTTGCGCCGCTGTCGACGCACCAAACATCGCCGTTCAATTTTTGATTCGTAGCAACTCCAGCAAACGAACGCTGTTTTTCACCGTTTGTGCTATTTTTCTCTTTTTTATTACAGTTTCTTTCTTTGTGGCCTTCCTTCTTTGTACAATATTGCGCAAAGTGCGCTTTTTGGCCGCACTTATAACATTGTAAATCACGGCGCCTTTCTGCCGTCGCTTCGTTATTTTCTCTACCCTTCTTGCCTTCCTAGCGCGCCGAAAATGCCTGTATGCTATTGATTTGATCGCTGCTTTTGCGCCGCTCGTTCTCTTCTGCTAGCTTGCATTTGACTGCGTGTAATTTCGGCAAATCATCACGCGCTTCCAACGCAACTACAAAGTTCTGATAAGAGTAGGTAGACTTGCTAATAACATTATGACAACCAATTCATCTGGCAGTGTAATGCCTATTTGCGATAG
This sequence comes from Scaptomyza cyrtandrae, assembly GCA_035044605.1. Taxonomy (NCBI): domain Eukaryota; kingdom Metazoa; phylum Arthropoda; class Insecta; order Diptera; family Drosophilidae; genus Scaptomyza; species Scaptomyza cyrtandrae. The sequence goes on along the minus strand of JAWNNS010000483.1, from coordinate 1,013,631 downwards.
CTTGTCGACTATATTTACAAACTCATTTACATGCCCCTGAATTTGTTCTCCCTCCGCCATGCGTTTATATATCAACTGCTTGAACAATGCTACCTTGCGCACAGGTCCCGCTGGTCTGTGTAACTTTTCCAACTCGCTCCATATCCCACGTGCAGTGACGCACTGTTTGATAGAGCTAATCTGCGACGCACATATTGACAAGAACAGCACAGCCATAGCTTTGTCGTTTTGACGCTTCCATGACTTATACTCCGCACTGGCCTGATCCTCTGGTACAGCTTCCGTATTGGACACAACTGCCCATAAGTCCTGATGAACCAACACACTGCGTACCAGCAAGCACCACGTGTCATAGTTGGTATCATCCAATTTTTCAATGTTGTATAGGGAACTAATTCATTGTCACTTTTTATACTTTTTGTGCAAAAGTATGTAACAGGTAAAAGGAAGCATCAGCATCAACAGCCAAGTTAATATAGCCATGTCCGTCCGTCTGTCCGTCTGTATGTATGAACGCGTCGATCTCAGAGACTATAAGAGCTAGAGCCTCTAGATTTAGAACATAAGCTCGCCTAATCCCAAGGCTTTAGAAGTTTGTTAACTTATTCCCGTTTTCTATGTACATATGTGATCGATAACAACAAAATCTCGATTTTGGAAACTTAGTAAAAACTTGATTTGATTTGATTTAATTTGATTTTACATTTAGCTCCACAACCACTTACTAAGAATTTACTAACAGTACAGTGCAAAATTTTATTAACCCTTTAAGATAAATCAAGCAATCTTTAAAAAAAAATACGTTTTACTCGGGATGAAGCCAATCCGAGTGCTTCCAAAGTACCTGGAACCAGCTTTCGCCATGTATGTTTCCGCTTATGTCGCGTTTCTCATTACGTACTGCAGTCAGCGGGTAAAACTAAATTTAACTTATTTTCATTAAAGAAAAAAAACACTAACATTAATTTTTCGCTATACCGGCATAAGCGGAATAATGGAGGCAAGTCATTAATAATTTTCGTTGGTTTCAGGTACTTAAGAAGCACTCGGTATGTATCATCCCGAGAAAACTAACTTTAAAATCAACGAAGGTTGTTGGATTTTTCAGCACTTCAGGAATATGTTATTCTCTTATAAAAGTCAGTTTTTTGGAGACAAAAAAACGAAGCTAATTTGGCATTCTGATTAAGATTTAGCGGCTAATCCATAGGAAATGACTAATGCTCTCTTCAAGACAAGCTATACTATAGTATACTTTACCTGTTTGCTATGAATTTGTTAAGTAATATATTTTCTGTTAACAAATATTGAAACGCTTTTAGTTTATTCTTAGTCACTGGTTTAAGAGCTATAAGTAACAAATTAACTTGGCTTGTTTAGTTTGATTAAAAACAAGTTTTTACCAAAACTTTGATTGCATGATTGTATGCTTATATCGCTGAGTTAGTTTAGTTGCGATTTTCTCAGTTGCCGCTTCATTTCTTTGTGTTCCAAAGACGTTCGACCATATGTCTTATGAGGGCTAACAATTGGAGCGGCACTCTTGCAAAAGGTATTTTAGTTAAACAAATCAGTTTGAAATAATTTTGTTTTTCAGTGAGAATAACAATTTGCTTTTCTCTTTGATTTTTAGCAACAAATTATATACTTGTTTTTTTTGTACATATATATAATTTTATTTGTGTTATTTGAACGTCGAAAAGGTATCAAGGTTTTTTTTTTTGGCTAGCTAAATACAAATCAAATTTGTATAATATCTGATTTTCTCCAAGAGAAAGAGTATGCAACCGTTTTTTCTTGGATTTCACTCTCATTGTCAACTTTTGATGTTTAGGCGGTTTTTTTTTGGTTTCGGTATTATTCCCCCTCATCCAACAAGCAATTGCTTTGGCTTTGTTGTAATTTTTTCGTTAAAAGTTACTTTAATGTGTTATTGCACAGATTTTGGTTTTTATTAAGTTTGAATTGTTGTCTTGATGGAGTTTTAAGAGGCGTGAACCTGTTGAAACACGGACCGGAGACTCCAAAGTTGCTTCGCGGTATTGTGGACCAGCATCCGTTTTGGCCGTGGGCTATTTGTGTGTTTGGGTCAAAATTGAGTTGGTCAACGCGTACTAAATTGTTTTCTTAGCCCACATTCAAAAGTACAACATAATCATTGGTTACAGCACTTAGAACCTGTCGACTGGTTAACAATGCGTATTTGATTTTGTAACGCATTCCGTTTTATTTATAATTTGTTTGGTTTCCAGCTTTTCGGCCTTAATTATTTTGGAAAGTTATGAGCAATAAAGTTTGGCCTGTCATTGCAATGATTTGTTAATTGCCAAGCACTGCCAGACTATCAGACTGTCAGAGTGTTGGTACTTTTGGTGCTTTTCTTGGCTTGACTTTACTGTGCTTGTTGGCTAATTGCCATATTTACCTATGACCCCCATGCGGCTGATGGTGATGATAATAATAAATATAGTAGCTGCGTGCTCGGTTTGTTAGATTTGAGTTTGAGATGCTTATTTGCAAGATTGAAAATAACTTGAAAATGTTATTGGCTCTGACTGAAAGCTGAACCTACAAACATATAATGTATATGTGTTTATATATATATATATACTTATATGTATGTAATCAATCATAGCATTCACACGACTTTTGTCGAGGGGCCACCTTCGGTTTGTTTTACTTTGTTATATTGGAGTATCTTTAGGTGCTGAATTTGGATTGGTTCGGTCAGCTGAAAATGTTATGTTCAATCATTTTTAAGTAAACGTTTTGCTTAATGGACGTAAAGTGAAATTAGATATTCCTACTCTATCAATAATCGTTTCAGATATTTCAGAATTAAAAAAATAACAATTTTATCAATAAGTCACAAGTTTAAATCAATTTCTTATTAATTTAACTGAACGATTTTTGGTTAAATTCTTTATTTAAATAAAAAATTTGAGCTATTCATTTGTATGCAATTTTGCAGCTTCAGCAAAAAATGCTGATTAAACTAACTTACGTCGCCAGAGAAACTTACTTACCAGGGAATGCTCACAAAGTGATTGGCTCCATTTCAACGTACATAAATATTGCAACCGATCTGGATCAGCAGCATATACCGAAAACAGACACAGAGCGAAACAGATAGAGGCAGCTGGGGCCAAGAAATGAACATCAAGCAGCGTTGCTGTTTGTCATAATTAAGGATGTTATATGTTGGCATGCCAGATTCTGAGACAACGCATACTCAACTGATGCGCTGATCTCGAACCACTTGTAGTTAAGCCAACATATAACCGTAAGAACAAGTTTCAAGTTTTTTGAAAAAGAAAAAAACAAACAAAATAACAGATGAAGAAGGGAAGAAAAACGAAGACAAAGCTTCCGGTACCGGCTGTGCTGGTTTCTGCCTCAAAATCAGCCACAACATCTCATAATTGCAGCTAAGCAAAATTATATACCGCAATCAGCAGGCCGAGATCTGTGAAGATCTTTGCACATACACACACACAAACACACACCGCGCACAACCATGTGTCATCGTCAATGGGAAATGGGAGAGAGAGAGTGGGGGAGAGAAGATAGCATTCATCCACTTTACTACTCCACTCCACTCCACTCAACTCCTGGTAAATATGCCAGCGGTGCATATCTACACTCAACTGCAATCCACGACAATTACTCTCGACTCTGTTGTGGATTTGATTGTGGTTGTGATTGTTGTGGTGCTGTGCTGTGGTCGAGTGGCAACGGCTGCAATATGTGGCCAACCGCTTTTGCCGGCCTGCACTCGAGACAAGTGTATATCATTCATCAAATTAAAAGTTCAACATCGTTGGAGCAGCGCCGTAAGGCAATATTCGAGCGCAGGTTGCTCATAGATATTGTGACATAAGCAATGAGATAGTTATTAACAAATATTCTGTATGGGAATCAATAATTAAATTATTTTAACTTTAACACTCAACTTATCAATATCATGAATTAATATGTAATCCATACATTAATAGAAAGACAATATTGTTTTTTGGTCGTTTTATAAAACAAAAATACGTCTTAACGAGTATGCAGTGAAGATTGCACCTTCAACAATAATGAATTACAAATGTATTATATATATTTGGTTAGTTTCAAATTCGGCACGCTGCTCTAGAATTCTTCACTTTAGGGCTTGGGCTATTTGCAGCTTAATGCCGAAAACGAAACCTATCCGTAGCTTAAGTCGTTTAGAAATTGCGGACGTGCAAAATAAAGCTTTTTTAAAAAAATTGTTTTGCTCAAAAGTTTTTTGGTACGAGCTGTTTAATATAATTATAAGTGATAACAGGGCCCTGACAAAAGTTTAAGAAGATTAAGGAGTCGTTAGAATTTGATCCTTTTTTTCCATCATTAATTAAATTTTAATGTTGCGCGTATATATTGTAGTTTGCATTTGGAAACTTCTAACTTTTCAATACAAATTCAATGTTTTAATTTAGCCATGTTAGCAAGGAGCAACGATGAATAGTACATAGTTTTTAACATATTCAAATATTACTTCACTATCAATTGTTATAGCAAAATAAAATTATTTTTGCCAAGCTCTGTAGTTTAATTGTTGATTGTAGAGAACTTCTGAGGTAACCCTTGCTTCAAGCCAGCATAGTAAGATGACTACAAAACAGAGAAGAACTGACAGAACAACTGTTGCTGTGGCGTTGCTCTATTTCAGAGCCGGTCTTTAGTTGTTTGAGGGTCTAGAGTGGGACTACCAATCATTGCCTCGGCCTGACGTCAGTTGCTGGACTCCATTCACTCAGGCATCAAGTCAAGTGGTTGCTCTTCTTTTGACTCTTTTGCGAAACTGGTCCCCTGTCTTCAACTGGCAACTTGTTGGCATTGCAAGTTAAGACCCCAGCTGCAGACTCTGGACCAATGCTTATTAAGAAGGCTTTTAAACTTGAACGGTTTCCTGGGCCACAATCTATTCACACACACATGTACATATTTTAAATGCTAAACAACTGACCGTAAGTCTAACTTTTACTTTGCTGCTCTCAAGTAGCGTTTATAGGCTTAAAACGACTTAAGAAATTTTATTGGTTGCTAGTTTGTTGCCAGAATATAGTCTATGTCTCTGGGCTGGCTTTTGCAGTTTGTTTTCAAAGTTAACTTATTGCGCTGTTACGACTTATGAAATCAAAACATTTAATGAGCTTAGCACGTGTTAGCCATCAATTTTCCCTTCATTTAACCCTCCCTTAACCAGTTGAAGCTTATGTCACCGAGTGTCCCATTTGCTTTCAGTTTAGTTCGGTTTGCATTTTGTTTGTGCTCTGATGTGCCTTTTGTTATATATATTATGTTTTGATACAAATAGACAAGAATTTCGTCCTTAAAACATTGCAATTCGAACTTGATTTCTTACTTAGTACGGAATTACTGAAATCAAGAATGTCATTACTGATTTATGTACGATTTGCTAAGTTCGTTTGTTCTTGATTTAGGTACCTCTTAAACTTGAACCAAGTTCGTTTGTTCTTGGTCCAAGTTTTTTATGAACACGACTTAAGTTTTTGTGTTCTAAAAATGTATTTTCATAACAATTAAATTGAGTATTGTGATTTTGAAATTTGTATACTTGAATGCTTATACAGACATCTAGCGATACCTAGATACCTCTCTCGTTGTTGAGTTATTTCCACACAGATTTCGGTTGAATTTAACCTTCATGTAAAATAATCAGATTTAGGTTAACTTATTATTGTTATTATAATTATAATTAAGGTTTTTTAGAAACGAAAAATAGATTAAGCTGTTTTTTGATTAAAGTATTACAGTATTTTCATACTCATTTGAAGTATATCGTTCTAGAATTAGAATGAAATTCTTAGTCTTAAAGTGTGCCAAAGGCATAAAGTTTATATATTCTCGATAAGCACCAACAGCTAAATTGATATTGCCATATCAACCTCTCTGTCGGTTTGAATCTGTGAACGCTTCGATCTCAGATACCATTAGAGCTAGAAAGAACTACTTTACGAAAGGCAGAACAAGTGTGTTTCAAATTATCGATAACTTTTCTCGTTTACAATTTACGTATGTAATCAATAACAGATAAAATATTGAAAATCTGCGAAATTATTTATTGTTTTCATTGGCTTAAAAAACAACGAAAATATCTATTTATCTAGGGTATATGGTATCTTTTAGTCGACATATCTCAACTAGAGCCTTCTAACTTGTTTTTTAATGTTTGTTAATCCGTTTTTAATTAAAAAGTTGAATTATTGCTTGCTCTTACTGCGTGTGGTCATTTCAAATAAATAATCTACAATGCCCAAACAATAAAACAACTTTCGCATAGTCAGTTGTATTTCCACAACATTCATACAACAACAACAGCAACAACAAAATCCGGAAAACTTTTTTGACTGTACAACAATTTCCATTTCCATTAGCAAATGCAACCGAACTGACCACAAAAAGCTGCTCAGGATTTTATTTGTTTCAACCTCGCTCTACTAATTTCCGTCCAATAATTTTCACTTAACTGTTGGCTGACCTTCTGGGGTTCCGGGTTGCATTGCAAATTCCCTTTCATAAACATGTTTTCGACAAGGAACTAAAAAAGTCGAAAAACTGGCATATCGCCTGATAACGAAAAGAGAGAGTTGTTGCGAGACAGTTTGATTTAAATTACGTACACTGACAATAGTTCAATAGGAATGGAACACGCCAAAAAAGGCAAAAACAGGTACGCGCCGGTGTGTTGAAAATACCAGCTACCGATGTGATAACAACAACAGCAGCACGAACAATAAGTATACGTTTTATATACATTGGATAGAACAGTACTTACATATATATAATAATAAACTAGTACAACAAATACTAAAGTGATTTATGTGTGTGGCAGGAAAGCCATATAGCTGAAATATTTCTCGTAGCGCTTACGGTTTTTTTGGCCGGTTATTATTTGCACCGGCGATAAGCAGCAAAATCATCTGGGAGAAGGGAGAAGTGTGCGCATAGGATGTAGTATAGCTCCAGTTTGCCAGTCAGTTGTGGTGCGGCCGCTTGCCAAGATTTTTGCTTTTCTTCTTCCCGTTGTGTTGACGCTGTCTTCGAGTTACTAATACCTTTCGTCTCAAAGTCTCAATTTCCGTTGTTGTTCGTTTTTTAGCTAGAAACAGTTGAACATCGAGTTTCTGGAATATTAATGGTAAAACCCAAACGACATTTTGGTGTTAACTGCTTGCAATAATAATGGTTATAATACGAAAATTGACTTTTTCTGTCTTTCAGTTTTAGTTTAGTTAGCGTAACTTTTGCTGAGATAACGGTATATTGTGCAGTCTGGTCGTTGATCCTATCTTTAGCCAATGGAACAGCAAGGTCCTTTGGTACGTCCATGACTATTATATTCTGCCTCAGTAATGCGTCTGAAAATCATAGAAACAAATCTAACGACAATTAATTAAGAGGATGATATAGGCCCTTAGATAATTACATGCTGATCCATTTACAAGCTTGGATTGATTCCTTTTCCACAATTGTTTTAAACCATTTTTATTTGTGTGGACTCCTCTTCCGTTAAATAGTAGCTCGTTTTTTTGATTTCAAACAATAACTTAATGGCACAGCAGAGAAGAAAAGTGTCTGCTGGCTAGGCGCAGAGACAATGCGGGGAGAGCAGTCGATTTGGTGGCGCTTTGCTGACCATTTTTGGGTGGTCGCAAGGTCGACAAAGATGCAACGCCTTTACTTGTAGGTCTAAAGGGTCTTAAAAACTGCACGCGTTGCTTTTGAATTTTTTGTTTGCTGTTCTTATTCTTGTTCGTTGTGTTTGCCATAAATACTAGTAAAAACAAGTTTTAGAGCGACACGTTGCTATCCCTGCCTTAGCAATTGCCCCTTGGCGTTTAGATACAATTACAGTTAGCTGCCGGGAAATAGTAAGGTACAGAGATGTTGAGATATTTTTCTGTAACTACAGTTTCGGAGTGTCGAGTTCTGCGGCATTTCTCATTGCCTTTTGATGTTGAATTGCCCCTGCGGCATCTTCTTTTTTCTTTTTTTTTTTAAACTAATCTGCGGTCTCTCTTTTGCAGTTTTTTTTTTCTTTTGTGTGAGTCTGTATATATTTAATCTGATACAAATGGCTGTATGACAAGGCAAAGAACAAGTTCAAGACAAGATTTTAGTATTTGAAATGTACATTTTCTGCTTTGATTTGTTTATCGTGCTAAGCCCGTATCAGTTTATGCATCAGCGTGCTCAGCTTGTGCAACAGCATATACAACATTGACTCAGTTGCCTTTGAGCCAGTTGCTACAGTTGCTCAGCTTTCTTGTAGAACCTTTAGGCATCACAGCACACAATTATCTACACATTCAAAAAACCTGAAGCGTGTGAATCATCCATCAGGTACGTTTGTAACGTTAGTAACTGCGCATTAAACTGCGACAAGTGTTTTTGGTCAGTAGTAAATTGCATAATTGCCCTGTTCAGTGGTCGAACCACATAATCGTCCAATGATTCATCAGTCTGTGAGCAATTTAAAGTTTACATTTTATGTGGCTTTGAATTAGTGCGTTAAGTGGTTGCCCAATTTGAAGGCAACTTTAAACTGTTTCTTTAATTCTGCTAATAATTGCATTAGTTTTAAGCCACGTAATGATACTACTATACTTCTTAAACCAATTATTAAAAACACTTTTATACAAGATAAAGTCAATGATGATTGAATGATTCGATTTCATTTAAAGAGAGATATTTACATAAGGACTGAAATGGAATCGTTGTTAATCGCCTTAAGGCCTGTAAATATTGTCAAAGGCAACAGATCTGCACTTACACCTGCACAAAATCAATTGATATCTTATTTATAAGGTGAATGTGACTGCGACTAGTTCCAAGCTTAGGTTGAGTATACGAAACAGGAGCCATGTCAAATAAGAGCTTTGGGTAGCCAAAAACGGCAACTTCTAAGCACTAGACAAACAAGACGCAGGAGCAGAAAGATGAACTAAAAGCAATGTCGCAACGACGTAAACAAACAAGACCATAAATAAATTATTTACATTGGCCCAACGTCAAAAGGGGCGAGTGCGTTACGTTTGACTGCGGAACTAGGCAGGAGAGGAGGTGGTAAATTTTTTTTTTGCTCGATCTTTATTTTTTCTTGTACTTTTGTTTTTTGCAAAATCAACAAAACTGAAATGACAAAAAGGCAAAAGGGCAGTCGGCTGGCAAAAGCTGACAATGGCATAAGGCTTGGGAGACTCGGACCTTCTACATGGAACATTACCAAGGCAAACACAGGCATAATGGATTCCGTAATGGAGCAGCAAGTAAAAAGACTGGAATTGAACAGCTAATAGTAGAGCCCCAGCCAGTAAAAGAACATAATGCTATGTGTGTGGTCCGCCAGTGAAATTAAATGAGGCAAATGAATGGAGCGAGGAGCTTTAGGCATATAAAAAGGAATAGGGCTTGCTCATTGTGATAATAAATAAATATATATATATATCCACAAACGCTAGTTGGTTCGCATCGATTTGACTTATGCGAATACGGTAATATGCAAAGGAAGAAAAAAATACAACCGCTATAAATACATTGAAGTCTGCGACTGAGCTTTAATTCTTAATGCGCCGCGTTTAAAGTTATCACAACAGAACATTAAGGAACACTAATGCAGCCGAGATGACTAGCATCAATTGGGATTAATCATCGAAATAATTGTTATAGGAAGTGATGAATTGCATAGAATAATGAAAATTGCTAATGACACAAAATTAAAAACTTAAAATTCATTTCACAAAGTCACTTCTTAAAAGAAAATTTTAATTTCGTAACTTACGATTCAAATATCGGTTAATGTAAAAACAAAAGCAATGCGCACTGCCAAAGAAATATACTAAGCTGACACAAAATAATTAAGAAGGTTCCAGTCGAGCTATCTCGATCAGATTTGTACAATGTTAACGATAGCATGAGCACATCAAAAACGGAAACAGTTGTCAATAATTTAAAGCAAACATATTCTGTCTAGGGCTTAGCCGATATAAGATGTTATCAAGGTTTCTTGCTCTTGTAGTTTTTGGGATCGGACGGACGGGCAAACCGACAGACTATAAAGACTCAGCTGTTGTTGCTGATCACGAATATTTACACTTAAGGGGTCAAAGATTAATAAATATATTTGCACAAAGCCATTATACCTATTATCTCATTTAATAGGTCGATCAAAATCACACAATATTCAGGCTTAGACGTTAACAAAAAATTAATTCATTAATTACTGCTTGCAAGTATGTGTGCGTGTGTGTACGCGCATACTGCATACTGCATACTCAACTTCAATGTTCCATATCTCCGGTGTTTTTCAACCGATTTCAATAAAAATTTCACATATTGTCATTAGCGTTAGAAGCTAGAATTTACATTGATTTTCCATTTTATATTTGGTGATATTTGGATTAAAAAGAAAAAAATATAAACAGACAATTTATTCCGCCAAAGCCAATATTATATTTTGAATGATGTTTTCTTGATCTTGTGAAAATGTTTTTGGCTGCTAATTAAATATGCAAATTACTTCGTGCTTAAAATGTTGTTCAACCTAAAGCTATAGCTTACAAAAGACGAAACATAGTTTTAAAAGCTTATCAAAGTTTTGCATAATGCGCCAAAAGCTTGTAAGCTGTAAGCTAGATTATATAGCCCTTATAAAATGTGGCGACCCGGGGCTGTGACCTTAATGAGCTGCAGTCCCCGATGAAACACACATCTAAAACAAAAGTACGAGTACTTCAAATGCAGTTGGCAACACACGAAAACGTTCTCACCGTAATAACCTAAATTGTTTATTTATTGCAATTGATTTATATTTCAGTATTGAAAAGTAAATGTATTTGTGATGGATGTTTTATATATTTATTTGTCTGTTGTATGAGTAATTTGCATAAAACATTGACTGTCTGATTTGTCGAGATTTGATGCATTTGGTGAGAAAAGAAAAGTAAATTGACAATTGAAGGCTTTAATCCATAAAAATGCTGATGATTATTTAAATAGTTCTATACGTAAGTTTTTGGTGCCTTAATTGCTTTACCAATGCTAAACAAGGAAGAAGACTCTAGTCGAGAATTCCCGACTAGACGATACCCTAATCCCTATACTTTACGCGTACAGTCAGTGAGTGCAAGTATGTGTGTATGTGTGTACGCACATACTACATACTGCATACTCAACTTCAATGCTCCATATCTCCGGTGTTTCTCAACCGATTTTAATAAAAATTTCACAGATTTTCATTATTTTGATTGATTCAAATGCTGTCTCAAAGTTTTGCAAATTCAAGATTTTGTTGTTATCGATCCCCTGTGTATATCGAAAACGAGAGAGAGATAGAGATTAGGCGAGCTTAAGTTCCAAATCTGGAGTCTCGCTCTTATAGTCTCTGAGATCTGCGTTTATACATACGGACGGACAGACGGATATGGTTATATCGACTCGGCTGTTGATGCTGGTCAATAATATATATACTTTATGGGGTCGGAGATGCTTCTTTCTGCCTGTTACATACTTTTGCACAAACCATATTCACTTTTTACCCCTTCCAATGTGTTCAGTGCATAAGACGTTAAAATCTTCAGTGTTAAAATAAATAATTGTGGAAGAATGTTGTTGACGAGACGGAAGTAAATGTATTGAAATTCGTTATGAACTCTCAAGGTTTTTACTTAACTGGTTGTTGATAAAGTTTCTAAAATTTATTAAATTAAAAACTTTTTACCACCGTTTAAGTACCAAGACCTTGAAAACAAGCATTCCCCAAGTTTCACAAACCCAACCTGTACATAAAGCGTTTTACCAAAACTAATGGGTAAAACTTACCCAAGGCAATGCAATTTATGCACACACTTTGTGAACTTAAAAACGTTTTATGTGCTGTTTTTTGATGTGACACGTTGCTTCTGTCTGCGTGGGCAGACTAATGTCGCTCGTGGAATCTAGAGGGGCGGTATGTGCTATCTTGTGCGTTCTATGCGTACACAAATTGTGAGTGCGTATTTCACAAGTTTGTTTACATTTTCGATGGTTTGTTGTAATTGCTGAGAGTTATTTATGCAACCGGCGGGCCCAAAGTCAATGTCGAGCCAACAACCACCACCAAAAACATATATATATTTATATATATATAAATGATTCCAGCAACGAAAAGTTAGAAAAACCTACCGACGCCAACTGCAGACAGAGTCTGACGACAGACACGGACAACCGTTTATCTGAGCAAATGTATCTCAAGGCAGTAATTACAATTTATTGTTGGTAATTATGTAATTTTGTGTGGAGCGACAGATACGGCTAGTTAAGAGACTGCAAAGAAAGCAACTGGAAGAACTGAATTACTGATGCTGTGATGTAATGTAATGGACATGTTATTTGTGTGCGTGTCTAGGTCATTGATGTGTTCCCACTTGGATACATGCGGCTGCTGCCAACCTTCTGTGTTTTGCATGCGTGCGCATTAAATGAGTCGGAAGCTAAAGTTGAAGTTAAGAATAATGCATTGAAAGCTACTTTGCGAGCTGTTTGCTCAAATGTGAACTTACAAAACTCAATGAATGAAAGCAAGCAGTAAACCGATTTGAAAATAAAAAAACATAGAGAAAAGTAGAAAGAGGAATAGAAACAGCTGCTGGTACTTTTATTGACGGCTTGTTAGCTTACATTGCATGCTGCATGCAAGCAGTTATGGTTGCTATAACTACTATGTGTTTGAGTAGACATTTTGTTTTTGCTTTTTTTATACCCTGATCCCATTAAAAATGGGAAAAAAGGTATAATGGTTTTGTGCAAACGTATGTAACAGTCCGACCATAAAGTATATATATTCGTGATCAGCATCAACAGCCGAGTCGATATAGCCATGTCCGTCTGTCCGTCCGTCTGTCCGTATGTATGAGCCAACCGATCTCAGAGACTATAAGAGCTAGAGACTCCAGATTTGAAACTTAAGCTCGCCTACTCTCTAGGCAGTACAAGTTTGTTTTCGATTTTCGATAACTCATTCCGTTTTTGATATACACATGGGATCGATAACAACAAAATATTGAATTTTGAAAACTTTGAGATGGCATTTGAAATAATGACAATCTGTGAAATTTTTATTAAAATCGGTTAAGAAACACCGGAGATATGGGACATTGAAGTTGTGTATGCAGTATGTGCGTACATACAAACACACATACTTGCAAACACTGACTGTACGCGTAAAGTATAGGGATCAGGGTATCGTCTAGTCGGGATTTCTCGACTAGAGCCTTCTTACTTGTTCTTCTTTAAGTCCGTTCATCTGCCCCTCTGACCAGAAAAGTTCCCCCCCCCCCCCCCCCTCCCCCACACCTTCCTCTTTCACCCGATGCAACTTGAAACTAATTGCCGGCTTTACTCTTGTTTGTTAGTCAACAATGTTGTCATTTCCTGTCCACGCATTGTGTCAACCTCGGAGCGTAATAAACGCTTTTCCTGTGTCTAAGATGCATATTTATAACACGGCTGTTACATTAAATAAACTTTTTTGAGACTATTGGTCTTATCTAACAAAATCATTTACTTTTCTATTTCAAGATTAATTAGCTATCCATCTATGTCGCATTTTAAACACTCATTACGCTGAAGGTATTTCCGTTTAAAAATTTAAAATACTAAATTTAATTTGCGCAAATAAAAAACAGAAACGCAGAAAGTTCATCAGCGGCATTGGCTTATTGGCATACTCAAATTAACCTAAGCTTAAAAGTGAAGTCAAGCAGGTAATACAAACGCAATATAGGAGAGAAACTAAAGATGAAAAAACACATTGGAAATCATCGTGCCTAGCGTTGAAACATACATTTGAGAACGCAAATTCCTACACTATAATGGCATGCTTGATCTGACAGCTTGTCCCTCCGTGCGACTCTACCCCTTTATTGTTTGGTAGATAATGTGGTCTTAGTTTTGTGGGCACCGCATAAAATTTGTAAGTATGTTAGACTTGTCACTTGCACACTTTATGCCCATATTTGTCACATTTGCGCCATGTTCGCATGAGCAAAACGCAAACCCAGAGTGACCCGCGGCGCGTCGCAGTGCTGGTCCAGTCCTAGTTCTGTTCCTAGTCCTAGTTGCCTGTTGTCAGCAACGTTGTGGCTGTTGCTCGTTAGTTGCGAATCTGATTTGCCCAACTACGACGACGACGGCAACGACATAGAAATTTCGTTCGCCTCACAGTTTTGTTTGTATGCTTCTTTTATAGATGGGGTATATTAGTTCACGTACACAGTGATCACACTTTTCGTTGGTATAAACAAAAATATCAATTTAAGTACTTCAGCTGCTTACGTTCATTTCTTTATTAAATAATATACTTATTTGCAGTGTAAATATCATTCATCTAAAAATGTCCTTACCAAAACTTTATCCAAAAGTATATTGTAGTCAGTTAGCGGAATGCAAACATTACTGACTTGATTTATTGTTTTGCCTGCTGCTGTTGCGGTTTCTGCTGCTGCTTTTGTTGCCGTTGGCCATGTTTGTATGAATAAATGCGTATTTAAGCACATACTTACAACACTTCCCGTGTACATATAAAACAGAACAGAAACAGAAGCAGCCTGCCCCAGTCTTCACGTCCCTCTACCCATTTTTTGTTTAGCTTCAATCCCAGACGCAGTCTCTTGTCGCAGCCTTTTCAGGCGCGCATTTTGCATTTCCCTTTGCGCTTTTGTCGTTGCCACACTTCTATGCTCTTTATGCTTTTAAGGTGGATCCTTTAAACTTTTTTTTCCCCCCTAAACCCATTTAATGGCATAAGGAGTATAAAGAGTATAAAGCTTCAAAATTTCCGTATCTTCGGTGTTTCTTGACCGATTTTAATAAATTTCACAGATTTTCATTATTTTGTCTTCAGTTCAAAAAACACTTCTAAAACATGCTTAAGAATTGTAATCGGTCAAGTAAAAAAGATTTTAAAGATTACAATAAAGTCAAGCATATGCATCAAAGCAGTATTGCAATCATTTTCTATAAACAAACAATTCAAGTCGAGCTAGTTATAATAAAGCAAATTAAAACTTTAAATTCATGACGACGAATACAATATTCACTTGCCAGGCTTACATAGTTTTCATACAGCGACCTTTTGACACATCTTGGATGTGTATAGAAGCTTTCGATATAGTTGTCTAAACTTGCGGATCTTGACAAATGATCTAAGAAAAGGCAAAACGAAGACCTTGACTAAAACATCAGCTCAAAAGCTCAAAACCTGAGAGATAGTGTGACTAGAAACAGACGGCCAGAGTCAATTCGGTTTTTTTTTTTAGAGCGGTATCATTTATCTTTTATCCAAATTTGGATTCTCCAGCTCAAAAACCTTGGAAGATAGAAACTTCAGGTGGACACGACATTTAAGTTTTTAATGCAGATCTATGGGGAATGTCACCAGCTAGCTTCCCACATTTAGTGGATTTGCCATGAAAAATTTCGCGTAACGCCCTAAGTCTCTAGCTTTGATGGTGTTGAAAACAGTTGCGTTCATGCAGACGGACGGATTGACAGAACGACAGAAGGGAAGAGAGCATAACGGACATTGCACAATACCAATATACTACTCTTTACCTTCTTTGTCAGGACAAAACAAACAAATGTGAAACAATTTATTAAGCGAAAGAAATAATTTAATATTAAAATATAAATAAAATTTTATTTCTTTTTAAACGATATTCAAACTGACCAACAAAATAATCTCTTTTTTTTAAGTTTAAGTAAGATATGCGGTTAAATAGATTTTGTATTTGTAACCATTAAAAAATTAACATTAAAAATTTATAAATTTTGAGTGTGCGAAAAAAAGTCAAAAAACTATTTAAGTTAGCTTGCAGCAGCAGAACATTTTATTTATTTTTAATGCATGTTTAAGCTTGTCATAATAGTTGGCATCAAACTGTGACATTATTAACAATTAATCACTGGCGCTGGTGCAATTTGTTGTTGCGTTTTAATAAATAATAATTTAAATTTGTTTTGTACGTATTTATATCGTTGCAGGCTCAACACACAAAATAAAGAAATAATAATTAAATGTTTGACAACAAAGTTCCGGCATCGGAATTGGAACCAATAAAATGAATGTTTTAAATTGAAAACAACAACAACAACATCAGATCAACAGAAAGGGAAAGAGTTGACCAAAATTTGAATTCTTAATGAGCTGTAAAAAGTGTTAAGTGTTGATGACGTCGCTGCGGCTGCCGCTACCTCTGCCGCCGTCAACAACGATTACTCAAAAGTGCTGACAAGTTAATTAAAGGTAATCGAATTGAAACTGATTTCACTACAACACCAAGTACAAGTACAACACCGAACAATATACCTTTAACTAACTATTTATGTTGTCATGTATTCATGTTGCTAGCCAATGCGTTTGTAAACGTCTTAAAATTACATCAAGAGGGGTTCAATTGACAATGTTTAGATAAGAAAAAAAGGATTTATTTATAAAATCAGTTTTCAATAATTCTCCATTTAAACTTAATTTGAGCGCAGATAAAATGTGTTTTTAGTGTTAATCTGAATTGATTGCATTTCTGTAGCCTTTCTTGTTTCTTGCTTTTGCATATTTGAAGTCTAAGAGCAGCCGTAAAATTGGAGAACTTAAAAGGAATTTCGTGCTGGGGGCTTACATTTAATTCTATGCATACTCAGCACTTTTTCATGGTTCTTCTTACAACACCCTCAATGGTACGCTATCAATTCGAGTCACTCTTTTCTTTAACTTAAGCACGTCTTAAAAGAGCCAACAAATTCGATGTGTTTCAAAGTTTTGTTTCAGTCTCTCAATTTGATGGCGTTTTTTGCTCTCGAGTTGGTCTTCCGCATTTATCCAACGCTTCGAAGGCCATTGGCCCCACTCTGTCTACTCGGCTTGCGTCGATCAATTGCGTGACAATTACTTGCAACAGCTGCAATCGTTGCAGCTGCTATCCCTCTATGCTCTTCACAGACACGCTTTATGCTTATGTCTAACATAATTAATACCAGACCGTAGCTTCATAAACAACACACATCTTAACATTGTCAACTCTCTTCGTTAATTTAATTACTGTTTTCAATTGAAGCTTAAACAGCGGCAGCAGATAGTATATAACATTGCGCTCGGCAAGTGCATAAATCAATTGATTTGGGTCAACGCCACAGCCACCCTTACCCTCGCCTTTCTCGCCGTTGACTACAGCCTTGCAAATACAAATGTCCAAACTTCAAGGCACTCAACTAACAACCAGCAGCATTCAATTTGCAACTGGCAGGCACATTTCACATTTCAAATGCAAAGGCACATACATCACTCATTCATTTAAACACTTGTACATCTGTTTGTTTATCAATTACTGTTTGGTAGCCAATCACTTGAGAGTCGCAATCGGAGGTCGCTAAAGTCGCTGCGACGTTTTCCACAGCACAGTTGACCGAGTTTGAGTTATTCTTCTTTCTATTGTTGCAGTTGTTTGTGTGTTTAATTTGTATTAAGGCACTCCCTTGTGCATTGTGATTTGTTGTTTTTGTCGTTATGGCTGCTGCTGCTAAAGCTAAACACAATCTCCATTGGGCAACTTTCTTTACTTGCAGCTTGCAACAAGCAACATGCAACGTGCAGCTCGTTGCGCAGTTTGAAATTACTTGCGTCATTAAGCCAGCGACCATTGCCGGCATTGGGTTACTTTTTGAACCTTTTGTGTGATTTATTTTACTTCCAGTTTTAAAGTAACTTAAGATTTTCAATTGAGTTGCCGTTTGCAACTTGCAGCTGCAACACTAACAACTTGCAATTAGTGTTCGCCAATCGGATCGGATGCCTGACCTCAAAACAAACGGCACATACCCGAAGAGCCAAAACGTAGTCATGCTAAACGAGCTTAAGGACGTACACACATTGCAAACTTTTACGAAAAATTTTAGTTAACAGTTTCATGGGTACGATTTGCTTGTGCTTACAAATAAAATGAATTGAATAGAAAACGAATGACATTTTGAATTTTTTTTTGTCTTAAGCGTATTTTAAAGACAGTTTTTAAAAGATCAAATAAGCTATGTGCATTTGTATAAAAGGTATCCAATAAATTTCTGAGCTTACTTTACAATCTTAATTATTCACGTTTAATCCTTTCAATATTATACATACATGTGATAGTTTTTTAATAGGTTTGTTACTCTTTCAAGCGAATACTACTGAATGGACTTTAATGTAACTTTTTTAATACAGCAATATTACATTATATTACAATACAGCTACAAAATAACACTTAAAATATAATTTTAAGTTTATTGTGTGATGGCGCTCTTCATTGTGTTTGTACAAATATTATGTAATGAATAAAGATAGGAAACAAGCTACCCCTCTTTTTTAACAGAAACGATAAAACCTGAAATAAGCACCTGGAGAAATGAATATCGTTTTTGCTTTTCAACTCCAACGAGAATCTTAGTGTACATGAATTCTCATTAGATCGAAGCGTGTGATGCGCCAGACGAAAATTAAACGTTGTTGCACTTCATTTAGCCGTTATGTGGTGGCCGAGGTTGAGATTTTAAGTATTCGACTTTTGTTTCTGTCTGCTTGCTAATGCCTCAAATGGGAGAGTAGTATAGACTATATGATTTTTGTCAAATTGTATGGCCAAACGTAAGATACTTAAATATGACTTCCAGCATACATGCATACATGTATGTATTTATTGGGAGTTAGGTAGATCATTAAAGACTTAATGAATATGTTTAAAATGATTTAATGCCAAATTAGCACTAACCATAAAATAAACACATTTTGCATTCAAATACTTGTCCCTGTATTAAAAATATATATTAATAATTTCATTGACATTAATTGAATATTGTAAAAAGGGTATCAAAACAAAATTGAGCAGCGTTTGCGTTTCAGCAACAACAACCGGCACGTTGTTTTGCTTTTTCCCCGTTAGACTAACCACATGCATACACAAAAAGACGGCCCAAGCCCATACGCAGCAGGCCAGCTGCAGACGATTTGCCTTCGACACCAAAATACAAGAAAGCTCTAGTCGAGAAACCGCGACTAGACGATACCCTGAACCCTTTACTTCCTTCTGCCTGTTACATATTTTTGCACACAAACAATATACCCTTTTTCCCTATAAGATTTACACACATGTACACGACAAGCATGAGCAGTGCACACACACACAAAAACATATTCAAATACAGCGGCAGGCCGAGAAGTATACGTATGCATGCATGAGCAATCACAAAGCAAAAACGAATACCAATTAGACGCAGGCCGAGAAGTATAAGAAGAAGAACACATGCCAATCTACAGGGCTCAGCATTTTTTTTGCGAATACCGTACGGTCTCTGCTATCGTATCTATGTTAATTATATTATCGTAGTACAAACATACATATGGATATGTACATACTCATTTGTCGGCAACAACAAAATTTTAAAACACAACTAAGAAGGCACCATTCGAGAAATCCCGACTAGACGATACCCAGAACCCTATACTATACTTACTATACATCGACTGACTGTTCATACTGATCAATATTATGTATACTTTATGGGGTCGGAGAAGCTGCGTGTTACATACGTTTGCACATAAGCAATATACCCTTTTTCCAATTTTTCCCAGTGCCAAATACATACGACGCAGCATGAGCAGTCCATACACAAAGCAAAAACAAATTCATACACGGCGGCAGACCGAGAAGTATAAGCAATGAAGAAAAATAAAAATCTAACTGGAAGAAATACGAAGGGGAAATAGGTACTTATTCACAGAGCGCAAATATTAACTGTAAAAAAAGAGGGGTAGCTTGTTTCCTATCTTGATTCATTACATTATCGTAGGGCTGGGCTAACGCTCGTGTTAAGTTGGCTACAGTCGGCAGCCAGTCAGCTGCTTATGTTTTAATTATTGCTTCTTTGCTTATACATCTGGGCCTGCCGCCATAATTAAATATTTTTTTTGTTTTCATTGTAGACTGTTTTGTCGTATTGTATGTATTTACGTATGCACGTATGCATACAAAATTAAATTTTTTTTAATTTTATTTAAGTCAATAAATGAAAGCAATCAAAATAAGTTATGGGAAATTGCTTTAAAATTTTAATAAAAAAAACTTAATCTAGAATTTTTACAAATAACAATAATATGTGAATATATTTTTATTATTTTTATTTTTATGTGCGTACGCACATGTACGTACTATTGTTTTCGTTTAATGGTTTAACGTAAGTATGTGTGTTGTTGTATGCACTGGTATAAATATATAAATGGGGTGTTGTTCTTAAGCATTAAAGTAAATTAAAGAACTAATATAATGAACGAAATGTACAGAATGCCACAAAAGTGTTTCGACATGGTGAAAAATTTTGATATTTTCATTTTAGAGCTATAGGGTCACACTGGTTGTTGTCTTTAATTTTTATTTTTTATAAGTAGTTCAATCAATTATCTCTTAAACTTACTAAACAGAACTTAAAAAACATGAACATTAACAAAGAAACATTTAAAATACTAACAGATTCATAAAAGTCAAAATTTTTTTGGCCAGATCGCTTGCCAATGAAATGAAGAATGATTATGGAATCACGATATCTCGCGAATGTGGCCTATATCCATTTTACGTACCTACACTAAAAAAAACGGCGCCAGCCTTTGAAAGCACTTGAAAATACCGACTGTACAGCTCGAGTTTTACACATCGGTACTTAAAATTTTTTAAGGCCACATTCGCGAGATATGGTGATTCCATAATCATTCTTCATTTCATTGGCAAGCGATCTGGCCAAAAAATTTGGACTTTTATGAATCTGAGCATTTTTAATTTAATTGAATGTAACTGTACATACGAATTCCATACGAAATTTACAACGAAAATGCACCAAAAACGCAAGTGTCGAAACACTTTCGTGGCAGTTGAATTTAGTGCCTTTGTTAGTATTTTAAATGTTTCTTTGTTAATGCTCATGTTTTTTAAGTTTTGTTTAGTATGTCTAAGAGATAATTGATTGAATTACTTATAAAAAATAAAAATAAAAATTAAAGACAACAACCAGTGTTACCCTATAGCTCTAAAATAAAAATATCAAAATTTTTCACCATGTCGAAACACTTTCGTGGCATTCTGTATGTTAAATTAATATCAGTTAAATTCTGATGAAGACTGCAAATATTTTGTTGTATGGGTTGTGTAGTGTATTATGTGTATAATGATTCTTGGCTTAAAAATGCTGATAAGATCCGAACATTGAGCAATTATGTTTCGTTAAGTAAAGTCTGTTTAACTTCAATTTCGAATGTAATGCTCTGGTGTGTTGCTTGATCTTAGTAAAACAATAACAGATTAATTCTTGAGGGTTACTGCTCCATTACTAAGGATGGTATTAAACAGAACCTAATTTAAAATATATAAGATATATTACAACAATGCGTGATTAACTAAACTTACCATATATGTTGCGGCCGCCTACATTGTGTGCCAATTTCGTGTACACAGCAAAATACTGCAGAGGACCTATTAAAATAAAATAAAAATAAATATATTTTGAATTATCGTATTTTCAATCTACGAACTCACCATTAAAACTACTGCGATACAATTTTCAATTTCTTCGCATGTGGTCCATATTTTGCTGCCGATCTCCCCAAGAGCTTCTCCTGCAACAGCCACCTTGCACGCTTTCTTGTAAGAATTACTACAAGTTTTTTCAATATTTGCATTCGGTGGCTGTATCAATTGTGTTTGACATCAAACCACTCCGGATTGAACTCATTGGTTCAATTTGTGCGGTGCTTGACTAAATATTGCGGCGAATGACTCAAAATGTAAGTTGGTCACTTGAAAAAATGCATCGGAGGGATTTTTAAGGCACATTTTGTCCATTGCAAAATTCCGTGCCTGGATCAGGTCTTCCTATTTTTCTGATGCTAATGAGTCCATTTGGTTGAGGTGTTTATCGCAATATGGGCAATGAAACTTTTTCTTCGCTATCAAGTAACCGTCAAAGTATCTGCGTGAGACAAGCTCTCCAACAGATAGATCAGGCATACTTGTTGCGAATTCCTCACCATGATTAATGTCTATGCCAGTCTGTTGATCAGTGGGATATGAGGCCTCGCATTCCTCTATACGATAAATTGGCTGATCCGGATCAAAAATCCAATCCATTTCAAGATCATTGTCATTATCCTCACAATTGGCATTTTTAAGGTATGAAGAGGTTATGATCTTCATTGACATTAATCTCGCCGTCAAATATTGCATTGCTCTTACTGAGGGGTTGGTGTTGTTCCCCAGTTTAGAACGCAAAGCCGCAAAGAAATTTTCTAAGCTGTCTTGGTTGAACCTTGTAGTGTGTATAAGTAAGTTTATTTACACACGTAAGATATTCAACTAACTTTTCTCTCTTGCTTAAGTTGTAGGGGCTTTTATTCATATTCTGCGCTGTGAACAGCTTATTCCTATGACATACTCTTATCGCGTTGCCTACAGATCTTGAAAATATTTGCACCGCTAATTTAACAGACATTTTTTCATTAAATTTAGGCTTAATATGCTTTTCCGAAAGCTTAGGAGCCATTCGAGTTGTCTGACTTTTCAAGTCAATATCATACAACTCTGAAATGACACTCCAGCTTGCAACGTCATTTGCTGTGGTTATATCTCTTACCAACAAGCAGTTTCTTATTCTTTTAAAAATATGTACATAGTCGTATAAGAGATATACCTTATCGCCACTAGCGTATTCATATAACTGTGTTGTTGAAGTGCTTAGTGCATTTTAAGCATTGACGTTGCTTATTGCCTGATCGCATACCGCGGCTCTTACTTTTAGTCCCATTCGGCTTAAAACATCAATAGTTTCCAAAAGGCATGTACGCGTGTTTTCTGACGTTCTTTTCGCATCGGTTCAGTAATACGAAAACGTATAATTCCATCGCTGTACAATGAATTTGATTTGGAAAAATAGGAAACTATTGGCAATTATTGGTTCTCTGTTGCCCTGACCGAAATCAATAAAGCCGTCAATTTGGTCCGTGGTGCTATTATATTCGATTTCAGAACGTCCGTGAATCTCATCAAACAGGATGACACAGTTACGTTCGCTCGCTGACATATTTTGCACATGCTTCGATATGCTATATCAGACCTTTTCATTTATGCCCGAAGAAATCA
Source organism: Scaptomyza cyrtandrae (assembly GCA_035044605.1). Lineage (NCBI taxonomy): Eukaryota > Metazoa > Arthropoda > Insecta > Diptera > Drosophilidae > Scaptomyza > Scaptomyza cyrtandrae. The sequence continues at coordinate 990,394 of JAWNNS010000483.1, read as the reverse complement.
TTCTAGTTGGGCTCCAATTTAGTAAAGTTCTAGGACTCGGCAGATTCTAGGACTCGCATAAACTGGTAACCTTTTGATGATCTGTAATTTATGTTCATCAAAAGATTTTTTTCCATGTCATTGAAGTTCTTGACATGTTGTGTCTTTAACAGCAGTGTGGCAGAAAACTTGGATCCCACGTTTACATTTTCGGGAACCATTATCGAGTTGTTGCTCATCTCCACGCATTTTTGTGACCAGTTATTTTCATTATCATTTCATTTTTTTATAAGAGCCGCGTTTTTATCCTCCAGTTTCTTAAACTGTACCCTCAAATTTTCATACTGTGTATTAAGTTTAAAATGTTCTTCCCGACAATAATTTTCGTTGCGGCTGTATAACTCGCAACGAGGGCGTGTAATTGGCTCTTTTTGTCTTTTTTTGACTTATTGTAATTATGGTCTAAATTAAGTTAAAATATTATCGAGCATTTAGAAATGCTATTCGATTATTATGTTATTAGCATTTAGAAATGCTATTGTGTTATTTTGCCGACGATGGTCGGACTTGAATTATTATGGCCGACTTTAGGTCTGGCCACCGAGTTGAGTTAATTGAAACACACGTAGTAAAATTATAGAGACGAGATGTCTTATATTATTAAACGTATGTTAAGTTAAACTCCTCTTTGAGTTAACTAATCCGCGCTTCTGTCCGGTGATGCGCCTGGACTTGTCGAGTGGCCGAATTAGACTAAAGACTAAAATACAAATATGATTATTAGAAAGCCTTAAAGAGAAAAAACGCTAGCCTCGCATGAACTGCTGAGCCTGGCATTTCCCATCATAGCTGCCACACGCATATGTCGTGATTGCCTTTCAAGTGCTCATGGTGACATGTTGATCACTTGAACCAAACATCGATGTTCTTTGAGTTAAGGTCAAAGGCTCATGGTGTCCTGTTCATTACTTCAACCGAACGTCGATGATTATTTATTACCTTATGAAATAAGAGCTGCTGAGCTCTGCATGTTTAATCCTAGCGGACTGACATGTGTTTGCCGAATGCCTAACATCCAGCCAAACAAACAATGTAATGACGTGATGTCATATTTTCATTTATGCATAACATGAAATAGTTCTGGACGGTCGAACATACATTGTTGTATCTAATGTCTAGATATTAGTTAACTTACATATATACGGATATGCACTTACAGAATGAGACATCTTCCAGCAACGAACAATAAAACAATCACAGCTAAAGAAACAATCACAATACTTTATTATGTTTATCATGTTTAGCGAATGCTAAGAGCATCGCCATCAATGGTTGCATGTATTGAAAATTACCTAGTCGAAGCGTGGGCAAAGATCCACCTTTCAAACGTAGTTTTGAAATGCATCCCTCCTCAAAATGCAAATCACAAAGTCTAGTGCGGGTGTTTAGATCGTCAATGTTGATTTTTAAGTTTTCACACCACTTGCACTTTTATCGGGGACACGAAATAATTTTTTGCCGCCAGCGCAGCCTTTTACAATACACTTAAAATTCACTATTTTATTATTGTTTTCTATTCTGGAATTTTAATTTAATTGTTGTTGAATTGTTCTATTAGTTTGATTGATTAGATTTTAAAAAGTCTGATTGGTTATTTTAAAGATTTTAAACTTTTAAAATGACGACCGTTTCTGTTGCAATCTCAAGCATAAAATGACAATCACATTAAAAACAAGTAAGAAGGCTCTAGTCGAGAAATCCCGACTAGAAGATATCCTAAGCCCTATACTTGGCTCGTACAGTCAGTGCTTGCAAGTATATATGAATGTATGTGTGTGAGTACGCATATACTGCATACTCTACATATTTTTAATGACTGATCGAAGCTTTTGATGCTGATCAAGAATATATATACTTTATGGGGTTGGAGATGCTTCCTTCTGGCTGTTACATACTTTGGCACAAAACCATTACACCCTTTTTACCCATTTTTGAGTTTTGAAAACTTTGAGATCGCATTTGAAATAATGATCAAAATAATGATAATAATCGGTTAAGAAAAACTGGAGATATGGGACATTGAAGTTGTGTATGCAGTATGCAGTATGCAGTATGTGCGTACATACAAACACACATACTTGCAAACACTGACTGTACGCGTAAAGTATAGGGATCAGGGTATCGTCTAGTCGGGATTTCTCGACTAGAGCCTTCTTACTTGTTTTGATTTATTTTTTTGTTGATGTGCCGAAGTCAAAACGGCTGCAGGTGGCTTAGGCCCGTCATTGTGTGTATGCATGTGTGTGGGAATAGCAATAGACAAAACGCAAAACAACAACAACACGTGAAACCTGTTCATTAAGTTAGTAATCTTCTACCTTATTTCCAATATATACATACGCATATATAATGGAAGTCATATTTAAGTATCTCACGTTTGGCCATACAATTTCACAAAGTTCATATAAAATCTATACTACCCTCCCATGTTAGGCATTAGCAAGCAGATAGAACTAAAAGTCGAAAATTGACAATCACATCTTTGGCCACCACACAAACAGAAGTATTGCCGGTCACTGTTGTTGTCTCACGCATCGCACACTTTGAGAGAGCGTTGACAAAGCAGAAGCGGTACTTTTTCCGCTTGCCCCTTTCATACGAGTTCTCAAAACCCATGGCGGTTTTCGATAACAATAAGGTGCGGCTATTTTCGTCTTTAGTACTTGAATACCTTTTGGTTTTATGTGAGAAGCTGATCTCCGCAACACTCGGCCAATCGCATAATTAAATAGTGTAAACGTATGTTAACTTATATATTCACGTAATCGTGAACTTCCATCACTACATCTATCCAAACTTAAAAGTTTTACCTACCTCCTACACAATATTAAACCTAACCCTTTCAAGCAAGAGGTCAAATATTTCAAATGCCTCGCATACATCATCATATTAGTGTGCTTCTTACTTTCTGTTGGTCTTAAGCATTCATGATTAAACTAATTAAATTCTTATGCTTCCGTTATAATCTTATTGAGCTCTTGCCGGCCTATCCGCAGCAACGCTTTCTGTCTTAAACAATAAATAATGCCTTGGGGAATGGAAGCCAGGCAAACTATGCATGTGTGGGAGTTGGAAAGAGGAGTTCTTTAAAGCATTTCTTTTATTTACACACGGACCCGAGAAAAGAGATAAAGCACCAGGACCAATAAGCCAGTTTCTGATTCTTCTGCCACTTTACTTCCCGCTCCCTGCACAATGTTTTTTGCCATGATAGAGTATAAACATTTTTCAAACAATATGTACATATGCATAAAAAGAGTTCTGGATCAACAAATTGCGCCACTGAGTACCTTGTTGGTCATTTTTTGCGGCGTGTGAATGGCTGAGATGAAATGGTGAATTGTTGTTGTTGTAATTGTTGTAGTTTATGTTGTTTTCGTTGATGTCCTTGTTGCACATGTTGCTGCAGCTTTTTCCTTTACTCGTATCTCATGTTTTTCTGGTTTTTCATGGTTTTCTGGCAGATACTATAAATGAGTCTGGTTCTCTCTCTAGCTCTGTTTATGTCTGCTTTACTTAAAAAAATCGAGTTGCGAAGCGGGTAATACGAAAATTGGGTCCTGGAATTGAGAGTCGGTTGTAGGTAACAGTTTTGTACACTTGACACGCAACTACAAAAACAATTAAGTATTTGATTTTAAGGTTAGGTTAAGTGAGAGAAAATAATTTAGCTTATAATGACAATAAGAATTTTGATTGATTTTAGCTCTGTCTTTGAGTTTTAAGCCATTTTCATTGTTCTATGTTTCCTTTTCTTTCCACGTCTTGCTTTTGACTTGGGCTTTAATTTAAGTTTATTGTTAACTCACCTGACCTTCATTGCTATCCACAAGTCAACATGTGTGTTTTGGGGGGGCCGCCTAAGAGAGCCATGGCTAAGTAAATCACTACAACTGTGCAACTAAATTTCAAGCGCACTAAATTTCATACTTCACTACTACTTTTCAAGTGCAACTAAAACCGACTTGTGCCCATGTACGGGGACATCCTGGCTGGCGGAACAGCAGCAGAGGTAGCAGCTGCAATGTTAGCTGCCCGTTTAAATTTGTGGCTCTGGTTCTGGTTCTTTGGCTATGTGGCTGTTCTGGCCCTTTTGTTATTTTCTTGCCATACAATTTTCTCCATTTTGTGAAGCACATTGCACCCGCTGCGATTTCCAAAGATTAATGGCGCTCGACATAGCAGCGGTCAGGACGGTCAGTCGGGCGTTACTTAATCCAGTTATTCCTCTCTTTTCTGTTTCTTAGTATATTTTATTTCGTTTATTTGCCTTGTTTTAGTTTTTTTTTACGTGTTGTAGCTTTTGCATGTCGAGTCAGCAAAAAAAAAACAAAACGTTGTCTTCTGCATTTTAAGGCCTGTCAGCGTTGTCGCCAAGTTTACCCAAGTCCTTGGCCAACTATACTTAGCAAATATGACCTTGACGCGCTTTTTCATTCTGTGTTTCATATCTCTGCTTTTTCCCTGTCTTTATTTTCATAATTCTCTGATTAATGCTTAAGCTAACTCAAAGCGATCTGCTTGGAAATTTTCAGTTACTAAGTTTCTATGAAAAATGTAATCAAAGAACCCGTTTAAGTCGAGTAAGCTCGACTAGGAAGTACCCTGATCCCTAGACCTTATGCGTGCGGCCATGCCTGCACAACTGCACCTACAATCTTCAATATCTCCGGTAATTCTCACCCATATTTCAATAAAATAATTTCAACGATTTTCATTATATCGGCTATTGTTTCAAACCCCATTTTCAAGTTTGTCAAATCTATTATTATTATTGAATTATCGATAATTTAAAACAAACTTTTACTGGCTTAGGCTAAGGTGGTCATATTTTCCAAATCGGAATTGAAATACATGGACATGGCTTTATCAACTCGGCTGTTGATGCTGATCAAGAATATGGGATCGAAGATGCCATATACCATATACCCTTTTTACCCATTTTCAATGGGTTCAGGGCTAAACTGCGAAAGATAAATTCATTTGTTTTTTTTTTTAAATCGGAGAGAACTGGGGGCGGAAGGGGTGGAATAAAATTTTTATTTTATCATCTTAATTCAAATTTGGTGGCTCAAGCAGAAATTGGCGTTTCCGATGGGGGAGCGTGGCATAAAATATGTTGATGTAGTTTCTTGAGTGACGCTACTTGTTTTTTTCCCGCCAAATTTAATATCTTTAGGATGTGGAAAATCTTCAGACTTTGAGTTTATTGGGCATAGCACTTTAATTCTTCAGATTTGAAACATAAGCTCCAATTAACCATGATAGAAAAAGTTAATTTTAAGTTCGGGCACGCAACATTAAAGCATCTCCTCACTACATACAAGCATTTACTGTTCATGTCTAGAGCTCTGACTGCGAAATACTTTGAAACCAATATTAAAGCATGTGCTAAATAGATTGTTCGCATAGGGATGAATTGGGGCAGGAGGTGTAGGAGTGGGCCCTAAACATTTTTTTTAATGCAATGTGTTAAGAGACGTCACAAGCTATGTTCCCATTTCGTAAACTTGGCTCAAAAGTTGTAGAAGATTATTAATTTCCGTTTTTAAAGATGGAAACCTGGGGTGGTCTTGGTTGGCATATTTTGGTGCAAATATTTGTTCACTTATAATCCTATTATATTTAGTGACACTGGCTCCAAAGTCTCTCTCGTTACCTTCGATATCAACAAAAAATAATGCATTGGTGCTTGCCTTAATTCTCAACTCTGCTGCACTAGACATTGCTTCAAAACCATGGCAAGTCCACAGCCGCGCGAGGTGACGACTGAGGAACTTTAGGCCTGTTGCCGTTTTTTTTTTGGCATAGTTATAAAAGAAAACAAAACAAAAAAAAATGGTGAAAATGGCGACGTTGTGTTGCCCACACCTCCCTAGAAACAGTACTTTCTCTCCACTGAGACGGGCTTCGACTCTGACGTCTGGTTGCGGTCGTTTATATATAAAATATTTGGTTTACTTTCTTGCCATGCCAACTCGCGGCGCCTTTTTATACCCTGATCCCATTAAAAATGGGAAAAGGGGTATAATGAATTTGTGCTAACGTATGTAACAGGCAGAAGGAAGCACCTCCGACCTTATAAAGTATATACATTCTTTATCAGCATCAACAGTCGAGTCGATATAGCCATGTCCGTCTGTATGTATGAACGCGTTGATCTCAGAGACTATAAAAGCTAGAGACTCCAGATTTGGAATATAAGCTCCCCTAATCTTTAGGCAGTACAAGTTTGTTTCCGATTTTCGATAACTCATCCCGTTTCCGATATACACATGAGATCGATAACAACAAAATCTTGAATTTCAAAAAACTTTAGAAGGCATTTGAATTATTAATCAAAATAATGACAATCTGAGAAATTTTTATTAAAATCGGTTAAGAAACACCGGAGATATGGAACCTTGAAGTTGAGTACGCAGTATGGTCGTACACACACGCACACATACTTGCAAGCACTGACTGTACGCGTAAAGTATAGGGATCAGGGTATCGTCTAGTCGGGATATCTCGACTAGAGCCTTCTTACTTGTTTCTCCTCCATTTCTCTATCTTTGCTTGGCTTGCAGTCAAAGTTTTCGGCGTAGCTGTAATAACAAAAAGACACTGCTAAGAATTATGCCATAAATGCTTCGTCATCGGCGTAGTGCCAACGTATCAAATTCTTGGCTCACAGTTCATGTCGTTCCGTGAGTCTCAATGTTTAAGGGAGCCATAAAAATACTTTTTGCAGCTAAAGCGTTGCCATCTACTTTTCAATGGAGTAAAGGATTACAGCTTTCATCAAACAATGACAAAACTTGAAATACACTAACAAATGAGCGTGCTTAATTAAAATGTTTCTTTCACAGAAACAAATAATTAAAGCAGATTTTAATTTTATGAAAAGGCCATTTTTTCATGCCTTTCGAACCTAACCTTCTCTAATTCTTCTTAAACGTGATAATTGATTTAATTGCTTACTTTCATGGGCACACATTTTGAAATTTTAATTTTTCCATGCATCGATATTTGAGTTGTGTATTTATAAAACAGTTCCACTGGAATAAATTACTGATTCAAACACTTTTTGTTATTTTATTAAACATTATTTGTTTATTTATTTACAACAATTGTTTTCTTGTTTCCATGTTTTTTTACGTGTTCATTTAATACAAATTCCCAGAAACTGACTGTTAACCTGCAAATTAAATTCCAAATCAATTGCTAAGCAAGGTTGAAAAACAGTCCTTTGTTCGCTAGCTGCACGTTGCTAGTTGCAATGCCGATTAATATTACCAAAAATTTGAGTAAAATGTGTAACTAAGACGGCAGCATTGCAATTGTAAAGACCCCTCTGGCGGCGGGTAAAGAATCCATTGTTTTCTCGTAACGCCAACACGAAAGGGAGCATTCTTTTTACTTCACAGACGACTGACTGCCTCCATCTATCCACCGACTTTCACTTGCACACTGCGTTTAGCACGGTGATTGTGCGGATGGGTTACTGTTGATATTCTTACATTGTGCGCCCATCTTAGCTTCGTGCGTGAGTTTCAAGAATGCTGTTTGTGTTGTTAGTTTTTATTTTATTTTTTTTTTCTTTCTCTATATATCTTATCTTTTTATACCCTGATCCCATTAAAAATGGGAAAAAGGGTATAATGGTTTTGTGCAAAAGTATTTAACAGGCAGAAGGAAGCATCTCCGACCCCATAAAGTATATATATTCTTGATCAGCATCAACAGCGAAGTCGATATAGCCATGTCCGTCTGTCCGTCTGTATGTATGAGTGCGTCGATCTCAGAGACTATAAGAGCTAGAGACTCCAGATTTGGAACAAAGGCTCATCTAATCCCTAGGCAGTACAAGTTTGTTTTCGATTTTCGATAACTCATCCCGTTTCCGATATACACATGGGATCGATAAAAACAAAGTCTTGAAATAATGAACAAAATAATGACAATCAGTAAAAATTTTATTAAAATCGGTTAAGAAACACCGGAGATATGGGACATTGAAGTTTTCTATTCAGTATGTAGTATGCGCGTACACACATACACACATACTTGCAAGCACTGACTGTACGCGTAAAGTAAAGGGATCAGGGTATCGTCTAGTCGGGATACTTGTTATTGTAGTTGCAGAGCATTTCAAATATTTGAATGTGCTTGTTAAGCATCAAAAGCTATCTCACAGATGCGGAATCGAAACTGCTGAAACTGTAAACTGCAAATAATCAAAGAGGGGGAATATGGACATCTAAGCGTTAACAGTGCCAAAAGACGTATGGCACAATGCAGGATAAATTTGCCGAGTTTATCACGGCAAAATATGGACAGAGGGGTGAGTGTAGGGATGGGAAGGAATAGTGTGGAACGTTGGCAAACATAAGGCAACTCATGAGCATAAAATATTGTCAGCGATATTTTTACTCGCACACAAGCGAAAATGTCATAAATAACATCGGGAATGGGTGAAAAGAGGGGCAAAGAGATGGATTCAGATGGACCCCTTCACATAAAAAGAGGGACAGCGTACAAGGAAAGTAGGTTTTTTTTACGCCATTGGCTGCCGTTAGTTCAAAACTAGAACAACAAGCCAGTTGAAGTTTATTGGTTGCGTTGAGGGCCAGCAGATGGTGTGTGGCATGTTAAGAGAACAGTTAGTGAAAATTGGAGCTCCTTCCAAAATCTCAAGCGTAAAAGTAAATATTTAAAACACGTAAGAAGGTTTTAGTTGACAAAGCTCGACTAGGAGATACCCTGAGCCCTAAAATGATATATCGAAAGCTGGAAGAGGATTTATTTATAAGAACAAGACCAGTATACTGTTATTCCCATTTCATGAGTTAGGGAAATAAAAAACACAAAATGTTGGGTAAGCTGTCTGTTTCTCACTCTCCTCTTGTTATTTGATCTTCACAAAACACCGTATTAAATCCGAAACATGCATTTAGTTAGCAATTTACCGGCCATAGGAAAACAAGAGAAAAACTGTTGTTTTTTGTTTATGGTATTTGGAAAATTTTCAAAAACTCACCCAACTAAACAATAAGCAACAACAATAATCGAAAAGTGTGCGGATAGCGGGAAGACAACAAAAAGCGGAAGAAGTCATAGCACACAGAGAAAGCACAGCCTGGTCAGCAAGCAGCGGAGCAACAAACCGAAACTACACAGACAATAAAAGAGTTCTGCTTCTTTTTAATTTTTTGTGGGGCATGTCCGCAAAGCTGCACAGCCACAGTTGAACTGTAACCCAAACATTTAACAATAATCAGTCTGTGGAATTTGGTAGATACTCGAACTCGGACGTGGACCCACAGCCGGACACAGGCTCAAACACAGGCAGCACTAATAAATGAGTTCAGCAAGGGGCAACGGTCGAAAACGATTTGACCGACGACCGTGAACGTAATAAAAAGTCGCAAAGGAACCAAATATTATTGCTCATGGCGGCGGTTAGTGATTAAGTATTTAGAGCATACTTTTCAGCGGTAGACACAGCCAGCATCAGCTGAAAGTGTGTGACTATTTTAACGGCATTGACTAAAGACTAGTTTTGGCTGAAGCAGATGATTGGTTTAAGCAGACGATTATAGTAATAGCTTGATGCTGTCTTGTTGTCTTAAACTGGAATTTAATCGAGTAGGTTACTTGATAGTAGAAACGAGCAGATAGCAACACAATATGCTTTTACTGTTTGCATTCCAATGTAAAAGTATTTTATGTACAGACAGGTTCATAAATTTAATTGTGTCGTCGACTTTGTATTTTCGATTAGGCCAAGTACACATGTTACACTTGTAGAGCACCTCAAGATAAATGGTTTTCTGGTTTTTTGGCTTAGGCCTAATTTCATTATGCTACTGCTAAACGCCCACGTTTGTAGGGACGAAGCCAATAACTCTGCAGGATTTGTCCTGGGGCCTCCTTGCAGCGATTTAAAAACCTGGCCTGCAGAATGTTTTAATCATTAAGGAGCATTTCACATTTTAGCACTTTAAATTTGAATTTTTCAGCATATGTCTGCCCTCAGTTCCCTCTGTAAACTGAGTGCCGCCTCCTGGGATTGGATTGGGGCATGCCTGCTTTTCTTGTATTTTCACAAAACTGCTGACAGTTATCTGTTTATTCCTAAACTTTACGCGTACAGTCAGTGTTTGCAAGTATGTGTGTTTGTATGTACTCACATACTGCATACACAACTTCAATGTCCCATTTCTCCGGTGTTTCTTAACCGATTTTAATTAAAATTTCACAGATTGTCATTATTTTGTTCATTATTTCAAATGCATTCTCAAAGTTTTCAAAAAACTAGATTTTGTTGTTATCGATCCCATGTGTATATCGGAAACGGGAAGAGTTATCGAAAACAATCTTGTACTGCCTAGGGATTAGGCGAGCTTAAGTTCCAAATCTGACGTCTCTAGCTCTTATAGTCTCTGAGATCGACGCGCTCATACATACAGACAGACGGACGGACGGACGGACGGACGGACAGACGGACCTGGCTATATCGACTCGGCTGTTGATGCTCATCAAGAATATATATACTTTATGGGGTCGGAGATGCTTTCTTCTGCCTGTTACATACTTTGGCACAAAAGCATTATACCCTTTTTCCCATTTTTAATGGGATCAGGGTATAAAAAACGAGCGTCAAACGAACTGTGCCGGCCTTATTCGTTATCCTTTGTGGCGCAACATATACAGCACAAAGCCATCAGTCTAACGTCCCCACTCTCCATCCTTACGAAATATGACCCACATCTATGATTATTTTTATGATGCCTTTGGGGCCAAACCAGTCCCCAACCGAACAACGAGCAAACTTAACAAAAAACAAAAAAAGAGAGCCATTTCCCAATTGTGGAAAAACTCCTTTGTTTTTAAGTTTATACTAAAGTTTTTTGGGGTTCGCCAAGAACAACAACATCGAATTATTTTATACCCTTTTGTGTTTTATTTATTTGATACTGAGTTAGGGGTCGCGCCTTGTGCCCTTATCCTTTTTGGTATCCTGGCTCTCTTGAACTTCTGGCAGCTGTACTCAAAATTAAGTTTTCGTTCCTCCTATGAACTGATAAATCTCCCCAAAGCATACAAAGTGCAAGTTGATTTTTTTTTTAAGTTGCGACCAAACTATCTGCGTTATCTCTGACCCTTTCGCCTTTGGGGAGTTACTCTTGAACATTGAACCGGCTTCCGTTTTGGGAAATTCAAAGCTGCAATGATAAAACGAGGTAGGGCGCCACCAAGCTAAAAATTGTGTGTGTATAACAATCATGGTTTGGAGTCTACTTTAAGGGATTGCACCACTGTACCCAACCAATTTCACGAGTTTTTTGCACGATGTTATTAAATATTTTCAATTAAGCGTACTTAAACGCTTTTAAACATGTTTTAAGTAAACTGCAAATGGATGTGGGACGCAATCGCATTATAGTAAAGAGAACAAAGACAATGCCATAAAAACGCAGTCTCTTGATTGGATGTAAGTGTGTTCCAAATTTTTCAACTAGAAAATTCTTGTATATTTTATAAAGCATAAGAAATAATCCTATAAAGCACCGTTACCTATTAAATTAAGTGATGTAATTTTTGTGTAAGACTTTTCTTATTTTCCTTAAAAACGAAAATCACAACAAATTTTATATGGATAAATTTTCGTGACATTCTTAGCTTAAAACGGAAAAAAATCGAATTTTGAGGTTATGTCACGTAAAAAATAAAATTCAGTTCTACATCAAAACTAAATTCAAAAACTTATTTCGTTTAACATCAAAACGAATATTAAGAAGGTATACATATGTACAAAAAAGTGCAAAAACTTAATTATTGATGGTGCTTTTAAAATGCGTTGTTTTTACGTATAATTTTTTACACTTTTATCACTCTTTATTCAAGCTGCAACCTAAAGTAAACACAGTTTTGCTATCTGCAAAATTCCTTTTGCCACTACAGCAAATACCTTTCCCGTCGTCAGTGAAATTGTCTTTATTTATTTACTGTCGGGCAAAGACTACTAGAGAGACTGAGTAAAAGACGGGAGCAACAAAAACAATATACACAAATACCGATTAGCTTGCCGGGCATCCAACTATAATAAAGAACTCGAATGGAAAATCAATTTTAAACGGACACATTTAACCCCTTCCTCTTTCCTTTGTTTTTATCTTTGCAGGCTAAAAATCGAACAGAGCGCCACAAATGTCTGAGGCCAAATACAAAAACCATTGGCAAACTTGGCTAAAACGAATTTAACCCAAAACAAAAGCAGCATCAATAGCAACAGAAAATCAAATAAAGAAATAGACAGAGACGCAGATGCACAGAGGTCCATCCACCAGCATTAGCAACACATACAACCGGTGGGAGTGAACCTCCAAAGGGGCTTGTCGAGTCGTAGTCAGAGACAGGTCAAAAACAGAGACAGCAACAGAGTACGAGTTGAGGAATAAAGAGCACACATAATGAGCAGACGACGGTCTTCGGCAATGGCAATTACCATGTCGCCATCATCGTTGCTGTCGCTTCTGCCGATGCTCCTGCTGCCGTTGCTGCTAGTGCTGGTACCGACAAAAGGCCTGGCAAATTGTCCAAATGGCTGTGAATGTGATGACGAAACCCTGAAAGTTAACTGCGGTGTGGGAAATTTGGATGTGCTGCCTATTGCACTCAACCCGTCTATACAACGGCTGGTCATTAAGAATAACAAGCTAAAGACTATTGACTCATCAATGCAGTTTTATTCGCAGCTGACATTCCTTGATTTGTCCTACAATGATATGGTCACGATACCAGAACGCTCATTCGCCTATCATGCCAAACTGCTGGAGCTGCACCTAAATCACAACAAAATTGGTCAGGTGACAAACAAAACGTTTGCGGGTCTCAGCACCATCACCGTTCTAAACTTGAGGGGCAATCTGATTGCTGAACTAGACTATCGCACTTTTTCGCCCATGGTGAAGCTGGTAGAGCTAAATCTTGGCCAAAATCGCATCGGTCACATTGAACCGCATGCATTTGATGGCCTTATTAATTTAAGTATACTATATCTCGATGACAATACTCTAACAGCGGTGCCAGCGGACTTATCATTTCAAGCACTGCCCAACTTGGCTGAGCTGTATCTGGGCACCAATTCGTTTATGACCATTCCAAGTGGTGCTTTCCTAGACCTCAAGGCTCTCACGCGCCTGGATCTACGTGGTGCCGGATTGCACAATTTATCGGCGGATGCGTTAAGGGGTCTAGAGCGCATACGTTATTTGGATCTATCCGATAATCGCTTGCAGCTGATTCCCACTGCTGCACTGCAGCATCTGGCTCGTCTGGAACAGTTGTCCCTGGGTCAAAACGACTTTGAAGTAATCCCAACTGGGGCCTTTGTGGGACTGCGTGAGTTGCGCCAGCTGGAGGTTACTGGTGCGCAGCGTTTACGTCGTGTAGAAAGCGGCGCATTCACAGAAAATACAAATCTAGAGCACTTGAATCTGTCTGCGAACAAGCAGCTGAATGAGTTACTTCCAAACACATTTGGAGGCTTTCCACATCTTAGCAGTGTCATTCTGAAGGAGAATCAACTAAGCTCCCTCTCGGAGAGCCTGTTTCCTTGGTCAGACTTGCAAACGCTGGATCTTTCTGAGAATCCCTTCGTGTGCGACTGTCAGATGATGTGGCTGCGTAATCTGCTTATTAGCAAAAACGCCAGCAATCAATATGCTCCCGTCATCTGCTCGTATCCAGCAAATTTAAGGGAGCTTTCACTGACGCAGTTAGCCGAACCTCTCTTAGGGTGCACTCAAGGCACTTCAAACAAGCAGGCCATCATCGGAATCATGGTGGTAGGATGTGCAGCGCTTATAACCACTTTAGCGCTAATTATCTACACATGTCGTCGTCGCATACGTGATTTGCTTAAAGGCCATTCGGCGTTGGGGCGCAAGGAGCGCGAATATCAGAAGACCTTTTCCGATGAGGAGTACATGAGCCGACCACAGCCGCCCAGTTGTGTTGGTGGTGTCCATCCAGCCTCGGCTTATCCCTGCCCAAGCAGCTACAATGCCACACAGTATTTGGGCAGCCGTCCAATACCTGTCACCGAGCTATAGCTGGAAGCTCCACCCCCACCTCAGCTGCGGGGTCGGGGTGGTGCCCCTTCCAGTTTCAACAATGCCGATGTAGGAACGGGACAGCAACTTCAGATCGAACCCAGCGCTGTCAATGAACATGCTCCCTTCGCCCAACTCAGTCACATTCGGTACATGACCAACAACAATCCCATAGTAACAGCAGCAACAACAGCTCCTCGGTCGCATCACTCTCAACAAGATATGAGACTAATGGCAAATGGCAAGATTCTTGACTTAAACTCATCACTGCCACGTCACATGCCTGGTCGAAAGTGCAGCATGCAGGAGAGCAGTCTTTCGCATTATAGCCAACCAGTAAGCATTCGTCTTACCCAGGATCACTTCAATCAAAATGTCAGAGGTGGTACTGTTTATGCTAAGCCCTGCGATGCAATGTCTGATGTTGGGTACATACACAATAATTCGCACTATTCGTTACCACTGGATCATGATGTGCCACCCAGTCCCACGCCCACACCCCCTCCACCAGCCTTACCGTTGCGTAATGGAATGGAATCGGTTTTGGTGCATGACAGTACGACTGGAAGACGTTCGTTTAATAACAACAGCAGTAACAATAACAATGTGATAACACTACCAAACAATTACCACAATGGCGTAGTGTTGGTACACGGCATTAACAATAACAATGGCAGCTTGGGTCGCCCTCACTGATATACGCTTAAATCGTGAGGAACTATTTCTCGCAATAAGATGCAGCCACATACTGCTACGCATATTGAATTGCAAAATTTTTCAAGGGTTGGACTGGATCGAATTTTGTTATTTTTAGCATTATGAAAAAACAAATACTTGTTTGTGTATGTAAATATATTTTACTTAATTCAGGCGAAAAGCATTCTGTATAAATTAGTATTTAGTTGAAAACAATAGGCAAAATAAACAGATGTGTAAATAACTGTACTTATTTAATATTTTCTTCGCATCCAGTGATTTAACTAATAAGTTTTGATTGCAAATTTCAATTAATGTATATATTTAATTTAAAAATAACAAAAATACAAATAAAAAAATAATAATAATCATTAAATTGTTTACATGTATTTTATGCTATTAAGCACAAGTCATTACACATACATATTTATTTAGTAAAAAAATTTGCAAAAAAAAATATATACTACATACATATAAGAAAAAAAAAAAAAAACTACACATATTTACGTACAGTGGCTAGAAAAATTGAGTATTTGTTCACAATTCCTTCTGTCGTCATCGACAAAAAGAAAAACATGCAAAAATACCAAGAATTAATTTTTTTTTTCTTCGTTATTGAATTTGTTAAAACAAGTAAGTAGGCACAAGTCGAGAAATCAAGACTAGTAGTAGATACTCTGAACCTGTATACTGTATACTTGACATAACTTCAATGTTCCATATTTCCGGTGTTTAGCAAACGATTTCAATAAATTCACAGATTTGAATTTTTTTCGTCAATGGTTTTAACAAAGACTATCGAATAATACAAGACGCGAAAATAGAGATCTCTTCTTCTTATTAAAAAAGTTCGCAGCTGAACGTAGCTCCTGGGGAAAGAGTGCGAGGCGTGAGACGCAGAGTAGTTGTTACTATACATACATACATACTTCATTTTGCTGTTGTGTGACGACCAAAGTTAAGATTTTTATTTTTCGACTTTTGGTTCTATCTGCTTGCTAATGCCCAACATGGGAGGGTAGTATAGATTTTATATGAACTTTGTGAAATTGTATGGCCAAACATGAGATACTTAAATATGATTTCCATCATACATATACGAATGTATATATTGGGAATTAGGTAGAAGATTATTAGCTTATTGAAGAGGTTTAAAATGACTTAATACCAAATTAACCCTAACCATAAAATAAACGCATTTTGCATTCACATACTTGTCCCTGTATAAAAAAATACATTAATAATTTCATTGAAATTAGTTGAATATTGTAATAAAGGGTATTAAAACACATTAAGCAGCGTTTGCGATTCAGCAACAAGGCATGCATACACATGCATACAAACACAAACATACATATATATATGTACATACTCATTGGTCGGGAAATCCCGACTAGATGATACCCTGAACCCTATACTATACTTACTACTACTTACTATACATCGACTCGGCTGTTCATACTGATCAAGAACATATACACTTTATGGGGTCGGAGATGCTTGCTTCTGCCTGTTACATACGTTTACACAAAACCATTATACCCTTTTTCCCATTTTTCCCCAATACAAAACATAGGACGCAGCATGAGCAGTCCACACACAATGCAAAAACATATTCAAAAATAGCGGCAGTGCGAGAAGTATAGCCTTATACATCTTACGACAAAGTAAGAGCAGTACGCAAACAGGAGCTACATTGCAGACGTCAACTTTTTTTCTGTGAATAAGAAGAAGATCTTATTTCGTGTCTTGTATTATTCGATAGTCTTTGGGTTTCAAAGGACAGGGTTTCCAAATTCAAGATTTTATTGTCATCGATTGCACGTGTATATCGGAAACGGGGAGAGTTATCGACAATTTGAAACAAACGGAAATATAAAACATGTTCTTAGAGGTGAATCATTATTTTAAATCAATAAACTCAAATTTATTAACTTTTTGCTTATTTAAGAATATTAAACAAACACAATAAAGCACACGTACACATGCTTCTACAACTGGCTAGTAGTAACAGTTTCTAAAGTTAATTTTTAAAATTAAAATTTTTTTGGTATTTTTGAGTGTGCTTTTTTTGTGGATGCCGCAAGACAAAATTGTGAAAATTTCATTAATTTTGCTTGCCACTGCATAAACTATTATTCAACACACTAAAATTCCAACATGGATATGCGAAAAAAAAACAACAAAACAAACAATATTTAAGCTAAAAGCTCTCAAAAAAGTATTCAAAATATGGGTAAAACCATAGATACCAAACACAAACAAATGATTTTTTAAGTTAATAAATTTATAATAAATAAACACAGAAGGCAACCTTAAATTACTTATTTAAAAAAAAAATAATAATAACAAAAAACTTTATGATAGGCAGCAAAATGGCAGCAATTATGCAAAACTATGCAATATTAATAAAGGTACTACGTATTGACACAATTTGAATATAAAAGAAATTTATGCAACACAAGTAAACACAAAATAACTGTAAATAAAAAATATATGCACAAACAAATTTAATTTTCTGTTGTTTTTATACATATAATTTATTTCACCTTATTTATTTACTTCAAGCTTTTATTAACGACATATATCACTTTTAAATAAATGTACATAAAGACAATTAAATCGACCAACATGCAATGGGAGTTGAACTTATATATAAAATAAAAAAGAAACAAAAGAATAAAAAACATTTATATTAAAACTTATTCAAACGTAATTTTTACACCCTGAACCCATTAAAAATGGGTAAAAATGTGTGTATAATGGTTTTGTGCAAAAGTATGTAACACGCAGAAGGAAGCATCTCCGACCCCAAATAGTTTCTATTCTTGATCAGCATCAGCAGTCGAGTCTATATAGCCAGTCCGTCTATCCGTCCGTCCGTCCGTCTGTATGTATGACGCGTCGATCTCAGAGGCTATAAAAGCTAGAGAACCCAGATTTGGAACTTAAGCTCGCCTAATCCCTAGGCAGTACAAGTTTGTTTTATGATTTTCGATAACTCTTCCCGTTTCCGATCTACACATGTGATCGATAAAAACAATATCTTGAATTTGAAAAACTTTGAGACGGAAACACCGGAGATATGAACATTGAAGTTGATTATGCAGTATGCGCGTAAAATATAGGGTTCAGGGTATCGTCTAGTCGGGATTTCTCGACTGGAGCCTTTTCACTTGTTTTGTTTAATTTATGGATTTTATTAAATTAATTTTTTTAATTTTTATAAGGTTCGCTGTCATAGATTTCAAATTTAGTCTCCAGACTTTAATTGTCAGTATTCTTAAAAACTCTTTTTTTTTTTTATTTCAAGTATGATCGTTAATGTTATCAATTGTAAAAAATATTAAATCGTGTTTGAAAAATGCTGGTATTTAAGAAATTGATTATATTCAATCAAAGGGTCTCAAAACTCAGTGATGTTTGTTTCTTTGAAAACGTTACTTTTTGGGTCACCTTTTATTATTGCCTCTGTATGCGCAAAGATGAGATAAGGTTTTCGTCGATATCGTCTTATTACGCAATTATTATTATACATGTACTGTTAGGCGGATGCTAAAAATATTAACTTTCAACTTAATCTATTGTTTATAAAGATTGATCACTTAGAAAATCCGACCAGTAGACAACATATGGGATATGTTCTCCACACATGTTTGACGTTTACCAAGTCACGTACACGTATTTTATCTATATTTGAATTTACAAAAATGTGCTTAAGCTCATCAATCTTGGTAAATAAACTCTGGCACAGATATAAACAACTGTCAGACCAGTTTAGTGTTTACCTAGTATTCTTAGCATACTATTCGCCATAAAAAATTTACCACTCAGAAAAACTTACGTGCGACAGGCCTCTCCTGTTAAAGACTGCAGTTGTGGGCTATCGTTTTTTGAGGCGCTTATTTGGTAATGCTGTAATTAAACTTGGTCGGTTGCTCCTTAACGTAGAGCGGGCAGTAGAATTAAAACCCAGAAATTTCGGTAACTTTTCACTAGAATTTTGCGATTTGCTATAATCGGCGGGTCTACATGCGTTTTATGCATAGCTATTAATAATTCTCAGTGGCGAGGAGTTCCGTAACGCAAAGCATAGTGAGTTAAATGTGAGTTTCGTGTTTTTATTTTTGAACTGCGGCACCCCATGTATGCGTTGTTCGCATGCTGTGTTTGTGTGTCGCCAAGCGCCTCACTAAGCCTCAACTCGCGAAACAACTGCGGTTATTTCATCTAAGCTAACTAAAATCGCGTTCATAATGCGCTCTTGAATTTTTTTCAAACTAGCTGTGACAGTAAGTGACAGTGATTGCACAATAGTTTTAGAGGTACTGTGCTTTTTAACAGCTAACAACGATTGTCTTAGCAACTCTTCCAAAACAACTAACTGATGCTTTACCCATCTTACAATTTCCCTATCTGTTAGCCCATCTGTCAGGATTTGTCAGCTGTTCGTTTATAAAAGTAAGTAAAATACCCAACCTCTTTCCTATGCACTTTGGTTAATATGCAGCATAAGGTACAGCGACTTTGTGGCACTCAGCTGCATAATTTAATTACATTTAATAATAACATGATATGCACAAATGCACACGCAGACACAACACCATTACTGCGCTCTGCGTTAATAAGCACGAGAATAACTTTCTCCCCTTCACTCTCTCTCTCTCTCTATTTATCTGGTGCTGTCATGACAACCAGCACACGATGCCATCAACAACAACTACATCACAAAACCTCAAGTGCAGAACGCGAGCCTCGCGACGCTAGCATAAACAGTTACACATTTCCATGGCACACCTTCTGCGCCCAAAATCTTCCCCTGGGTGATGCTCTAACGCTGTCGTTGATGTTGTTACTGTTTTTGCATATGGTACATTAGCGCACGCAAACAACGTACACACAATTAGAAGAATTAACAGTAGCTAAGCCAGAGGCATCAACAACAACCATGAATATGACTACAACAAGAAGTGCTGCGGGTGCTCAACGACATGAAGTAGGGGTTAAGGCAGTTCCTGTTGTTGTTGATTCACAAATGCTTGTAATTTAGTTTGGTGGCTGAGAGGAAGTGAAGGAAAAGAGAGCGATGCACTTTTCGTACTTCGCATAGTTTTCTCTATATAGTAAGTACACTGTATAGCCTGTCGTCTGCCAGGATGCACTTGTGCATAGAGCGGAGCGCAGAAGAAGAGAGCTTTTCTGCGGCAACTTATTGCCAACTTATGCCAACTTATTAGGCAAATGCGCAAAAGTTATAAATTGTTTTACGAGGCGCACATTGTTGCGGCTATAAATATAAGCCTAACATAAGACAAAGAAAGCCAAAAAGTTAGACTGCAATACAAGACAGTCAATTCATTGATGCTGCGGGAAGGGCGGCTGCAACATGTTCGAAGCTTTAAAACAAACATTTGTCGTTGCCTAAACATAAGCATATTTTGGGTAAGCTACTGGTCGGCATAAGTATTCTGAAAAGAAAAAATTAAACAGACGGCAGAGTATAGCTTTTAAGTAAAATAATTCTTTTCCCTGTTTTAAATAATTTAAGTTTACATGAGTCCTCTTAAATACCATGTAGGATCTCTGACAATGTTTTATTCCGATGGAAAATGGTCTCGAATTTGTCAAATAAATCAGTCCACATATTGCATCGGAGTTATAGGTGAAATGCATGAAATGGGGTAAAATACAAAGTATTCTTTTTTTCAAAACCGGACAGATCGGACAACTATATCATTAAGCTGCCATACAAACCAGCTAGATGTTTAAAATGATCTTACTATGTAAAGCAGAATACCCCTACTGCCACACTTCAAGAACTGCATCCTTCACGGGGAGCAACTCACCAACGGGGGCAGCCCCAAAGCGTCCTCACCGGGTGCAAATGGTAATTAAGCTGAAGGCACGAGTTGGCACAGAACGCATCAGCTCGACGAGGCAAGCACCACATCAGCATGTCGCTCTAACCGCAAGGTACACAAGAACGATAAGACCAATCCAATTTACGCGACATGTAAAGCTGGGAGGTCTTACCGATCCAAACCGTAAAAACGTACAGCTTTAGGGCAGGGACTAGCCGTGCTGAGGGCCTGTGAATGGGTAATGCCACCTAAGAGACGACGATTTTGGCAAGAGGACCAGCCTCAAAACTCCTTAAAGATATTTAAACGTACTTGGAGTACGTCGTAACAGCTCATCGTTTGCGACGATTGCGAAAAGAGTCAAGAAATACCTGTAAGAGTAAAAAATTCGACTCAACTATAGGGAATAGTTCAAAATAGAGAAGGGACACGCGGTCGCGTTCTCAGGTAATTATTATCGGGTAGGCTACCTGATTATTGAAGGCTTCGACGAACACTCAGCGGACTGGCAAGGACCGTAGGGTCAAAACTTTAATCATAGAAAGGACTGGAAATTGGTGAAGACATACCGACACCACACAATATCACTATCTTCTTTTTAAGAAGTGTATTCTATCGAATCCTTGGGTCTGCTAAGAAACCAGAACATGATCGATACCGAAGCATGGAAGGTAATCTCTTAGAGAACAAAAGGTGAAGGTGACCTGATGGTGATCGACATCGAAGAAGTCTCCAAGAATGCGAATGTGGCATGGGGCCAAAGGTAGTCACTCCGCTACGGGAGTCTCCGACAGCGGTTCGAAAAAGCCGGTTGTTGTTCAGAGAGATACTTCCGCCTCAACACCAGCATCGAGAGCAAGCACGTCACTCCCATCGTCCCTGTACCGGGTTTCCCGGCAGACACTCCTTTTTTTAGATGATGGTCCATGTTCCATGTAGTGGAGCAGCGGCAATGTGATGGTGACGGAAGATGTCACCACCATAGGGCTAACCCACAAAATCCTCCATCGGGCTGTCCTAGCTAGGATGTTTATCAACCAACATCTTGGGCTAGATATAGGAGAAATGAGTCAACGATGGCAATTAGTCCTGTACAATGATAACCGTAAGATAATCTGGGATCAAAGAGATCAAATACCTTTTGCCTGCATAGTAAGGATATATGTCAATTTAAATATTCTTTTTGAATTCCTCGCTAGGGGTCAATCGCCGTGAAGGTATTAAGAAAGGAACGTTACCTAGTCATCGAAGGATTCTAGAATACCTAAATGTTCAGGTGAGCCGTATGTATGAACACGTCGATCTCAGAGACTATAAGAGTTAGAGACTCCAGATTTGGAACGAAGGCTCGTCTAATCCCTAGGCCGTACAAGTTTGTTTTCGATTTTCGATAACCTTCCCATTTCCGATATACACATGTGATCGATTACAACAAAATATAGAATTTGGAAAACTTTTATTTTTTTTCAAAAATTTCTTTTGAAGACGGTTAAGAAACACCGGAGATATGGAACATTAAAGTTGAGTATGCAGTATGTGCGTACATACACACACACATACTTGCAAGCATTGACAATACGCGTAAGAATAGGGTTCAGGGTATCGTCTAGTCGAGATTTCTCGACTAGAGCTTTCTTTTTTGTTTTATTTTATTAATTTTATAAATTATTATAGTATTAATAATGCATTATCGTCAAGTAAAAATTTTTCGATTATAGCCTTCTTACGTGTTTTATTTTATTAATTATTATAGTATTAATAATGCATTTGAAGAAAACTGCATCACTAGGGAAAAAAGAAAAAGACGCGACATAGTGGAATGACAGTCTTGAAAAACTGCGTCTCACCATCCGTCGCTTTCTATATATATCGAACAAAAAAATGTGAAGAATACAGACCAACTGAGGACTGAGAAAATAAAATAGGCAATTAGAACCATCCCGCTCTACATATATCTTGGACTGTGCGGTATATCACAAGCATTTCTTGAACAGAGACAGGGTACTTGAAATAGAGCAGATATCGGCCACCTGAAGTTCTTCAGACCCATAAGATAGTAAACAGCATAAAGAGCACTCTGCTTCCACAGAGACCGCTGCAAGCAAAGCAGCACGCTTGGTAAACAAATGTGCATTTTTATACTACCTTTGACAATACGTCACATGATGTAGAGGGAAGAGAAAAACTAGTAGATGGATTCCGTCCCTACTAAAATCCAGACAGGCTACGGCATTAATACAAGATAGTTTTGTCACACCCACAAGAAGAGTTTTTCTTACCACTTCTGCAGAGAGAGAGAGAGGTGTGAAACCATACATTATAAAAATGATTCTCTAACTCATCGAGGCTCTGGTCTTGGAATGGAAGGCCCTACCATGAGCCAATGAGTAAGCGTTCCAGCATATTTCAAGCTGAAGTATGAGCATTACATCAGGTCTAGTAAGGAAAAAAGGCAGTTTTTTGAAAACATCTTATTTAAATTAGAGACTTAGAAACCCTCTAACGAGCAAAAATACTTTCTTTTGTGCAGGAGCTGAGTCTATTGGATGAGCTATGGACCTAGCATGGGGCACAATACGATATGATGTTATTATGTTATGTCATATTTTAAAATACTTTTTAATAATATTGCATAAAAATATCAATATTAAAGAGTTTGGTTTTTTTGGCAAATAGCAACTCTGATAGCAAATGACAATTTATTAAAACAAGAAGGCTCTAGTCGAGAAATCCCGACTAGACGGTACCCTGAACCCTATACTTGTGTATGCATGTGTGTGTGTACACGCATACTGCATACTGCATACTCAACTTCAATACTCTATATCTCCGGTGTATCATAACCGATTTCAATAAAAATTTCACAGATTTTCATTGTTTAGTTTAATAATTCAAATGCTATCTCAAAGTTTTCAAAATTCAAGATTTTGTTGTTATCGATCCCATGTGTATATCGATAACGCGATGAGTTATCGAAAATCAAAAACAAACTTGTACTGCCTAGGAATTAGGTGAGCTTAAGTTCCAAATCTGGAGTCTCTAGCTCTTATAGTCTCTGAGATCGACACGTTCATACATATGGACAGACGGACGGACAGACAGACAGACGGACGGACGGACGGACGGACAGACGGACATGTCTATATCGACTCGACTGTTGATGCTGATCAAGAATATATATATATAATGGGGTCGGAGATGCTTCCTTCTGCCTGTTACATACTTTTGCACAAAACCATTATACCCTTTTTAACCATTTTTAATGGGTTCAGGGTATAAAAAAAAGAAGCGCATGCCAATGATTTGTAAATTGCTTCACAAACTAGTTGTTCTATAATTCAATAGATGGTCGAAAGATTCGACTAATGGCGCCATGCATGTTTGCGTTCCGACGTTCTATTATGGGCCGCACTTTCCGCGAACTAAATTAAAATCCGCGAACTTAAAAAGATTTTTGCTTTGATTTCTGTATCTTTGTTTTCGGGGTGTGGTGCAAT
Source organism: Scaptomyza cyrtandrae (assembly GCA_035044605.1). Lineage (NCBI taxonomy): Eukaryota > Metazoa > Arthropoda > Insecta > Diptera > Drosophilidae > Scaptomyza > Scaptomyza cyrtandrae. The sequence goes on along the minus strand of JAWNNS010000483.1, from coordinate 966,199 downwards.
GTTACTTCAGTGGGCGACAATTTTCGCAAGCGAAAAGAAAATGCCGAATAAAAAAACATCGCATTTGATCGTATGAAATCGGCCAATCAATTTATTTCCAAGTCAGCCACAAACACAGCAAAACAACAACAAATTACGTAAACTACTAAAATGCCAAATTGCAGCCAGGCACCAATAGTTTTATTGCAGAAAGCCATTTCAGATAGATATATGTACCTACTTCTCCTTCTGACTTGGTTGCAATTATTTCAGAAGTGTCTCGCTGCAATGAGCGTTTCTAAAATAAAATACTCATCGTTTGCAGGAACTCGAGAGATCCCGAATAGACTTTACCCAACGATAATGTAATGAAAAAAAATGCTGAGCCCTGAAGACTGGCTCGTGTTCTTCTTCTTATACTTCTCGGCCTGCGTCTAATTGGTATTCGTTTTTGCTTTGTGATTGCTCATGCATGCATACGTATACTTCTCGGCCTGCCGCTATATTTGAATATGTTTTTGTGTGTGTGTGCACTGCTCATGCTTGTCGTGTACATGTGTGTAACTCTTATAGTTTTTCACTCGATCTGACTTCTGAATGAATGAATGAAATTGAAATCGCTGAAACACATACGTATGTATGTATATATATAATTGGACGTAGATGTACTAACGGACAGTACATTCAAGTGGCCCAACCATACCAAGCACCGGCTGGTTAACGCGCTGACCCAAGCATAAGGCGACCCACCTCCCGCCCATTTGACCGAGGGGCGCACCGCGTAACGTGCGGTTACGAAGATCGCAAACATGTAGACAAATGACGTAAGATAATTTTTTTTAGAGAGCATGCAGAAGTGGTACTAGTTATAAGGTGGGAAAGATTGTTATATACTGAAAGGGTTATGGATAGCATAGTTAGAAAAGCAAGCAGGCAGGGCTATTGGTAAAAATGTCTACTACTTCTAATAGGTACAGCTAAGTTAATTTGGTTTATTAGTATGGGGGAATCTATTTCACCATTTATTAATTTGTGAAAAAAAGGTTATTGCTAGCATAAATCTACGATGATTAAGAGAGGGAAGATTTATTAGTAAAAGTCTACTGTGGTAAGCAGGTAAATTACTACTATTGTCCCAGTTAAGACCCCGAAGGGCAAAGAGCAAAAATTGTTTTTGTACCGATTCTATTCTATCATGATGAGTCCTGTATTTGGGATACCATATACAAGATCCATATTCAAGAATAGGTCGGACAAAAGACACATAAAGAGTTTTTGTTAAGTAGGGGTCGTCGAATTCCTTCGACCAGCGTATAATGAACCCCAAGACACTTGATGCTCGATTTGAGATTAAAGCAATATGCTTGTCAAACTTAAGCTTTGGGTCCATTAGGATACCCAAATCCTCAACCAAATCAATCCGATCCAATGGTAGGTTATCCAGAAGATAGATTTAAAAAAAAGGCATTCGCCTATAAAAAGACATAACTTTGTATTTACTGCAATTGAGATGCAGTAAATTTACTTTGCACCAAGTTTGAAAATGGTCTAAGTCACTTTGCAGTCTATGACCAGACAGAAGACTTGCAGCTGACATGCATAATTTTACATCATCAGCATACATTAGTACCCGAGAATGATTAATAACAGACGGAAGGTCGTTTATGAACAGTGTAAATAATAACGGTCCAAGGTGACGTCCTTCACCAGAAGTGACCTGCACCGCTTTAGATACTGAGCCATTAAAATAGACTCTCTGAGTTCTAAAAGTTAAATAGTCTTGAATCCAAAGGATAAGATTATTGGGAAAGGCCAAAAGTTTAAGTTCATATATTAAAAGGAGGTGATTTACAGAGTCAAAAGCCTTACTGAAATCAGTGTAAATAACATCAGTTTGCAATTTGTCTTCAAAGCCCTTAATAACAAATGATGTGAATTCTAGTAAGTTAGTAGAGGTAGATCTATGTTTTATGAACCCGTGCTGGCACGGTGAAATAATGGATTTACAAAGATGTTGAAGATGCGAGGTTATTAGTTTCTCAAAAATCTAAAAATCTAAAAAATCGAAAAGCAGATAACTTGGAGATACCCCTATAATTTTGAGAATTAGATTTGTTTCCTTTTTTGTGCAAAGGAATAATATAAGACTCTTTCCAAACTTTTGGGAAAGAGCATAGCTCCACGGACAAACTAAATAATTTATGGAAAGTTTTTAAAAGATCCTGAGCACAGTACCTAAGCACACAGCTTGGTATTCCATCAGGTCCTGGAGAAAATGTGGGCTTAATAACCTGAAGATCACAAAGTAATGAGCTCTCTGTGATTTCCGGTATGAAATCAAAAAACCGTTTAGGATCCTGCTGAAACTGTAATCTACACCTAGTCAGGTAATTCCTGTAACATTGGTTATTGAGGACTGAAAAGTTGGAACGAGCAATCAAGTATGCAGAACAAGCTAACGGAGAGCTTGATTTTCTGAAACTCTTGTAGAGTTTCGATTTACGATTTTTTAGAATTGTCAACTCTCTGGTAAACCACACAGGTTTGTTTGACCTGTTTGGCGTTCCATAAGGGACACACAAATCAAATAAAGAATTTAAAGTATCATTAAAAATACTGATGCCACGTCCAAATTGTCAGACCCGTAGAGGGTAGACCAGTCAGTCAGGGCCAACAGCCGAGTAAGTTTTGCAAAATCGGTTTTCCGAAATTGACGTACTCGGCTTAAACGATTTCTACTGGGGCATAGCTCTCGGTAGGGTAAAGTGATCGACACCTCCAACGTTAAGTGGTATAAATCCTCTGGATAAGATATGGGTTGTGATCGGGTAATGGATGAGGATGATGGATCCAAAACAAAAACCAAATCAAGCATTTTATTAAGAGAATTTGGGATATCATTTTTTTGATTCAATGATATTCCAGGTAAATTAATCAACAATTTATTCTGTGCCGAGGGGGTCAGTGCGCCAGAGTCGGGACAAGAAATCCAAGTAACTTCAGCAATATTGAAATCACCGAGAACTACAAGGATATCGCGATCGGAAAGCATGCAAGAAACGGACAGTATAGCAGACAAATGAGCATCGTAGACAGAGTTATCAGAGGTAGGGGGTATATACGAGCAGGTTATAAAAATACCAAAACCATTAAAAGACAACTTAACAGCAACAAATTCTATATCTATAGAACCACCAAGACACTGATTTTAAACGACGAGATATTCCTAGTATAATTAAATTTGAATTTCTCCACCTTGAAATTGGCTTTAGATTTGGCCTTAATATAGACCGTGACATCTTCTGATGTCAAATCAGGGGGAAGCCTTGAAACAAATACTTGTTTTTTAGGTGGAACGGCAACCAATTTTTTAATTATGTCTTCAACCGAAGATACATTTTTATCTAATGGAATATTTGGCTCTTTGGGTATATTAGGTTTGTTTGGTTGAACTACGTCAACTCTACTCACCACCAAAGAGACCGAAGGACCGGGATTAGATGAAACAACATCCATAGGGACCATAGCGTTTACATCCGTTATCTCGTTAATTATGGGGACTGGGGTAGAAGAATTGTTTTTTAGTCTATATTTATTTTTGGTCTCAGGATTATTTGGCTGAATTTCAGACATGACCGGTCCCAAAGACGGCCCAACATTGGTTTTTTTGCGCTTAGGAGAATCACTCAAGAGATTTTTCTCCTTAAAGTTTCTCTGCACAGTTGAGAAATTATCGCACATTTTTTTCAATTGGCCGAAAACTCCTTCAAAGCCAAGCTGAGTCTCCATAAAGTTTGCCATGTCTTTTTTCCGCTCCAAACAAGACCAACATGGCCACTCTAAATTAGTGGTGCCCATCAAGTCGATGACTCGGCCGTTAAGACCAGCACATTTTTCATGTGCGACATTTGGGCACATCCAGCAGCTAATAAAAGCCATCTTTTTATTGGTGCGAACTTGGCGCCCGTGTTGTATAAATTATAAAAAAAAAAATAAATAAACAAATAAAAATACAATAAATAAGAGAGAGACACAAATTAATTTTTTTTTAAATTAATGATTGAAAAAAATACTGCTCAAGAAAATAAGAAGTTAAGGACAACCCTAGGGTTGATAGTAAGAATACGCTTGTAAATACTCACAAACCAAAACACAAACAAAAACGTACCGGCGCGAGCGCAGCAACCGTAAGCAGCAACAACGGAATAATTAAAACCGGGACCAGCACCAACACAAAAGAGCGCGTGAGAGCCAAAAACGGTTTTATGCACAGAGAGCGAGCACAGAAGAACTAAAAGAGTGCAAGTATGAAAATACAAAAACAAAATACTAGCAGGGCAAAGCAAACTAAGCAACTTAAGCAATGAGCTTTGACTGCAGTTCGTTTTTGTATTTTGGCACTTGCAAAATAAATGCAAATAAATTATTTAAATTAATGTTCAAAACTTGGGCTTACAAAACCGACGAAACCCAAAGTCATAAAACTATTTATTTGCACAGAGTCGCGAAATTAAAAACAAACGTAAAACGCACAAAATCAAAAAAAACGAAGAGCACAAAAAAAAAAACACGTCCGTTGCTAAGCAAAGAGAGTATATATAAAAATAATATTTTATTGTATTTTCATATGTATATATATATTTCATATAAAAGGAAAATAATTTTGATTGTGTTATAAAATTTTGTTGTGTCATCCAAAAGGTATGTAAGTAATGTGTGTATGCATGCCTGTGTGCAAAAACAAAATCATTAAAAAAGGGAAAAAGGGTATATTGTTTGTGTGCAAAAGTATGTAACAGGCAGAAGGAAGTAAAGGGTTCAGGGTATCGTCTAGTCGAGATTTCTCGACTAGAGCCTTCTTGTATTTTGCAATGAGAATGTAAAGTAAGAGGGGAAACCAGAGTTTTTTATTTCTGTTAACTTTTCACATTTTTCAAGCCTTTTAGCACCTATTTCCCCTCAACTCGTTGTATCTTTTCGGTTATCTTCTCGGACTACCGCTATGTTTGAATATGATTTTGCTTTGTATGTCGTCTGCACATGCTTTGTCTCATGTACTTTTGGCACTGTCTGTTTATGCTGAAAGCCTAATTCATATTTCGCAGCATGAACACATATCAATGTATCCATTCCCTTACTCTTGTAAGCTAAGAGTGCCTTAGAAAGAATTAGCAAACCAATTGAATATTTTCTTAAGTTTATCATGTGAAATTGTTGGGCTGCTGGTTATTTTGCTTTCAAATAGAGTAAATTTGCTTGTTATAGACTGAACCCACTAAAAAAAGGGAAAAAGGGTATATTGCTTGTGTACAAAAATATGTAACAGGCAGAAGGAAGTAAAGGGTTCAGGGTATCCTCTAGTTGCGATTTCTCGACTAGAGCCTTCTTTCTTGTGTGTTAAAATTTTTTTCTTGGCGACAAATGAGTATGTACATATCATGTATGTTTGTGTTTGTATTCTCATTGGTGTCGAAGGCAAATCGTCTGCAGTGGGCTTGGGCCGTCTTTTTGTGTATGCATGTTTTTGCGTCTAACGGGACTAGGCAGAACGCAAAAATAATAACAACAACAACACGTGACGGTTGTCGTTCCTGAAACGTACACGCTGCTCAATGTGTTTAAGTACCCTTTATTACAATGTTCAATTAAAGTCAATGAAATTATTCAAATATATTTTTAATACAGGGACAAGTATTTGAATGCAAAATGTGTTTATTTTATGGTTAGTGTTAATTTGGTATTTAGTCAATTTATTTCTGTTCAATAAGTCATTAATGATCTACCTAACTCCCAATGTATACACATGTATATGTATGATAGAAGTCATAGTTAAGTATCTCACGATTAGCCATACAATTGCACATAAATCATATAAAGTCTATACTACTCTCCCATTTGAGGCATAGCAAGCAGACAGAAACAAAAGTCAAATATTTAAAATCTCAACTTCGTCCACCACACAACGGCAAAATGAAGTGCGACAACGTTTAATCTTCGTCTGGCGCATCACACGCTCCGATCTAATGAGAATCCGTGTACACTAAGATTCTCATTGGAGTTGAAAAGCAAAAACGATATTCATTTCCCCAGGTGCTTATTTCAGGTTTTATCGTTTCTGTTAAAAAAGAGGGGTAGCTTGTTTCCTAACTTTCTTTACATAATCTTTGCAATCAACCTAGATGTGCTTTAAAGCTGCTTATGGAATTAATGGATTCACACTTCATTTAATATTCCCATTACCGCTTTTAAAGAATTGGATGCAGATTTGTTATTGTACTGCTAAGACCTCAGAGCAAAACAAAGAGAAATTGTTTTTGCACCGATGCTATTGTATCAATCCTGTATTTAGGCTATCATATACAAGACACATTTGTAAGAATCGGTCGTACAAAAGAAATATACAACGCTTGTGGTAAGTAGGGTTCGCCGAATTCCTTTGAACAGCGCTAGAAAAATAAGCGAGATACGTGTGCTGCAACGATTTGCACCCCTCTATGTATAAATTTGCTATAGATTTTCTGCCAATCAATCTTGACTCAGTGTCAAACGCATTAGTACCGACATATTTGCAGAGCTTTCACTTCTTTAACGGTGTTAAAGAAAATGTTGCATATTTGCAGAGTGCATGAGGGACATTGCACAAACCCAATATACTCTTCAACTTCGGTATCAGACTATTGAAATTGTGTTATTCGCTTTTTAAACATAAACCGAAAAATGGCCTGTTTCCTTTGTTTGTAAAAGTAAAGTATCCGCTGACTATTTTTTTAATTTATGCTGAAAATTAATAAGTTGCCTATTAGTAACTGCCAAATTCTACGGTCAGACCCATCCTGCACACTATGGCCTTTTGACTGTGGTTCCTTTTCTAGGGTTTCTTTTGTGAGCGCTCAGCAAAATTGCATGTATAATAACACCCCAACAAATACCGAACGTATTTAAAAAAGGGACAAAAACTCCTGGGGTCCTTTTCTCTTTTTATGTTCAAAATAAAGCGACTGCATCAAAAATAATAGCAAAGCAGTACAAAATAATTAGAATATGCATACTATACGAAATAAATAGAAACATTAAAAAATTAACATATAAATTAGCACAGCAGACATTAAAGAATGCACGCCCGTTTTTGTTTTCAACATTAACTTCTGTGCTATAAATTTGAGAATTAAAAAATATTTTTTGTTTTCTACTGTTATATTTCTAGTTGAACGCATTTTGTTGACTGTTGTTGGCTGCAATATTTCGGGAAAAGAGTTGAATCATTGTTTCCTTTGAATGAGTGCCCTGTTTGGGAGTTGGTGCTGCCTAGCAAAAAAAGACCTCGTCGTTTGGTATTCTCTGTCCTCGACAGCAAACAAGGAAACTACACAGCATTTTAAAGCAACCCATATTTCCTAACAACCACATAATCACCCTCACAATAAAACTGCTGACACCTTTGAAAAAATGTTCACGCTTATAAAACACAAAACAAAACATCCGAACTAATGAAGCGAAGCCAATCCAAACGGACAGTAAGAGTTTGCGGAAGATGATGGCAACAAAGTAAGTTGACAATTTTCAACGTCGCACACCGGGCCGAATTGCCAAATAGTAGGCATAAAGTCAACGTTTTTGTTAAAGCAAATTTAATAAAATGGAATGGAATAATTTAAAAAGATGGAATATGAAGAAAATAATTTAGACCAGCTTTAAAAAGTCAGGTCAGATTAGACAACTGACTTTTGTGACTTTTGTTTTCTTTGTGCGCTTAGCACTGTCACACGCTGGAAAAATAAAATTTTGTAAACAAAAGAGAAAGCTCTAGTCAAGAAACCTCAACTAGCAAGTACCCTGAACCCTAGACCTGACGCGTACGCCCGTGCCTGCACGCGTACCTCACCAATTCTTGAAGACTTAACTTCAATCTTTCATATCTCCGGTGTTTCACAAAATTTTCATACAAATTTCACAGATTTTCATAATTTCGGCTAACGTTTCAACACACATCTCCAAGTTTTTCAAATTTAAGGTTTTATTTTTAGCAATACCATGTGTATATAGAGTTATCGATAATTTTAAACAAACTTTTTCTACCTATGGCCTAGACGTGATTATGTTCCAGTCTGGAGTCTGAGATCGACACATTCATGCATATAGACGGACGAACAGACGGACACGACTATATGGACTCGGCTGTTGATGCTGACCTGATATATATAATATATATAAAAATATATATTTTGAGGTCGTGAGATTTTGTCGATCCCTCAAAAGAGAATTCGCCAAATAAACAAAAGATCATGTGAATGACAGATCTTTTAGAATAAAACTATTTGAATACACAGATTAATCACTTGACTGCTGGTTTAAAACAATTTTAAATAAAAGAAAGAACCTCCAAATGACTCTTGTCAAAAGTTTTAGCGGGCATGAAATCGTGCCAACTGTTCAATCGAAAATAATATTTTAAAAATTGCATGTTAGAATCGAAAGTATCAAATTATAAATGATTACCAAAAAAAAAAAAAAACATAAGCACAGAAGAAATTGAAAAGCATGTGGGAGCGAAAACTCAAACGATGGCAATATGCGAGAAAAGCTTTTTCAAATATGCAATTTTGCGCACATATTTTAGAGCTCGACTTGGAGTTACTTAAGAGTCTGCTTACTGTTTTAATAGCTATTAACTGCAAAAGTGTAATCGATGGTCTACCATTTCAAAAAAGTTCTCTCATAAAACCATTAAATTAAAAATGTTGCATCACCCATGGTATCAAATGTCTACAAAACATTCTAGCTTAAAATCACGGACCATAGCTGCCTTAGTAATGCCGGTAGGCTATCTTATGTAATTATTATATATTTCAAATATCTATGCATTCATCAGATCCCCTTATTTCAAGTATGTGCATTAAGAAAAGGGCTTATAAAAGCACCCAATAACATTTCTCCAAATAATGTTCAGTCTTCCTTATGACAAACGTTCGGATGGTGATAAAATCAAATGATATACATCCATTTTCGTTTAAAATAGCTCTTGAAAACTTTAAGCTTTAAATTTTAGCTTTTTGGTCACAGCTCTCAACACTTTTTTGTTTGATCACGTATACGCTATATTACCATATATGGTCGGTCGGGGTAGGTGAAATTAAAATTAAATATTTAGAGAGTTATACATATATATCAAGTATACCAAGTTCTATCTGCAATATTTGAAACAATGCAAAACAAATTAATTGGCGATTCGACCCAGTTTTTAGCATTGTAGAAATCAAAAACCTATGGTCGACTTACAAATTCATTTTGTTTAATAAAGGGAGCTACAAATAGCCCCAAACACTTTGGTTTACGGAATTTGGACAGTTATTTGGGTTTTTAAAGTGGTTCATTTATACTATTTTCAAACAAGGTTTTTTTTTGGTTCAAATGTCATGTTTGGGAACGCATAAAAGCCGAATAGGAATACCGATTTAAATAAGGTTTATTGGCGTTTTACTGAATAGCTACTTTTGTATCTTATTTTCCAACTTTGTTTTGAATTTTTGTTTTGAATTCTGTTTTGATATTTATTGTCTAAATTTAATATCTAAATTAAATATCAAAATATGGGCTTGCCCTTTATTGCCTTTTATGAGAACGAGCGATTTGAACTGCTTGAAAAAATTATATATTGAAAAAGCTAGGCAAGCTGTAAAATGCAATCGCAATCATCGGACACAAAGATTATGTAAATCAAGATAGGAAACAAGCTACCCATCTTTTTTAACAGAAACGATAAAACCTGAAATAAGCACCTGGAGAAATGAATATCATTTTTGCTTTGTCAACTCCAATGAGAATCTTAATGTACATGGATTCTCATTAGATCGAAGAGTGTGTTATTGATAGAATATCTTAACGACATCACAGATAGCAAAAAATCAAGAGAAAGCTATTTGACTTTCAGGAGTTAAAGGTATCGGAAGCGGATGAGCATAATTATGAACATGGCATTTCTCCGTTGCATGCTAGGGTCAGATAGATGGAGTTCACGCTCAAATAAGCATTCACTATTCCACGAAAAGATGACGACTCTGATGACATAAGAAGAAGGGAAAGTATACAAAAATGGAATAAGCAACTGAAGTTCTTAGCGGAGTTTGGACTAAAAGTCGACTGCCCCACTCAAAAGCTTAGGAAACACATAACGGACGTCCTTCAACAACGATGAGGCAACTGCTAAGATAGCAGAAATTCATCAAGATGTCATAAAAAGGGTTTAGATTAATATACATATAGCTGTGGCGAAAATTTTGATGCTTGCAAAAATGGAAAATATTCTATGTAGACAAGAGCTTTTATCCGCGTAAAAAATCCTATCTCCTACATCGAAACTTAATTGGATCATGCGGTGCACCTTATACAACGACTACTTTTAACGATGGGAGAGTTGTCAGAAGAAGCCTAAGAATCTAAAAACAAGGATTATGCTAACACGTGCAAAATATCTCGAAATAAGAAAAAACAAGTAAGAAGGGAGAGAAATCCCGACTAGACGATACCCTGATCCCTATACTTTACGCGTACAGGCAATGCTTGCAAGTATGTGTGAGTGTGGTCGTACACACACTGCATACTGCATACTCAACTTCAAGGTTCCATATCTGGGATGTTTCTTAACCGATTTTAATAAAAATTTCACAGATTGTTACTATTTTGATTAATAATTAAAGTGTCATCTAAAGTTTTTTCAAAGTCAAAATTTTATTGTTATCGGTCACATGTGTATATCGGAAACGGGATGAGTTATCGAAAATCACTTGTACTGCCTAGGGATTAGGCGAGCTTAAGTTTCAAATCTGGAGTCTCTAGCTCTTATAGTCTCTGAGATCGACGCGTTCATACATACAGACGGACAGACGGACGGACGGACAGACGGACGGACGGACAGACGGACAGACGGACATGGCTATATCGACTCGACTGTTGATGCTGATAAAAAACGTATATACTTTATAAGGTCGGAGATGCTTCCTTCTGCCTGTTTCATACTTTTGCACAAAACCATTATACCCTTTTTTCCCATTTTTAATGGGATCGAGGATAAAAAAAAATTACGGATTTATTTGACATGATTTCAGCTTCTTTTGATTTCCGAGGAATTAGCCAACATATATTCACGACTTATGTTAAGTCTTTTTGGTCATGATATAAATAATTATATTGACAACATTTTAAATAAAAATAAATATTTTTAGTAATTATTCTTTATCATTGTCCCTTTAAAAGTTTTAAAATATCTCTTTTCGTTCAAAAGTTAAGATTTTTGCAATGCTAACTTAGAAATTCCAGCCACAGTGCGACGGGAAAAACGAGCAAACGAGTCATTGAGCATTGAAAAAAAACAAGTTAGAAGGCTTTAGTCGAGAAATCCCGGCTAGATGATAACCTAAACCCTTTACTTTACGCGTACAGTCAGTGCTTGCAAGTATGTGCATACTTCACTTAACATTAATGTTTCATGTCTCCGGTGTTTCTCACCCGATTTCAATTTCACAGATTATCATTATTTCGTTCAAAGTATCAAACGCCACTTTTCCAAATTCAAGATTTTGTTGTTATCGATGTCCTGTGTATATCGAAAACGGGAAGAGTTATCGAAAATTGAAAACAAACTTTTTCTGTCTAGGGAATAGGCGAGCTTATGTTCTAAGTCTGGAGATTCTAGCTCTTATAGCCTCTGAGATCGACGCGTTCATACATACGGACGGACAGATTGATGGACAGACGGACGGACAGAAGGACGGACGGACGGACAGACGGATCAACTCGGCTGTTGATGCTGATCAAGAAGATATATACTTTATGGGTTCTGCCTGTTACATACTTTTGCACAAAACCATTATACCAATTTTTAATGAGTTCAGGGTATAAAAACAGGAGGGTTAAGTGACATCGAGTGGGCATAATACCCCAACCTTATCTATACAGCCCAAATACAAACATATTTTCAATATTTCAGCTTTAAGGGTGTCAAAAATTATTGCGTTTATGCAGACAGAGGATATGAAAGTTTAAAAACATAAAGTCGGTCCGGAGTAAAAGAGCAGAGTTATATTTTGTTAAAATACAAATAAAAACTAACTTCAGAAAGAAGAATAGAATAAAAGAGCGGTACAGAAATTTATTTAAACGCCGTTCCGTTTTTATACCCTGATCCCATTAAAAATGGGAAAAAGGGTATAATGGTTTTGTGCAAATGTATGTAACAGGCAGAAGGAAGCATCACCGACCTTATAAAGTATATACATTCTTTATCAGCATCAACAGCCGAGTCGATCCGTCTGTCCGTCCGTCCGTCCTTCTGTCCGTCCGTCTGTCTGTCCGTATGTATGAGCCAACCGATCTCAGAGACTATAAGAGCTAGAGACTCCAGATTTGTAACTTAAGCTCGCCTAATCCCTAGGCAGTACAAGTTTGTTTTCGATTTTCGATAACTCATCCCGTTTTCGATATACACACGGGATCGATTACAACAAAATCTTGAATATGGAAAATGAAAAATTTGAGATGGCATTTGAATTATTAAACTAAACAATGCAAATCTGTGTAATTTGTATTGAAATCGGTTGAGAAACACCGGAGATATGGAACATTGAAGTTGAGTATGCATTATGCAGTATGCGCGTAGACACACACACACACATTCTTGGAAGCACTGACTGTACGCTTAAGGTATAGGGTTCAGGGTATCATCTAGTCGGGTTCGACTAGAGCCTTCTTACTTGTATTTAGTTGTTCGTTTTGTTGTATCCTTTCCCCTTGTTATTACTTCTGCAGCGACGGCAGTAAAAATGCAGCCTGCCTCCCAGCTCTTCCGCGAACTGCAACTTATGCAACATCATAAGCCCATTGCGTTTTTAATTAGTAACAGCGCGTTTGCCAGAATGCCAGGACATTGGTCAGACAAATGCTTGAAGAGAGGAGCTGCAAAGGGTACTTCAAAATCTAGATGTCACAGAGCCCCAGTTACAGTTACAGTCTCAGTTCAACGTCCAGTTACTTTGTGTGACAGCAGAAAAATCAAATGACCATGCAAATTTTTTGTGCTAGGTTGAAAAAGCTACTGAAAGGGGTCGAGCAGAAAAACTAAAGGCAAAGCTCGAAAAGTAAAACAAATAAGGTAAAAATATCTAATTGCGTTACCAAAAGAAAAGCAAACGTTAAAAAAATTTTTGTTGCTAAAATTATAAAGTTGCGGTTTTGTGGTCAGTTAGATGGTCAGTAAAAACTTAGGTTGGGAATAAGATTTGCTGCATTTTAAATGCAAAAGTTGGGAATACAACAGCGGCAACAAAATTTAATAGATTAAAGCACACTTCTTTTTTTATACAAGTAAAACATGTCTTGAAATTCATAGTTATCATATTGAAGAGTTGTTTATTTGATATCGAAAGTGTTTTTAAAATTAGAAATAATAATTTATCTTTTTATTATTTAATATTATTATTAAACGTAGATGAACATTCAAGTGGCCCAACAATAACAAGCACCAACTTGTTGACGCGTACGCGTAGGAGTGGCACTGTGTATTAAGTAGGAAAGATCGTTATATGTTGCACATAAGATCCGAAAAGGGTTATGTATAGCATATTAAGAGTAACAGTCTTGAAGTGAGTTAGGTAAGAAATTTCTAGTATTCCCTTAGGAACTGCAAAGCTGGTTGATTAATTCAGAAGAATAAGTTTGACCATTGAATATATAAACAAGTAAGAAGACTCTAGTCGAGAAATCCCGACTAGACGATACCCTGATCCCTATACTTTACGCGTACAGTCAGTGTTTGCAAGTATGTGTGTTTGTATGTACGCACATACTGCATACTGCTACACAACTTCAATATCCCATATCACCGGTGTTTCTTAACCGATTTCAATACAAATTTCACAGATTGTCATTATTTTGTTCATTATTTCAAATGCTATCTCAAAGTTTTTAAAATTCAAGATTTTGTTGTTATCGATCCCATGTGTATATCGAAAACGGGATGAGTTATCGAAAATCGAAAACAATCTTGTACTGCCTAGGGATTAGGCGAGCTTAAGTTACAAATCTGGAGTCTCTAGCTCTTATAGTCTCTGAGATCGGTTGGCTCATACATACGGACAGACAGACGGACAGACGGACGGATAGACGGATAGACGGACGGACGGACAGACGGACATGGCTATATGGACTCGGCTGTTGATGCTGATCAAGAATATATATACTTTATGGGGTCGGAGATGCTTCCTTCTGCCTGTTACATACTTTTGCACAAAAGCATTATACCCTTTTTTCCCATTTTTAATGGGAACAGGGTATAAAAAAAAAATAAAGATCTATTAATAAAAGTCAACTATGGAAAGAAGGTAAGTATGAATTCAGGGTATCTTCTAGTCGGAATTTATCGACTAGATCCATCTTACTTGTTTCCTGCAGTACTTTCCTTTCCTCTAATAAAAACTTTGACTAACTAGAAAGCAGATTATTTTTCAAGCTAGCACGAATTTTTTAAACGTCGTCTACCACTTCGGATTTTTGACAGAGTTCTGTCAAGTCAGTGGATTAGCCGTCATTATTTAGATACAACTCTAAGCCTGATTTAATTCCCATTCTTTGGGAATTTTTAAATCAAAACGACAACATTGAAACTCGAACGGAACGGGTAAAACTTGATATATATTTGCACAATAAAAACTGTGCAAAAGCAATTCAAAATGCATACAAAAAACATAACGAAAGGGGCAATAGTCGAAATACTTTTGTGAGATGAAAATATGCCTTTTTTAGTTTTTTTTTTCCTATATTTTGAACACCGCATGAAGTTTTCCAACTTTTATTTTTGCAATGGAAAACACAAATTAAAGGAGTTGAAAACATCAATCGTAAAAAAGTTGCTAAGACGTTTTAAACTTAAGGGTTTTGCACCATGTGCTTAGGAACGTATACTTTTGTGACTCACCATATGAAACAGATAGAAGGTACCATTTCAGACCCCATAAAGTCTGTCCGTCAGTCTGTCTATATAGGCTATATACTTCAGATTCATGTATTTGGAAAACCCAAATGCTTGTTTTTGAAACTATACACAAAATATTAAAAATCTGTAAAATGTTCCTCGACATATGTCCAGAAACGTTGGATATATAGCAGATTGCAATTTGGTGATGCAATTAGTATGCAATGTAAACACTCAGAATGTCTGGAATTCTCGACTTTTTATAGTTGTGTAGTTATAATTATAGATATGTTTTTTATAAACTGTGAATTTTGCGAAATAATTTTTTTGAGTATAATTTTAATGTTCAAACAAAAAAACCTTACAAAATTAAATGTCCTGTGGATAAAACCTTATACGATCTGGATGGCTAGGGCGGAAAAGTCGCCAATTGTTGCAAGACATACAGGAGCACTTGTGATACAAATTGAAAGATTGGCATAATTAGAAATTATAATTAAATTATTAAAATTATTATTTTTATTTGGCGTATAAAAACTTTTAGCCTGATGCCTAGTGCGCGTCTTCGTTGGTACCATCAAGGATTGAAATGACGTCGGTGACTTGGTCCTGCCAACGCGTACGGCGTCTTTATCTTCTTCGCTGTCCGCTTACAACTGCATCGTATACCCTACGAGCTGGAGTTTTTTCTCGTATACGTGAAACGTAATCCAGTCATCATAGTCGCTAGGCATAAGTTCCGCGCTTCATTCCTACTACTACAAAACTCTATGCTCTGAAAATCACGCCTTTCGTGTTACCACTTCTTGCGTCTGAAAAAACGTTTATCCTCTCTTCTGCTTCTCCTTAACCCTCCACTATTGTTCGTGTATTTTTGGCTTGCAGTTTTTTTTGGTACACAGCGTCTTTTATATTTGTCGCTTTCGGACACTCCTGGTTTTACCGTTTATTCCTTGTAGGATAAAGCTGGCACCAAGCACTTCTACCGCCGAGGCTCGCAAAGAGTGAGATATGTGCGCCCACATATCGCTGGTGCTTTTAGCTATGTAGTGGTCTGGCTCAGTAAATCAGTGAGTGAGTCGAGTAGAAAGCATCCTTTGTGTGTGTCGTTTGCAGCTTTTAGATGTCCGGACTTTTATACCTTGAACCCATTAAAAACGGGTAAAAAGGGTATAATGGTTTTGTGCAAAATTATATAACAGGCAGAAGGAAGTATCTCCGACCCCATTAAGTATATATATTCTTGAACAGCATCAACAGTCAAGTCGATATAGCCATGTCCGTCTGTCCGTCCGTCCGTCTGTCCGTATGTATGAATGCGTAGATCTCAGAGACTATGAGAGCTTGAGACTCCAGATTTGGAACTTAAGCTCGCCTAATCCCTAGGCAGTACAAGTTTGTTTTCGATTTTCGATAACTCATCCCGTTTCCGATATACACATGGGATCGATAACAACAAAATCTTGAATTTTGAAAACTGAGATTGCATTTGAAATATTAAACAAAATAATAATAATGGAACATTGAAGTTGAGTATGCAGTATGCGCATAGACACACACAAACATTCTTGCAAGCACTGACTGTACGCGTTAAGTATAGGGTTCAGGGTATCGTCTAGTCGGGACTTCTTGACAAGAGCCTTCTTACTTGTTTTAATATATTTCGATGCGGAATTTTTGACACACATGACCGTGTGCAAACCTTAGCTGCAACTGCCTTGCATATATCGTAACATTATTGATCTGATTCCAAGTCAGTTCATCGGGGAAGAGCCTTGATGCTTTGTGAAGGAACTACCATATTGAAATCATTGCTCGAGGTGTTTTCATGTGGACTTAATCGCCCGAAGGTTGCTCCAAAGATCCACTCCCGCTCAATTTTGGCATTAAAATCTAAAATTTTTTCGTTCATTGGAAAAAAGTGAGTGACACGGCGCATCAGCGTGGCACCTACAATGAAGCGCCAAATAGCTAAAATGATCAATCTGACCTTATCAACTGTGCAACACATCATTCAGCGCTTCGACCGCGAAAACCGAATATGATATGTTGGGCGGAAAAGTATCTACAAATAAGGGAAAATCCAAAGTTTTTGGCCGCAAAACTGACTTAACAGTTGCAGTACGAAGTGGGGAAAGAGTGCTGTTGCGGAAACTTTGCGCCGGTAGAAGCCCTCAAAAGCGAAATAAACAAAATGATTAGGATGACGCTCGCCAAATCCACATGGACTTGTTTTTGCAGATGAGTAAAAATTCAACATTTTTTGCTCAGACGGTTGGAATTCCGAACGTCCAATACCGAGCTGGATCCCAAAAACTTAAAGAGAACAGTCAAAAACATAAAACAAATTGGTGCCTTTAGATTTTTAGATTTTTCTAGCTTAAACTTAATGACACATTAAATTTTTTTTCTTAACACTGTTTCAAATATGCGAACCGCAGTTAAAATAACTATCCAAATTCAATTAACCAAGGTCTTTCGGGCTATTTGGAGTTCTTTTTATTAAACACAATTAATACGGGCATAAAAATCGACCATCAATTTGGCCATTGTGCGCCGTTGAGATCGGCCAAGTTGAGCTTAGAGATGAGTTTTACGTCCAGACACGTCTGTTTTGGTGCCAAGTCAACTTGCGGCATACGACAGCGGACGGGTCGTTCGATTCTAGCTCTAACAGTACCTTCGGCACTTCACATAGCGCAATATGTTATTTAAAGGTAAAAGTAAGCTTTAGCTTTTGCGGTATATGCGGAAGCCTAACTTTGCTTTTATTTTAGAAAACAATTTTTGATTAAGGTAGTTATGTGTCTAGGTATCAGTTTGAAACAAAATATTTGATGTCAAGCTCCATCTGTATTATACCAATATATGTAAACTTATATTATACAATATATGTAAACTCTAGTCGAGTGGTTGGACTAGGATATACCCTGAACACTAGACCTCACACGTACGGCCATGCTGCACTACTCCACCAATGGTTAAGGACTAAACTTAAACCCTAATCTTCCATACCTCGGGCCTAAACGTCGTAAAACGGATCAAGACTGTTGATATCAACCCCGAGCGTGTGGTCGTTTCAAAAAAGACCAAAGGGATGGTGAAGCTGGCAGAAAGAAAGATGTCTTCGGAACCAGCAAGCTCTGCAAAAAAGTTGTCCCTCGGAAAAACCAGGCAATTGGAGTGAAAAAGAAAGGCACGAGCTCCGGCAAGGCACCAACGGAGGCCATTCTGATTTGACCCATTCTGATTCCCTCAAGCGGGATATGCTCAACATCGGGGATGTCAAGATTGGTCTAGTTTTGAGGACTGTGAAAGGGCAAAAGATGGCGGTAGTTGAGATGAGTACGCGCGACGCATTTTACTTCCTGCGGCGCGGGAAGATATACATTGGATGTGTTACCTGCCGAGTGCGGGAGCGGACATCGGTGACGCGCTGTTATAGATGCGTTGGTTACGGGCATGTTGCTAGGGGGTGCAAAGGGCCTGTTCGTAGCTCCTTGGAGTAGGCGGACACAAGGCCATGATATGTGAGGCGCCGGCAGCCTGCGCTCAGAAAGGCCAAAAATAAGATAACGCAATGATTCGTGTTCTTCAGGCACACACGAATAGGAGCCGAACTGCCAACGTTTTGTTTTGTCAGTGGTTTATCTGGGTGAGGTGTGGGACGACGACTTTTTTCAGTTGCTAGCTCACGCCGAATCAGCCGATCCAAAGCTATAGAGGACAGCTAGAGAGGCAAAGTGGTTGCCGGGGACTTTAACGCGAAGTCGCTGGAATGGGGTATTACCTACCCCGACGACCGTGGTAAGCTCGTTATGGTGATGGTAGCGAAAGCTGGCCTTCTGGTTTTAAATGAAGAGAACGTGACGACTTTTCGGCGACTGGGATATGGGGAAACAATTTCCGATGTCTCATTCGCCTCGAAGAACCTCGGGCCGTTCATTCGGGAATGGCAAGTCATTGAAGACTACATCGGTAGTGACCACCAAAACATCACGTTTGATGTTAACAACCGTAGTCCCAACAAAGGGTAAATCCCAGATTATTCGTTAAATGGAACATAGCGCGGCTAAGGGCCGAGTCTTTTGAGAGGGAAATAGAGAAGTATAGAAGAATAGAGAAGTAGCTGCAGAAAAACTGGCTACTTCAAACATGAATATTATCAGGGCGGTCTGTGAGGCTTCCAGGCCCCGCCACGGGAAAAAGCAGGTTTACTCGTGGAGACTAGAGATAGCGAACCTGCGCAGAAAGTGTCACAAGCTACGCCGTGTTGCACAACGGGCGAGAAACCATTAAGTCGGCGGAGCATAAGGCCGCAAGATAGGAATTACGACGAGCTATTAACCAGAGCCAGGCCTGCTGCTGGACGGATTTGGTTGCAGACGGGAAGGGATACCTGGGGACTGGGCCGCAAACTTGTGACCCGAAAACTGGGGGCCTTGAAATCTGTGGAAGCCAAAGAAGCTGCGATAATGGAAAACATAGTCGCCGCGCTGTTCCCACAGCACCCGATCAGGCCGCAAAGGGAATGGAGCCAGATGGAAGTAACCCCACTCTTTACCCACTGAGAACTGGAAAACGCGGTTCTCACGATGAAGGATATGAATGCACCTGGTCCGGATGGGATACCGAATAAGGCCCTGAAGCTGGTCTACCATCAGAACCTAGGACTTCTACTGCGCATGTATAATGCCTGCCTAGCTAATGGAGTTTTCTTCTCGTGTTTGAAAACTGCAAGGCTGGTGCTCATCAGCAAAGGAAAGGGTGATCCGGAGTCTCCATCGTCCTACCGCCCGTTGTGTATGCTGGATACAGCGGGAAGGGTGATGGAGAAGCTGATTAAGTCCAGGTTAACGGCAGCAATCCGCAACGCCGGGGGACTCTCAACGAGGCAGTACGAGTTTAGGGCGGACCGGTCCACCAGAGACGCTGTCCTTGATGTAGTTGCAGCAGTGGAAAGAGTCGAGTACCATAAGCGGACCTCGCGTCGCGTTGTACTTCTTGTAAATCTCGACGTAAGAAATGCGTTTAACTCGGCGAGCTAGACAGATATGATGGAGGTTCTGCAGCACACTTTCGGGGTTCCGGCTTATCTACCTCGAATAATCGACGCCTACCTAGCGCGGACTATTTTATGAGACCAGAGAAGGCGTCCGCAAAAAAAGGTGGTCACGGCACGGGTGGCGCAGGGATCTATCTTAACACCGGATCTTTCGAACGCAACCGACGAAGGACTTTTAAGACTGGAAATGCCAGAGGAGGCGTGCTTGGTTGGGTATGCAGATGTCGTTGCTGCACTGGTAGCAGCGCGAGACCTGGTCAGGCTCAACCGAGTGATTAGAACTGATGATAGTTGGATGGCGGAACATGGGCTATCACTGGCGCTGAACAAGTGGTAGTCCTGACCAAAAAAAGGATACCGACGATAATCTCATTGAGAGTCGGTGAGGCTACGGTGAGGTCGAAGACTACGGTTAAATACCTTGGCATAATGATAGACACCAAGCTGTGCTTCTTCCAACAGATAAAACAGTCGGCAGACAAAGCTGCAGCTGGTGTGAAGGCGCTCAGTAGGCTAATGGCCAATGTTGGGGGCCCGACCTCTAGCAGACGTCGGCTCTTGATAAATGCGAGTCGGTGATGCTCTATGGGGCTGTGATATGGGCCAATTTTCTTGACAAAGGCATGTACCGGAAGAGGCCCGCGTGTATTGCCCCGGATGTAACGACAACGCGGAGCACACGTTCTTGTCGCAATTGGAACTGGTAGCACCTGAAGCTAAATCAGGAAACAAGGACAGAGTAACTGGGACCGTGTGGCTTCATACACGCAGGGAATCCTGAGAGTAAAGAAAGCCGATCTGGTTTGAGCTCAGAGCGATATTGAGTCCGAAACGAACGAGCGGGAAGTGGAGCGCCTTTAGGGACATGAAGGACCTTGCCTGAAGTAATGTGATAAATAGTCCCCGGCAAACGTCCAGGATCAGTCGACTGGGTCGACCGAAGAGGAAGAGAGAGATGTTTGTTTTATTTTTTTATTTTTCATTTCATAGAAATGTTATTTCTAGTCGAAGCAGAATTTTTAAATAAAAAAAAATAAATAAAAAATATATCTCCAACGCAGTAAAAAGTACTAAAATGTTTATCGACTGTATCGATTTAAACTCAATGAACAGCTGACGCTCAGGCCTGGAATAAGTGTCGATAAAATCAGATGGTCCCGTCCAAAAAGACAAAAATTGCAATGAAATTGAACAATACAAAGACGAAAGAAAGATGTGAATAAAGATTCAGCTTGGATATATTGTGTATACCTTAAACCCCATAACAATTGGTTTTGTGCAGAAAGAGGCATCTCCGACCCCATAAAGTATTTATATTCTTGACCAACACGACGAATCGATATATGTCCGTCTCTGTCCATGTTCATTTCCGTCTGTCCGTCCGTATGTATTTTATGATTTTTACTATGTAAAACAGAATACCCCTACTGCCAATGTCGCAAGACACTTCGAGGACTGCCTCCTTAACGGGGATCGAGTCACCAACGGGGGCAGCCCCAACGCGCCCTCAACAGGCGCAAATGGTAATTAAGCTGATGGTACGAATTGGCACAAAACGCATCAGCTCGACGAGGCAAGCTCCACATTGGCATGTCGCATAGATTATCCTCAAAATCCTTTCAAAAAACACTCTAGATTTGAAACTTAAGCTCGCCTAATCCCTAGGCAATACAAATTTGTTTTCGGTTTTCGATAACTCTCCCTGTTTTCGATATCTGGTTTGAGCTCAGAGCGATATTGAGTCTGAAGTAAACGAGCGGGAAGTGGAGCGCCTTTAGGGACATGAAGGACCTTGCCTAAAGTAATGTGATAAATAGTCCCCGGCAAACGTCCAGGATCAGTCGACTGGGTCGACCGAAGAGGAAGAGAGAGATGTTTCTTTTATTTTTTATTTTTCATTTCACAGAAATGTTGTTTCTAGTCGAAGCAGAATTTTTTTAGTTTAAATTAATTTAAATTAATTTAAATAAAAAAATAAATAAAAAATATATCTCCAACGCAGTAAAAAGTACTAAAATGTTTATCGACAGTATCGATTTAAACTCAATGAACAGCTGACGCTCAGGCCTGGAATAAGTGTCGATAAAATCAGATGGTCCCGTCCAAAAAGACAAAAATTGCAATGAAATTGAACAATACAAAGACGAAAGAAAGATGTGAATCAAGATTCAGCTTGGATATATTGTGTATACCTCTAACCCTATAACAATTGGTTTTGTGCAGAAAGAGGCATCTCCGACCCCATAAAGTATTTATATTCTTGACGAACACGACGAATCGATATATGTCCGTCTCTATCCATGTTCATTTCCGTCTGTCCGTCCGTATGTATTTTATGATTTTTACTATGTAAAACAGAATACCCCTACTGCCAATGTCGTAAAACACTTCAAGAACTGCCTCCTTAACGGGGAGCGACTCACAAACGGGAGCAGCCCCAACGCGCCCTCAACAGGCGCAAATGGTAATTAAGCTGAAGGTACGAATTGGCACAAAACGCATCAGCTCGGTTTCTTTTGTGGTTAGTAGTGTTGACTCAGATCAACAAAATAAATCCTACATATCTAAAGAACTAAAACTTCAATTATCTACATTACGAAATTTAAACAAAAATAAATAATTTGAATATCTCGTCATTTTAATCAATCAATATTTTAACACTATATGTTGTTAATAATTTTGGCCACATAATAGTGAAAGAATATACTGCTAAAAAGATATACCGGCCTCCGATCGTATCTCCCTCTTCGGTGATTGGTTCTTCTTCAACACTTCCAGTTTTTCATATTTTAAGAAACTGACAACCTCCTTCTTACTTGGCTCTCAGAATGTTAGAGGTCTTTGTAGTAATCTAAGTAGTCTTTATTCCATTTAGTAGATACTGTATTTATGGAAAAAACCGTACTCTTCGGCGTGGCGGTGGTATTCTTATTGCTTTTGATGTAGACTTTTTTTTCGGAGAAAGTAATATATGGTGGTTTCATATATATATAATTAATTGCCGTACATTTTATCACTTCACCTTACCATGAAAGAGTAGAAAACCTTTAAGCCGAGCTGGTCAATTTCGGAAAACCGATTTTGCAAGCTTTCTCGGTTTTCATCCAAGACTGACTAATCTCCCCAAATGGGTTAATGATTTCGCTAATACGAAGTGGAAGTCATCGACACTGCCATTAAACATGTTCGTTGATGAAATGAAGGCTTAAATCAAGCTATTGCTGATCTATTTGCTAAATTTTTTCAATCGTTTCAATCGTTTCTCGGGTGCTGAAAATGCTAGTGTTAATCAAGAATATAGATAACTTATGGGGTCGAAGATGCTTCCATCTTTATATTACATACTTTTTGTTCAGGGTATAATAACTATATTTCCGACTTATGTCTTTTAGTTTTTAGACAAAATAACTATTAAATATTTTAGATATTTTTCCCGCCAAGAAACTTAAGTTTCATGACAACCCTGTGATTTTGTTAGTTGTTGTACATGTTTCGTAAATGGCATTTAAGGTTTTGTTGAGGACTAAGTATAAAACAAATGTACAAATAAGATTAAGTGCCAATTTTATTTTACTTACAATTTACCAGGCTAATGGCTTTCCAAAAACACTCTAGATTTGAAACTTAAGCTCGCCTAATCCCTAGGCAATAAAAATTTGTTTTCGATTTTCTCCCTGTTTTCGATATACACATGGGATCGATAATAATGAAATCTTGAGATTGAAAATCTTTGAGATGGCATTTGAATTATTAATCAAAATAAAAACAATCTGTGAAAGGCTCTAGTCGAGAAATCCCGAATAGACAATACCCTGACCCCTATACTTTACGCGTACAATCAGTGCTTGCAAGTATGTCTGTATTGTACTGCATACTCAACTTCAATGTCCCATATCTCCGGTGTTTCTCAACCGATTTTAGTAAAAATTTCACAGATTGTCATTATTTTGTTTATTATTTCAAATGCCAAAATTGAATTTTCCAAATTCAAGATTTTGTTGTTATTGATCCCATGTGTATATCGAAAACGGGATGAGTTATCGAAAATCGAAAACAAACTTGTACTGCCTAGGAATTAGGCAAGCTCAAGTTCCAAATCTGGAGTCTCAAGCTCTTATAGTCTCTGAGATCGACGCGTTCATACATACGGACGGACAGACGGACATGGCTATATCAACTCGGCTGTTGTAGCTGATCAAGAATATATATACTTTATGGGGTCGGAGATGCTTCCTTCTGCCTTTTACATACTTTTGCACAAAACTATTATACCCTTTTTTCAGGGTATAAAAAGACCAGAAAAAAATGTACTGATTTTTTATAAATAGATATGTGAATACTATTTTTCGATTTTAATGCTAAAAAGAAATAAAATTTAAAGAGGTTTTGGTACACTGCTAAATTAAACATAAAACATTAAAGTTACAACTGCTTAGAGTTTTCAGAGGATGGTGGTGTAAATAAAATCAAAGTCTACAAGCGGCACATTACAATTTATTATTTTTCCAAATGCAGTTGTCTTTCTATATCAGCGGTCTGGGAAGGATTTTAATTATTACCCCAAAATATTTTTGTTTAAGTTGACATTACCCCATAGAGTAGCGATAGGGGAACCTGGGTAAATTACCCAAAATTGGGTAAAAATTCAAATTTTGGTGGTAATAAAACTTTTGTGAGAAAAAAGTATATATTTTTACGGTCTTTGCCGTATGCATTGATTTATTTTAAAAATACTTCTTGGAAAAACTGCCGTTACTCATTTTTTGGTATAATAAGAAGGATAAGAATTGCGTTTTTACCCCGGTTCCCCGACCGCTGTTGTAAAGAAACAAATAAGGTTGATGTATTGGCTAAATTAACCTCTTAAAATAATGTGTGAATGTGTATACATACTTTTAGGCAGATCGCTTATTCTTTCATATGCTGAAAAATAGCTGAAAAAATTAAAGATGCCTAAATAAGTCTCGCGCGAAAGTGTGCTACATTTTTAAACTAGATCATTTTTGATCACAAAAAAAAAAACCTCGCGGAGACCGCACAAAATCCTCGCCTCGAGGCCGCGGGTCCCCCACCTATGCCCTATGCCAAGCACTTTTAGATTTTTTAAGCTGTTTTAGCTTTTTTTAAGCCTTTTTAAACCCTTAATCCATTGAAAATGGATAAATAGAGCATAATGGTTTTGTGCAAAAGTATGTTACAGACAGAAGGAAGCATCTCCGACCCCATAAAGTATATATATATTATTGATCAGCATCAACAGCCGAGTCGAAATAGTCATGTCCGTCTGTATTTATGAACTCGTCAATTTCAGTTCTAAAGGCTTGGAATAAAAGCCGTCGCCGAAATCAGCCAACTCAAAGTGGCCCCGAGCGAACAGATTCTTATAACAATTTATTTTCGCAAAAGCCATACCAAATCACAGAACACTTAATGAGTGCACACGTTCATACATATTAATTGGGACATATGTTTACAGTATATTGTGTACTGTCGTAATCCACACACATAATAATTGTCCATATGAACTTACATTCGGTAAATAATACAACTTTTCAATTGAATTCAATAAAATAGATATAATGGAATAATTCCACAATATTGAAGATTATGCTAAGAATGTTAAGTTCAGAATAGAAAACACGCACAAGAATTCTCGTACTTTAGGAATAACAGAAAATCAAGCGAAAAAATTATTTAAAGTTATGAGTTTTAAACTAGAAATATGAGATTAAGTTTTGTTAAAAAACGAAACAGATCATAAATTAGAGCCAGTATATATAAAACTATCTGAGGTCGTCAGAATAGAAAATATCACTATCAATCAATCATGAGGATAGGTTAAAAATGTTCAATACTTGAAAACTTGTACGGTCTGATCAATCTTCACCAAAGGACCGATAGCTTTTCCTGTTTCCGATAACAACAACATCATCAGTTTCGAAAACTTTGACACAGCAAAACATTTAATGAAATAAGGACAATTTGTGAAATTTGTATTAAAATTGGTTAAAAACACCGAAGATGTGCCGGCCTTAACGGCCGTATTACTGACCTAATGAGCTCTTAAAATGTCGAGTAGCCATGTTGGTCTTGTTTGAAGAGGAAGAAAGACATGCTTCACTAAAGTCGGCTTTGAGGGAATTTTCAGTCAGTGCAAACACTGCGTGAAAATATCTCGTGCAGAGAAACTTCAATGAGAAAAATCTCTTGAATGATTCTTCAAAGCGAAAATATCCAACGTTGGACGGTAATCGGGTCCTGTCGTGTCTGAAAATACACCAAACGCTCTAAAGACCAAAAAATAATTAAGTAACAATCTTTCAGTCCCAGTTACAAACATTAATGAGATACCAGATAAAAACACAGTATTACCCAAGAACGTTGTACCATCTTATCGCGGTCCTTCGGTTTCTTTTGTGGTTAGTAGTGTTGACTCAGATCAACAAATGTGTGG
Source organism: Scaptomyza cyrtandrae (assembly GCA_035044605.1). Taxonomy (NCBI): domain Eukaryota; kingdom Metazoa; phylum Arthropoda; class Insecta; order Diptera; family Drosophilidae; genus Scaptomyza; species Scaptomyza cyrtandrae. The sequence goes on along the minus strand of JAWNNS010000483.1, from coordinate 939,739 downwards.
TGGTTTCATAAATATATAATTAATTGCCGTACATTTTATCATTTCACCTTACCATGACAGAGTAGATAACCTTTAAACCGAGCTTGTCAATTTCGGAAAACCGATTTGCAAGCTTTCTCGGTTTTCATGCAAGACTGACTGATCTTCCCTCTTCGAGTCTGACGACTTGGAGTTGGCAATCAGTATTTTGTATTTATACTTGTTATTTGATGTGTGTGTCTCTATTGGAAATCCAAATAGGTCAAAGAAAACGGTCTGGCTTATCAGAGAGTTGACAACTCTTAAAAATTTGAAATCAAAACTTTACAAGAGATTAAGAAAAAAAAACCTTACTTAGCTTATTCTGCATACTTGATTGCACGATCCAGTCTTTCAGTCCTTAATAGCCATTGTTATAGGAATCACCTGACTCTGTTTAGATTAATGTGCCAGCAGGATCCCAAATGGGTTAATGATTTCGCTAATACGAAGTGGAAGTCATCGACACTGCCATTAAACATATTCGTTGATCTATTTGCTAAATTTTTTCAATCGTTTGTGATAAATTACTCTCGGGTGCTGAAAATGCTAGTATTAATCAAGAATATAGATAGCTTATGGGGTCGAAGATGCTTCCATCTGTATATTACATACTTTTTGTTCAGGGTATAATAACTATATTTCCGACTTATGTCTTTTAGTTTTTAGACAAAATAACTATTAAATATTTTAGATATTTTTCCCGCCAAGAAACTTAAGTTTCATGACAACCCTGTGATTTTGTTAGTTGTTGTACATGTTTCGTAAATGGCATTTAAGGTCTTGTTGAGGACTAAGTATAAAACAAATGTACAAATAAGATTAAGTGCCAATTTTATTTTACTTACAATTTACCAGGCTAATGGCTTTCCAAAAACACAAAATAGCTTAGCAAATGTTAATACTTCGTAAAAAAAATTGTTTGCTCTTTGTTTTATATACAATAAACTGTCCACTGCTGAATCGTGTAATTATGTAACCTAAAACTGCGATCATCTTTTAAATACATTACATTCGAATGATACATCTCTCTTGTTGTCAAAGGTTTTTACGGCAAATTGATTTATAGATTTGTAAGAGATATATTATAATAAGAAATCATGAACAAATGAAATGCAATATGAACAACAATGACCCCCACATCCGCCTTCAAAAATTGCAAAATAAATTTACAAACAATTCGAGGCCTAAATTTTTCGGTTATATGTGCGGCAATTAAGAATTTAATTTGTGTCAAATCTTTTCTGTTAGGTGAGTGTTTTTCCTTTGAGCATCACTTGAATTCACATCTGTTATTATTAGTGAATTGTAAAAATTTGGTCTTACACTTTTGCTTGATAGCAGAAAATATTATCCAATCAAAAAATGTTTTGATGCTGCTTTCAATGGCACACCCTAACAAGTTAACCACTATGCGGCTGAGCTTTTTTTATTTCAGTACAAATCTGCTGAGCCGTTGTACTCTGATTGCAAAACCATTAATATCGATTTTTCCAATGTCGTTCTGTCATTTGCCGTTAGTTAAACCATTAAACCTACGCTTGCTTGACACGCAATACCCACAAACTCATATGTGTGAATTTTATGAGAACGAGATTGAAGTTTTGGCAGGCAATCAGGTGCCCGTCTAAGTTAACAGAAACGAGGTCGTGCATTTTTTAAATTAAAAACTAAAATCGATTGACATTCAATTTAAGCAGGCAATATCAGCTCTCAACTGACTGCGCTACGATTTGGGATAGTATGGTGGAGTATGGTGTGTGGGACCTGAGAAACGAGGAGTTGAGCATGTCTTCGTCGTATCTCAATTCAACAATTGTCACTATAAATTTGCCACAGCGAAACTTTGCAAGTTTCTTTGACTTGGTCGTCGATGCGTGTGCGTGCGTAAGATTTACCTCAGATGCTAAGTTGCTGACGAGTCAGAAGCTATTACTTGCGAGCTGGTTTTCATTCTTACGGCAGCTGGCAACCAACGGCGACAAAATTCAATTCACGATGACATGTGTGTCTTCGCATGTAAGAAGTTAGCTGAAGGTGGCTCGCCAGTAAATTTTTGTCGCCATTTAGCTTTCACCTATATACACTACTAAAGCCTACTTTATTTTCATGGTAAAGTTTTGTTAAAGATCTTCAACTTGTATGATCGGCTTGAAACTGATTAGTTGTTATGAAACAGACTGTCAGACGGACATGGCTAAACCGACTTAGCTCGCGATGCAGATCAAGAATATATACGTTTGAATATGCTTTCTTCAAAGCGATACTCACTCCATGACAAAAGCAATGTATGTTTTCCAAGTTTATAGTTAATGTAGATCTTGAGAAGGCCTTACAAGTTATCTAGCCATAAAGTTTCTTCGCACTAGCTTGAAACCTGTGAAAGATAGACATTCCCGTTTCAATAGACGGTGGTGCATATCTTTTTTGGGGTTACTAGATATCTTTTTCGATTTCCAAGCCGGCAGGTCTGCGTATTGCGCAGACATTAACCAAGATTCTTGCAAAGTTCCAAGAATTTAGCATTAAGGGTGTCAAAGAAACGAGCATGCATACAGACGAATAGACGAAGGAACGGACATACAGCATGACTGACAGAGCTTAAAACAAATTTACCTTTCTACTTTTGGTATCAGAATATAAATGGGTTTACTTAACCTTTTTTTAAATAGCCATGTCATAAGGTGACCCCTTATTTATAGTCATTTAATATATAGCTCACTTAAAAAGGGTTCAACCCTTCATAAGGCGTAACTCATTAAAGTGGAAATATCTACAGCATGGATACGTATCTAATAGATTCATTCATTAGAAAGCTACTCGATGGCGTCTGCATTATTTGCAACTCGAATTGCATGATGTTAGTGAATGCAGTGTAAGTGCATCAGGCAACAAGTTGCAGCTACATTTAATTGATATTAATTAATTTGACACTCGAGTCGAGTATAGGTCTCGAATTGTCCCTTGTCTCCTCTTAAGACTTTGTCGACTCTCTCTTTGTGTTGTAACTAATCGACTGACGTTACGTGTGCTTTGCCTATGTTTCAGCTCAAGTGCAATGTTGCATGCACAGTGGAAGCTAAGAAATGAGCTTAGCATGTTAGCAGTCTACACTGTTTTGCGAAGCAAAGAGTGCGTTGTTCATACGGTGAGGTTGGACAAGGATTTTGAAGTGCATTTTATGAGTTTCCGTTTAAATTTAATAATGTATGGTTTGCTTTGCTAAATAGTGTAACGAGCAAGTGGCCTGAAACGAGTGGAATAAGTGGTGTTAATGAGCTAAATCAAAATGGGCACAAGTGTGGCAACTAAGCTGCGTACTACATAGAGCTGCATCGAAGCAATGCAGAATCTATTAATTTACTGAACAATTCTGTTGAACAATAGCTGGTAGCTCTGTTGTGTTACATTTTCCTTACACTTTTCAATCGTTTTTGCCATGTTTTGTGTTTCTGCCTTCTTTGAATACTTAGTCACTTAGTCCATATACCCTATATACACCATATTTTTGAACTGAACAAACTAAATAATAATTTTAATAACAATATAAAGAAGAACCTTTATTCTAAATTTAAATCGATTTGTTCACAACTTAAATTTAATATAAATAAAAAATAAAAATTAATAATAATAAAATAAAAATAAATAAAATTCTAGGTTGAATAAATGTTTATTATACCCTTATCAATCTAAAGTATGAGATTTAAGATCTGTGGACGCATACATAATGTTATTGAAGTAATTCTTTGCCTCCTTATGTTTGCTTCAAATTGCATGCACCACACTTATTTGAAGGGTAACATTTTTAAAAAGCAGTAGGATAATGTACTTGAAACTATGTTTTAGTTTAAAGCAACCGTACAAATGAATGTACATTCGGGGATGGCTCTTTATTTACAACTCTTAACTACTGATACCAGCATTATACTGGACGAATTTTTTAAGAATATAGATTAATTGTAGAAGATATGTAAAAATGTACCAATCCACAGTGGTCACAAATTCAATTTTTTTAACATAAATTAGAGATCGAGGTCTTCAAAAGATTTATTACTGTAATATCTTACTTACTAAAATTAAGTATATATATATCATACAGCTTGAATCGGAGTTACAAATATAAATTCGATTTTTAATCCAAGACCCTTAATTGTATATTTATTTAACTATTTTTATACCCTGATCCCATTAAAAATGGGAAAAAAGGTTTTGTGCAAAAGTATGTAACGGGCAGAAGGAAGCTTCTCCGACCCCATAAAGTATATATATTATTGATCGGCATCAACAGACGGGTCGATATAGCCATGTCCGTCTGTCCGACCGTCTGTCCGTCTGTCCGTATGTATGAGCCAACCGATCTCAGAGACTATAAAAGCTAGAGACTCCAGATTTCGAACTTAAGCTTGCCTAATACCTAGGCAGTACAAGTTTGTTTTCGATTTTCGATAACTCATCCCGTTTTCGATATACACATGGGATCGATAACAACAAAATCTTGAATTTTGAAAACTTTGAGATAGCATTTGAATAAATAATCAAAATAATAACAATCTGTACAATTTTTATTAAAATCGGTTAAGAAACACCGGAGATATGGAACCTTGAAGTTGAGTATGCAGTATGCAGTATGGTCGTACACACACGCACACATACTTGCAAGCACTGACTGTACGCGTAAAGTATAGGGATCAGGGTATCGTCTTACTTGTTTAATCTATGCTTAATCGAACAATTCTACACTTATATCAACTGAGTATTGTTCGTTGCCAACATTAGATTCATACAAGTCAGATATATTCATATCCGAACCATGCTTATCAGAATCGGTCCTGTTATAAGGGGGGTGCTACTACAACTGGGTGTTAGAATTGGAACTTATAAAATAAAATGCAATATTTATTTTAAAATGCAATATTTTATGGGTAATTTAAAATGTGTAAAAAGGGTATAATGGTTTTGGGCAAAAGTATGTAACTGGCAGAAGGAAGCATCTCCGACCCTATAAAGTATATACATTCTTGATCAGAATCAACAGCCGAGTCGATATCGCCATGCCCATCTGTTCGTCTGTCTGGGTGTATGTATGAACGCGTCAATCTCAGAGACTATAAGAGCTAGAGAACCCAGATAAAATTAAGCTCGCCTAATCCCTAGGCAGTACATCTTTGTTTTAAATTTTTGATACCCGATCTCGTTTCCGATATACACATGTGATCGACAAGAACAAAATCTTGAATTTGGAAAACTTTGAGACGGCGGTTGAAACATTAAATGAATTAATGACATTCTGTGAAATTTTTACCGGTTATACAAACATTGAAATTAAGTCAAGTATACAGTATACGCGTGCACACACGCACACATACACATACTTGGAAGCACTGGCTGTACGCGCTAAGTATGCGGTTCAGGGTATCGTCTAGTCAAGATTTCTTGACTAAAGCCTTTGTACTAGTGTATACAATAATTTTGCGCTGTTCACCAAATTTTCAGTAGCAGTTTGGGTTTTGTACTGACATTTTTATACCCTGATCCCATTAAAAATGGGAAAAAGGGTATAATGGTTTTGTGCAAAAGTATCAGGCAGAAGGAAGCATCTCCGACCCCATAAAGTATATATGTTCTTGATCAGCATCAACAGCCGAGTCGATATAGCCATGTCCGTCTGTCCGTCCGTCCGTCTGTTGTCTGTCCGTATGTATGAGCCAACCGATCTCATCCCGACTAGACGATACCCTGATCCCTATACTTTACGCGTACAGTCAGTGCTTGCAAGTATGTGTGTTTGTATGTACGCACATACTGCATACTGCATACAAAACTTCAATGTCCCATATCTCCGGTGTTTCTTAACCGATTTTAATAAAAATTTCACAGATTGTCATTATTTTGTTCATTATTTCAAATGCCATCTTAAAGTTTTCAAAATTCAAGATTTTGTTGTTATCGATCCCATGTGTATATCGAAAACGGGATGAGTTATCGAAAATCGAAAACAAACTTGTACTGCCTAGGTATTAGGCGAGCTTAAGTTCGAAATCTGGAGTCTCTAGCTCTTATAGTCTCTGAGATCGGTTGGCTCATACATACGGACAGACAGACAGACGGACAGACTTACAGACAGACGGTCGGACAGACGGACATGGCTATATCGACTCGGCTGTTGATGCTGATCAAGAATATATATACTTTATGGGGTCGGAGATGCTTCCTTCTGCCTGTTACATACTTTTGCACAAAACCATTATACCCTTTTTCCCATTTTTAATGGGATCAGGGTATAAAACAAACTTTCCCCCTTGAAACAAACACATACACTTGGCTAACTGCGTTGGTACTACGTTGCGTAATTTGAAAATGTCAACAAAGCAGAACAAAGAACGAATGTCACAGGAGTCCAGGTCAGCAAGGACTTATGGGCACAATCGTTTGTTTGGCCTAATAGCTTTTCTATAATTTATCATGAAAATAAATGGGCACGCGCTTTTGGAATTATGCATTTATTATTTAGTATGATTTTCATGCCACCAAGCAAGCGACTCCATATGACTACAATATTCCATTCAAAAATGTAGGTTTCACATAACGTTTAGTTTACTTTCAAAAAATGGTCATATGACAGAGGCTCCAAGTTAATTGGCAAATTTAAATTGAATAAATATTTTATGATGGTGCAATGGACTTTGGCAAACAATTTTAGTAAGCAGCTGCTGTTGTCTATATATGCACATACATACATACATATGTACATATACGATTGTGAACATTTGTCACCAGTACGGGAAAATTTCTGTATTATTAGTGTTGTACTATTTGTGGTTGTTGTTGGTTGGTATATTTAGCCGACTGCAAGCGCATTCAGCTGTAAAGGTTTATGTTCACGAGTTATTTGGCTTCAGCGTTATTGGCATATAAGTTGACTGTTACGTAGTATGATCTAATATTCGTGATTGATTTTATGGAGACTATTTAAGTGTTAATTTTATAATGTGCATGATTGGTCAAAGCATTATGCAAGAGCAAAATGCATTTAATGTTTGTGTATAAATTCGATTGCCAAATCAAAACGAATCAAGTGGAATGCGACTTACTGCGTAATACTTTGATACCAGTTTAAAAACGGATGTTCAAAAGCTGTTGACAAATACGGGGCGCTTGGGTGGGCGCTGTCTTCAAAGATAGTTTGTTGCACATCTTTGTAGCCATTGCCAGACATTGCCAGATAACTTGCCGCAAATGCAAGATATAGCGTTTTCACAATTCAAAAAGGCAGGTGGTATGGCATCAAATGTTTGATGCAGATCTGTCGGAGATATCGGAAGCAATTTTCCTACAAATGTTATGAATGCGGCCTACAATTTTTGATGCAGTTTTTAAGAGACGCCTCCAGCCCTTTATAAGTTTGGCTCTGTCTGTAAGAATATGGGAAATGCAGGGTTTTAACGATTTCAGTGTATTGATTTTATTGATTTCCCAGACATTTGCATAGTTTCAAGTCTCTTTCTACAAAGCTGTCCAAGAAACGCATTTTCATGCAGACCTTATGACGGACGATACACTAAGCCAATATACTTTTACCTGACGTCTGACGCCGACACGGACCAAAATATTTGCAAAGCTTAAAGTCCTTACTTTAAGGTTTTTGAAGAAATTTGCGTTCATGGAAAGACGGACGGGAAGTATGGCGGACATCGCAATAATCTTTACTCACGGTAAGTCCATAAAGCCATGTCTATCTTGCCGTCTGTGCGTGTGTATAACTAAATAAGTAAGAGACTTCCGATTTAGAATGTAGCCTCCCTTATACCATAACCAAAACAAATTTGATTTAAATTTTTGTGACCTCTTTCCGTTTTAAAAATAAGCAGTTAATCGATAACACTATAGTCTTAAAAGCTTAAAAATTTGAAAAATTAATGAAGATCTGTGAAATCGGTTAAAAAATAACGGAGATATTGAAGATATCACTTAATCTGCAATAGCCCAGTATTCCTGGCATTGCCGTACGCCTAAGGTCAAGGGTTCAGGGTATCTCCTAGTCGAACTTTCTCGACTAGAGGCTTCATTCTTGTTTGCTATAAAATTTAACAAATAAAACTGTCTTCTTGTCTTGCAGAGCAAGTTATAGGTTGGATTTTAATAGAGCTTAATATGAAACGTTGTTGACGATTTTTTGTGGCAAATTAAAAGTTACAAGCCACGGTTGAGTTTAATATACCAGAGAATGCAAGCAAAAGCACCGCACACAAAACGCTAAATTTGAATTCGAATTTTTGGTTGTGATTGAAATTGAGAAGCATTTTTTGAGCACTACTGTCGACCGGCTTTATTTGTTTGTCCTCTTTGGGGTGGCAAGTTAACTATTTATTGTTCCAAACGGATACGCCGTGATACAAATCGATTACTGGTAATTGCGTCTTGCAGGATGAATGCAAAACTTAATTGAACCAAAAGCTTTATGAGGAAAAAAATCTCCGCACATCTTCACTAATGCCTTAAGGCCTAAAGTGATTATTGCTAACGAGAAATGTAAGAGCAGGTAGGGTCTTAAAGAATTATAAAAAAGATAGTTGACTTTTTTTAAAAAAAAAAAGTTTGAAAAAATTATAATCAATATGAAAGCTTTTCGCATGATTTGCATTCTTATGTTAAACATTTTCTTTAATTTAATTGGTTTGATTTCCGTCCGTCAAGAAGTACACATGTTTGTTTGGCCAAAAAAAAAACAATTTAAAGCATACTAATCTCGTTTGTGGGTTTTATTGAAACCATGCTTTATTGTAATAAGATAGAGGGACTGCCACAGGTGCTTTTAGGGATTTGGATTAGGATTTCTTCTTCCATTAAGTAAAGCAAAGTAGAAAAGGAAAAGTCAGTTCTGTTCTGTACCCAGACGAGCCACAGCTTTTGAAGCCAGCGCGTAAATCGATTTTGGTTATACCATTAATAATTCTCACAGAATACTTACACATATTATGGAATAACGTTGCATTCACATTGCACAAAAACGAATCATATTTTTACCTCTGGTACCAGAGCAAACAAGTTGAGGAAATGTAAGTTAAGGGATGAGACTCGGGTAGTCTCTCGTGTACTATAAAATAACTGAAAGAAAAGCATGCGCGCCAGAGCAAACAAGTTGAGCAAATATAAGTTAAGGGATGAAACTCGGGTGGTCTCTCGTGTACTATAAGATAAATGGAAGAAAAGCATGCGCGCCATCGAATTGCAGCCTGTCTGTCATTAAGGTGCCATTTCTCTTGTTAATGTCTGGTGTGGGTGCACATGTATCCAAATCAAAAAGGGCATTAATGGGAGAACATTAAATACAGATCCAAAAAGCAAAAGAGAGCGAGAGTAGGGTCAAAGTTGTTTCCCTGGAATCAATCATCACTTATTATGACAAAGCGACATGCTGTTGTAAGTATTGCAAGTCTGTTTGTGCCCTTGACCATGGTGTGAAGGATTGAATTTGATAGTTGACCGGACATGAACAATGTGAGTGGACACTCTCTTTAAAGCATTGAATTTGGTTTATATAATTTTTAATACAACTTGCTGGCTAGCAAACTATTGTTAAAGAAAGTTAAAAAATGTTGAATGATAATGCAATAGCAAGTTACAAGTGCTTAAATTTCTTGACATATATATTATTTTCTACTTAAGGAAAACTTTTACCCTACCCTACTTTGCGATCCATTTTTATACCCTGATCCCATTAAAAATGGGAATAAGGGTATAATGTTTTTGTGCAAAAGTATGTAACAGGCAGAAGGAAACATATCCGACCCCATAAAGTATACATATTCTTGATCAGCATCAACAGCCGAGTCGATATAGCCATGTCCGTCTGTCCGTCCGTATGTATGGTTTTCGATAACTTAACCCTTAACCAATATACACATGTGATCGATAACAACAAAATTTTGAATTTTGAAAACTTTGAGACGACGTTTGATACATTTAATAAAATAATGCCAATCTGTGAAATTTTTACTAAAATCGGTTAAGAAACACCGGAGATGTGGGACATGGAAGTTTTCTATGCAGTGTGCAGTATGCGTGTACACACATACACACATACTTGCAAGCACTGACTGTACGCGTAAAGTACAGGGATTTCCCGACTAGAACCTTCTTACTTGTTATTTTTCTTGGTTGTTTGACACATACTGTGTAGGTACTTTAAGGCACGACGAGCAGTCCCCGTCTGTGTGCAGTCCAATCTGTGCGAATTTCAAAATCCGTCGAGAATTGACTTTTAGCTTATTTACACAGCTTTCTGGATGGAAGCTTTGCCGGAAAAGCTGCTGTAGCAGCTCATTCGAACTTTAGTTTCTTGCAAACTTTGCAATGCAGGAAGCGCAAGAGAATTAGGAAAATACTCATCAGCATCTTATTCTTTTTGTGCTTCTTTACTATTTACGATGGTGTACATTGAAATTACACGAGCAGGGTCCTTGTACAATGCGCGCTGGTTGCCTCCACAGTTGCCATTTGTTAAAGTAAAAGTCGACTTGATTCCGGATCTAAACCAAAAGCAATTTTCCAAAGAAATTTCAAGTGTTGTAAAATGCAACATCAATTGTCAAGTAATTTTTGCGTGCGTTTGTGTGCGTCTTCATTGCCCAAAAAGATCCGCACAGCCGGAAAGTTTGGGTATGTAGGAAAAGCGGCCGAGGGTATTTCTTGAGATATGAGCACAACAAAAAAAAAGCAAAGGACATTTCCCGCTTGCCGCATAGAAAAGTCTAAGCTTTGAATGATAAGCCCAACTGCCGACCTTTAACTGACTGAACGAAAGTAACTTTGTTTGCGCTACATGCAGCCTTCAAAGTAATTTTTGTCTTTTGGGATAAATTTGCTAGTGATTATTATAATTTGTTGGCTGATAACAACGTTAATGTACAGTTTGCCTTAACCCGCTCCTGATTACTTTTGCTTTTGGTGGATCCAGAAGATACCAGCAATTCTTTATCCCAAATGAAGGATGGCTAGAGGCGACAGGGGTGGGCGTGGCCAATATTGCGTCCAGACGGACGATAAAGTCAGGAAAAGTAATATCAACATCAGAGTTGTAGTATCTCCCCGCATGCGGAACAAGCTTAAGATGTCCCTCTCATGTGTTTTATGTGCTTGAAGACAGTACAGTACAGTTCAGTCTAATACTGGTTTTACACTGAAGTCGCTAAAAAGGTCTTATTGATAGCGGCGAAACGTCATTTACATTGGAAAAACGTCTTTAGAATGAGCTGTTTTCTGCTTATTGTGCTGTGTGACAAGCTGCAGCTTACTTTTGACACACGAAATAAAAACAGTTAATCTTTAGAGAAAAAAATATTATTAATTTTAACTTTATAAATAACATTCACAGTAACTTTAAAATTTTTCAAGAATTACATACAGGAATGAGCTCAACTGAGCCGTTGCCTGAAATATTCATACGTTTATGTTGTGAAAAAACAAAAATGTTTCTGCGGAAAGGAAAGGATGATATTATGTTTACCGCGAATGTATGAATCGCCGTCGTTTTGTAGTCGTCGGCACATTACATAAACTTCGTATCACGTCTACGCTTTTTAAGTATTCTGTAATTGTCGATAGTCTTCGAAAATTTCAATTGGCCGAAAATATCCTAAAACAATAATAACTAAACAAACGACAATGGAGCAACGAATGACGAATGACTTCAAAAACGAATATTCACAGCGCAATATAGCTTGTTTGCTCAACTGTGCAACAACTTTTTTAAGACTGCATCAAATAAGCTTTAACACAAATTTTTTTAAATGTATGTTAAGCTTATAGCTTATTTTTTAATCAAAGCAATATTTTAGCAAGAAAAAAGATCCTTTCTTACATGCGATTAATTGGCAACTAAACAATTTTAATTTTTTTAACATAAACTTTACAGCACTTTTAAAAAGTTTTCTTGACATCAGTAAATTTTTTATTTTTATTCATTTGTTTGGCTACATTATTAAATTATAATTTTAATTAAAATTGATAACGTTTGATATTCATCAAATAAAAAATACAAAACACATAAAAACAAGTAAGAAGGCTCTAGTCGAGAAATCCCGACTAGACGATAACCTGAACCCTACACTTTATGCGTACAGTCAGTGCTTGCAAGTATGTGTGTATGTATGTACGCACATGCTGCATACTGCATACTCAACTTCAATGGTCCACATTTCCGGTGTTTCTTAACCGATTTTAACAAAATTTTCACAGATATTCATTATTTTGTTTGGTAATTCAAATGCCATCTCAAAATTCAAGGTTTTGTTGTTATCGATCCCTTGTGTATATCGGAAACGAGATGAGTTATCGAAAATCGAAAACAAACTTGAACTGCCTAGGGATAAGGCGAAATCTCCAAATCTAGAGTCTCTAGCTCTTATAGTCTCTGAAATCGACGCGTTCATACAAACAGACGGACGGACGGACAGACGGACATGGATATATCGACTCGACTGTTGATGCTGATCAAGAATATATATACTTTATGGGGTCGGAGATGCTTCCTTCTGCCTGTAACATACTTTTGCACAAAACCATCATTCCCTTTTTACCCATTTTTAATGCGTTCAGGGTATAAAAACGAATCTAATTTAACTAAAGAAAACTTAAGAATGAGGTAAACATAATGAACTTAACAAACTTAAAGTGAGGAATAAAATCTAAACTCGATTTAACTAGAGCCGGCCAACTTTTTATATCCTAAACCCATTTAAATTTCTTAAAAAGAGTATAACGGTTTTGTGCAAAAGTATGTAACAGACAGAAGGAAAACATCTCCGGGGGTATATTGCAAGAGCCAGTAAGAGAAACACGAGCGAGAAAAATGACAGTTACGTTAAAGATCACAAGAAGACATACTCTGTGTTTGCAAGTTTGAATTGTACATGAACAGTGTTGCAACAGCATATTTGTTTTGTGATAAATCGTATTTTAAATAATTGAATGACCACAAAAAGCGAATTGTTTAAGTGGGGAGGAATTATATTTTTTCCAATTTTAGCGGCACAGTGAGATTTCGACAATGTGGAAAACTATCATTGTAATTTTAGCAGTAAAGTGCGTACGTTAATGATCGTTAAAACAAAGATATCTTAATTGCTGAGAAACATCACGATTTGTTTTTGTTCGAGACAAACGACAAAAGGTGTTTTGGCGCAAAGGTTAATTTAGCTGAGATAATGCAGTGGCGCCACTTAATCGTTTCGACACTTGAACTTTGTTAGGCGAAGGACCAAGGTGGTGTTGAAGTAAATGAACTGTTACTTTTGTTACTTTAATTAAATGTGTTAGTCTTATTTTGTGCACTTCCAGTGCTAAGACGTGTTGCGGATTATTTAAAAACAGTAGTGGTAACACACTTTGTAATTCTTGCATTAGGGCCACGATTCGTGGCAACAACATAGCACACTTACATGGTTAAAGTTGCCTAGACCCAAGCAAATAAAGTTATTTGGCGACAGAGCAAAAATGCACACTAGCGGATGTATTAAAAAGACAAAACAAATCTGTAATGCATACTACATTCCTTCTGACTCGAACTAAAAATAAGAAAAAAAAAGTTTATTTATTTTTATTAGGTTATCAATTTATGCGGTCGAAGGCAAAAATTATCTGTGGTAGTCGCTAACTAATTTTAAATGTGTTGAAAATTAAATGCAATGCCTAATTTATTTTAAGACCTTATTTTCTTAGCTTTTTTGACATGAAATTGATATAATAACTGACTTAAGGATCTATGGTACAGAGTGGAGTATATGTTATGGTACAGGAGGATGACATTGGGGCAACGGTGGTCCCAAGGTAGGGTATGTGCGCAAGCGTAATAACTCCAAAATTGTGTGCAATTCCAAGACATGGGCATAGTGTTTGCGCACGTTGTCCAATAATTGTCGATGAGTCTTGATCTGTTCCATGCTGTCAGACAATTATTTACTTATTAAGTATACTTATTTAAAGATGGCCGATAATTGCAGCTTACCGCTCGCGTTGCTCGCGGTCACGACGTTCCTCCATCATTAAATCGCGCTGTGAGTTCTGAATAGCAACGCTAACTTTGAGGCGTTCTATTTTGAAATCAATTGAATGATTTTGTCGTTTAGTTTCTAGTGTTTTCTGCTTAACACTATCAATTTTGATATTGCTATTGTAAATTTTTTTATTTTTTAAATAATACTTACACGCGTTCAATCTGTTTTCTAAATACTGCAATTTTTTGCTCAACAATGCGTTCAATGGCACCAGCTGTCAGGTATTTTTGGCGCTCAGCTTTCACCTTATCCCAGTTGCGCAAAATGTTAAGAAACTCAATGGTTACTTTGCATTTTAAAAATATATCCTGAACCCATTAAAATTGGTTAAAAAGAGTATAACGGATTTGTGCAAAGTATGTAACAGACAAAAGGAAAACATCTCCGTCCTGTAACGTACAATCGTGAATCTAATGTTAGAACTAGATGACCATTCATGCCCTGTGTGCGGAAATTACTTCCAATAAGATTCGCGTTGGATTCTCGGGCTGCGGCTAGCAAAACAGTCTAAGGGAGGTTCGTTGAATCTGTTTCGGACACACTCACACAGGTATATTTAGGAATAATATTAATTATTATTTTATTATTTTTTTTAATCCGTGGGCCTTTTGAAATATTAACGTAAGACCAAGAACACAAAAAGAATAAAACCTTAAGTTAACTTAAATCGGACACTCCAAAAAAAAATTACTGTTCGAACTGCTGTTGTTATTGCAGTACGGCTCTTCATCCACCCTACCTTGAGCTTTCTTATGCCACCTGTTGTGAAAACTCCCAAAGCGAACTACACAATCAATTTACTTTCGAGGAAACATTATTTTTATTTTACGCATTCATAATGCACTAAAATACCTATACAAATTCAAGAACACCTCTCGCATTATCTTATAATACAAATTGATCTTATAAATTTCAATTCTTTTCATTTTAACACAACTTCATTTGACCCACTTGGTCCGGTACACCAACGCATTTGTAAATTCTCTTAACTTATATTACATTAATATTTATATCGGTACCAAAAAAAAAACAAAAATTCATTTGCTTTTCTTAATTATATATGATTTTACAATTTAAATTTAGGTTTTTCTTAATACTGATTTACATTATTATTTATTTTTATTTATTTATTTTTTTGCGCTATCTTTTCTTTCTCTTTTCTTCTGTATTCACATAATTTTTCGGCACGTAAATTGTTTCTTTTTGTGCCCTGATCCCATTAAAAATGGGAAAAAGGATATAATGCTTTTGTGCAAAAGTATGTAACAGGCAGCATCTTCGACCCCATAAAGTATATATATTCTTGATCAGCATCAACAGCCGAGTTGATATAGCCATGTCCGTCTGTCCGTATGTATGAGCAAACCGATCTCAGAGACTATAAGAGCTAGAGACTCCAGATTTGGAACTTTAGCTCGCCTAATCCCAAGGCAGTCCAAGTTTGTTTCCGATTTTCGATAACTCTTCCCGTTTGTGCTATACACATGGGATCGATAACAACAAAATATTGAATTTGGAAAACTTTGAGACGGCGTTTGATACATTTAACAAAATAATGAAAATTTGTGAAAATTTTATTAAAATCGGTTAAGAAACACCGGAGATATGGGACATTGAAGTTGTGTATGCAGTATGCGCGTACACACATACACACATAATTGCAAGCACTGACTGTACGCGTAAAGTATAGGGTTCAGGGTATCGTCTAGTCGGGATTTCTCGTCTAGAGCCTTTTTACTTGTTTCTCTTATTTTATATACCATTTTTTTTCTCGGCTCACCCATTTTTTTTACAGCATAGTTGAAGGCCTTCCACTTGTTGCAGTCGTGTGATGTTGTTGTTGCATTTTTTTATTATTTTGTTTTGCTTGATGGGATTAACAATTATATTAGTATAAGAATTTTAAGTGAATACGTAACTGAGAAACGCATATATTAGTATAAATAAGTTATAACTTGTTTGTTTTTACACATGAATTTATATTCACTATGTTTTATCAATTTTTGTCACACTGAAATTAATGTCGACGATGCAAAAAAATTTACAAATCAACTCACTTATACAAGCCAACAGTTTATATTAGTTACGTGGTTTTGTTTGATTAAATTCCACCAAGACCCTTTTGGTCTTGCTTTGCGCCTTCGCGCCTCAATTACTTTCCAAAAATACATGCTCTGCACCACAAATGTGTTGTGCGGCGCACCGAGCTTTCCTGTAGTTTCCACTGCTTTTCCTCTGTTTTTTTTTATTTTCTTCTCCTCCCTTCAGTTTTTCCTTTCTGATGCCAGTGAAACTTCCCCTCTTCCCACTTATTTTTGTATTTATGTTGAATCAAATGCCGGTTGGGCATACCTATAGATAAAATAGACCGGGGGCCTTATCGAACCGCTATACAACCCTCAAATTTTATTTTTATTTATTTTTTTATTTTTAATACTCACTCATTTAAGCTAGTGAAATTGGATAACAATTAAACACTCTCCAATGTCGCCTGCCGTGGAGCCAGCTAAATACTGCTCTGTTGTACTTTTGCCCTTCAATAGTTTTGAATATCGCACCACGAGGTTAGATCAAACCAGGTTAATGAACAGGTTAACATTGATTTACTTGCACATAGCTTTAGGAATTTTTGCACGAAAAGATAATTCGCAGGTCTTAACGCGTCGAATTACACAGAAACTGTTTATTGTCTCATATCCTTAGCATGATATGTACCAAGTAACTTTCCTTGTATGTCTTCCAATATATAAAAGAAGTTGCCTTGTTTTTCTCTGACTCTAGCTTTTAGAAATTGTGGACAAAGTTTTGCGTTCAAACACTTGTTAAAATTGCTTTGTAAAAAATTCCTTCGAAACACTTCCTGACCGACTTTATATTCGATATTTCTAGTACGTAAGTTATATTGATTCACCTATCGCCTATCATAAGCTTACTGTAGATTCTTTCGTACATCCTGTCTCAATAATTTCAGTTTTTCATCCTGTGCTAGTTGGACTGTAGGCTCATCTTACAATTGTAGATTTCTAACCCTTTCTGATGCATTCGACTGAGGTGAATAAAATGTAGTCAGAAACGCATTAAATTCTTTCGCTTTAAAGTGTGAACCAGTACTCCGTACTTATCAAATATTTGATCTTCCGAAAATTTCTGTATGCCTTTGCTTGTGAATTTCTTAAGCGGATACTGCCAATGAAATTTGGATTAATGGTCAAGAACTATTAACAGACCAATATTCCCTTGTTTTTTTCTAGGATAAGGTCCTAATATGTCAATGTAGAGACGTTGGAATGGACGTTGGGACTCTGCTTTTACTCCCATGGGTGGTTTTAGCACCATGTTTGGCGCTTTTGTGCCTTTACGAACGTCACATCTTCTAACAAATTCTCTTACTTGCGATACCATCCCTGGCCAAAATAAATGTCTGCGAATCAAATCTATGGTTTTTGCCATCCCTCCATCAGCTAAAACTAATGCATGTACACGATTGAAAACTTGAAATGTCAAACCAGGTGGAATCCATAATTGCCATGCATTTTGTTCGGATGCTTCTGTGCCATCGCTACACTCTGTTCTTTTGTACACAAAACCATCCAACACCTTCACATCTGGATATGAACCTTAGTTTTAGTCAATTTTACGCTGCAGTTCAGCATATTCTGGACATATTCTGATCGCAAAACATTCGCGATAAGGCATCTGGTTGAATTTATAGCTCTGTAATCTCATCGCCCATCGTGCTCACCTTCCCTTCAAGTCTGCTTGTCTTATCAGCCACGCTTAACTAGAGTGATCTGTGATCACTTCAAATTCTTGTAACTCTAGGTAACATTTGTTTCTAGGCTTCCCCCTGATTTGACATGTCTATATTAAGGCCAAATCAAAAAAAAATTTCACCGTGGAAAAATTCAAATTTAATTATACTAGGAATATCTCGTCGTTTAAAATCAGTGTCTCGAGTCAAGACTTTAGCTCTATATGTTGCAAAAAGGAAAAAAAATCGCCCTCCGATTTTATCTCCCACCCCAGTAGCTTTGCCTATAACTCTTCTCGAAAATCGGCCTCCGATTGTCTCTCCCACCCCAGTAGCTTTGCCTCAAACTCTTCTCGGTTCTGATAGTTCAAAAAACTAACAACTTCCTTAGTACTTGGCTATCAGAATGTAAGAGGTATTTGTAGCAAACTCAGTAGTTTATACTTTAATAAACACTCTTTTGCTTTTCATGTCATTACCTTCACGGAAACTTGGTTAAGGCAGGACATTCTTAGTACTGAAATTGTATCTAGCAGATACTATATTCTTCGGAGACAGTAATAGTAGGTGGTTCTATAGATATAGAATTTGTTGCTGTTAAGTTGTATTTCAATGGTGTTGGTATTTTTGTTACTTGCTTCTATATACCCCCTTCCTCCGATAGCTCTGTCTACGATGCTCATTTGTCTGCTATTAGGTCCGTTTCGTGCATGCTTTCGGATCGCGATTTCCTTGTAGTTCTTGGTGATTTCAACATTGCCGAAGTTACTTGGATTTCGTGTCCCGACTCTGGTGCCCTGACCGCCTCGGCTCAGAATGCATTTTTAACTAACTTACTTGGGATATCATTGAATCAAATAAATGATATCTCAAATTCTCTTAATAAAATGCTTGATCTGGTTTTTGTTTTGAATCCATCCTCCTCATCCATTACCCGATCACAACCCATATCTTATCAAGAAGATTTATACCACCCAACGTTGGAGGTGTCGATCACTTTACCCTACCGGAGGCTATGCCCCAGTAGAAATCGTTTAAGCCGAGTACGTCAATTTCGGAAAACCAAATTTGCAAAACTTACTCGGCTGTTGGCCCTGACTGACTGGTCTAACCTCTACGGGTCTGACAATTTAGACGTGGCAATCAGTATTTTTAACAATACTTTAAATTTGTTATTTGATTTGACGGAACGCCAAACAGGTCAAACAAACCTGTGTGGTTTACCAGAGAGTTGACAATTCTAAAAAATCGTAAATCGAAACTCTACAAGAGTTTCAGAAAATCAAGCTTGTTCTGCATACTTGATTGCTCGTTCCAATTTTTCAGTCCTCAATAACCAGTGTTACAGGAATTACCTGACTAGGTGTAGATTACAGTTTCAGCAGGATCCTAAACGGTTTTTTGATTTCGTTAATGCGAAACGTAAGACATCGATTCTTCCATCTAACATATTATTCTTTGATGAAATGAAAGCCAACTCAGATCAGCCGATCTATTTGCTGAATTTTTTCAAACGACCTATAGCCCTTGTTTTCAACCTTACCCCTATCAGCTTAATGCCTCAAATTGCATCTTCATACCGGAAACCACAGAGAGTTCACTACTTTGTGATCGTCTGATGGAATACCTAGCTGTGTGCTTAGGTACTGTGCTCAGGATCTTTTAAAACCTTTGCATAAATTGTTTAGTTTGTCTTTCCCAAAAATTTGGAAAGAGTCTTATATTATTCCTTTGCACAAAAAAGGAAACAAATCTAATGCTCAAAATTATAGGGGTATCCAAGGTTAATACCCAATTTATATTTATAAAAAATTTCACGGTGCCAGCACGGGTTCATGAAACAAAGATCTACCACTACTAACTTACTAGAATTCACATCACTTGATATTAAGGGCTTTGAAGACAAATTGCAAACTGATGTTATTTACACTGATTTCAGTAAGGCTTTTGACTCTGTAAATCACCTCCTTTTAATATATATAAACTTAGACTTTTGGGCTTTCCCAATAATCTTATTCTTTGGACTCAAGACTATTTAACTTTTAGAACTCAGAGAGTCTATTTTAGTGGCTCAGTTTCTAAAGCGGTCCAGGTCACTTCTGGTGTTCCACAAAGAAGTCACCTTGGACCATTATTATTTACTCTGTTTATAAACGACCTTCCGTCTGTTATTAATAATTCTCGGGTACTAATGTATGCTGATGATGTAAAATTATGCAGGTCAGCTGCAAGTCTTCTGTCTGGTCATAGACTGCAAAGTGACTTAGACAATTTTCAAACTTGGTGCAAAGTAAATTTACTTCATCTCAATTGCAGTAATTGTAAAGTTATGGCGAATGCCTTTTTATACCCTGATCCCATTAAAAATGGGGAAAAAGGGTTTAATGGTTTTGTGCAAAAGTGTGTAAAAAAGTGTGTATGAGCATCAACAGTCGAGTCGATAAAGCCATTTCCGTCTGTCCGTCTGTCTGTATGTATGAACGCGTCGATCTCAGAGACATTTTTAATGGGATCAGGGTATAAAAAAACAACGAACTTTCTCTATGCCTAATAGCACTGCTAAGCATTCTCGCTCTGTAACGCTATAATTACGTTGAGCAGAATTAAGTTTTCGTGACATAAATGCTGTTGGTTGTTCTAAGCCTTCATCTGTTAATTGTATCAAAACTGCACCAACACCAAAGTCACTAGCATCACAATGTTAATAAAACTTTTTACTAAAATCTGGATTTCTTAATACCGGAGCAGAAGTCAACACGCGTTTTAGTCGGTCAAAAGCCTCTTGGGCAGCTTCTGTCCAAGCAAACATTTGTTTATTAGTAAGAAGATCCGTTATAGATGTGGTTAGTGTAGCAAAGTTGCCAATAAACCTCCTTTACCATCCTACCAATCCTAAAAATCTGCGAACTTGCTTCACGGACTTTGGAACCGGCCAAGATAAGATTGATTCAACCTTGCATGTATCCTTTGATATGCTTCCACGTCTTATGACATGTCCCAAATATTTGACTTCCGTAACACAAAAGTGGCTTTTGTTTAACTTAAGCGTCAGATTTGCTTTTCGAAATTGTTCAGGCAGTCTAATAAACACTGTTAAATGAGATTTGAAACCGGAAGACACTACACAAAGATTATCTAAATACCCAAAACAACAATTCTTTAAATCTGCCGGTATAACTTCACCCATCAGTCGAGACATTGTCTGTGGAGCGTTACATAACCCGAAAGGCATAACTACACATTGATATTGAGGACGACCTGGAATTGTAAACGCCGTAATCTCTCTAGAGGCTTTAGATAACGGAACTTGCCAATACGCATCTTTAAGATCAATTTTTGATATCAAATTTGCTTTGGGCAACCGTGCAAATATACCATCTATGTTTGGTAAAGGATACGCAACCTTTCTTGCACACTCGTTTACTTTTCTTGCATCTAAGCATAACTGAACTCTCCCTGGTTTCATTACCATCCTCAATGGGCTGTTAGACTTTTCTATCACACCTAAATCAAACATTCTGTCTATCTCTATATATAAGTTAGTAAAACATAAGTTTTTCCACACCCGGTGAAACCTTTTTTTTTTTTTTTTTTTTGGGCAAATGCTGTAGAGGGGGGAACACATTGCGTGCCGTAGGTTGCGTGCCCGAATAGCAACCCGTGTGCCGGGCTCCTCTGCTTTAACAGCAAGTATACCGGCTAAAACCCCTCACCTTGTTCCTCAATGGTCGACCCACTCGACTGACCCTGGGCGCTTGCCTGGGACTATTTAACACATTACTTCAGGCAAGGTCACTCATGTGGTCCTAAAGGCCCTCTTCTTCTTATTCATTTATTTCGGACTCGAACTCACTTTGATCTCGGTCCAGGTCGGCTTTCTTAGCTCTCAAAACTCTCTGTGCGTATTGGGCCACACGGCGCCAATTCCTCTCTCTTCGGATCATAGCGTCAACTATGTTATCGGGCGTGATTTCTTCTGTCTCCGTTTCCTGGTTTAGCGTCAGCCGCTGCCAGTTCCATTTGCGGCAACTGAAGAACGTGTGCTTAGCGTTGTCGCTGCATCCGGGGCAGTACAGACATTCAGGCGATGCTGTCTTTCCCATTCGGTGTAGGTAGTGGCGGAAGTAAGCATGTCCCGACAGAAGCTGTGTTAGGTAGTAATCTACCTCACCATGCTTTCTGTTGGTCCACGGCTCCACGTCTTTGATAAGACGCGCAGTCCATCTCCCCCTGCTTTCCCCTTCCCAATAATTCTGCCATGCGCGAAGTGTGTTGGGAGGAAATTTCCCCTTCCCCTGCACTTCTCCTCATGAAAACCATCCGCCGCTCCTTAGCTAGGAGGTGTATTGGTGCCACACCAGCGATCACCAAAACAGCAGGCCCCGAGACCGTACGATTAGCCGAGGATACTCTCAAGGCCCCCCTTATTTGAACCTGTGCGAGCCTCTTCCGGTACATATCTTTCTCAACAGAATTGGTCCATATCTCAGCAACATCGACTGAACCGCATCCATTAGGAGGCGACGTCAGCTAGAAGTCGGGCCCCCAAAAGTAGCCTACCGAGCGCAGTCACACCGCTTGCAGATTTGTCTGCCGCCTGTATTATGGGTTGGAAGAAGCTCAGCTTGGTGTCTATCATTATGCCAAGGTATTTGACCGCAGGTTTCGACATCATCAAAGCCTCCCCGACTCTCAATGAGATGATCGTTGGTATCCTTTTTTTGATCAGGACTATCACTTCTGTCTTGCTTAGCGCCAGTGATAGATAGCCCGTGTTCCGCCGTCCGTACCGACAGTCTTCATCACTTGGTTGAGCTTGAGTTGCACGTCTCGTGCTGCTACCAGTGCAGCAACGTCATCCGCATACCCGACTAAGCACGTCTCCTCTGGCATCTCCAGTCTTAGAAGACCATCGTAGGTGGCGTTCCAAAGGTCCGGTGCTAGGATGGATCCCTGCGCCGCCCCTGCTGTGACCTCCACTCTGCAAACGCCTTCTCTGGTCTCATAGTCCGCGCTCTGCAAGGTAGGCGTCGATTATTCGGAGTAGATATGCTGGGACATCGAAGCTGTGCTCCAGAGCCTCCATCATATCTATTCATGTTGCCGAGTTAAACGCATTTTTTACATCGAGGGTCAGAAGAAGTACCACCCGGCGTGAGAACTTCTTATGCTCCCCTGCTCTTTCTACTGTTGCGACTACGTCAAGGACCGCGTCTCTGGTGGACCGGCCCGTCCTAATCCCGTGCTGCCTCGGTGAGAGTCCGCCGGCATTACGAATTGATGTCGATAATCTGACCTTGATCAGCTTCTCCATTATCTTTCCAGCTTTATCCAGCATACACAACGGACGGTAAGACGCTAGAGACTCCGGATCCCCTTTTCCTTTGATGATGAGCACCAACCTTGCAATTTTCCAACGCTAGAAGAAAACTGCATCCATCCGCTAGGCAGGCTTTGTACATGCGCAGAAGCAGTCCTGTGTTCTGGTGATAGACCAGCTTAAGAGCCTCATTCGGTATCCCATCCGGGTCAGGTGCCTTCTTATCCTTCATCGTGAGAACCGCTTTTTCCAGTTCTCCCTGTGTGAAAAGACGAATTGCTTCGATCTGGCTCCATTCCCTTTGTGGTCTGATCGGGTGCTGTGGAACAGCGCTGCCACTATGTTCTCCATTTGCACGGCTTCTTTCGAGTCACAAGTTTGTAACCTAGTCCCCAGGGGTCCCTTTCTATGTCTGCCACCAGCTCCCTCCAGCAGCTGGCCTTGCTCCGGTTAATGGCCCGCCGTAATTCCTTTTTTGCGGCCTTATGCTCCGCTGACTTCTCGTTCGCTTCACCTGGGTTTCTCGCGCGTTGAGCGACACGACGGAGCCTATGACACTTCCTTCGCAGTTCTGCTGTCTCTGGTCTCCACCAGTTGTAGACCGGCTTTTTCTCGTGGCGGGGCCTACTACGGGGCATAGAAGCCTCACAGGCAGTCCTGATGATGTTCATAGTTGAAGTAGCCAATGCTTCTGCAGCTACTTCTCTATTCTGGCTACCCTCCAACTCCAACCTTGCCGCACCCCTCGCTAATTCCCTCTCAAAAGACTCGGTCCTTAACCGCGCTGTGTTCCATTTGGCGAATGTTGTTAACATCAAACACGGTGGATTCTTCAATGACTTGCCAGTCTCGAATGAGCGGCCCGAGGTTCTCCGAGGCGAATGAGACATCGGGAATTGTTTCCCCGTATCCCGGTCGCCGAAAAGTCGTCACGTTCCCATCGTTCAAAACCAGAAGCCCGGCTCTCGCTACCATCTCATTCCAGCGCCCTCGCGTTAAAGTCTCCGGCGACCACTTTGTATCCTGAAGCCGCCATCACCGCGTCTTCAAGGCCCTCTAGCTGGCCTCTGTAGCTTTGGATCGACTGATTCGGCGTGAGTTAGCAGCTGAAAAAAGTTGTCGTCCCAAACCTCACCCAGACAAACCCGTTACCCCGACCGTGAGCGGCAACAGGGGCACTCCCGGGTTCCAGCACCCAGATGGCTGCAGTACCAAGAAGATCTGAGCACCAAGAGGGGGGCTTCCTACTTCGGTACTGCTCGCTTAACAATAAGAGATCGACCCTCTTCTCCACTGCCAACTGTTGAAGCAAATCGTTGGCAGTTCGGCTCCTATTCGAGTTTGCTTGAAGAACACGAATCATTGCGATAACTTCTTTTTTGCCCGTCCGAGCGCCTCCTTAAACGCTCT
Source organism: Scaptomyza cyrtandrae (assembly GCA_035044605.1). NCBI lineage: Eukaryota > Metazoa > Arthropoda > Insecta > Diptera > Drosophilidae > Scaptomyza > Scaptomyza cyrtandrae. The sequence goes on along the minus strand of JAWNNS010000483.1, from coordinate 915,186 downwards.
GCAGCTTCCGGACCCTGTTTAGTGTTCAAGGTTATCTCCGCTTTGGCCATTGTCTGCACAGATAATGCAGCGTGTTGGCGCATCACATGTCATGGCCTTGTGACCGGCTACTCCACATTTATAACACAAGGAGCTGCGATCAGGTCCTTTGCACTCATTAGCTACATGCCCGTATCCCAGGCATCTATAACAGCGCGTCACCGATGTACGCTCCCGCACTCGGCAGTTAATCCATCCAATGTGGATCTTCCCGCGCCCCAGGAATTAGGATGCGTCACTCGTACTCATCTCTACCACCGCCATCTTTTGCCCGCTCATTGTTCTAGTGATAAGGCCAATCTTCACATCCCCGATGTTGGGCATATCCCGCTTAAGGGCTTCTTTTATGTACACTACCTCTGTTAGGCAGTCAAGTTCCCGGATCACCACGGCACACTTAGGCTTTAAGCAGGACACAGCTGCCAGACCCTTAAGCGCCACCGCAATCGATTCCCGGAATACACCACTGTCCTTGGTGCAAGCTCCAATTTCCACCAGGACACCCCTAGTTCGAGTCTCCCGGATGTTCCTTACCCGCACTCTTGAGCTTTCCGGGTTCACTTTAGCCTTCATTTCTCTCAAAATATCGGCGTAAGTCCGGTCCCCCTCGGGTCGGATCAGGATAGCTTCCGTTGGTGCCTTGCCGGTGCTCCTGCCCTTCTTTTTTCCTTCTTTTTTTGCCTGCTTTTCCAGAGGGACGTCTTTTTGGCCGAGGTTGCTTGTTCCGAAGCCATCCCTCTTTCTGCCAGCTTCGCCATCCGTTTGGTCCTTTTCGAGACGACCACATTGATTTCAGCAGTCCTAATGCGTTTAACGGCGTTCAAACCCGCGGGGTTTGATGCTAAACGCTTCTCTGTATGCACCGCCATCTTCCTTGCTTCCTCCTCAAGGCCTGTCCTGTATGACTGCATGGCCGAAAAGGCATCCTCCAGAATTGCAAGACCGAGTTTAATGTCGTTTGACGTGTTCTTTTGCCTGTTTGTTGCTGCCTTCATTTTGGCTATGGCATCTAGGCACCGTGCTTTCTGCGACTCTTCCTCGCTCTGGGTCGGTAACCCTCCTCCTCTGCCTCACAGGCGACTGGGATCAGTCTGGAGTCCATCGTTGCAGCCAAACCATCCCCATTCCTGGCACCACCAACACTCAGTGCTGTGGCACCTCGAGTCGGTCTCACTTCAGCCGCCCTTGTCTCCTTAGCAGCACCGTAGGCCAAGTGGTCTACCTCTGATGCTTTGTGGTCGCTGGATTTCGACGCCCTGGGGCCCGCTTGCACACCCCTGACTGCCGCCGGTACTGGGGATCCGACCCCCTGCACCGTAACTTTACTCCTCTGTACACCTTTCAAATTTGGTTTTATTTCGGGGTTCCTTCCCCTAGGACTGCTCTTAGCAACAAGGTAGCACATCTGGCTTGGCGTGCTCCGAGTCGAGCCCCCCCACCACGACAAGGTGGCAGACAACGGGGGAGGACACCCGGTGATACTGGATAAAATCTCTGTTCAATCGGTTTTGCATTACTGACCTCAATTTCGTGTTCGATTAAATAAGTACGACCTAATCCTTGTTTTTAAAAACTAGGAAATAATGATAAAACTGTATTTAACTGGCTTCGTTGTAAATCCGTTAAAAAATATGATACATTTTGTTTACTTTCTGTATCAGACTCATTGTTTTCATAATCGAGTGCTGTGATTATTTTTGGTCCCAAAACAAACTCTTTCCAAAAATGGACACGCAATATACTTCTTTCGTTAATTGACGGAATCACAAAAAATTTAATCGGTTTAACTAGGCTTTTAAAACGAACATCTGCACAAAAGTATCGTATGACACGATACGTACGACCATCTGCTGTTTTCACAGTGGATGAAACGCGTTGAAATTGTAAGTATTTAGGCCAATCTATACACGCTAAACCCGAACCCACACAACTAATATTTGCTCCTGTGTCAAGTAACCCCTAATCTTCCGTAAGTCGATGAATTAACACCTGAAGATACCAATAAATTTTTGATATTATGTATGTTGTGATACAAATCACGAATACGTTGAGTTGACCGTTTCGGAGTTATTAACGACCTCCCCAGTTTTTTATCTTTAAATATTCTATCCCTCACTTGCATATAAGCGCATAAACGCTCATGATACGGACAAATCTGACACCAATTGGAAATTTTAACGCCCTCCTGCTCTATCTTAATATCAGCTTTCGCCACTTAATCTGACACGTCCGATTTTACTGTAGCTGGTTCTATTGACCTAGCTACTGTTTGTTGTTATCTAAATGCCAAATGCTAAATGCTCGTTTTGCACGGCATACAGGACAAGTTGGTTTGTATACTTTCTTTGCGCCACAATCATAACAAAAGATTTTTCGTTCCTGCAAACACATATCCCAGCCATGACCTTCTTCGTCACAGTTCCAGCATCTATACACTTTTCTTGGTGCTTAGATTGCTTCTACTATTAAATTGGGATACTCCTATTGTTCTTCCTCAACAGCTGCAATTATTCGCTTTGGAATAGCGGTAGCTGTGCAGCTTTTTACCACCCGCTTTCCTTGATAATTTTGCAATAAATTTTCTCTCATTTGAATAGTTTTCCTGATATGAGCAACTGAATGTATTCGAACATACAATAATTCCTGCCTTATCTCAAATACAAGATTTCTGGTCAATATTTCTAGCAGCTGCGCTTTTTCTATAGGTTTTGACATACGAGATGCAACCCTCTTGATAGCATCATAAAAAGATTCAAAAGACTCATTAACCTGTTGCTTCCTTGCTCGAATGTCTTCTAATACATCGAAATCGTTCGTGTAATTGGTATACTGCCGTTGTGACGCCTCACTAAACAAATCTAGGCGAGTCTCGACGGTAACGCCAAAACCATTCTCTAGCTTTTGCAATCATTAACACATGTATGTTTTAACAAACTGCTGAAAAGTCGTTATCTAAGCAATCTTCAGTAATGGATCGAATCCTGTAGACAAATTCTTCTACCGTTATCCCTTTTGTTGAGCCATCAAATTTTATGTTCCTACCTGAACAAACTATCCATGTGTTCAAATATTCCTTTATAAGAGAGCGTGCATTTGAAGGTATTCGAGAACCTGCATTTGAGCCAGGTTGTCCCGTCCCAGCTTGGCCATTACCATTTTTTCGTGGTCTCCCTCCTTTCTTTGCACTATTACGTTCAGGGTTTTCTGCATTCAATACTTTCGATACCGCTCCGACCTCTGCCACTTGCTCTTGCCTATAGCTGCCTGGCGGTTTTGATTTCCATCTGGTATTATGTAACCTGCTTCTTCTTCACTTCTATTTAATCCCATTTTTCCCGGTTTTAAAGAAGCATTTAAAGAAATATTGTTTCTATTTGTTTTTTTTTTTTTATAATTTAACATTTTCCCTTTTTAACTGAAACTTTCTCAAAGGCCTAAGTTCGGGGCTCAAATTATTCATATTATATTATAATCTTTAGCTTCCTCCGGCCCCACTTTCTGGGCGCCCAAATTAATAATATTATAATATTTTCCCTGTAACGTACAATCGTGCATCTAATGTTAAAATTAAATGACCATTCATGCCCTGTGGGCGGAAATTGCTTTCAATAAGATTCGCGTTGGATTCTCGGGCTGCGGCTAGCAAAACAGTCTAAGGTGGGTTCGTTGAATCTGTTTCGGACACACTCACACAGGTACAGTTAGGAATAATATTAATTATTATTTTATTATTGTTTTTAATCCGTGGGCCTTTTGAAATATTAACGTAAAACCAAGAACACAAAAAGAATAAAACCTTAAGTTAACTTAAATCGGACACTCCAAAAAAAAATTACTGTTCGAACTGCTGTTGTTATTGCAGTACGGCTCTTCATCCACCCTACCTTGAGCTTTCTTATGCCACCTGTTGTGAAAACTCCCAAAGCGAACTACACAATCAATTTGATTTCGAAGAAACATTATTTCTATTTTACGCATTCATAATGCACTAAAATACATATACAAATCTAAGAACACCTCTCGCATTATCTTATAATACTAATTGATCTTATAAATTTCAATTCTTTTCATTTTAACACAACTTCATTCGACCCACTTGGTCCGGTACACCAACGCATTTGTAAATTCTCTTAACTTATATTACATTAATATTTATATCGGTACCAAAATAAAAAAAAAATACACTACTCGTCCTTCCTGATTTTCTTTCACAATTCAATTTTTATACCCTGATCCCATTAAAAATGGGAAAAAAGAGTATAATAGTTTTGTGCAAAAGTATGTAACAGGCAGAAGGAAGCATCTCCGACACCATAAATTATATATATTCTTGATCAGCATCAAGAGCCGAGTCGATATAGCCATGTCCGTCTGTCCGTCCGTCTGTCTGTCTGTCTGTCCGTCTGTCCGTATGTATGAGCCAACCGATCTCAGAGACTATAAGAGCTAGAGACTCCAGATTTAAAACTTAAGCTCGCCTAATCCCTAGGCAGTACAAGTTTGTTTTCGATTTTCGATAACTCATCCCGTTTTCGATATACACATGGGATCGATAACAACAAAATCTTGAATTTTGAAAACTTTGAGATGGCATTTGAAATAATGAACAAAATAATGACAATCTGTGAAATTTTTATTAAAATCGGTTAAGAAACACCGGTGATATGGGATATTGAAGTTGTGTATGCAGTATGCAGTATGTGCGTACATACATACACACATAATTGCAAGCACTGACTGTACGCGTAAAGTATAGGGATCAGGGTATCGTCTAGTCGGGATTTCTCGACTAGAGCCTTCTTACTTGTTTTTGCAGCATAGTTGAAGGCCTTCCACTTGTTGCAGTCGAGTGATGTTGTTGTTGCATTATTTTATTATTTTGTTTTGCTTTGTTTAGAGGAGACACTATTTTGTGTTCACCTATGTTCGAAATCTTTATTAAAAACACGATAGTTATTCATTGATTGCATTCATTTATTTCGGTTTAACTAGCTTAGCTTAACCTTTATTATTATTGCGCGTGACAACTTTGTGCTACCGCGCAACCGTAGCGAACGAATGTACTTCAAAAAGTGTGATAGAATTGGATAAGCAGCCAGAAGTGTTATCTATGCAAATGAGATAAAAACTCATGTGCAAGGCAAAGAGAACAATTAGAGCTGCGCAAGTTATGCGTTATAAGTTATGTTAGGATTTAAATTTGGGTGCTTAAAATATTAGTATGCTCCCCCGTTGGAAGTGCAAGGGTTCCAACTGACTTGGTCTCAAGGAGCAGCACAGCTGCAGTTTTGACAATTGCTACTCGCTGTTTTGCAGTTGCGCTGGCGTTGTCGCTGGAAGTTTCTTCTTGCGTTGTCGCGGCTTCTTCTTGGGCTCAACAGTCGGTTGTGGTTGTTGCTGATGTTGTTGTTGATTGTGATGATGCTGCTGTTGTGCCTGCTGTACTTGCGTTTGCTGCAACTGTTGCTGCAGCTGCTGGATTTGCGCTTGCTGCTGCTGATGCTGAAGCTGAATTGTTGCAAGGGCTGCCTGCTCCTGGGGCGTCGGCTGACGCATTGGCTCCGGCGTACCGGCCAACGCTGGCGAGGATTGTGCGAATATGTCTGCGGAATTGTTGCCACTGCCATAAGCTGCAGCTGACGCTTGTTGATGTGGTTGCTGATCCGAATGCGCATCTGAAGGCTTGACAGCTGCAGCTATAAGTGAGTGCTTGTGAACAGCACAGCCTCCAGACACTATCCAGCCCAATTTGGTCTTCTGGAGCGTTAGCAAGTGATTTGCAAGTCGAACTTGCCCAACGCAGAGCAAGTCGAAGAATATACCAGCGCCAATTAGCATGTCGATCCTTTGACCCTTGTAAAAGAGTGGGTCAGCGAGGTGGAGATTGCTGGGTGTATTCAAGCCGGTGGTGTTTATGTCGAATTGGGGCCGTTATTTTCTGCGTTACGACTGCAGAAAATGATCCTTCATAAGAGCCATTAGCTGATTGTGCGAAAATATCAGCTGATTTGTTGAGCGATAGCGACGATTCGCCTATGCCTGAAACTGATGTGTTAGAATGGCGTAGATCCAATTGAAGCTGGTAAGCGAGACGAGTTGTGACGAGATTGAGCTGCGATGCTGAGTCCAGCAGAGCTTTACAGGGTACGAAAGTGCCAGATCGATTTCTGACATATAAAACAGCAGTTGCGAGCAGCACGTAATCGGTCTCGCTCTGTTTTAAAAGTATAGGTGGCGATGTGGATGTGAAGACGAGTGATGCGGATGTGGAGACGAGTGATGCAGTTTGAGAATGCGTTGTGTCGGGCAACCGTGACGTGGATGTGTCCATATGCAACAATGAATGGTGCTTCTGCTGGCAATGTTTGCAGTGACCTGACTTGCATTGCTGCAGTTTATGCCCTTTGCGAAGGCAGTTGAGGCAGAGGTGCAGCCGTTAAGCTTCTTTGTAGCGCATGGTGGGAGCTAAATTTACGAATCGTGGGCATCTTGATAGGTAATGCTCAGCAGATTCGCATAGGGCACACGATTGGGTTTTGTTGATGATGAGAGTGGCGCGAGCTTGTATGTTGGGCTAGCCCACCTGCTTGCCAGGTGTGTGCGTTTCCATGGAGAATTCCACGTTTTCCAACATACGGCATCTCGTCTCCAAAAATGTGGCTATGTCGCTCCATTTCGGCAGAGCTTTCAAAGGCAATGCTTCCTCCCATTTCTCCTGCGTCGCTTGATCCAATTTGGATGTGGTGAGATGAATCAGCAATCCATCCGTTATTTCCTGCGCAGATGCCACTGTGTGCAACGCGCGCAGATCCGAATTGATGCTGTCGCTTAATTGACGCAGACTGCTCGCCGAACCCCTTTCAACACCTGTGAGCCTAAATATGGACCGCACGTGTGATTGAAAGTGCAACAATTTATTATCGAATCGATTGATTAATAACTCCATGGCTTTTTCATAATTAGCTTCCGTTGGTTCGAAAGCGCGAGTCGCTTCCAACGCTGGCCCTGTAAGGCATGATCGGAGATGCTGGAACTTTTCCACGTTGCATAGTTCCTCGTTTTGGCCGACGACAGTATTGTACATGGCGAAGAAATCAGGCCAGTCAATATATGCACCGCCAAAACGTGGAAGCTGGAGTTGCGGTAGCCTAGAGAGGCGCGCTGATTAAGTCCAATCCAGCCTGCAGTTCAGCTTCATCAAAATGTATGAGCGCAGCGCGTTGCTGAGCGTTTGTGTGTGAGCAGCAAACTGCACTATTAACGAGCTTGCGCGAAAGCAAAAGTGCGGGCGGGCAGGCGGAGACGAGAGATTGTAAGCGCTTGCAGTTAAGCTGAGAGCGAAACGTTTCATAGGTGTGTGCGTGTGTGTGCAAGAGCGTAAATGTTAGCGAGCGAGCGCGTTTGTGGTCTTGGCATCGAATTATGCAGAAGACGCTTTGAATAATTATTAGCACAATAGTTAATATTATTCACACACTTTACACTTTAACAACATAGCACCATGAAAGCAAGTAAAATAAATCATTCACCTATGTTCGAAATCTTTATTAAAAACACGATAGTTATTCATTGATTGCATTCATTTATTTCGGTTTAACTAGCTTAGCTTAACCTTTATTATTATTACGCGTGACAACTTTGTGCTACCGCGCAACCGTAGCGAACGAATGTATTTCAAAAAGAGTGATAGAATTGGATAAGCTATGCCAAGCAGCCAGAAGTGTTATCAAATCAATTCAACTCACTTATACAATTTATATTAGTTACGTGGTTTTGTTTGATTAAATTCCACCAAGACCCTTTTGGTCTTGCTTTGCGCCTTCGCGCCTCAATTACTTTCCAAACATACATGCTCTGCACCACAAATGTGTTGTGCGGCGCACTGAGCTTTCCTGTAGTTTCCGCTGCTTTTCCTCTGTTTTTTTTTATTTTCTTCTTCTCCCTTCAGTTTAAGTTTTTTTATTTTTAATACTCACTCACTTAAGCTAGTGAAATTGGATAACAATTAAACACTCTCCAATGTCGCCTGCCGTGGAGCCAGCTAAATACTGCTCTGTTGTACTTTTGCCCTTCAATAGTTTTGAATATCGCACCACGAGGTTAGATCAAACCAGGTTAATGAACAGGTTAACATTGATTTACTTGCACATAGCTTTAGGAATTTTTGCACGAAAAGAATGCGTGCGCTCTCTCCTCGTCTTTTTATATCACCAAATTCCAGCTTTTTACAATAACAAAACATTTCGCCGCGCTTGGGCAGAGTTGGTGTGCATGCAGCGCCCCTACCATGCATTTTCAAGGTTGCTATTTAAAATTTTAGTGCCACAGTGCAATTACCATTACAATGTAACATTATGCGCGAACTTTAAATCTTTTACATTAATATTATATTTATTATTTTCTTTATCGACCTGTTCCTCACAGTCCCGGGGGTATATTGCCAGAGGGATTAAGAGAAATACGAGCGAAAAAAATGACAGTTACGTTAAAGATCACAAGAAGACATACTCTGTGTTTGCAAGTTCGAATTGTACATGAACATATTTGTTTTGTGCTAAATCGTATTTTAAATAATTGAATGACCACAAAAAGCGAGTTGTTTAAGTGGGAAGGAATTATATTTTTTCCAATTTTAGCGGCACAGTGAGATTTCGACAATGTGGAAAACTCTCATTGTAATTTTAGCAGTAAAGTGCATACGTTAATGATCGTGAAAACAAAGATATCTTAATTGCTGAGAAAAATCACGATTTGTTTTTGTTCGAGACAAACGACAAAAGGTGTTTTGGCGCAAAAGTTACTTTAGCTGACATAATGCAGTGGCGCCACTTAATCGTTTCGACACTTGAACTTTGATTAAGAAAAATTTGATTTGCATTTTTCAATGGTATCCAACATGTACTTAAGATAGGCGAAGGACCAAGGTGGTGTTGAAGTAAATGAACTGTTACTTTTGTTACTTTAATTAAATGTGTTAGTCTTATTTTGTGCACTTCCTGTGCTAAGACGTGTTGCGGATTAATTAAAAACAGTAGTGGTAACACACTTTGTAATTCTTGCATTAGGGCCACGATTCATGGCAACAACATAGCACACTTACATGGTTAAAGTTGCCTAGACCCAAGCAAATAAAGTTATTTGGCGACAGAGCAAAAATGCACGCTAGCGGATGTATTAAAAAGACAAAACAAATCTATAATGCATACTACATTCCTTCTGACTCGAACTAAAAATAAGAAAAAAAAAGTTTATTTATTTTTATTAGGTTATCAATTTATGCGGTCGAAGGCAAAAATTATCTGTGGTAGTCGCTAACTAATTTTAAATGTGTTGAAAATTAAATGCAATGCCTAATTTATTTTAAGACTTTCTTAGCTTCTTTAACATGAAATTGATATAATAACTGACTTAAGGATCTATGGTACAGAGTGGAGTATATGTTCTGGTACAGGAGGATGACATTGGGGCAACGGTGGTCCCAAGGTAGGGTATGTGCGCAAGCGTAATAACTCCAAAATTGTGTGCAATTCCAAGACATGGGCATAGTGTTTGCGCACGTTGTCCAATAATTGTCGATGAGTCTTGATCTGTTCCATGCTGTCAGACAATTATTTACTTATTAAGTATACTTATTTAAAGATGGCCGATAATTGCAGCTTACCGCTCGCGTTGCTCGCGGTCACGACGTTCCTCCATCATTAAATCGCGCTGTGAGTTCTGAATAGCAACGCTAACTTTGAGGCGTTCTATTTTGAAATCAATTGAATGATTTTGTCGTTTAGTTTCTAGTGTTTTCTGCTTAACACTATCAATTTTGATATTGCTATTGTAAATTTTTTTATTTTTTAAATAATGCCCGCTTTAACCATTTATAACTTAAATACTTACACGCGTTCAATCTGTTTTCTAAATACTGCAATTTTTTGCTCAACAATGCGTTCAATGGCACCAGCTGTCAGGTATTTTTGACGCTCAGCTTTCACCTTATCCCAGTTGCGCAAAATGTTAAGAAACTCAATGGTTACTTTGCATTTTTCAATGGCATCCAACATGTACTTAAGATAGGCAATATTAGCCTTATAAAGCTTGTGCTCCCATTCTTTAAAGATAACCTGACGACGAAATATGGCAACCCGCTGCATAGCTTTTATCTTTTTATTGCCTGCATCCTGCGAAAACATAAAAACCAAAAATTAATTAAACAGGTATTGTCGCTTTAGGGTAAGATAACTATTCACCTTTATCATGTGATTTACGTCATTGATGTCATCCACATGCATTAAAACACTGTTCGAAAGTGATTTGGTAGATCCCATGACAAATACCTCGACCTGACCAAGTGTTAATGTCAACTGTAGCGTCATATTTCTCATGGCCTCCAACTGAAAAGTTGAAATTATTAGATAAAAGAATATATATATTTAAATTGTACGTTACAGTGGAAAGCAGCCGACTGCGGAATACACTGATACCATTATAACGGATGGTAAGAAGTCTGCATGCATAGGGTGAGTATGGGGGCGGAAGGTTGCGGGGTGACCCTAAAATAGAGGGCGTCGCTAGCTAGTCACTCAATTTGGTGGCAAGTGTCATCCACCATTAAAAAGATGACTGCATTTAAAGGCCGACAGTCCCCATTTCTTCCCCCTTGCAAGCAGCCTCTTTTACACTCGTTTTTATACCGGTACTAGAGCATTCCGCAGTCGGCTGCGTCAGACTGCAAAGTTATCACTTGTAACTTTTTGGAAATGTTTTTTTTCCAGCAGGTGCAGATCTCTTAGGGTGCAAGATAAGTTTACAGAAGTTGCTCCTAAAAGTATTATTAACAAGTAAGAAGGCTCTAGTCAAGAAATCCTGACTAGACGATACCCTGAACCCTACACTTTACGCGTACAGTCAGTGCTTGCAAGAATATGTGTATGTATGTACGCACATGCTGCATACTGCACACACAACTTCAATATTCCATATCTCCGGTGTTTCTCATCCGATTTCAATAAAAATTTTAAAGATTTTCATTATTTTGTATAATAATTCAAATGCCATCTCAAAATTTTCTAAACTCAAGATTTTATTGTTATCGATCCCATGTGTATATCGAAAACGGGAAAAGTTATCGAAAATCGAAAACAAACTTGAACTGCCTAAGGACAACGCAAAATCTCCAAATCTAGAGTCTCTAGCTCTTATAGTCTCTGAGGACTAGACAGACGGACATGGCTAAATCGACTCGGCTCTTGATGCTGATCAAGAATATATATACTTTATGGGGTCGGAGATGCTTCCTTCTGCCTGTTACATACTTTTGCACAAAACCATTATACCCTTTTTCTCATTTTTAATGGGATCAGGGTGTAGCAAGTAAAAACTCTAGTCGAGAAATCCCGACTAGACGATAGCCTGATCCCTATACTTTACGCGTACAGTCAGTGCTTGCAGTTTTGTGTGCGTGTGCACGTGCATACTACATACTGCTCACACAACTTCAATGTCCCATATCTCCGGTTTTTCTTAACCGAGTTTTCCAAATTCATGATTTTGTTGTTATCGATCGCATGTGTATATATATCAGAAACGGGATGAGTTATCGAAAATCGAAAACAAATTTGTACTGCCTAGGGATTAGGCGAGCTTAAGTTTCAAATCTGGAGTCTCTAGCTCTTATAGTCTCTGAAATCGACGCGTTCATACATACGGACAGACGGACGGACAGACGGACGGACGGACGGACGGACGGACATGGCAATATCGACTCGGCTGATGATACTGATCAAGAATATATATACTTAATGAAGTCGGAGATGCTTCCTTCAGTTTTTACATACATTTGCACCATTTACATTCAGGGTATACAAATTTGACATTTTTAAGAAAATAAAATAAAACCATAATGAAAAAAAATCACTTGCAAAATTCAAGATTGCGATTGGCATGCGCTTTAATCCTTAGACTCTCACAACGGCGTTTTACACAGAAGGTCACTAACAAGATTGCTTGGCAGCAGTGGGAAGTGCGTTATCAAGCAAGCCTAAAACTGTTCACTCAAAATATTTAATGACGTCGAGCGCGCTAATAATGAATTTATGATTACTACCTGGAGGAAGCTCGGGCGAAAATGCTTCAGAAGCACGCATCAAAATGAATAAAGCTGACAAACGCTTTAACGCAAGAAAAACATGTAAGTAGAAGGCTCTCGTCGAGTAAGCTCGACTAGGAGACACTCTTAACCCAAGACCTTACACGTGGGGCCATGCCTGCATGGTTAATGACTAAACTTAAATCTTCTATATCTCATCTCATATATATCTTATTGATGATTTGAAGACCCCTAAAATTGGTAAAAAAGAGTAAAATCATAGTGTATATTTTCTTGATCAGTATCAACAGCCAATTTGATATAGCCATGTTCTTCTGTGTCCCCCCCGCAGGCTGCCACCTTGCAAATCAAACCAGGCGTGTTACCGTAGCCGCTAAGAGCAGACCTAGGGGAAGGAACCCCGAAATAAAACCAAATTTGAGAGGTGTACAGAGGAGTAAAGTTACGGTGCAGGGGGTCGGATCCCCAGTACCGGCGGCCGTCATTGGTGTGCAAGTGGGCCCCGGGGCGTCGATAACAAGCGACCGCAAAGCATCAGAGGTGGACCACTTGGCCTACGGTGCTGATATAGCTAAAAGTGCGGAGGATGCCCGTCCAACACGCGGCAACACCACAGACAGTATTGCAGGGACCAAATTGGGGGAGGGGGGGTTCTGGGGATCAAACTGCGCAGGCAAGGAGCGAGGAGGAAAGGCAAATACTACGGTGCCTAGAGGCAGGAGCCAAAATGAAAGCGGCTGCAAATAAACAAAAGAATGTCTCTATCGAGATAAAAAGGAGTATCGCTATTCTGGAAGATGCCTTAGCCACTATGCAGGCATGCAGAAAGACCTGGACAGGCCTTGAGGAAGAGGAAAAGAGGACCTCAAGGGAAAAACAGTTAAAAAACTGAGCACGGCGCCAGAAGCGCCAAGCAGCGAGCCCTGCAGGCGCGAATGTTAAACAACGTATCAAGACGCTGGACACCAATCCAGATGTGGTGGTCGTATCAAAGAGAACCGAAAGAATGGTGAAGCAAGCAGAAAGAAAGCTAGCAGCGGAAAAAACGATACCGGCAAAAGAGAGAGCAGCCCATTCGGAGAGCCAAGCAGGCAAGGCAAAACAGAGAGGCAGGAGGACCGGCAAGGCAGCAGCGGAGCCATCCTCATTCGACCCAAAGGGGGGTGAACCTACGCCGAGATATAAGAAGAAATGAAGGGCAAGGTGAATCCTGAAAGCACAGGGGTGCTGATAAGAGCAATCCGGGAGAGCCGCGCGGGAGAGTCCTTGTGGAACTGGGCTTTAAGGATAAGGGGCATTCCGAAACACAATCGCGGTGGCGCTCGATGGGCTGGCTGCTGTGTCCTGCCTAGAGCCGAGGTGAATCGTAAAGATCCGCGAGCTGGACTGCCTCACTGAGGTAGTTGGCATAAGGGAGTCCCTTAAACGAGATATTCTTAGCATGAGGGTCGTTAAGATTGGGCTAATCTCAAAAACACTAAAGGGACAAAAGATGGCGGTGGTCGAGATGAGGATGCAAGACGCATCCCATCTCTTGAAACGAGGAAAGATCCATATTGGATGGTTCCGCTGTAGAGTGCAAAAAACCTAGATTACGGGCACGTAGCAAAGGGGTGTAAAGGTCCGGATCGTAGCTCCTTATGCTACAAATGTGGGTATCCGGGCACAAGGCTACGATGTGTGTAGCGCCAGCACGTTGCATCATCTGTGAGGGCAAGGGCTTAGGCGGGAAAGACCTAAAGCACAAAACAGGGTCGGGAAATTGCAGCGCGTTCAGGGAGGCGCTAGGGAAGGCAAAAATAAGTCTGTGAAATGATCCGGGTCTTACAAGCTAACTTGTACAGGAGCCGTACCGCGAACGACCTGCTGCAACAGCTGGCAGTAGAAAAGGCGGTCGACCTTGTACTTGTAAGCGAGCAGTACTGGAATAGAGATCCAGCAACCTGGTACCAAGACTTACTCGGCACAGCAGCCATATGGATCCTGGGAGGACACAGGTCTGGGTGAGGTGTGGGAAAGTCACCTTTTTCAGCTGCTACCTCACGCCGAACTAACCGAGCTATAACTACAAAGAACAGTTGGAGGGACTTGAGGATGAGGTGGTGTCGACCTCGGGGCACAGAGTGGTAGCCGGTGATTTTAACGCAAGGGCAAGGGAATGGGGTATGCCTGACCCAAACACCCGGGGTAAGCTAGTGATGGAAATGGCGTCGAGAACAAAGCTGCTGGTACTGAACATGGGCAATGTCACGACCTTTCGAAAACCAGGAGCAAGGGAAACAATCCCGGATATCTCACTGGCATCGGACTGGCAAGTCATTGAGGACTATACCGGGAGCGACCACCAGAATAAAGTTTTTGAAATTAACTATGATCGTCCCCAGCAGAGGTTGAATACGAGGACAACCGGAAGGTGGAATGCAGCGCGTCTAAAGACCGAACCCTTTGAAAGGGAAATTTCGGTCAAATTAGAGATTTAACAGCAAGAACATTGGTAACCTCAACCATGAACGTTATCAGTGCGGCGTGTGAGGTTTCTATGCCCCGCAGTAGGCCCCGTCACGGGAAAAGGTCGGTCTACTGGTGGAACAAGGAAATAGTGCTCTTGAGAAGGAAATGCCGCAGGCTGCGTCGGGCTGCGCAGCGCGGACTGCTGCAAGCAAGGACTGCTGCTGGAGGGAGCTGGTGGAGGATGTAGAAAGGGATCCTTGGGGGCTAGGCTACAAACTAGTAAACAGGAAACTGGGAGCTTTGAAATCGGTAAAAACCATGGAAGCTGTGACGATGAAGAGCAACCCAGGGAGAACTAGAAAAGGCAGTTCTCTCGATGAAAGACAAAATCCGTACGCGGATGACGTAGCTGCGCTAGTGGCACCACGGGACATACCAAGGGCACAGCTCAAGCTCAACCAGGTGATAAGGACGGTCAGCAGCTGGATGACGGAACTTGGGCTATCACTGGCGCTAGAAAAAACAGAAGTGGTAGTCCTGACCAAAAAAAGGATACCAACAATCATCACGGAGAGAGTTGGATAAGCCATGGTGACGTCAAAACCGGCGGTCAGATACCTGGGTATGATGATAAATTCCAAGCAGACAAGGCGGCAGGTGGAGTGACTGCGCTCAGCAGACTTATGGGCAACGTTGGAGGCCCATCCCCAAGTAGACGCCGCCTTCTGATGAACACGGTTCAGTCGGTAATGCTCTACGGAGCGGAGATTTTGGCCGACTCTCTAACCGTAGAAAAATACCGGAAGAGGCTTGCGCAAGTCCAAAGGAGGGGGGCTTTAAGGGTGGCTTCCGCATACCGCACGGTTTCTGAACCGGCAGCTCTGGTGATTGCGGGGGTTACACCCATAATACTTCTAGCTAAAGAACGGCGGGCGGTTTTCCTGAGGAGAAACGCAGGTGAAGTGGAAAACGCATACCTTGAAGAGAGAGCCAAGACTTTCAATGCATGGCAGAGCCTCTGGGAGGAGGAAAGTAGGGGGAGATGGACTGCGCGCCTCATAACAGACGTGAAGCTGTGGACCGAAAGAAAGCATGGACAAGTAGATTACTACCTGACACAGTTTCTTTCGGGACACGATTAGAACCTTCTTAAAAGTTTTTTTTTTTTAAGAATTGTTGTAGTTTTTAAAAATAATATATAACGTTCTCGATTTACGTTAAAAAAAAAATTTAAGTAAACTTAAGATGCCATAGTGCATAATAAAATAATACAATGTTGTGCACAATCAAATTGTTTGATGATGAGTTGTAAATTATTGCACAAAGACATTGGCTTGACATTATAGCTATGACAAAAAATTTAAAATAAAGTCACGTTTATCAATTACAAAACGATTCTTTTTTAAGATATCGGAATCATTCTCATTTTTTTTGTGCGGTGAACACTATACAATCTTCCGATGCATAATAAACAGCAATAAATTTACCATACAAGCTGGTGTTATCATTAACACCACTTTTTGCAAATTTTTATTTTTATTTTTGTTTTTTTTTTTTGTTTTTTTTTTGTGATTGGCGATATAGCTGTTGAAATATTTGGCTTAAGATTTAATTAAGACCATACTGATAACCCATTTTTCTTAAAATTCGGACGTGATTCGCAAGTTCGAAAATTTGTATCGCGTTTAGCGCATAAAAATGCATTCGACATAGAATAAAATTTATTTGAAAATAAAATAATAGCGTGAATTCTACATTACATTACTTACATAGTGCTGTATTGTGTCCTCCATTTCTCTTTGTGTATGTGCCTTTGTATCCTTAAGACCCGCTATCTCTTTGGTAAAACCATTGCAAGCGCCCTGACTGTCCACCAACTGATGGTTTATCCCCTTGAGTCGTAGCTCGCTCTCGATTTTTTGCCGGCGTAACTTGACAAATGCATCCCAAGCCTTGGCATCAACCGAGCTCGGACAACATTTTGGCGCATCACTTTCGGCAATATAGGAAAGAAATTCTGCTATCTCATTGGGCAAAGGAAAGGCAACACGTTGGGATTGCTTGCCGCTTAGGCGCTGAGCGACTTCACTGCAAATTAGCGATGAGATAAAAGTTTTGTTTGATAATTTGGGTCGCTTTTTAAAGAGCTTGGTCATCTCGTGTGCAGCATGTGGTACAGTGTTTAGAAAGTTACCGCGAAACTGTCGCTCGCAAGCGCGATCCCTCGTCTGTTGTGCCTCGAGGCGAGTGCGCACATCCTGCTGTGCCCGCTCCCAAAAGTCAAGAAGGGTGGTATAGCGTTTTATGTACTCGTTCAGCTTGTCAATGTCGCTGCGGAACCCTCTTATTTTCTCGCGTAGCTTAACGCGTAAGTTGCTGGTCGTTACCAAATTTAGCATTCGAACGCGGCTTTGTTTCTGTGCAAAATCGTACTTGAGCTTGAGGAGCATTAGCTCCGCCACGCGTTGGTTCAGCTTAAGAATTTGCTTTGTCTTCAGAACCAGCGTTTTAGCTTCATTCTCGTTCAAAATACACAGGTACTTGCGGCGATCCTCCTCGAGCAGACGCAAAGCTTCCTCGTAAGCGCGAAATATTTTTTGGTCTTCCAGAGAGTACTCATGTGGCTGTTTTTTGAACATAAACTCCGGCACGGGTAAATCCTTTTTGATTTCCTCCTCCCAAAGTTTTTCAATGACACCATCCATCATGACAATTAGCGCTCGTGACCAGAACTCTAAAGACCAGAGCAAAAGTCGACCTCGCTTCCCGCCTGTATCTATAGTTTTAGGCTTGCGACGATTGATTGCCTTGATCTCTGAATCATCCACATCCAATATGCACTTTATGACCTCATCCTTGGCTAGAGAAGGCACAGTAAGCTCGGGCAGCTGAAACGAATCCATGTTGAGTAGTCTCAGCATGCAATTCATATTATCATATATTCGGTTGAGCACGCTATTCGTGTTTAGCACACTCTCAATAGTCTCCCGCTTTAATTGCTGGGCCTCGTGAAAAAGCTTGTTGAACTCCTGCTTTAACGGATCAATGAGATAAAAACGATACTTGCAATTATCATTGAATATCTGATTCGATGTGACTATTTCTTTAGACTGCATCTGAAATTGAGGAGCCATCATGTGATCATAGACACTAGGTCCTGCCACCACATAGAGCTTTAGATTGCTAAGCGCCGATTTGCTCTGGTCTTGCTCGCCATCACCCATATGGTGTTCCTGCGTCGGGTCATCGCGTATGTCTTCAATGGACAGCACAGAAACTCTCATATGATCCTCTAGATCATAAAAGCGATATTTATCAAATACTTCCATATTTGTCTTACGAGCCATGGCAAAACTTCCGAAGTTCGCATCGGCAAATATGGAACGTACTTTATAATTAATATTGACAGCATTACGCGTCACCAGCTGCATTATCCAATCCCGTATACGTGATTGATCCTCGATGGCACGCATAAGTGACTCACGTTCTAAATCGCAAAGGTTGTGCGCCTCCTGCGTTAACGCCTCCAGCCATTTGTAATGGTAGCAAAACTTTTTGAAAATCCCCTTTGATTTACCAGTCATGGAAATGTCGTAATCGATCAAAGCCGTCACTTTGGCCGAAAAATCTTGTATCATTTGAATAACCTTATCTCTTTTAAACACGTCAGCAGGAAGATACTCTTCCTTAACCTCCAATTTGGCTGTGGCTGGGCTAAACAGCCTTGTCACCAATTTCGTTTGCTGCACACTGTATTTTTCTGGCACATCTATTTCGGTGTTTTCCCTCACGTTATCGGCCAGGGACGGCAGGCGACTTACTAACAACACATTATTGGCGCTCAAAACTATCAGGTACCTGTAAAGGTATCACAAGCATAATTATATTCTTACAACCAAAAGCAGATATACTCATTATTTTACACAAAGAAAATTTTCTGCCGGGAATTTGTGATATATTAAATGTGTATATAGCCTGCCATATTCAACTATTCTGTAAAATAAATATAACGGTAAAAAAAAGTTTTAATTTGCTGTATGGTGAAGTCAAAAGTTTGGCATTGACTTTATTGTAAATACATTATTAAAGCATATTCGCTTTCCGAAGCGTGTGAGATGCGACGCAAGACATTGGTTTGCCGTTTGGACTAGTGATTTCTGAGAAGATTATATAAGAGAACTTATATTTCAAATCTTAAAGTATTTTAGTCTCGACTTGACTATTGTTGCCAATCACAAAAATTAATACCTTATGCTTAAAGGGTATCCCTTCATCAAAGGTTCAGAGATGCTCTACCTGCTACAAACATTTGTCATTAAAAAACAAGTAAGAAGGCTCTAGTCGAGAAATCCCGAAGCATCATCTCTGACCTCATTAATTATATATATATTTTTGATCAGCATCAAAAGTCGAGTCAATATAGCCATTTCCGTCTGTCCGTTTGTTCGTCTGCATGTATGAGAGCGTCGATCTCAAAGACTATGAGAGCTAGAAACTCCAGACGTGGTAACTTCTGGTTTCTATATACAGATTTAGGTGTGATACTAAAATATGTAGGATATTTCGTAGACGTTAACTTCCTAATTTTTTTATTTAAGAGCCCCCAGTTAGTGGACCTCCTACCCTTGGTATCAGAGTATAAAAAGAAATTAGATACATACTTGTTATTAAAGCACTCCCTGGCTTTCAACACGTAATGGGGCCGAAAGAATAGTGAGATAAAGCGGGACATCATGAATGGCTTTTTGGAACGCTTGTGCTGATGAAAGTGGATCATAATGCCTTCAACTCCCCACGTAAGAAGATGTTTTGTCAAGGCGACGTCAATTATATGTCCAAAGTGTGCCGATTCTATTGAAGCAATCCACTGAAGTTCGCTGCTCTCGTTTAGCACATACTGATCAAAAATGGCACTATCCCTGACCACTGCGACTATATCAACTAGCACCCAACGACCCATGGGCGGCTGCACGATGAATGCAACATATGAGTTGGGCAATGCAAATTCTCGTCTATGCAGTCGCCTGTCCTTGCCCCAATTGTACATCCACATCTCATCGGCATGGCCCGGTTTTTGTACGCTCTTATCACGCGATATCATCACCAAGAGGCGCGGTCCTTCCACTAACAGGAAACTGTGTACAAACACCTGCTTTACCAGCTGATCATCATTGATGGCAAAATAGTACGTCATCTTAGGAGGGCGATATTCTATATTCACAATGTGCAGTGCCTTAGCCTGATCCTGGAAAACAACACAGTTGTCGTGAAAATCCATGGCAAAAACAGCCGCCGAATCGCAAATCATTTCATTGACGATGTTTGGCACCGAGGGTTTGTCAAAATGTATTAGGACTAGGCCTCCATCGACTGTGCCCACCATCACATATGGATTACTGCGGTGCGTGCACATGGCGGAGGCCATCGGAACGGCCACACTTGAAATCGTCCTTCCGCTTGGTAAATCCACTATCGCAACTCCGTCGTTATGCAACACTAGCACGCACTCTTCCTTGAAACAAGACAGAGTACGAAACGCCAACACTGGTTTGCCGGCAACAATAACCTGCTTCAGTTTGCCCTCATTCTCCTCGACCACGACTTGATCAATGCTGCCCAGTTCTCGTGAGCCATAAAGTTCTCCATTCTGATTGCTAATGAACAAAGTTATTTGCGCCAAGCCCTGATCAATAGTCCATTCGACGGTAAAGTTGCCAGCCTTCTTCTTAATGTAGAACGCTTTATTGCTGTTCGAGATCAGGAATCCCATTCGGTGAAATGTGAGAGCGTGTGGACGAGTATAAGCCTCGTCCGCATTTTTTTCGCTTATGTAGGTGGGCGACCAGCGCTGCTTAATAGCGAAACAAGCAATGTCAACCTGAGAGAACTCACCATAATCATTGATTACATAAAGCACATTGTCATCGCTAAAGCACATGAAATGCTGAGCGGATTTCACATAGTTCTTGCCCATTTCCACCTCGGACACTAGATGCAGATATGCATCCTTTTCAACATAGCACATTTCGTAGCATAAAATGCGCATTTCCATCTTGTCGTACTGTACGATTAATGGAAAACTGCCAGTACCTAGTACTATTGCAAATTGCCGTGTCACAATATATGTTGGACGCTCCAGGATCGTTGTGCTGGTACGATAGTTAAAAACACAAATTGGGTACCTTGGATATCCACCGACTCCAATAAGTAGATCGACATCAGAAAATCGAATCATTGTATAAGTCAACACACAAGCTATAAAGAAACAAGTAAGAATGCTCTAGTCAAGAAATCCCGACTAGACGATACCCTGAACACTATACTTAACGCGTAAAGTCAGTGCTTGTCTACGCGCATACTGCATACTACACACTCAACTTCAATGTCCCTTATCTCCGGTGTTTCTGAACCGATTTCAGTAAAACCAAAGATTGTCATTATTTTGTTAAATGTATAAGACGCCGTCTCAAAGTTTTCCAAATTCAAGATTTTTTTGTTATCGATCCCATGTGTATATCGAAAACGGGATGAGTTATCGAAAATCGAAAACAAACTTGTACTGCCTAAGAATTAGGCGAGCTTAAGTTCGAAATCTGGAGTCTCTAGCTCTTATAGTCTCTGAGATCGGTTGGCTCATACATACGGACAGACAGACAGACGGACAGACAGACGGACAGACGGACATGGCTATATCGACTCGGCTGTTGATGCTGATCAAGAACATATATACTTTATGGGGTCGGAGATGCTTCCTTCTTCCTGTTACATACTTTTGCACAAATCCATTATACCCTTTTTTCCCATTCAGGGTATAAAAATGCAAATAACTTCTAAAGTATTTAAATTTAATTCAATAATTTTACATCTATTTTTATATTGTTATCGAGTCTTCCGTCGACGCGTGCGTTTAACTTTGCCTTGCTGTATTTTGATACAAAAAACAATTTTCTTTTCTGCCGCCCCAGCCTACCGCTTTTTAAAATCGAAAGTGCCAATCTCTAATGATATTGAGCTAGATTCACCAAAATTAATGAGCAACTAGCTGGTGACGTCTTTATTTCACGGTTTTTACTTACACGGCATTGTCGAAAATTTGGTCAACTCTGGATACTTATAGATGTATATGTTAGGACGTAGAACACTCTCGGCAAATCCAAAAAGCGGAAAGCGATTGTGACCAGCAATCACGCTAATGTGTAGGCCATTGGCAACAGTTTCTGCCCTGAAATACGTGACAGCAAGCGTTGACATCTGGATAAATTTGAGCAAGTTGCCCTCACGCAGGCAGACAGCGTCCGGACCCACATTTATGATGCTATTGCTTTCATAGTTGTTGCACCAACTACATCAAATAGTTCTAGGTTATACAGCTTTCATATTGTGTGGTTAGAGATAAGACATACCAAATCGTTGAGCTTATATTCATTTTACTGTTTATGTGCTGATATTTTGCGTAATGTTTTTCTTTAGCGTTTTTCGAAAATAAACAAATGGGTTGCTAAGGTTTTATTTATTTACCATGGAAACAAAATTCAAGTAGATTTGAACTGCTTTAACATACTTATCGCTTTCACGCGTCCAGGATCAGTCGATTGGCTCGACCAATGAAGACGAGATGTTTGTTTTTATTTTTTATGTTTTTATACCCTGATCCCATTAAAAATGGGAAAAAAGCGTATAATGGTTTTGTGCAAAAGTATGTAACGGGCAGAAGGAAGCTTCTCCGACCCCATAAAGTATGTATATTCTTGATCAGCATCAACAGCCGAGTCGATATAGCCATGTTCGTCTGTCTGTCCGTCTGTCTGTCCGTATGTATGAGCCAACCGATCTCAGAGACTATAAGAGCTAGAGACTCCAGATTTGGAACTTTAGCTCGCCTAATCCCTAGGCAGTACAAGTTTGTTTTCGATTTTCGATAACTCATCCCGTTTTCGATATACACATGTGATCGATAACAACAAAATCTTGAATTTTGAAAACTTTAAGATGGCGTTTGAAATAATGAATAATGACAATCTGTGAAATTTTTATTAAAATCGGTTAAGAAACACCGGAGATATGGGACATTGAAGTTGTGTATGCAGTATGCAGTATGTGCGTACATACAAACACACATACTTGCAAACACTGACTGTACGCGTAAAGTATAGGGATCAGGGTATCGTCTAGTCGGGATTTCTCGACTAGAGCCTTCTTACTTGTTTATCTCATAGAGATGTTACTTCTAGTCTAAAGTATCATTATTTTTATACCCTGATCCCATTAAAAATGGGAAAAAGGTATAATGGTTTTGTGCAAAAAAATGTAACAGGCAGAAGAAAGCATCTCCGACCCCATAAAGTATATATATTCTTGATCAGCATCAACAGCCGAGTCGATATAGCCATGTCCGTCGGTCCGTCCGTATGTATGAGCCAACCGATCTCAGAGACTATAAGAGCTAGAGACTCCAGATTTGGAACTTTAGCTCGTCTAATCCCTAGACAGTACAAGTTTGTTTTTGATTTTCGACAACTCTTCCCGTTTCCGATATACACATGGGATCGATAACAACAAAATCTTAAATTTTGAAAACTTTGAGATGGCATTAAAAACGTTAGAAGAAATAATGACAATCTGTGTAACTTTTATTGAAATCGGTTAAGAAACACCGGAGATATGGAACATTGAAGTTGAGTCTGCAGTTTGCGCGTACACACACACACACATATACTTGCAAGTACTGACTGTACGCTTAAAGCATAGGGATCAGGGTATCGTCTAGTCGGGATTTCTCGACTAGAGCCTTCAGTGTATAATAAATTAAAAATAAAACAAGTAAGATTAAAAATAATACAGTAAAAACGCAAAAGAAATGCAGTTGGGTAACAAACAAATTAAAACAAGTAAGAAGGCTCTAGTCGAGAAATTCCGACTAGACGATACCCAGATCCATATACCTTACGCGTACAGTCAGTGTTTGCAAATATGTGTGTTTGTATGTACGCACATACTGCATACTGCATACACAACTTCAATGTCCCATATCTCCGGTGTTTCTTAACCGATTTTAATAAAAATTTCACAGATTGTCATTATTTTGTTCATTATTTCAAATGCCAAATGAGCTTAAGTTCAAAATCTGGAGTCTCTAGCTCTTATAGTCTCTGAGATCGGTTGGCTCATACATACGGACAGACGGACAGACGGACAGAAGGACATGGCTATATCGACTCGGCTATTGATGTTGATCAATAATATATATACTTTATGGGGTCGGAGAAGCTTCCTTCTGCCCGTTACATACTTTTGCACAACTTCATGATACCCTTTTTCCCCATTTTTAATGGGATCAGGGTATAAAAACAGGACTTAAAAAAAACTCATAAATTAGAACCGCGGTTAAATTTTTTAGAGCGTTTAATGCTTTCAATTTCTGGAAGTTTCTAGGTTCCGAAAGTTTTAATTTGTGGGCGTCCACTGTACATGGAAATCATTCACTAAGATGTGCAACACATATAATAAATTGATTATTTGGATTTGATTTAATGTTTACTTAAACATTTTTTTTGTTTTAAGGTCATTTTAAAATAGATTGTAAAATATTAAGTTTAGGCATCTAGACGGACAACTTTAAAGTTGGAATTTATCCTTAGAGGCAGTTAAATAAAATCCTAATCCGACTAAATTTTTAAAAACCGCCTTTCCTAACCTAATATAACGTACTTATGTAACTTTATGTAACTTAACATAAGACAATTCGACTGAAAAAAAACCATGAATTCTAGACTTTACTCAACTGCACCAATGGTTAATGACTACACTTCAATTTTTCATATCGCAACCGAAATAAATAATATTTATATTATTATTAGAAACAGTTTTTATACCCTGATCCCATTAAAAATGGGAAAAAAGGGTATAATGAAGTTGTGCAAAAGTATGTAACAGGCAGAAGGATGCATCTCCGACCCCTTAAAGTACATATATTATTGATCAACATCAATAGCCGAGTCGATATAGCCATGTCCGTCTGTCCGTCTGTCTGTCCGTCTGTCTGTCCGTATGTATGAGCCAACCGATCTCAGAGACTATAATAATCTGTGAAATTTTTATTAAAATCGGTTAAGAAACACCGGAGATATGGGACATTGAAGAATACCACAAAACGCGCATTGCTTTAAAATAAAATATATAAAAATAATAAGTACAGCTATTCACTATTTAATAACTTCAAAATATTCAAAAACTTATTCCATTCGATACCAAATCGCTGTGAGCATCTCTTCCATATCGCTGAACCCTGGGTTGGTAATGCCTGTTTAGGGGGGATTAGGGGTATGCGTTTGCTTCAACGCCTCTTGCCTCTCCAACCGGCTAAGTTATTAGGCATTTGCCACTTTCATGCCTCCTCCATTCTTAGCCGAGCTTCGTTCATCCTCTGGCGAACTTACATTATGCATCTAATTGAGGACTTACTAAAGAAAAAGAAACCCTTGTTCTGTGGTGTGCCGCGCAAGGTGCGGACGGTGGGGCGGTAGCTTTGGGTCTGGCTTAATGCACGTGTACCAAGCCACCGCAAGTTGCACTTGGCTGGAAAACAACAGGTGCTTTATTTACTGGACAACTATTTGGCACTGGCTTACCTTTGAAAAAAGTTAAATTCGCCTAAAAAGTTAATTCCACCGTTGATCACAAAAATGTTGGCAGCGGCAAGCTTAGCTTGGGCAGCCGGTAATAAAAGCTCAACTTAGTTTCACTTATTCACAGTATAGCGCTCGATGCTTCCATATTAATATTATCATACGCGTCTGCTCACAAGAAAGTTTTCGAAAAGGGTGATCGTGGCCACAAGCGGAAATGCGCGAAGCTGCCGGTGCATCTGTTGACAGCGCAGCCGTGCAGACTTGCATGCCGATCGTTAGGGGCTGCCAGACTTGCGTGCAGCTCAGCTGACGGTTGGGGTTGCCGGTTTGAATTTAAATTTGAATAATAATAATAACAATTAAATGAATAATTATTTAAGTTGGCTTAGGTCGATTCTCATCGAACCCTTACAACTTAACACGATGATTGCAATGCTAAAGTTACAATCTACCTCACTCTTACGTGCATACCCTTTTTAATAGTTACGCGTTTTTAATCTCCAGGAACCTGTTACGCGGTATTGCTCTGCGCAGTTGCACAATGAGTTCTTTTCGCTGTACAGACTCTGCACCAGAACTGTATCGTGCGGCTCACAGACCTCTTTCTGCAATTCCCGTTGATTCTTGCTTCCTTCACTTTTCCTCGATTGTGCCGGTGATACTCATGTGTCCCTATACCCAATATAGGTCAATGCCTTGCCGTTCCAATTATTTTGCGGTTATGGTGAATTTTTCGCGTTCGCACTTAGCCGTTTGGTTAAGCCTAATAATAAATGGACATGTGGGCCTCATACAACAACTATATTATCACTATTATTTTATTTTAACTCACTTGCTGCGGTTGCATAAGCTATGATCTCGATCAACTATGCCTGCCTGCTGAGCCAGCTATATACTGCGCTTTTGCACTGCACTTTTGTCTTCCATATATTTTCCAATGTCACAAGGTTAGATCACTTTTACATCCAGGTTAAACAAGGTTAAATCGAGGGTATTGTAAAACTTAACCTTTATGCACACTGTTGTTAATTTCTTTCGTTTTTAAAAAGGCCTGCATGCGCTTTCATTTGATATTTTTATAGGTGCCAATTCCAGCCATTTACAAAAACAACATAATTCGCCGCGCTTGCGCAGAGTTGCTGTGCATGGAACGCCCCCTATCGTGCCGATCCCTCAATGTTGCCATTTAACAGTGTAATGTCCAATGAGTATGTAAATGTTTTTATACACTCATTGTGTAATGCAATGTTAAAGTGCGCGAACTTTGAAACTTTACATTATGCTCATAATTATTATTTTCTGCACCTACACCGTTCATCACAGCCACAAATTACACTTAGCTTGGCACAGCACAAATGGCGTAAGAATAACAGCAACATCCGCCATGAACCGCAATATGTATTATTCAATGTACGTGTGTATTTCTTAAGTAGTTGCCCCGTGCTCACTGCCTGCTGTAATTTTTATGATACTTGAAAATAAATAAACACTCAATATTCCATGCCAAACAGCAAACAGACCAACTTAGCTACAGACAGCAAGCAATATGAGGAGAACGAAGGAGAACAGACCGTCCCGCACATTCCATTAATCTACAGACTGTGAGCTTGGGTTTAAGCTGAGCCATTAAGCAATGGAATTCAGAGAAGCAGCTACGATTTCAGCGGCTTTAATTTGAAAATCTGCCAATAATTACGTGCCCGACTAAATATTGATGCTGCTGGACTGTGTGAAAAGCGCATCCTGGTAGTAAGACTCCACTAATAAATACCCCAGGGTCGGAGTCAGAGTTGAAACCATAAGCAAGGTGAATGGTTATGCTCATAGACTTGAAAGCAACGCCAGAAAACATAAACACAAAATCAAATACAAATAAATAACAATGATAAGGTCCGAAAAATGTATGCAGCTAAGGACAACCAAAGTCCCGGAAGTTGTAAAAGAATTTAAATCAAGCATTTGCACGACTAGAAACAGGATATGTAATATCCTTTTTGTGGCTTTTAGCAAGCCGGCTGTTTGTAAAAAGTTTTTCAGACAGCCTGTGCAGCCCACTTGCTCATTTGCGAACTAATTAAAACAAAAAGCGAGTGAAAAGGTTACAGTCGGGCACAAACGACAGCGAAATACTCTAAAAACCATGTAAAAAGTAGTTTGGTCGTGGCTATAAACAATTTCTGTGAATCAAAATTTTGGGAGACATTATGCATTTATCATTTTAATATAACCTCAAAAACCGATAAGGCGAAAACGGTTTATATATGTTACCTCAAAATACAAAATATATTCAGTGGTTATCTTGAAATCATAATCTGATTGAAAGAAACTGACCACGGGTTAGAACTCAGCGACCCGAAAAACATAAGCAACAGATCTAAGAATTATTTTTTTTTGCTTTTTGTGGCCATGTCCTATTATTTCGACCCTGATGCGCGAAGTGTGTAACATTAAACGATTTAAAATTCTTTAAAATGTTGATGTTTTGAAAACTCGACTCACTATATTATAAGTGTTAAATATTTTGTTGGTGGGGTGTTCATCCACCTGTTTTATACCCTGAATTTATTGAAAATGGCTAAAAGACTTGGCAGATGTGCATATTTTTGAAAGTGCTAATTACATCTAGCGGTTCTGTGCTCGCCGGGACGTCCGAGTTATTATAGAGTTGGCTTCCAAGGCTTAAATTGCTTTCTGAATGTCCAGGAAAATGTTGGCTTGTCCACTCGTTGGATATAAGAATATAACGATACCATGATGTAATGCAAGGTCTTGCTCAGTTGCAGTCGCAAGAATGTCTTGACCCAAATAGTAATAAGAGCTAGAATTATTAACACAAAAGGTTAATCGCAGATATTCGGCTCTTTTCACTTTAGAGCTATGAGGCACACACTGGTTGTTGTTTTTAATTTTTTTTTCACAGATTGTCATTATTTTTTTTAATGTTTCAAACGCCGTCTCAAAGTTTTCCATAATCTAGATTTTATTGTTATCGATCCCATGTGTACATCGGAAGCGGGAAGAGTTATCGAAAATCTAAAACCAACTTGTACTGCCTAGGGATTAGGCGAGCTTATGTTCTAAATTTTGAGTCTCTAGCTTTTATAGTCTCTGAGATCGACGCGTTCATACATACGGACGGACGGACGGACAGACGGACATGGCTATATCGACTCGGCTGTTGATGCTGATCAAGAATATATACACTTTATGGGGTCGAAGACGCTTCCTTCTGCCTGTTACACACTTTTGAACAAAACCGTTATACCCTTTTTACCCATTTTTAATGGGTTCAGGGTTTAAAAATGCACCTGCACCTACAAAGTTGGAGTAATATACACGTATTTTTCAAAATAAGCAGTATACAGACGATTCGTATTGGATGGAAATTGCGTTCGACGTTCGACCTCTTAGTTGTCTCATTGACGTGGGATTTTGTGCGTTGATGTATTATATCGGTCCGCGGTATATATTAACAAGCAAAACATACCTTCAAGATGTACTCCTTCATAAAGGTATCGAGTCTTTCAACGACCAACTTTGATCATGCTTGGGCCTCAAGAGCAAATGCGAATGCCATTTAATAAATTCTGAATATACGCTGAACTCAGCTGTTTTGTCACCAACTACTCTTTTACCGCCTATTAAACACTTTGCTGCGAAAACTGCATCCTAAAAGTTGTTGCTATTGTGACCGACATCGAGGTCACTATGAAGCAAGCAGTTGAGCATCTGGAAGTTAAGCATTTTCCAGGCTCGGCCTGATAGAAGAAGTGCCATCTCGGTGTAACAATGCCTTCTAAACAATAAAAAAAACTTTTAGTAACCAAAGTAGTATTATCCGGTACTGTAAAGTATACCTTAGGCTCCGGTGTCGGTTTCTCATTTTAAATGAGCTCTCGGAACTGCTTTCTGCATTCAACGATGCAACTTTGGCTGTGTTGTGTTGTCTGTGCCCTCGAAATGGTAAGTAGCCGTAGTGGTAGGTTTGCACACTATGAAACACGAGCCCCGCATAGCCACTTTAGAACTCGACGGGAGTAACCAATAACGTTTGAGCTTTCCAGTTAGTACTTCCTGCGAGTCCAAACAAATGTTCAATAAGCGTCTAAAGCCATTCGTGGTGGACAAACTGTTTTTTTTTTTTTTTAACAAAAACATTATATTGATTTTAATCTTTCAATCTATGCCAGAAATGCATATTTTACAATAATATATTTTCTTCAAAAATATATTATTTTTTATGTTTAAGTTTATCTTAAGGGGAATGCCCGAATAGCCATCCGTGTGCCGGGCTCCTCTGCGTTAATAGCAAGTATACCGACTAAGCCCCTCTCCTTCTTCCTCTACAGTCGACTCACTCGATTGACCCTGGACGCTTGCCTGCGACTAATTAACACATTACCTTAGGTAAGGTGCTTCATGTGGCCCTAAAGGTCCTCTACTTCTTGCTAATTTATTTCAGACTCGAACTCGCGCTGAGCTCGATCCAGATCGGTTTTCTTAGCTCTCAGAATTCTCTGCACATATTAAGCCACACGACCCTAATTACTCTCTCTTTGAAGCATAACGTCTACTATATTATCGAATGTAATCTCTGTAGCTGCTTCGTGGCTTAGCGTCAGGCGCTACCAGTTTCATTTGCGACAACCAAAGAACGTGTGCTCAGCGTTGTCGCAGTTCGGTGAAGATAGTTGCGGAATAACTATGTCCCGACAAAAGCTTTGTTAGGTAGTAATATACCTCAACATGCTTCCTATTGTTCCACAGCTCCATGTGAGTAATAAGACGCGTAGTCCATCTCCCCCTACTGTCCCCCTCCCAATAATTCTGCCATGCGCAAAGTGTGTTGGCTCTCTCCTCCTGGAAAGCATATTCCCCTTTTCCTGCACTTCTCAAGAGGGTGTATTTGGGCCAACCCAGCGATCACCAAAACAGCAGGCCCCGAGACCGTACGATTAGCCGAGGATACTCTCAAGGCCCCCCTTATTTGAACCTGTGCGAGCCTCTTCCGGTACATATCTTTCTCAACAGAATTGGTCCATATCTCAGCAACATCGACTGAACCGCATCCATTAGGAGGCGACGTCAGCTAGAAGTCGGGCCCCCAAAAGTAGCCTACCGAGCGCAGTCACACCGCTTGCAGATTTGTCTGCCGCCTGTATTATGGGTTGGAAGAAGCTCAGCTTGGTGTCTATCATTATGCCAAGGTATTTGACCGCAGGTTTCGACATCATCAAAGCCTCCCCGACTCTCAATGAGATGATCGTTGGTATCCTTTTTTTGATCAGGACTATCACTTCTGTCTTGCTTAGCGCCAGTGATAGATAGCCCGTGTTCCGCCGTCCGTACCGACAGTCCTCATCACTTGGTTGAGCTTCAGCTGTGCTTGCAGGTCTCGCGCTGCTACGAGTGCAGCAACGTCATCCGCATGCCCAACCAAGCACGTCTCCCTTAGCATATTCAGACCATCGTAGGTGGCGTTCCAAAAATCCGGTCCTAGCGTATATCCCGCCTCTGCTGTGGCCACCTTTCTCTGAACGCCTTCTCTATTCTCATAGAGAAGTCCGCGTTCCTGGTCCCTAGTTTTGTTTCAAATGCTTTTTGAAAACTACATACAATAAAAGCCTGAACCAATTTTGTCGAAATCGGCTTAGAAACACCGGAGACAACAAAGATTGAAGTTAAATCAAGTAATTTTTAGCGCGCGGCTCTTTTTTGTGTAATGTATTTTAAACCCTGAACCTATTGAAAATGAGTTGAAAGGGGATTGCTTTGTGCAAAAGTATGTTCAGTATATATATTCTTGATCAGAATAAATAGCCGAGTCGATATAGCCATGTCCGTCTGTCCATCCATATGTGTAAAAGCGTCGACGCTCACCTAATCCCTATGCAGTACAAGTTTGTTTCAAATTTTCAATAACTGTTTCTGTTACCGATATACACATGTTATCGATAAGAATAAAATATTGACCTTAGAAAACTTCAAACATTAAACGATATAATGACAATCTGTGAAATTTTTTTTAAATCGATTAAGATACCGGAGATATGGAGCATTGAAGTTAAGAAAGTATGCACTTTACGTGTAAACACACACACATACTTGCAAGCACTAACTGTACGCGTAAAGTATTGGGTTCAGGGTATCGTCTAGTCGGGATTTCTCATTTATGGCCTACAAGTGATAACAATAGGAAAAACAGATGAAAATTTCAAATGCTTCTTTATAGATGTTTTTATTGATCGGCACAGCTAGCGGTACCGTGTTATTAACACTCTGTTATAAACACTCTTTTTTAATGTTAATAATTCTTCCATTTTTTTTATACAGGTTTGTGAGATAATTAATTGATTTTTTATAAAAATGAAATTAAAACAACAACCAGTAAGTTCCTTATAGCTCTAAAGTGAAAAAATACAAAATGTGTAAAAACTTTCGTGTCAAACTGTATATGCATTTTAATTATTACTGTGTCTAAAGCAGGAAAAACAACATTTGTGCTGCCGGCGTCGCTATGTGATTTGCGCTTTCATTTGCAACAATATTTGCTTTCAACAAGGCAACAAGTTTTCTATTATTATTTGTGTTTTTTTATATTTATTTGTTAATTCTTGACGCACTTTTTTTTAAAGCTCAGTGTTACCCTGAACATTTTACTATAAAAAACATAACATCAAAGAAAGATAGCTTATGAAAATGTTGTTTGCTCCTCTTCCTCGCATTCCCTCGCAACAATATATTGTGCAAGCAATGGAGCAAATGTTTTTACACTACTCATAATTCCTTTTATTTTATTATTTGTTCAATCTATTTAGTTGCAAAACTGTTTACTCAGTGTGACCTTTTACATCTTAAATTATGTCAAAGTTTAAGTTAAGTCAAAGAATACTTTAAATTTCAAATGCGTAAATCGCAAAAACGAAGAGTTAACTTAAAAAATTCTTATTTTGCCTAGGAAATACGAGTGCTAATATTCCATATCTAGATAATTAGCTTTTATAGTGTCAGATTTCAACGCGTTTATACACAAGATCGAATGGACGGGCTACAACATTGCATTGAGACCGGGTCAACTAATTTTTATTTTCTTTTTTACAAAAATTACATTGAAGTTAATAGCAATAGAGCCAGGCAGCGTTATCGGATTTGATGACCACATTACATAAGAAATGCTTATCAGTATTTGTTTGTTTTTTTATAAATATACGAATGCCAGCTCAAAGTTTAAATTGTACTTTTTATGTGTTACGTGTCTCAGTTCGAAATGCTAATCAGAATATTTAAACAAATACAAACTACGAGATTTGGAACACCAAGTATTATTATCACTTTCGAAGGTTATTTTTGATACATACATATGTATAAATACGTTTTTCCAAAGACTTATCAAATATCATAGAGATGTTAGTAACAAATTGATTTGATTGGTATCTAAAGGAAAAGTTTTTATTAAGCCTTTAATATACATACAATTAAAACAATGCGAACATCTGATTTTACTACATGAACCTACAAACAGAGGGCGCCAATGAAATCGAAAAAAGTTGGGAACATTAAATTAATCATTAAATGGTTGGACTTGCTTTTCACTTTATTTTGTAACAATATTATTACGCCCTTATTTAAAATGTATTAAACGAGAACTGCTCCCGGTACTGATTTAAAAGAAAAATTTAGTGTTGCTGAATCAAAACCCGTGGTCTAATTTACTTCAACAAATAAGGTTTTTTGCGTGACCTCTAAAAACCATTATAAACAGTCATTAAAATGAATCTGATCCACGGATTCGAGTTACTTCAAAAATCAAACATGTACAGTATGCCCAATCAAGGTTGCGACAAGGCGAAACCGATATGCGCAAAAGAATTTCGACTTTTATGGATCAACGCATTTTAAATTTAATTAAAAGTAACTGTACATACGAATTTCATACGAATCTCACAACGAAAATGCACCAAAAACGGAGTGTCGCCAGATTTATTGGGCAGTTGAATTTAGTGCCTTTGTTAGTATTTTAAATGTTTCTTTGTTAATGTTAATGTTTTTTAAGTTCTGTTTAATAGGTTTAAAAGATAATTGATTGAACTACTTATAAAAAATAATAAGAAATAAAAAACAACAACCAGGGTGACCATATATTTCTAATGTGAAAATATCAACATTTTTCGCCTTGTCGCAACCTTAATTGGGCATACTGTATCTGTTATATTAGTTTGTATTTAAACACAATTTTAAAACAGAATTTTTTTTTTGCTTCCTGGTTTGTGTTTTATATGATATCCAAGATAAACTCCATTTTTGATTTATATATGGTATGACAGATTTTGACAACGCCTTCATCTCGTTGCTTTAATATTTCTGCTTTAGTTTCCAATAACAGTGTTTTTTTACGCGTGCTCAAAATTTTAAATTTATTTCTCCTAATTTTAACCAGAAAAAAAGACAGAAGGAAGCATCTCCGACATTAACATCAACATTTTGGTCGATATATACATTGCCATCGGTCTGTCTGTATGAGTGCTTCGTACCATTAGCAGAGCAAGTTTTTTAATCATCGAAAACTCTTTGCAATTCCTTTTTACACAAGTAATCAAAAACAGTAAAATCTTGAGTTTAAAAATCTTAGAAATTGAAGTAAAATATTAAATCGGTTAATATATAGGAGAATTTACATTTAAAATTTTAAGTCTACAGCTCTTATATTATCCGAGATCAACGCGTTCATATTGACGGACACACGACTATGGCTTTATCCCTTAAGAACGGGTAAAATGGGTATAATGGTTTTGTGCAAAAGTATGTAACAGACAGAAGAAAACATCTCTGACACCATAAAGTATATATATCCTTGAATAAGGAAAACTTTGAAACGGAGTTTGAAACATTAATCAAAATAATGACAATCTGTAAATTTTTATTGAAATCAGTTGAGAAACACTGGAAATATGGAACATTAAAGTTAAGTCAAGTGTGCAGTATACAAGCACACACACACACACACATACTTGCAAGCACTGACTGTATACGTTAAGTATAGGGTTCAGGGTATCGACTAGTCGGGATTTCTCGACTTAAGCCTTCTTACTTGTTTACAATTAGATTGTGTACTTGAAAAAGACTCAAATATGATCAGAAATCAGAAAAATGCTGGTTAAGGGTTCATGGTATTTCTTAGACGGGATTTGTTAAATAAAGCCTTCTTACTTGTTTAATTTTGTAAAACTTTTATTTTCGTTTTCCTCTCACTTTTATTCACTTATTTATATAACATATTATTTAATATGAAGTTGTATAATTTTATTGTGCTCTTAAGCAAGCACTTTTCCCATATGTGGTGATGTGGTGCTGGAATTGAACAACTATTTACAAAGGAATATATATTGCTATCAAACTTTGTATTTTCTGTAATCAGAAAAGCGATTTTTAAAATTAGAATGTAAAATATATGGAAGACTACTTATGTTTGTCAATAAATATAAAATAAATCAAATAGTATGCAATTTGTGATAAGTTTAATCTGAAGCATGAAAAAATAGCTTTGTCTTAGTGAAAATTTTTGTAAAAGAAACACAGCTTAGTGTTATTTTCTAATCAGTATATGCAAAATGCACTTTGAATGCACTCAGATAACTAATACTTCTGTGTCATCGTAGCTGCCCGCTGTAAATTTAAAGGCCTTGCAAGTGCTGTAAAACGTTCAGTTCTAGACAAACAGTACAGTTGTAAAGATCTACTTGAAAAAGTAAAACTTATTAAAATGGGCAAATTTGTTATAATTTTCCTGCTGTTCGCTTTTGTGGCTGTAAGTCGAAATATGATTGAAGCAATTTTGAGATTGCTTTTCTTTGAATATATATGACTAAAAAGTTATTATTTTTACAGATGTACAGTGCCGATGACGTCAAGAAGGAACCGTCTGCAACAGACGAAATACAGGCCACCATTGAAGCCCGCATTAACGAAGTAAGGAACTATATTAACAGCCATTTAGACGAGGCCAAGCTTAAGGAGTTTGCCGAGAAATTCGCTGAACATAGCAAAAAGTTAATAGCTGATACACAAGCTGACTTCCAGAGTTTGACCGAGAAGAAACCGTAAATAATACAACAAATCGACTTTCAAGCTTACTTAACTTAGTGTTGGTCTTGTATAAATGAAGAATTTTAAGAAACAAATGTATGTTAAATAAAGAGTAAAATAAACACGATTGAGACTAATATTTTTTTAAACCAGTTGTCTGTTTCAAAACTTATCTCCTACCGTTTGAAACATTCTTTAAACAATGTATCTGAAAATCATTCGGTCATGCCTATTAGGGTATCTTAACCAAACATTCGTAAGATCTAACAGCATTTAAATCACTCTTTTATCATTTAATATTGAATTTTAAAAGAACGGTGTTAAAAAAAGAAAAAAAAAGGTAGAATTGTTTTCCTTGAAATCGTATCATCTTAAAAAAACAAAAAATTCCCATTTCCTTTAGGTTCTTATACATCCCAAACTGGAAATTTGAAACCAAAAAAAAAACCAGAAATACTAAACATTTTGAAAAAATTGCTTAACATTGAACCTCTGTAAACACCAAAGTAATTGTCCAAAATAAACAAGTAAGAAGGCTCTAGTCGAGAAATCCCGACTAGACGATACCCTGATCCCTATACTTACGCGTACAGCCAGTGCTTGCAAGTATGTGTGCGTGTGTGTACGACCATACTGCATACTGCATACTCAACTTCAAGGTTCCATATCTCCGGTGTTTCTCAACCGATTTTAATAAAAGTTTCACAGATTGTTATTATTTTGATTAATAATTCAAATGCTATCTAAAATTTTTTCAAATTCAAGATTTTGTTGTTATCGATCCCATGTGTATATCGGAAACGGGATGAGTTATCAAAAAATCGAAAACAAACTTGTACTGCCTAGGGATTAGGCGAGCTTAAGCTCCAAATCTGGAGTCTCTAGCTCTTATAGTCTCTGAGATCGACGCGTTCATACATACAGACGGACAGACGGACAGACGGACGGACGGACGGACGGACAGACGGACAGGCGGACATGGCTATATCGAATCTACTGTTGATACTGATAAAGAATATATATACTTTATGGGGTCGGAGATGCTTCCTTCTGCCTGTTACATACTTTTGCACAACTTCATTATACTTTTTTTCCCATTTTTAATGGGATCAGGGTATAAAAATAAGCTCCGGTTTTCTCAATTTGAAACAAACTTGTACTGCACAGGCATTAGGCGAGCTTATGTTCCAAATGTGGAGACCCTAGCTCTTATAGACTCTGATATCGACGCGGTCATACTATACTATATTGACTCGGCTTTTTAAACTGATCAAGAATATATATTCTTTATGGCGTCGGAAAAGCTTCGTTCTGCCTGTTACACACTTTTGCTAAGATTCACGAACGAAGGCGATCGTAGTGTATTTAAAAGCTAACAGTGCAGCAGTACAGACTGAACGCTTCCACTTTTGAGGTGTTAAATTGATTTAGTGAGCTGAGGCTACCTTTTGTAATTCGGCTTTTAGCCTCGAAAAAGTCGTTCCTGTCTGTTGGTCACCTGTTCAACCTATCATAGAGTTCATGATACAAAGTCCGGGTAGCTTTTAATTACTTAAAAAGGCCAGGCTCTGAAAAAAAAACACTAAAAAGGCAGATATTGCGCGATTTTCTTTTCAGAGAGGGACAAAACTATTAAATTTTTATAATAAAATTTAATATTATAGTGTCATCGTTGATATTATTTATGTCGAGCAACATACAAGAAAATGGACGCATGCTTTAAACTGCTGAGTTTCCATGCTTTTTCAATATTTCATTTCGTCTTCTCTCGTGACGGCCTTCAAAGATTAAAAAAGCAAAAAGTTTTCTAAACGCGGATTTGAAAAAAATTATTGGGGCTTTGGTTACCAATGTTTGGTAGGAAGGTGCCTGACGTTATCTACTTAAGGTCAGCGGTACAAATTTTGATGCAATGATCTGAAAAGGTAATACTTATCATTTTTAAAAGCAGCTTGAGTCACGATAAATTCTTTAAAAAAAACGGCCTTCAAAGATTTGCATAAAAAAAGTGTTTGACATCACATCTGTCATCCCCATACCATATGGAATGGATTATTTGAAATCGCAATCAATTAGTAATCGTAAAAATAAAAAAATAGTTGTAATTAATTGATTATTTTGCCAAAAATAACATAATTATCTTATATCTGAAAGTTATGATAAGTAATCATTACTTAACAGCCTTGACTACCCGATACTCTTTGCAAACTAACTAGTTCCCATATGTATTAATACATTTGCAGACTAACTAGTTCCCATATGTTGTAATACTGTTATCAGAGTACTTCGCAGTCGTTATGTTAAGTTAGTTTGTATTTAAACACAATTTTAAAACAGAATTTTTTTTTGCTTCCTGGTTTGTGTTTAATATGATATCCAAGATAAACTCCATTTTCGATTTATATATGATATGACAGATTTTGACACATTAAAACGCTCAAACGCCTTCATCTCGTTGCTTTAATTTTTGATAAGTTTCCAATAACTAAGTATTTTTTTACGCGTGTTCAAAATTTTTAACTTGATTTCTCCTAATTTTAACCAACGATTACGTTACCATGAGATTGACCGAGTATGTAGATACATCAAAAACACATATAAGGAATCGGAGCAAACGCAATTGGGTAAATCGCAGTTCCAATTTCAGAGCTTTAGATTCTAATTTTAATTTTTGAGCGTCCCCTGTAAAATATAAAAAGCTTAATGAAAATCACGTTGCACATATGTATTAAGTTTATTTTATTGTATTTAATTTATACCCTGAACCTATTAAATGGTTAAAAAGAGTACAATGATTTAGTTCAAACGTATGTAAAAGACAGAAGGAAGCATCTCCGACATTAACATCAACATTTTGGTCGATATATACATTGCCATCGGTCTGTCTGTATGAGTGCTTCGTACCATTAGCAGAGCAAGTTTTTTAATCATCGAAAACTCTTTGCAATTCCTTTTTACACAAGTAATCAAAAACAGTAAAATCTTGAGTTTAAAAATCTTAGAAATTGAAGTAAAATATTAAATCGGTTAATATATAGGAGAATTTACATTTAAAATTTTAAGTCTACAGCTCTTATATTATCCGAGATCAACGCGTTCATATTGACGGACACACGACTATGGCTTTATCCCTTAAGAACGGGTAAAATGGGTATAATGGTTTTGTGCAAAAGTATGTAACAGACAGAAGAAAACATCTCTGACACCATAAAGTATATATATCCTTGAATAAGGAAAACTTTGAAACGGAGTTTGAAACATTAATCAAAATAATGACAATCTGTAAATTTTTATTGAAATCAGTTGAGAAACACTGGAAATATGGAACATTAAAGTTAAGTCAAGTGTGCAGTATACAAGCACACACACACACACACATACTTGCAAGCACTGACTGTATACGTTAAGTATAGGGTTCAGGGTATCGACTAGTCGGGATTTCTCGACTAGAGCCTTCTTACTTGTTTACAATTAGATTGTGTACTTGAAAAAGACTCAAATATGATCAGAAATCAGAAAAATGCTGGTTAAGGGTTCATGGTATTTCTTAGACGGGATTTGTTAAATAAAGCCTTCTTACTTGTTTAATTTTGTAAAACTTTTATTTTCGTTTTCCTCTCACTTTTATTCACTTATTTATATAACATATTATTTAATATGAAGTTGTATAATTTTATTGTGCTCTTAAGCAAGCACTTTTCACATATGTGGTGATGTGGTGCTGGAATTGAACAACTATTTACAAAGGAATATATATTGCTATCAAACTTTGTATTTTCTGTAATCAGAAAAGCGATTTTTAAAATTAGAATGTAAAATATATGGAAGACTACTTATGTTTGTCAATAAATATAAAATAAATACGACCATGAAGCATTATAAGGATCGTGATGATTACCGCGATGCCTGGACTCTGCTGCAAACCGAACTGGACTGCTGTGGCACCTATGGACCCAACGATTGGGAGGGCATCTTCCCCAACAAAACATTGCCGCCGGCCTGTTGCAAAATAATCAATCTAAGCGAGGCCAAGGAGTGCACCACATTGCACGCCATACAGCAGGGCTGTCTGAACAAGCTTTTGGGCATACTCGACTCCAAGACTTTGATACTGGCCAGTGTTGTGCTTTCTGTAGCGGGCATACAGCTACTCACCATACTTTTTGCGTGCTGCTTGTATCGTTCGTTTCGCCGCAGCTACGATCACGTTTAGGCTGCGTAGCGAGGATCCCATCTATCGATTTTAATTCATAGCTTTGTAGTTTGGTCACTTGCATGCGAAATAACTCGTTGCAATCACGTTCAAAGAGATCATTTTATAAAGAACAAAAAAAACACATTCAAAACACATTAATCACACACACACACAATCCATAAATTGCATTTATGTCAATCAAACCACCATTAACCTGTACACCCAATCATTCCAATCATACCAATATTTAAGTTTGTTATTAGCCTGTGCATACACAACTTGTTAAAGTAATTTCTGGCATCGTTGCGCTAAGCTCTCTAAGTAAGCTATAAGCATATACATTTCACAGTACTTTAGTACTTAAATCATATTGTTTTATATTTGATTACCAATTTTGTACATTCCCTGCTCAATAGTTTAAAAATTTTCGCCTCTGTATACTTTAATACTCAATTGAAATATATTTTATTGTTTTAAGTAAGATTATAATCATTTTTGGTATTCAGAAGTTTGCCATTTCACCACCGCACATGCATATATCATACTATTTACACTGGATACAGACTGTTTCGAAAATCATGCAACATTTCATCGATTTACAAAGTGTCCTTGAAACAAATTTTATATGTGTAGTAGTTTTATGATATTCAAATGTCTTATGTGTGCCTAACTGAATGTGTCTAGGTGTGGCTAAGTCCCCAAAAACAAACCCACCATTTGCTGATTGTTTTTATATGCCTTTTATACCCAGCAATTTATTAAGCATGACATTTTCACACTGCGGTTTACAAACACACATACACACCTAAATATTTAAGCAACACAAATATATAAGTATACATACATATATGAACATCTTTGCGACAGTAATTTGTAATTAAAAAAGAAAAACCTTTTTTGGGAGAACTAACATATCTTGCCAGGTCCTGAACATAAACTGTTTTAATATCGAATTTACAGTTTGAAATCGAAGTATTTATATAAAACTTAATTCTCAATCATGCATATGGCATTTTTGTCTCAAAAATAATATCTCAATTCAATAAATTCAATGTTAGATAACTTATAACTTATTTATAATGCAAAAACATAGCACGAAATATTATTTATCAAATGGGTTTTAAAAATTTGTGAATCTAATCTAAGATCTAAGTTTAAACGATTGTGCAGCACTGAAAAACTTAGAAATCAATAAATAAATAAATCAAATAGTATGCAATTTGTGATAAGTTTAATCTGAAGCATGAAAAAATAGCTTTGTCTTAATGGAAATTTTTGTAAAAGAAACACAGCTTAGAGTTATTTTCTAATCAGTATATGCAAAATGCACTTTGAATGCACTCAGATAACTAATACTTCTGTGTCATCGTAGCTGCCCGCTGTAAATTTAAGGGCCTTGCAAGTGCTGTAAAACGTTCAGTTCTAGACAAACAGTACAGTTGTAAAGATCTACTTGAAAAAGTAAAACTTATTAAAATGGGCAAATTTGTTATAATTTTCCTGCTGTTCGCTTTTGTGGCTGTAAGTCGAAATATGATTGAAGCAATTTTGAGATTGCTTTTCTTTGAATATATATGACTAAAAAGTTATTATTTTTACAGATGTACAGTGCCGATGACGTCAAGAAGGAACCGTCTGCAATAGACGAAATACAGGCCACCATTGAAGCCCGCTTTAACGAAGTAAGGAACTATATTAACAGCCATTTAGACGAGGCCAAGCTTAAGGAGTTTGCCGAGAAATTCGCTGAACATAGCAAAAAGTTAATAGCTGATACACAAGCTGACTTCCAGAGTTTGACCGAGAAGAAACCGTAAATAATACAACAAATCGACTTTCAAGCTTACTTAACTTAGTGTTGGTCTTGTACAAATGAAGAATTTTAAGAAACAAATGTATGTTAAATAAAGAGTGAAATAAACACGATTGAGACTAATATTTTTTTAAACCAGTTGTCTGTTTCAAAACTTATCTCCTACCGTTTGAAACATTCTTTAAACAATGTATCTGAAAATCATTCGGTCATGCCTATTAGGGTATCTTAACCAAACATTCGTAAGATCTAACAGCATTTAAATCACTCTTTTATCATTTAATATTGAATTTTAAAAGAATGGTGTTAAAAAAAAAGAAAAAAAAAGGTAGAATTGTTTTCCTTGAAATCGTATCATCTTAAGAAAAAAAATCCAAATTTCCTTTAGGTTCTTATACATCCCAAACTCGACATTTGAAACCAAAAAAAAACAACAAATACTTAATATTTTGAAAAAATTGCTTAACTTTGAACCTCTGTAAACACCAAAGTAATTGTCCAAAACAAAAAATAAGCTCAGGTTTTCTCAATTTGAAACAAACTTGTACTGCACAGGCATTAGGCGAGCTTATGTTCCAAATGTGGAGACCCTAGCTCTTATAGACTCTGATATCGACGCGGTCATACTATACTATATTGACTCGGCTTTTTAAACTGATCAAGAATATATATTCTTTATGGCGTCGGAAAAGCTTCGTTCTGCCTGTTACACACTTTTGCTAAGATTCACGAACGAAGGCGATCGTAGTGTATTTAAAAGCTAACAGTGCAGCAGTACAGACTGAACGCTTCCACTTTTGAGGTGTTAAATTGATTTAGTGAGCTGAGGCTACCTTTTTTAATTCGGCTTTTAGCCTCGAAAAAGTCGTTCCTGTCTGTTGGTCACCTGTTCAACCTAGCATAGAGTTCATGATACAAAGTCCGGGTAGCTTTTAATTACTTAAAAAGGCCAGGCTCTGAAAAAAAAACACTAAAAAGGCAGATATTGCGCGATTTTCTTTTCAGAGAGGGACAAAACTATTAAATTTTTATAATAAAATTTAATATTATAGTGTCATCGTTGATATTATTTATGTCGAGCAACATACAAGAAAATGGACGCATGCTTAAATCTGCTGAGTTTCCATGCTTTTTCAATATTTCATTTCGTCTTCTCTCGTAAAATCAAGTACAATTTTTTTTTTGTGGAAAGCATTGTAGAAACAAATCCTTAAGGGAGTTACTTAACGTACGCTGGAAAATGGATAACCAGTGAATACGGTAAAGCGCCAAATTTCCTAATTTGTAAACTAAAAATATTGTGTGACGGCCTTCAAAGATTAAAAAAGCAAAAAGTTTTCTAAACGCGGATTTAAAAAAATTATTGGGGCTTAGGTTACCAATGTTTGGTAGGAAGGTGCCTGATTTTGATGCAAAGATCTGAAAAGGAAATACTTATCATTTTTAAAAGCAGCTTGAGTCACGATAAATTCTTTAAAAAAAACGGCCTTCAAAGATTTGCATAAAAAAAGTGTTTGACATCACATCTGTCATCCCCATACCATATGGAATGGATTATTTGAAATCGCAATCAATTAGTAATCGTAAAAATAAAAAAATAGTTGTAATTAATTGATTATTTTGCCAAAAATAACATAATTATCTTATATCTGAAAGTTATGATAAGTAATCATTACTTAACAGCCTTGACTACCCGATACTCTTTGCAAACTAACTAGTTCCCATATGTATTAATACATTTGCAGACTAACTAGTT
Source organism: Scaptomyza cyrtandrae (assembly GCA_035044605.1). NCBI lineage: Eukaryota > Metazoa > Arthropoda > Insecta > Diptera > Drosophilidae > Scaptomyza > Scaptomyza cyrtandrae. The sequence continues at coordinate 872,124 of JAWNNS010000483.1, read as the reverse complement.
CCCATATGTTGTAATACTGTTATCAGAGTACTTCGCAGTCGTTATGTTAAGTTAGTTTGTATTTAAACACAATTTTAAAACAGAATTTTTCTTTGCTTCCTGGTTTGTGTTTAATATGATATCCAAGATAAACTCCATTTTCGATTTATATATGATATGACAGATTTTGACACATTAAAACGCTCAAACGCCTTCATCTCGTTGCTTTAATTTTTGATAAGTTTCCAATAACTAAGTATTTTTTTACGCGTGTTCAAAATTTTTAACTTGATTTCTCCTAATTTTAACCAACGATTACGTTACCATGAGATTGACCGAGTATGTAGATACATCAAAAACACATATAAGGAATCGGAGCAAACGCAATTGGGTAAATCGCAGTTCCAATTTCAGAGCTTTAGATTCTAATTTTAATTTTTGAGCGTCCCCTGTAAAATATAAAAAGCTTAATGAAAATCACGTTGCACATATGTATTAAGTTTATTTTATTGTATTTAATTTATACCCTGAACCTATTAAATGGTTAAAAAGAGTACAATGATTTAGTTCAAACGTATGTAAAAGACAGAAGGAAGCATCTCCGACATTAACATCAACATTTTGGTCGATATATACATTGCCATCGGTCTGTCTGTATGAGTGCTTCGTACCATTAGCAGAGCAAGTTTTTTAATCATCGAAAACTCTTTGCAATTCCTTTTTACACAAGTAATCAAAAACAGTAAAATCTTGAGTTTAAAAATCTTAGAAATTGAAGTAAAATATTAAATCGGTTAATATATAGGAGAATTTACATTTAAAATTTTAAGTCTACAGCTCTTATATTATCCGAGATCAACGCGTTCATATTGACGGACACACGACTATGGCTTTATCCCTTAAGAACGGGTAAAATGGGTATAATGGTTTTGTGCAAAAGTATGTAACAGACAGAAGAAAACATCTCTGACACCATAAAGTATATATATCCTTGAATAAGGAAAACTTTGAAACGGAGTTTGAAACATTAATCAAAATAATGACAATCTGTAAATTTTTATTGAAATCAGTTGAGAAACACTGGAAATATGGAACATTAAAGTTAAGTCAAGTGTGCAGTATACAAGCACACACACACACACACATACTTGCAAGCACTGACTGTATACGTTAGGTATAGGGTTCAGGGTATCGACTAGTCGGGATTTCTCGACTAGAGCCTTCTTACTTGTTTACAATTAGATTGTGTACTTGAAAAAGACTCAAATATGATCAGAAATCAGAAAAATGCTGGTTAAGGGTTCATGGTATTTCTTAGACGGGATTTGTTAAATAAAGCCTTCTTACTTGTTTAATTTTGTAAAACTTTTATTTTCGTTTTCCTCTCACTTTTATTCACTTATTTATATAACATATTATTTAATATGAAGTTGTATAATTTTATTGTGCTCTTAAGCAAGCACTTTTCACATATGTGGTGATGTGGTGCTGGAATTGAACAACTATTTACAAAGGAATATATATTGCTATCAAACTTTGTATTTTCTGTAATCAGAAAAGCGATTTTTAAAATTAGAATGTAAAATATATGGAAGACTACTTATGTTTGTCAATAAATATAAAATAAATCAAATAGTATGCAATTTGTGATAAGTTTAATCTGAAGCATGAAAAAATAGCTTTGTCTTAATGGAAATTTTTGTAAAAGAAACACAGCTTAGAGTTATTTTCTAATCAGTATATGCAAAATGCACTTTGAATGCACTCAGATAACTAATACTTCTGTGTCATCGTAGCTGCCCGCTGTAAATTTAAGGGCCTTGCAAGTGCTGTAAAACGTTCAGTTCTAGACAAACAGTACAGTTGTAAAGATCTACTTGAAAAAGTAAAACTTATTAAAATGGGCAAATTTGTTATAATTTTCCTGCTGTTCGCTTTTGTGGCTGTAAGTCGAAATATGATTGAAGCAATTTTGAGATTGCTTTTCTTTGAATATATATGACTAAAAAGTTATTATTTTTACAGATGTACAGTGCCGATGACGTCAAGAAGGAACCGTCTGCAATAGACGAAATACAGGCCACCATTGAAGCCCGCATTAACGAAGTAAGGAACTATATTAACAGCCATTTAGACGAGGCCAAGCTTAAGGAGTTTGCCGAGAAATTCGCTGAACATAGCAAAAAGTTAATAGCTGATACACAAGCTGACTTCCAGAGTTTGACCGAGAAGAAACCGTAAATAATACAACAAATCGACTTTCAAGCTTACTTAACTTAGTGTTGGTCTTGTGTAAATGAAGAATTTTAAGAAACAAATGTATGTTAAATAAAGAGTAAAATAAACACGATTGAGACTAATATTTTTTTAAACCAGTTGTCTGTTTCAAAACTTATCTCCTACCGTTTGAAACATTCTTTAAACAATGTATCTGAAAATCATTCGGTCATGCCTATTAGGGTATCTTAACCAAACATTCGTAAGATCTAACAGCATTTAAATCACTCTTTTATCATTTAATATTGAATTTTAAAAGAATGGTGTTAAAAAAAGAAAAAAAAAGGTAGAATTGTTTTCCTTGAAATCGTATCATCTTAAAAAAACAAAAAATTCCCATTTCCTTTAGGTTCTTATACATCCCAAACTGGAAATTTGAAACCAAAAAAAAAAACCAGAAATACTTAACATTTTGAAAAAATTGCTTAACATTGAACCTCTGTAAACACCAAAGTAATTGTCCAAAATAAACAAGTAAGAAGGCTCTAGTCGAGAAATCCCGACTAGACGATACCCTGATTCCTATACTTACGCGTACAGCCAGTGCTTGCAAGTATGTGTGCGTGTGTGTACGACCATACTGCATACTGCATACTCAACTTCAAGGTTCCATATCTCCGGTGTTTCTCAACCGATTTTAATAAAAGTTTCACAGATTGTTATTATTTTGATTAATAATTCAAATGCTATCTAAAATTTTTTCAAATTCAAGATTTTGTTGTTATCGATCCCATGTGTATATCGGAAACGGGATGAGTTATCAAAAAATCGAAAACAAACTTGTACTGCCTAGGGATTAGGCGAGCTTAAGCTCCAAATCTGGAGTCTCTAGCTCTTATAGTCTCTGAGATCGACGCGTTCATACATACAGACGGACAGACGGACAGACGGACGGACGGACGGACGGACAGACGGACAGGCGGACATGGCTATATCGAATCTACTGTTGATACTGATAAAGAATATATATACTTTATGGGGTCGGAGATGCTTCCTTCTGCCTGTTACATACTTTTGCACAACTTCATTATACTTTTTTTCCCCATTTTTAATGGGATCAGGGTATTAAAATAAGCTCCGGTTTTCTCAATTTGAAACAAACTTGTACTGCACAGGCGAGCTTATGTTCCAAATGTGGAGACCCTAGCTCTTATAGACTCTGATATCGATGCGGTCATACTATACTATATTGACTCGGCTTTTTAAACTGATCAAGAATATATATTCTTTATGGCGTCGGAAAAGCTTCGTTCTGCCTGTTATCGTAGTGTATTTAAAAGCTAACAGTGCAGCAGTACAGACTGAACGCTTCCACTTTTGAGGTGTTAAATTGATTTAGTGAGCTGAGGCTACCTTTTGTAATTCGGCTTTTAGCCTCGAAAAAGTCGTTCCTGTCTGTTGGTCACCTGTTCAACCTATCATAGAGTTCATGATACAAAGTCCGGGTAGCTTTTAATTACTTAAAAAGGCCAGGCTCTGAAAAAAAAACACTAAAAAGGCAGATATTGCGCGATTTTCTTTTCAGAGAGGGACAAAACTATTAAATTTTTATAATAAAATTTAATATTATAGTGTCATCGTTGATATTATTTATGTCGAGCAACATACAAGAAAATGGACGCATGCTTAAATCTGCTGAGTTTCCATGCTTTTTCAATATGTCATTTCGTCTTCTCTCGTAAAATCAAGTACAATTTTTTTTTTGTGGAAAGCATTGTAGAAACAAATCCTTAAGGGAGTTACTTAACGTACGCTGGAAAATGGATAACCAGTGAATACGGTAAAGCGCCAAATTTCCTAATTTGTAAACTAAAAATATTGTGTGACGGCCTTCAAAGATTAAAAAAGCAAAAAGTTTTCTAAACGCGGATTTAAAAATATTATTGGGGCTTAGGTTACCAATGTTTGGTAGGAAGGTGCCTGATTTTGATGCAAAGATCTGAAAAGGAAATACTTATCATTTTTAAAAGCAGCTTGAGTCACGATAAATTCTTTAAAAAAAACGGCCTTCAAAGATTTGCATAAAAAAAGTGTTTGACATCACATCTGTCATCCCCATACCATATGGAATGGATTATTTGAAATCGCAATCAATTAGTAATCGTAAAAATAAAAAAATAGTTGTAATTAATTGATTATTTTGCCTAAAATAACATAATTATCTTATATCTGAAAGTTATGATAAGTAATCATTACTTAACAGCCTTGACTACCCGATACTCTTTGCAAACTAACTAGTTCCCATATGTATTAATACATTTGCAGACTAACTAGTTCCCATATGTTGTAATACTGTTATCAGAGTACTTCGCAGTCGTTATGTTAAGTTAGTTTGTATTTAAACACAATTTTAAAACAGAATTTTTTTTTGCTTCCTGGTTTGTGTTTAATATGATATCCAAGATAAACTCCATTTTCGATTTATATATGATATGACAGATTTTGACACATTAAAACGCTCAAACGCCTTCATCTCGTTGCTTTAATTTTTGATAAGTTTCCAATAACTAAGTATTTTTTTACGCGTGTTCAAAATTTTTAACTTGATTTCTCCTAATTTTAAACAACGATTACGTTACCATGAGATTGACCGAGTATGTAGATACATCAAAAACACATATAAGGAATCGGAGCAAACGCAATTGGGTAAATCGCAGTTCCAATTTCAGAGCTTTAGATTCTAATTTTAATTTTTGAGCGTCCCCTGTAAAATATAAAAAGCTTAATGAAAATCACGTTGCACATATGTATTAAGTTTATTTTATTGTATTTAATTTATACCCTGAACCTATTAAATGGTTAAAAAGAGTACAATGATTTAGTTCAAACGTATGTAAAAGACAGAAGAAAGCATCTCCGACATTAACATCAACATTTTGGTCGATATATACATTGCCATCGGTCTGTCTGTATGAGTGCTTCGTACCATTAGCAGAGCAAGTTTTTTAATCATCGAAAACTCTTTGCAATTCCTTTTTACACAAGTAATCAAAAACAGTAAAATCTTGAGTTTAAAAATCTTAGAAATTGAAGTAAAATATTAAATCGGTTAATATATAGGAGAATTTACATTTAAAATTTTAAGTCTACAGCTCTTATATTATCCGAGATCAACGCGTTCATATTGACGGACACACGACTATGGCTTTATCCCTTAAGAACGGGTAAAATGGGTATAATGGTTTTGTGCAAAAGTATGTAACAGACAGAAGAAAACATCTCTGACTCCATAAAGTATATATATCCTTGAATAAGGAAAACTTTGAAACGGAGTTTGAAACATTAATCAAAATAATGACAATCTGTAAATTTTTATTGAAATCAGTTGAGAAACACTGGAAATATGGAACATTAAAGTTAAGTCAAGTGTGCAGTATACAAGCACACACACACACACACATACTTGCAAGCACTGACTGTATACGTTAAGTATAGGGTTCAGGGTATCGACTAGTCGGGATTTCTCGACTAGAGCCTTCTTACTTGTTTACAATTAGATTGTGTACTTGAAAAAGACTCAAATATGATCAGAAATCAGAAAAATGCTGGTTAAGGGTTCATGGTATTTCTTAGACGGGATTTGTTAAATAAAGCCTTCTTACTTGTTTAATTTTGTAAAACTTTTATTTTCGTTTTCCTCTCACTTTTATTCACTTATTTATATAACATATTATTTAATATGAAGTTGTATAATTTTATTGTGCTCTTAAGCAAGCACTTTTCACATATGTGGTGATGTGGTGCTGGAATTGAACAACTATTTACAAAGGAATATATATTGCTATCAAACTTTGTATTTTCTGTAATCAGAAAAGCGATTTTTAAAATTAGAATGTAAAATATATGGAAGACTACTTATGTTTGTCAATAAATATAAAATAAATCAAATAGTATGCAATTTGTGATAAGTTTAATCTGAAGCATGAAAAAATAGCTTTGTCTTAATGGAAATTTTTGTAAAAGAAACACAGCTTAGAGTTATTTTCTAATCAGTATATGCAAAATGCACTTTGAATGCACTCAGATAACTAATACTTCTGTGTCATCGTAGCTGCCCGCTGTAAATTTAAGGGCCTTGCAAGTGCTGTAAAACGTTCAGTTCTAGACAAACAGTACAGTTGTAAAGATCTACTTGAAAAAGTAAAACTTATTAAAATGGGCAAATTTGTTATAATTTTCCTGCTGTTCGCTTTTGTGGCTGTAAGTCGAAATATGATTGAAGCAATTTTGAGATTGCTTTTCTTTGAATATATATGACTAAAAAGTTATTATTTTTACAGATGTACAGTGCCGATGACGTCAAGAAGGAACCGTCTGCAATAGACGAAATACAGGCCACCATTGAAGCCCGCATTAACGAAGTAAGGAACTATATTAACAGCCATTTAGACGAGGCCAAGCTTAAGGAGTTTGCCGAGAAATTCGCTGAACATAGCAAAAAGTTAATAGCTGATACACAAGCTGACTTCCAGAGTTTGACCGAGAAGAAACCGTAAATAATACAACAAATCGACTTTCAAGCTTACTTAACTTAGTGTTGGTCTTGTATAAATGAAGAATTTTAAGAAACAAATGTATGTTAAATAAAGAGTAAAATAAACACGATTGAGACTAATATTTTTTTAAACCAGTTGTCTGTTTCAAAACTTATCTCCTACCGTTTGAAACATTGTTTAAACAATGTATCTGAAAATCATTCGGTCATGCCTATTAGGGTATCTTAACCAAACATTCGTACGATCTAACAGCATTTAAATCACTCTTTTATCATTTAATATTGAATTTTAAAAGAATGGTGTTAGAAAAAAATAAAAAAAAAAGGTAGAATTGTTTTCCTTGAAATCGTATCATCTTAAGAAAAAAAATCCAAATTTCCTTTAGGTTCTTATACATCCCAAACTCGACATTTGAAACCAAAAAAAAAACAACAAATACTTAATATTTTGAAAAAATTGCTTAACTTTGAACCTCTGTAAACACCAAAGTAATTGTCCAAAACAAAAAATAAGCTCAGGTTTTCTCAATTTGAAACAAACTTGTACTGCACAGGCATTAGGCGAGCTTATGTTCCAAATGTGGAGACCCTAGCTCTTATAGACTCTGATATCGACGCGGTCATACTATACTATATTGACTCGGCTTTTTAAACTGATCAAGAATATATATTCTTTATGGCGTCGGAAAAGCTTCGTTCTGCCTGTTACACACTTTTGCTAAGATTCACGAACGAAGGCGATCGTAGTGTATTTAAAAGCTAACAGTGCAGCAGTACAGACTGAACGCTTCCACTTTTGAGGTGTTAAATTGATTTAGTGAGCTGAGGCTACCTTTTTTAATTCGGCTTTTAGCCTCGAAAAAGTCGTTCCTGTCTGTTGGTCACCTGTTCAACCTAGCATAGAGTTCATGATACAAAGTCCGGGTAGCTTTTAATTACTTAAAAAGGCCAGGCTCTGAAAAAAAAACACTAAAAAGGCAGATATTGCGCGATTTTCTTTTCAGAGAGGGACAAAACTATTAAATTTTTATAATAAAATTTAATATTATAGTGTCATCGTTGATATTATTTATGTCGAGCAACATACAAGAAAATGGACGCATGCTTAAATCTGCTGAGTTTCCATGCTTTTTCAATATTTCATTTCGTCTTCTCTCGTAAAATCAAGTACAATTTTTTTTTTTGTTGAAAGCATTGTAGAAACAAATCCTTAAGGGAGTTACTTAACGTACGCTGGAAAATGGATAACCAGTGAATACGGTAAAGCGCCAAATTTCCTAATTTGTAAACTAAAAATATTGTGTGACGGCCTTCAAAGATTAAAAAAGCAAAAAGTTTTCTAAACGCGGATTTGAAAAAAATTATTGGGGCTTAGGTTACCAATGTTTGGTAGGAAGGTGCCTGACGTTATCTACTTAAGGTCAGCGGTACAAATTTTGATGCAAAGATCTAAAAAGGTAATGCTTATCATTTTTAAAAGCAGCTTGGGTCACGATAAATTCTTTAAAATAACGACCTTCAAAGATTTGCATAAAAAAAGTGTTTGACATCACATCTGTCATCCCCATACCATATGGAATGGATAATTTGAAATCGCAATCAATTAGTAATCGTAAAAATAAAAAAATAGTTGTAATTAATTGATTATTTTGCCAAAAATAACATAATTATCTTATATCTGAAAGTTATGATACGTAATCATTGCTTAACAGCCTTGACTACCCGATACTCTTTGCAAACTAACTAGTTCTTATATGTATTAATACATTTGCAGACTAACTAGTTCCCATATGTTGTAATACTGTTATCAGAGTATTTCGCAGTCGTTGGCGCTCGAAATCAACATTTTTATTACTTGTTTACTTCTGTGATTAAAAATATGACAAAAAAAAACCTAAAAACATTGAGGTTGCAAAGGTTACTACTTTGCAGGAAATTTGAACTGTTTGCCTTTTCTTAAAGTAATTGATTGATGTGTTTAAAAATATGAAATGGCAGTCTTGAATAAACTTTTTGCGTTGGATGAAAAACCGTATAGGTTTAATGTTACACAATTCTTAACTGTACCTGTATGAAATAGTAGCTTTTAAAAATACCATGTGCGCTTCTTTATTTTGAGTAGTCTTTCCAATTTGTATGTAAAAGCTTTGATCAAAATTTTTTTAAATTTAGTAGGTCAATGTAAGTGTACGTCAGCGGTAGTGAAGAGCAAAAAAAAGCAAGTAAGAAGGCTCTCAATGTCCACTATCTCCGGTGTTTCTTAACCGATTTTAATAAAAATTTACAAATTGTCATTATTTCGATAAATGTATCAAACGCTGTCTCAAAGTTTTCCAAATTCAAGATTTTGTTGTTATCGATCCCATGTGTACATCGGAAACGGGAAGAGTTGTCGAAAATCAAAAACAAACTTGTACTGTTTAGGGACTAGGCGAGCTTATGTTTCAAATCTGGAGTCTCTAGCTCTTATAGCTCTTGAGGTCGACGCGTTCATACATACGGACAGACAGACGGACGGACGGACGGACGGACAGACGGACATAGCTATATCGACTCGGTTGTTGATGCTGATTAAGAATATACATACTTTATGGGGTCGGAGATGCTTCCTTCTGCCTGTTACATACAATGCACAAAACAATTATACCATTTTTTCCCATTTTTTATGGGATCAGGGTATAAAAAGGTCAATAGAATAGAAAACTTAAAATATATAATTTTCAATCATTACCATTACCCCCAGAAATTTCATTTTTTTACCCCAATTTCCGACCGTTTTAGGGTTAAAGCACATCACAAACCTCTTGTAAATGTAAAAGGCAGCAAATTTGAATTAGAAAATAGTGTTGTCGAATCGACGAAGGTTACCAGTCTTAAGAGATAAAGCAGAAAATTTGGCAAAATCTTGAGGATATAAAATTTAAACTAAACATTTTATAATATTCCTAACTCCTTTACCGCGAAAACATCAACATCAAAAATAAAATAAGCAATTAATTACCATTTTCGATGACAGTTCATTTGTTGATTTCAGTAGTTGTAATATGTTATCGATTAAAATTAGCATTACAGAAACCTCTAGGTTGTAGGTTTATACCTACAGACTATTATTAGTCTCCAAGATCAACTAGCTCTTACAGAAGAACAGGCAGTCGGTATGTTGTTGACAATTTCTTAAGTAAAAGTTTTTATAAATTGCCCTTGACAGTCCTCTCCCAGTCGCTAGTCACGTGGTCAGTCTCTACTGATAAGCTGGAAGCATAGCTTGTTGTGCCTATACATATATAAGTATGTTTCAATTTATAGCACATCTCGCTGTACAAATGTATACATATGTAAATACATATATGCTGCTAAATAAATTTAGAAACGACCACCGAGGTTTCGTTGTGGACTTGTTGTCAGCAGTTCATTCAGTACTCAACGGTGTGTTCATCTGTGTGGAGCTTGATTCTTGAAAAAAAAAAACCAAAAACAAAATGGCCAAGATCGCTGTGGTGTTCCTAATAGTTGCCCTGGTTGCTGTAAGTTATAAATGAAGTGTTCCTTGTGCTTTTTTCTGATGCAATGTTTGTTCTCACAGATCTGCAACGGAAGTCGTCTGCCACGTGATGCACCTGCCGCACAACCCAGTGTGCCAGCTGAGTTTAAGCCACTTTTGGATGCGGCGACCAAGTTTTTTAGCGAGGATAATTTCGCTGTAAGTAGTGTAGTTTATAGTTAATAGTTTTTGTCAGTGATTACTTACTTTCGTTTTATCCACAGAAATTCAAGGATACAAGTGCAAAGATTCAGAAAGAATCTCAGGATCTTGGCGAGAAGGCAAGCGAAATGGTCACTGATTGGCTGAAAAAACTGGGTGACATTTTGGATGAGAAGCAAAAACCAGCTGCATAAAAAACTCATAAAGTACACAAAACGATGCTTAATAAATATACCTAAGAACTTTGCAAAACACATTCTGGATTCACATCTAATCTACTTCCAATGTGATCCTTGCAGACTGGTTGTTGCAGCTTAAACATCTATTTTAGGTTATTTATTGGAGCATTGGAGACGTGCGTTCGCTACTTCTCGAAACCCAAGTACCCAATCCTGGTGGCGCTCAACAGCCGATTCCACGGTTGCAATATCCCAGCCAAAATTATTTTTAGTTCAATGCCGCGTACAGTATCCCCTCTTCTTAGGGAATCCTTTCTTATAGAAGTCCAGAAAGCTAAGCTTCCAATATTCTATGGGTTCATGCGCTCTATTTCCATATGCTGTACTAGCTATTTTTACCATAAAGTAGTAATGATGGCTACGCTGTTAGGATTCCTTAAGACGCCATACAATCAGATTATAGCTCTTGACAGCGGATAAAGACGAGACGGTTATCTGGTTTTGTGAAAATTTATGTAACAGGCGAAAGGAAGCATCTTCGACCCCATAAACTATATGTGTATATTCTTGATCAGTATATACTGACAAGTTGATTTCGCCATGTCTGTTCGCGTATATATTAAGGGTTCAGGGTATCTCCTAGTCAAGCTTGCTTATTTATATATTTTGATATACATTTTTGAAGCAAACGACTTTTCCCGTTTGTCTCGTAACACATGACAAATGACGAATGTGTAAAGTTCAATGCTTATGTAAACTTAAACTGCTGCATCATTTGGTATTTTCTAATTAAATTGTAAAGAACGGCGTTTTTAAAAAAAGAAAGCGCGTGGTGCTAAACTGTGTTATGATACCAATCCCTCCGCTCGAAAAATACTTAACTTGATGGCTAAGCAAATATTATACCCGGTATTTTCTGTCCAACAAAACTTAAGAAGACGATACGGAGCTTAACTAAGATTGGAATATTGCGCCTGAAATCGAACAAATTGCTTCCAAAAATATGGGACCTGAAATGCTGCCAACAATTGATGCCTTAGACGAAAACATTGAAAATTAAAATCCCAGTTACGCTCGCACCTCTAAAATACAGTGCAAAAAGTGTGAGGATATTTACAAATTATAATGAAAATAAACTTTGCCATGAGATTATTTTTCTTAGGTTTTGTCACTTCAAAATCAACCCTCACATTAAGGCCATAAGGCAAAACATTTTTGAAGAAAGTATTACTTAAACCAAACCTTAAAATATCAATAATGTTTTCAATAAGATAAGCCCTGCTTCGGATATAATGTGATGATGTTGTAACATCTGATTTGTGTCCTGTCCTTGAGGAAGTCTCCTAAATGGCTACTGGAGTTAGCAAATAATAAGTCATAAAAGCGCAAATACGAAGATTATAAAACAAAAATAAATCAAAATTCCAAAAGAAAACAAGTAAGAAGGCTCTAGTCGAGAAATCCCGACTAGACGATACCCTGATCCCTATACTTTACGCGTACAATTAGTGCTTGCAAGTATGTGTGCGTGTGTGTACGACCATACTGCATACTTAACTTCAAGGTTCCATATCTCCGGTGTTTCTTAATCGATTTTAATAAAAATTTCACAGATTGTTATTATTTTGATTAGTAATTAAAATGCCATTTAAAGTTTTTTCATATTTTTATTGTTATCGATCCTATGTGTATATCGGAAACGGGATGAGTTATCGAAAATCGAAAACAAACTTGTACTGCCTAGGGATTAGGCGAGCTTAAGTTCGAAATCTGAAGTCTCTAGCTCTTATAGTCTCTGAGATCGACGCGTTCATACATACAGACGGACAGACGGACATGGCTATATCGACTCGACTGTTGATGCTGATAAAGAATATATATACTTTATGGGGTCGGAGATGCTTCCTTCTGCCTGTTACATACTTTTGCACAACTTCATGATACCCTTTTTTCCCATTTTTAACACACGTTAAAAAAAAGGGTATAATGAATTTGTGCAAAAGTATGTAACAGGCAGAAGGAAGGAAAAAAGAAAGGAACCGACCTTATAAAGTATATATATTCTTGATCAGCATCAACAGTCGAGTCGATATAGCCATGTCCGTCTGTATGTATGAACGCGTCGATCTCAGAGACTATAAGAGCTAGAGACTCCAGATTTGGAACTTAAGCTCGCCTAATCCCTAGGCAGTACAAGTTTCTTTTCGATTTTCGATAATTCATCCCGTTTTCGATATACACATGGGATCGATAACAACAAAATCTTGAATTTGGAAAACTTTGAGACGGCGTTTGACACTTTTAACGAAATAATGACAATCTGTGAAATATATTGAAATCGGTTGAGAAACACCGGAGATATGGAACGTTGAAGTTGAGTATGCAGTATGCGCGTACTTACACACACACATACTTGCAAGCACTGACTGTACGCGTAAAGTATAGGGTTCAGGGTATCGTCTAGTCGGAATTTCTCGACTAGAGCCTTCTTACATGATTTTATTATATTTATTTAAATTTAATAAAGTATATTTAACAAAAAATACTGCTTCAACTAAAAATAACATCTCTATGAAATGAAAAATAAGAAAATAAAACAAACATCTCTCTTTTCCTCTTTGGTCGACTCAGTCGGCTGATCCTGGACGCTTGCCTGGCACTATTTATTACATTACGTCAGGCAAGGTCCTTCATGTGGCCCTAAAAGCGCTCCAGTTCCCGCTCGTTCACTTCGGACTCGAACTCGCTCTGAGCTCGATCCAGATCGGCTTTCTTTACTCTCAGGATTCTCTGCGCGTATTGAGCCACACGGCCCCAATTACTCTCCATTTGAAGCATAGCACCTACTATGTTGTCGGGAGTGATCTCTGTCCCTGTTTCCTGATTTTGCGTCAGGCGTTGCCAGTCCCAATTGCGACAACCAAAGAACGTGAGCTCCGCGTTGTCGCTGCATACAGACAGTTGGGCGAAGCTGCCTTTCCTAAAGGTAAATTCGGTAAAGGTAGTAGCGAAAGTAGCCATGAAGTCCACCTTCTCTTGACCCATGGCTCCACGTCTGTGATGAGGCGCGCGGTCCAGCCTTGCGGATTCTGAGACAGTACGATAAGCCGAAGCTACTCTCAAGGCCCCCCTAAGTTGAACCTGTGCGGGCCTCTTCCGGTACATACCTTTGTCAAGAAAATTGGCCCATATTTCAGCCCCATAGAGCAACACCGACTCGGAGGAGTCGACGTCTGCTAGAGGTCGGGCCCCCGACAATGCCCATTAGCTGAGCGTAGTCACACCAGCTGCAGCTTTGTCTGCCGCTTGTTTTATTTGTAGGAAGAAGCTTAGCTTGGTGTCTATCACTATGCCGAGGTGTTTGACCGCAGGTCCTGACCTCACCGTAGTTTCCCTGACTCTCAATGAGATAATCGTTGGTATCCTTTTTTTGGTCAGGACTACCACTTCTGTCTTGTTCAGCGCCAGTGGTAGCCCATGTTCCGCCAACCAGCTACCAATAGTCCCCATCACTTGATTGAGCTTGAGCTGTGCTAGTTGCAGGTCTCGCGTTGCTACCAGCGCAGCAACGTCATCCACATACCCAACCAGGCAACTTTCATCTGGCATTTCTAAACTTAGAAGGCCATCGTAGGTGGCGTTCCAAAAATCCGATCCTAGTATAGATCCCTGTGCCGCCCGTGCCGTGACCACCTTTTTGCGGACTCCTTCTCTGGTCACATAAAATAGTCCGCGCTCCCCAAGGTAGGCGTCGATTATTCGGAGTAGATAAGCCGGGAACCCGAAAGTGTGCTGCAGAGTCTCCATCATATCTGTCTATCTCGCCGAGTTAAACGCATTTCTTACGTCGAGATTTACAAGAAGTACAACGCGACGCGAGGTCCGCTTATGGTTCTCGACTCTTTCCACTGCTGCAACTACATCAAGGACAGCGTCTCTGGTGGACCGGCCCGCCCTAAACCCTTACTCCCTCGGTGAGAGTCCCCCGGCGTTGCGGATTGCTGCCGTTAACCTGAACTTGATCAGCTTCTCCATCACCCTTCCCGCTGTATCCAGCATACACAACGGGCGATAGGACGATGGAGACTCCGGATCACCCTTTCTTTTGCTGATGAGCACCAGCCTTGCAGTTTTCAAACACGAGAAGAAAACTCCATTAGCTAGGCAGGCATTATACATGCGCAGTAGAAGTCCTTGGTTCTGATGGTAGACCAGCTTTAGGGCCTTATTCGGTATCCCATCCGGACCAGGTGTCTTCATATCCTTCATCGTGAGAGCCGCTTTTTTCAGTTCTCACTGGGTAAAGAGTGGGATTACTTCAATCTGACTCCATTCCCTTTGCGGCCTAATCGGGTGCTGTGGGAACAGCGCAGCGACTAAGTTCTCCATTGACACAGTTTCTTTGGCTTCCACAGATTTCAGAGACCCCAGTTTTCGGGTCACAAGTTTGTAGCCCACTGACGAAAGATCTGGGAGTCACACTCTGGTGACTTTTTAACATCAAACACGATGTATTGGAGGTCAATACCGGTGTAATTTTCAATAACTTGCCATTCCCGAATGTACGACTCGAGGTTCTGCGAGGCGAATGAGACATCGGGAATTGTTTCCCCATATCCCGGTCGCCGAAAGGTCGTCACGTTCCCCTCATTTAAAACCAGATGGTCGCGCGTACCCATCTCAACTACCACCATCTTTTGCCCTCTCATAGTCCTCGGGATTTGACCAATCTTGACATCCCTAATGTTGGGCATATCCCGCTTTATATCAGCTACCTTCTTTTTCATTCCAATTGCCTGGTTTTCCCGAGGGACTATTTTTTTATGCAGAGCTTGCTGGCTCCCCAAGCCATCCTTCTTTCTGCCAGCTTCACCATACGTTTAGTCCTTTTTAAGACGACCACGCGCTCGGGGTTGATATCAACAGTCTTGATGCGATTTACGACGTTCAGGCCCGCAGGGCTTGATGCTAAACGGTTCTCTGTGGGCGTCGCCATCTTCTTTAGTTCCTTCTCGAGGCCCACCCTAGCTGTCCTGCTGGACTGCATGGCCGAGAAGGCGTTCTCCAGGGTTGCAAGACCAAGTTTCGCTTGGCATCTTGGCTATGGCACCTAGGCACCGTGCTATATGCAACTCTTCCTCACTCTGTTCCCGCGCAATTTGCGAGACTACAGAGAGTAAGTGCTTCCGGTCTCCACACTTTTTCTGTCACCATCCCCATCGACGGGGATAGCTGTTCGCCCAGTCAAGCTGGGTTGGGATGGTCTAGGATTCGGCGAAGGTCCGGTTGTGGAGCTGTCTACCGGCAATTCATCGGCTCCACCGGCGACATCCGCTCCACCGCTCCTCTCAGGTACTTAGATACTGGGTGGAGTCCTAGACACCTTTGAGCTCCTCCGAAAAGGTCTGTAACCCTCTTCTTCTGCTTCACAGGTGATTGCGATCACTCTGGAGCCCATCATCGCAGCCAAACCACCACCATTTTTGGACCCACTAGCACTTGATGCTGTCGCACTTCGAGTCGGTCACACTCCATCCGCACTAGTCTCCTTAGCAGCACCGTAGGCCAAGATTCATTTCTGATGCTTTGCGAATCTAACCGATTAAGGAGCACGCTTAAGCCAAATGATTTGATTTCGGCAATCTACTAATTTTAAAGGAATAAATGTCGTTGCAATTGTCGATATTCAAGCCAATAAGTTCATCCAATTCTGAAGTTGATATATACATTTTGTTTAATAGGTGTAAAAGATTATTGGTTAAATTACTTATTAAAATTTAAAAAAAAAAATTGAAAACAATAACCAGTGTGTCCCTTATAGCTTTAAAGTGGAGAAACTAAGTTCTTGACAGTGTGTAAACACTTGTTTCCTAACTTTTAAATGAATTTGAAATTAATTATGTAAAGAACCCAGTTGGTCAAATGAAGTTACATTGCATTGAAAATAACTTTATTTCTTAAGCTTAAAAATTATGCGAGAGGCTTTAATAATTCTCTGAATTAAATTCGGTGCATTATGAATTCTTAATATAAATTCCTAGAAAGTAATATGATTGCGTAACATTCAGTTTAAAGAGCGAATTTTAGTATAGGGTGTCCGATTTTCAAATGAAATCAAGGTCTGTTCGTGTTTACGATGTCAAAGAAGCTCACATAATCATAAACTTAACATTAAAATAATCAACGACTGTTTTTGTGTGTGTGTACTAATAAGACTCAACAAACCCCGTGTAGACTTTTTTTGCTAGCTGTGACACTAGAATCCAACGCAAAGCTTATAAGGAACAATTTCCGCACAAATTAGTACATAAGTTATCTAGCGTCATCTAGAGTTACATTAACGATTTTAAGTTACAGTCAAAAGGTCACAGACTTATAAATAGTAATTAGACCCTGAAGCCATTGAAAATGGTTTAAAAGGGTATAATGGTTTTGTGCAAAAGTATGTGACAGGCAGAAGGAAGCATATCCCACCCCATCAAGTATATGAATTCTTGATCAGCATCAACAGCCGAGTCGATATAGCCATGGACGGATTTCCAATTAAACAATCAAACGCCATTTCAAATGCTCGGCACTTAGACTTAATTAAAGCTTTAAACTGTACTGAACAGCCGGCTGTGCGTTGGGTATAGTTTAGGTTAAGAAACAATTACGGCTACCGAAAGAGTCGATGGTTCTCAATGTCCCAGTTATAAGGCCATAAATTGCAAGTGGATATACCCAGTCTTACGCTGCGGAAAATTGGAACCAAGAAAAAGTCTGAAAACGATGTTTATGACCCTCACGCACCTGGTAACATGCTAACGAGAAATTGAAATGGGTTACCTGATATGGTCAAGTAAAATCAATGGGAGGCTGCCGAATTGATAAATAAGTATAAATTTGCAAGTGCTGACGGTAGACGTCCACAGACTTCTTCTGAATAACACAATACAAGCAGTCATATGAGTAAGAAAGCGGAGAGAAAGAATCGGAATCAGCTAAAGAAACAGAGAAAATTAAAGGAACAACATCAGGATAAAGTTACAATGCGTTCAAAGCGTCAGGTAAAATCTACGCACAAAGTAAGCTTTCACTATCAACTATTTTTGTACCGACAAGAGCTGCGACGAGCCAACACGGATTTCTCCTATTTGCGTTTATCCAGATGCTTAGTCGAGAGGTTCAGTTTAAAAAGCGCCTATGCACTCAAGTAGAGCACCTACAGCAGTTTCAGGTGCTGGGCCTTACTGATGTGGTGCTTAATGGGAAGAGGACGGTGCTTTAGAGTGGCTTGTGTTGGTAATGCAGTAGATTAGCCTAGCTTTGCTAAAGTAACTTTATCAAATAATCAATTTAAAACTGTAATATTTTATAAAATAAAATTTTACTTTATCAGCTTTGATTTCATTTGTATTTCTTGAATACCTTTTAACTCTCAGCTGTTCTCTACTGAACCATGTTTTTTGCAAGCCGAGAGTTTGTTCAAAACTATAGTGACTGTGTGGATGCGCATGTTTTATTGATCTTTCAGGAATCGTCGCGTACCAGTACAACGTTGGCACCAAAAATGGTTGGGAGGACGATAATCATTCGAAGAATTTTAAATGTAATTTTTAACACATTGACTACCTGTACTCAAGGACGATACTTATAACAATTTCAGCCATAACGCCAAATCCGTTAGTGTTCCTCAAGCAACTGTCGTAAACAAATAATACCCTAACCAAACCTTATGACGGAATGAGACACAATTACCTTAATCTTAAACTGATCCAGGTAGTAGAAACCATCTAAAACTGCTATCAATAATGCAGTAAATACTTTAAGACCCTAGACAAAGTACCTAAGTAAAATTAATATTTGTGCATCATATTTTTTTTTTAAACCTTTACTTCTTACTACTTTTTTCAGTTGGTATTTATTTTATTAAGAAATTATTTCTTTGAAATAAATCTTCATGTAAAATTGATATTTGTGCAAAAGTTTGAAATTATAATATATTAAAGGAACTCACTAATTTAATGAAGTTAAATTTATTAATTAATATGAAATAGCTTCGCCTTTTTGTTTTTCAACCAATTTTAATCTGCGGGGCATCGAATTTACCAAGTTTTCTAACGTTTTCTTCTCGATAGATGCCCAGTTCTGACTCAAACTGCCTTCCACCCTCAAGCACCTTTGCTGACAGTATACCCCAAAGGTCCTCAATTGGATTTAAGTCCGAACTTATTGCTGGCCACTGCAAGAAAGGGATATTTTTTGACCTAAAAAACATGTATAGGAGCGTTATTCTGTTGAAATATCATTCTCATCATGGAACCTCTCCGGAAAAGAAATAGGTTCGCCTTCAAGCAGATCCATTATACATACATTAGCGTACTCATTTGTCTCGGCACATAGCAAATGGTAGACTTTCCAACAGAGCCAAATGCCGCCCATACCACCACCATGGTTCCGCTTAAGACAAGTCAGCCGGGGATGTCTTGGGTCTACACAGTACTTCTGATTACCGTCTGGCCCGTCTTAATTGAACTATTTTTCATCACTGAAAACCATTTTTTGAAATTCGCTGCCCCGAAAATGTAAGTTTGTATAAAAAGTATTCTTATGCCGATGCAACTGTTTTGATTTCCTAACCTTTGCTGTATATTTGAGATGCAACCTTTAGGCAAATTTTTTGCACTCTCTGACTATTTATTGGCTACTTCAAATTGCTTTATTTTGGGTCCAACTCATTGACTTAGCTGTTGCCATTGCTCTTATATGTATGTCTTTTAGTGCGCGCGTCAACTTTTTATACGGCTCCTTTTCGGTTTCTTTGAGCTTAATTTTCCGGATTTTTAAAATAGTTTGGGACTGTATATCGATGCAGGTTTAATATTTTGGCGATTTCAGTCATTTTAATGCCACTTTCAGTCATAGTTTAAATTTTGGTGTTTACTTTTTCTCTAAACACCGCCTTAAGAGCCATTTTTCCATTACACCAGTTGCACGCAAAACAAATTTTGCACAAATATCAATTTTACTGAGGTTAAAGTGGATAAAAAGGTGTAATGAAGTTGCGCGCATTGTACACACAGCACATACAGAGAAATTTTAATAGGCTGCCAAAAAGAAAAAACACATTGCTCTTCAAAAATTCCAATGATCTTACGATCGATATATGACCCAAATATGCTGCGGTTACTCCACCTTCAGTGAGTGCCTGCAAGTATGTGTGTGTGGACGCGTATACTGCATACTTGACTTTACTTCAATGTTCCATACCTTTGATGTTTCTTAGCCTATTCAATATAAATTATAGTTTTATTTAGTTTCAAACGTGATTTCGTTTTCCAAATTTCAGATTTTATTGTTATCGATCAAACAAACATGTACTGGCTAGGGCTTAGACGAGCTTATGTTCCAAATCTGCCTCTAGCTCTCATAGGCTCTAAAGTAGATGCTTACAAAACCCTATATACCATAATCCAAGTATCAACCACATGATTGAAAAATATTTGCATATTTTCTTCAATTTTAGCAATAACAAATTATTCAGTGATTGTTGGTCATAAAGATTCCTATGTAATGTATGCAAGTTAACTAATGTCTATTTTTGATGTTATTCATAATGTAAAATACGACCCCACGCCATTACATTGTATGCTTGGCTGGATATTAGGCAGCTGGCAAACACAGCCACATGCAGAGCTCAGCTGCTCTTATTTCTTAAGGCAATAAATAATCATCGACGTTCGTTTGATTTTTGATCTTAGCTCAACGAACTAGATGTTTAGTTCAAGTGATAAACATGTCACCATGAGCACTTGAAAGGGTCACACAGCCGGCAATCACGACCTATGCGTGTGGCCGCTATGATGGGAAATGCCAGGCTCAGCACTTCATGCAAGGCTAGCATTTCTGCTCTTTAAGGCTTCCTAACAATCATATTTGTATTTTAGTTTTTAGTCTAATTCGGCCACTCGACAAGTCCACTCAAAGAGGAGTTTAACTTAACATAAGTTTAATAAAATAAGACATCTCGTCTCTGTAATTTTACTACGTGTGTTTCAATTAACTCATCTCGGTGGCCAGACCTATCGTCGGCCTTAATAATTCAAGTCCGACCATCGTCGGCCAAATAACACAATAGCATTTCTAAATGCTAATAACATAATAATCAAACAGCATTTCTAAATGCTCGATAATATTTTAACCACAAGAAAATTTGTTAACTTGCACAATGAGAATGTAAAGTAAGAGAGGAAACCAGAGTCGCTCTCTTCTGTTAACTAAACATTTTTTAAATTAATAGCACCTGGGGAAATAAGTATCACTTCTGCCTTGTCAACTCATTCACGAAGTGTGCGATGCGTTAGATAACGATAGTGAGCGGCCATTATTCAACTTTGTTTTGGTTGGTGGTCGACTTTTGGTTCTATCTGCTTGCTAATGCCTAAAATGGGAAGGCAGCATAGCTTTGTATGAACTTCGTACATTTGAATGGCCAAACTTGAGATACCTAAATATGACTTCCACCATATGTACTTATGTATATATTGGCAATTAGGTAGGTCATAATGACTTATTGAAAAGGCTTTAAAATGTTTAAATACCAAATTAACACTAACCATAAAATAAACGCATTTTGTATTCATATACTTAACATTAATTGTCCTTATATAACATTAATATATATTAATAATTGCATTGACATTAATTAAATATTGTAATAAAGGGTATCAAAACAACATTGAGCAGCGTATGCATGTCAGGAACGACAACCGTCACGTGTTGTTGTTGTTATTACTTTTGCGTTCTGCCTAGTCCCGTTAGACGCAGACACATGCATACACAAAAAGACGTCCCAAGGCCACATGCAGCAGGCCGTCCGTAGACGATTTGCCTTCGACTTCAATGAGCATACAAACACAAACATACATATACATACTCATTGGTCGGCAACAACAAAATTTTAACACACAAGAAAGAAGGCTCTAGTCAAGAGATCGCAACTAGACGATACCCTGAACCCTTTACTTCCTTCTGCCTGTTACATACTTTTGCATACAAACAATATACCCTTTTTCCCTATTTTTTAGTGGGTTCAGTCTATAACAAGCAAACTTACTCTATTTGAAAGCAAAATAACCAGCAGCTTACCAATTACATATGATAAACTTGAGAAAATGTTCAATTTGTTTGCTAATTCTTTCTAAGGCACTCTTATCTTACAAGAGTAAGGGAATGGATACATTGATATGTGTTCATGCTGCGAAATATGAATTAGGCTTTCAGCATAAACAGATAGTGCCAAAAGTAGATGAGACAAAGCATGTACAGTCGATATACAAAGCAAAATCAAATTCAAACATAGCGGTAGTCCGAGAAGATAACCGAAAAGATACAACGAGTTGAGGGGAAATAGGTGCTAAAAAGCTTGAAAAATGTGAAAAGTTAACTGAAATAAGAAACTCTGGTTTCCTCTCTTACTTTACATTCTCATTGGATGCATGCAAGTTCAAACCAGAGTCGCTCTCTTCTGTTAACTTAACATTTTTTAAATTAATAGCACCTGGGGAAATAAGTATCACTATTGCTTTGCCAACTCATTCACGAAGTGTGCGATGCGTTAGATAACGATAGTGAGCGGCCATTATTCAACTTTGTTTTGGTTGGTGGTCGACTTTTGGTTCTATCTGCTTGCTAATGCCTAAAATGGGAAGGCAGCATAGCTTTGTATGAACTTCGTACAATTGAATGGCCAAACGTGACATACCTAAATATGACTTCCACCATATGTGCTTATGTATATATTGGCAATTAGGAGGACCACTAATGACTTATTGAAAAGGGTTTAAAATGACTAAATACTAAAATGTGTAAAAAGGGTATAATGGTTTTTTGCAAAAGTATGTAACAGGCAGAAGGAAGCATCTCCGACCCCATAAAGTGTGTATAGCCAAGTCGTTATAGCCATGTACGTCTGTACGTCCGCTCACCCATCCGTCTTTCTGTTTGTATGTATGAACGCGTCGATCTCAGAGACTATAAGAGCTACAGACTCAAAATTTTGAACATTAAAAAGCTTGCCTAATCCAGGCAATACAAAACTTTGAAAACATTAGACGAAATAATGGCAATCTGTACAATTTTTATTGAAATCGGTTTGAAAACACCGGAGATATGGAACATTGAAGTTGAGAAAAGTGTGCAGTAAACGCGTATACACACTCGCAAGCACTGACTGTACACGCTAACTATAAGGTTCAGGTTATTTTCTTCTCGAGATTTGTCGACTATATTTTTCTAACTTGTTTTAAAGTGGTCAATTGGGTGGCAAGTAAGCTGCCGAAGATGAAAGATTTAAATGCCGCTCCCTCCCTTTTCGCCCTGGTACTCCTCCTTTATAAGCAGACTTCTCACCACCCGTTGTTTACTGCTATTAGAGTGTTTTCCAGTCCAAATGCATAGTTTTTACTAGTACAAAGATGAATTTCCGCAATTTAGAGAAGCTCAAGAGCTTCATTAGCAAGTGGTAAAGTTAAGAGATTTTCACACCAACAGTGGAAAAACAAGAAAGATAAATCCATTAAATATTGAAGATTTGACAATATGAAAAAATTAAGGTTGGGGCATGGACATGTTAGATCGATCTTACCGCGGGTCAAACATGAATGTGTTCGCAAGAAGAATTCGCGCAATTCCAAATAAACAATCAAACGCCATTTCAAATGCTCGGCACTTAGGAAAACTTAATTAAGGCTTAAAACTGTACTGAAGAGCCGGCTGTGCATTGAATGTAGTTTAGGTTAGGTCCCAGTCATAAGGCCATAAATTACAAGTGGATATACCCAGTCTTACGCTGCTAAATTTGGAACCAAGAAATGGTCTGAAAACGATGTTTATGACCCTCACGCACCTGGTAACATGCTAACGAGAAATTGAGATGGGTTACCTGATATGGTCAAGGAAAATCAATGAGAGGCTGCCGAATTGATATATAAGTATAGATTTGCAAGTGCTGACGGTAGACGTCCACTGACTTCTATAGACTGAATAACACAATACAAGCAGCCATATGAGTAAGAAAGCGGAGAGAAAGAATCGGAATCAGCTAAAGAAACAGAGCAAATTAAAGAAACAACATCAGGATAAAGTTACAAAGCCTTCAATGTGTCACGTAAAATCAACACACAAAGTAAGCATACACTATCAACTATTTTTGTACCGACAAGAGCTGCGACGAGCCAACACGGATTTCTCCTATTTGCGTCTATCCCGATCCAAAATTATGTTGACGGCTAGGCTGATAGCCAAGAAAATGGGCAAATGGGATCAGACATGTAGCGTCGATGATCTCAAGATGCTTAGTCGAGAGGTGCAGTTTAAAAAGCGCCTATGCACCCAAGTAGAGCGCTTACAACAGTTTCAGGCGCTGGGCCTTACTAATGTGGTGCTTAATGGGAAGAGGACGGTGCTTTAGAGAGGCTTGTGTTGGTAATGCAGTAGATTGGGCTAGCTTTGCTAAAGTAACTTTATCAAATAATCAATTTAAAACTGTAATATTTTATAAAATAAAATTTTACTTTATCAGCATTGATTTAATCTCTATTTCTTTAATATATGTTGTCAAAATAAATAAAAAGATATTTATAACGTCAGATCGATTATTGATTGAGTCATATCGAGTTGCAGTTCATGGCCTACCTTACACACCCCTCCTTCTCTTCTTTCGCGAGTGTGATTATTACACCCCTCGGGTCATATAAAATCACTTTAAGTCGTTTGGCTTCCTCTACCTTCCTTTACGAAACAGGATTATTCACCCATCTGCCTCCGCAATTACTTTAACTTCCTTCTCTACCTTGCGGGAAAATTCCTCGCTCACAAAGCTCCTGGTTGCCCCTGTATCGATCATTGCCGTTGCTATCTGTTCCCCGAATTTTACTGAGGTGATTATGCGACCGTCTACAACCCTTAACGGAAATTCCGCTCCGTATGACGCCATTGATCGTCTCCCGTTACTATTCATACAATAGCACTCATTACTACCACACTGCCAACAAAACTGAACTCGCGGGTTAGGATACCCTTTGGAAAATTGTAAGCCCTGCAAACAGTTGTAACATATACGCTTGGAATCATAAAGACCTCTGCGGCGACGATTCAATAAATTGCGATGTTTGACGGGAATACTGTTAACCACCGTCTGACTACAAGTCGCTTCACCGCAGCTCTGATTTCTGACGTACTTAAACATTGCGGCCATCAGCGTCAGCGATGAGAAATCCTTCCTGCAGGTGCTATATTCGCATATATTCTATACAATTCCTGGTCTGAGCTATATCTATATGGTACATTAACCCCTCGATATTAATGAAGTAATTTTTAAATCCTCGCCACTACGCTCTCAGCGGCTCTTTTCTCATATTCTGATATGACCATATTGTGCGCCGGTAAAAAAAAATCCAAGAAATCGCGTCTAAATGTGGCCCATGTAGCGTCTTTCACACGACTTATAGTGAACCAAGCTAAGCCGCTGCATATGTCATTGCACACTCTTTAATCGCATCTTAGAATGTTTACGAACCAGTTCTGGAACTACATACCTATGACCTCTATCTACTGTGTTACCGATCCCATACTGGGTCGTTTACTCACCCACTCCATGCTTGCCGGCGTGTTTGTTTCAGATTTTTCCAAAGTGAGCGAAAAAACAACAGCTTTCCGTTGCAGCTCTATTTAATATTTTTATTCCCTGAACTCAATAAAAATTGGGTAAAAATGGTATAATGGTTTTATGCAAAAGTATGTAACAGGCAAAAGGAAGCTTCTCCGACCCCATAAAGTATATAAACGCACATGGCTATATCGACTCGACTGTTGATGCTGATCAAGAATATATATACTTTATGGGGTCGGAGATGCTTCCTTCTGCCTGTTACATACTTTTGCACAAAACCATTAGACCATCTTATCCATTTTTAATGGGTTCAGGGTATAAAAAAAATAAATGAAAGAGCTTTTGTTTACAAGGTCATGTATTTTAAAATTTAAAAGATAACAATAAATATTTATAATAAAAAGTTAGGGTCTTCGTTGTGTACTTCTAAACGGTATTACTGTCAACGACTTCCTTAGCTGGCTTTTTCACTGAAACTGGAATTGAATTTAACTCCTCTGTTTCTTTTACGGGCTGTTTTTCTGACGCCTCTGGCTTTGTGTCATCATCTATGACGACAGTGGATGATATTGTAACAGTTTCCTCCTCCTCCTCATTGGCAGCATCAATAACCTGCTCGATTGTTTGCTGTATAAAGTGCTCAAAGAGCTGGAAGTACTGCAAAGCATTGTTAGTCACTTGCTCCGTGGGCAGCCCTGTGGTAACCTTTTTGAGTGCATCACGTATTAGGACGAGCACTGGCTTACGTGTTGTTATTGTCACTTCGCTGGTGGTGGGAACTGTGGTAGAGCTCTCATCATTCTTTTCCGCGGGTCCGGTTTCATCTGCTTCCTTTGCAATAGAGTCCCGTATTAGTTCGTGATCCATTTTGGCTGGTGTAGCGCTTACAGCAATGCCCAAGATGAGCAAAGCAGCTTTGTTTATTTTGAAAAATAAGTAAGGGTTTTGACATTACTTTTAACTTTAATTTACCTAATGCCATTAAAAAGTGTTTAGCCATATTTGATGTTTATTATGGGGCAAATCCTTGTTAAAGATACGGGAACGGAGCACAGCTTAATTTTAAGTTTGCGGTCTTTATGAGTGAATCCAGTACTATGCTTTCGCTTTTTATAGCCATACAAGGTCTGCGACTTTTGTTGTTGTCTAAAATGAAAGTATCAATGAGGCCTGGTCAGGCAGATACTCATTTTAGTAGAGGGGTCTTAGGTCTTTGGTCTCCCATCTCTTAGGCAGAGCAAAACACCCAAGCCATAGAAGCCGCTTTTACTGCAACGAACTCTCAGCGCTCTTTATTTTTACTTTTTTCTTTTAACCGTTTTTGTTTACTTTTTTTATTTCTACACAACAAAAGAAACCGAAATTCGCTTTCTGGTTATTTTTTTTTTTTAAAGCTTGTTATGCCCCAGCTTTCTAGACATCTCTCATTCGTTTATCTAACGTATTAACAGCTATGAGTTGTGGTTATATGCAAACATGCGAGATTTCTGGTATAAGAGCATGACTCTTTATTTTGGTTATCAGTCTTTGATCTACGGATATAATTAAGTTACAATTAGAGCTATTGTTAAATTAGATCTCTCATTATTGAAAGGAGCTCTACCTTCATACCCTGAACTCCTGAAATAAAAAAATCGTATAATGGTTTTGTTGAAATGTATGCAAAACATGAAAGGTCGCATCTTGACCCCATAAAGTGTATATATTTTTAATCAGCATTAATAGCCGAGTCGATATAACCATGTCCGTCTGTACGAACGCGTCTATCTAAAAGACTTTGAGAGCTAGAGACCTCCAATTTGGAATATCAGCTTGCCCTATCCCTAGGCAGTATCAATTTGTTTTAAGTTTTCGATAACTCTTCCGGTTTCCGAAGTACGCATGCAATCAATGGAAAGAAAATTACAAATTTGAAAATTGTGAAACTTGATCTAAAATAAAAATCACCAGTGAAAATTTTATGAAATTCTGTTGAGAATTATGGATTCAGAAGCGCAGTCTTCAATGACTGTAGGCGTTATGTCTAGTGTTTAGGGTATCTCCACGCCTTTCTCGACTAAGAACTTTTTTACTTTTTATACCCTGATCTGATCCCATTAAAAATGGGAAAAAGGGTGTAATGGTTTTGTGCAAAAGTATATAACAGGCAGAAGGAAACATCTCCGACCCCATAAAGTACATACATTCTTGATCAACATCAACAGCCGAGTCCGTCTTTCTGTCCGTCTGTCTGTCCGTATTTATGAACGCGTCGATCTCAGAGACTATTAGAGCTAGAAACTGCAGATTAGGAACTTAAAGCTCGCCTAATCCCTAGGCAGTACAAGTTTGTTTTCGATTTTCAATAACTCAACCCGTTGTTGATATACACATGGGATCGATAACAACAAAATATTGAATTTCGAAAACTTTAAGTCTGAAGTCTCTAGCTCCTATAGTCTCTGATATCGACGCGTTCATACATAAGGACGGACAGACGGACAGACGGACGGACGGACAGACGGACATGGCTTTATCGACTCGGCTGTATATGCTTTATGGGGTAGGAGAAGCTTCCTTCTGCCTGTTACATACTTTTGCACAAAACCATTATACCCTTTTTCCCCATTTTTAATGGGATCAGGTTATAAAAAGCATCTCTGAACCTCTTAAGTATTTATATTATTGATAATCAACAACAGCTAAGTAATCTTTCCGTCCGTATGTGTGAACGCGTCGATAAGTAGAGTTGTAATATGAGATATCTACAGAGAACGCGTTTGTTTCAAATTATCTAATAATAACTTTAAATAACTTTTTCCGTTCCGGTTATACACATGCCATCGACAAAAGAAAAATAGTTGCATTTCCCAAACTGAAGACTTAAAAATTTTGATTTATTATTGATTACCTTACAACATTTTTTTTTCACACACACATATTTATATGAAACGTCTATAGTTCAGTGTACCTCCTAGTCCATCTATCTCGACTAGGCTTCTTACTTTTTCTATAATGTTTAAAATTTGAAGGTTTTAAGTGTGCTGAAATTACTCAATTAGAACATTAATTGATTTTTTAAATTTGTGTTTTTTAACTTTCACACAATTTCTTTATGCATTACGAAAGTGAAAGTAATGCAGCATTTTTAATGTCATAAAGTATTCTAAGTATGAACAAACTAGTCCCTCTATTTTTAAGCTATTGATCTTAAACTTTGGTAAACGTATTTGATTTGTAGCAGATAGATTATTTGTCGAAATCAGACTTGATCAGACCAATATATCATATACATATCTTCCAAACAATGCAATGTCTCTTTAATTATTTTACTATGAATAATAATAATTTGCAAGTGTATGTAATATTCGGATTACTTATGATAGCTTGCTAAATGTTTAATATAACTGGACTGCGGTTGATATTGCCTGCTCATTGAAAACTGTAACAATAAATAAAATCAATACACGTATCCATCTCAAGTTTAAGGTATCTCTTTGTTGGCCTTTTTGCCCACTTTAAACCAACAATTTTGGTTATTCTAATTAAAAGAAACAAAATCAAAATTTTAGATTGTGATAAGAAGCAACTAGATTGGTTTATAATTTGATGTAAGATGGCAGAAAAAGTATTTGTCTTGTACCTCACATTAATCTCTTAAGCCTTACAAAAAGAAACCTAAACCTTTCATATTGACCTATTTTCGAACCGGCTTGAGATACGAACTTCGTGTTAATTGGGTGGTCGTAGCGGCAAGCAGTGCTGCAGGTAAGCGTTAAACCGACAACCAGTTCGAAACCAGCGGGAGTGTCGCTGATAAATAAAGCTTCACAAAAAAATGTTCAACTTTGCGTACAAATAGAATCAAAAGAAAACACAGCTTTTAGAGATTATCAAGAAAACAGGTAAACGAAAGGAGAAAGCAGTGAGAGATACTTAAGACACCGCAGAATACAATATGCAATCCAGTTAGGGTCGAAACGAGCAGCTGTTGAGATCGAGTTCGCCAAGCAAAAGAACTAATTTGAAATATGAAAATATACCAAGCAATCAGCGTATTGGGTAAGTTACTATTATTTTGGTAAGAGCAACAAAATCTAATCCCAAACATCCCGTCTTAGTGATCGCTCTCCTGGTGTTAACTCCTGTCAGCACTGATGCGAAACGTCGCAAACACAAAAGCGACGATTTGCACAGGGCCAAGATCAAGACAAAGTGGTCCAGTTCAACGGAGCTGGGCAGTTTAAATAGCCAAGTCTCCACCGAGGAGCATGGCTACTATGTAAAGCGCACCTATACTCCAAAAACAGGCACCGATGGCAAGCGCCAGAGTCCGCCCTACCTGGCCATACCGATCGCCTGGCTTGCTTGTGAACCCGGAAAAACAGGTTGTCAACAGGCCAGCAATTCAGGTGCCATCAACAGCATTGCTCATGCACTAAGCGAGGGTTACTTGTGCGAAGATGATTGTGTCGACACCTATAAACCCATCTGTGGCGAGACACCCAGTGAGGTGGCCGTATTCTACAACAAATGTAAGCTGAATGTGGCTAAGTGCCGCACGCATGGACTGTGGACGGATCTACCTTATGAGCAGTGCAAGCAAAGATATCCCAAGGAAACCTCAAACGCCGACAAGAAGTTCAAATCATCTCCCTTTTTTGCTAATGCTGCCGCAGTTGAGCCAGAGAAGGAAAACGACAGCAATGAAAGCAGCGAGGAAAAAAAGGACCAAGACAAGCCGACAAATAATAATAAGAACAAAGAACAACATTTCACGAACTTTGAGAGAAATCCAGTGGATACTATAGAACTATTAGCAGGTCCAGCGCCTGTTGTGATGGCAGTTTAATATACCAAATCTCAACCCGCTGAGAATGCAGCACAGACTCAACAACAAACTGTTGTAAGCACTAATGAATCGATAGTTAGCGACGACAAAAAACTGATGCATCTTTGGTCAATCTGAAGGAGCAAAATAAATCTATTGTTGGGTAAGACTCAACTTATAGAGGAATCATAATCATCAAAAACGCACCTTATTTTTAATTAATTTTAAGTTAAAGTTTCAAGTTTTTCAAATTAATAATTTTAAAGTTGTTAATTACACGTGTTCTGCCTTTGATTTTTATTCAAAATCTGGAGTCTCCATCTCTTAGTCTCCAAGATCAACACGTTCATACACACAGACGGACGGACAGACGGACATGGCAATATCGTTCAAAATAGGAGAACGTTTGGAAGTTGGGGGAGGAGGAGTTATAACATTTTTACTGCGAACAAATGTAAACATGAGTTTTAAAATTCATTTATTTAGAAGAAAGTCTCACTGTCGAAAATCTTTCTGTTTTAAACATTATAGATAACTGGGGTTTTCAATGTATAAGCAACGCAGTGAAAAAATAACGAGGACTAGAGCCTAAACAAATGACGAATGCTAGATTCAGAGTTTTCACGAGGATGTAAACATTTAATCACTAATGTGGGCGAGAGCACATCACAGTAAATCTATTGACTATTGAAAAACTTTATTTTTTCATGAATCTCTTATCAACTAAATATGATTTTTTCGTTAATTAATTGAATTACACAGGTCTTCAAATAAAATTGTTCTTAAATCTGTTTTTAATTGGATAAGTGTTCTTTATTTAATTTTGGCGCTAGACTTAATGGCTAGTTAAAAAAAAAAAAACATATATAAAGTAACAATTTATGTAACGGAAAAAATAAGTTTGATATATATGACTCTTTTAGTATACGACTTAAGCTTCAATTTGAGATCACAGATATGTTTAAAGCACGTCAGGATAGGGAGAAAAAACGTACTCTACACTTGGTACGCAAAATCTGAAAACGAAAAAAATCTGTAGGTGATATCTCATTTCAACCAGATCGCGTGAGTTGTGCCAAATGGTCGTATCCTGACTTTTTTTTTGTATTTCCGTCAATTTTGATGTAAAAGGGTCGGATGAACTTTTTCGTAAGGAACAATGAATCCTGGCATATAAAATATTCTGCGTCGGAGAAGTCTTTTCAAAGCAAATGTGTAGCTTCGAAAAGAGGTTCGCCAAACTCCATACCCTCTTGAGAAAAAAAAACTTTCTTCGAATGATGTTTTCTTTTTTTATGTGTAGTTACATTTTTCAATTTCAATAATAAAAGTAAACACTCGATCTGAGTTTATTATTTGTTTTACTTCCTCCACAGTGGCAAAACGCTTTACTTTCATATTCTTTTTCAGTCTGGGGAGCAGAAAGAAGTCACAAGGGGTTAGATCCGATGAGTATGGGGTGGGGGGATGGACAATCGTTGTCATGGCGTTTTTGGTCAAAAAAAAGCTGTGAGCCGGTGCGTTGTCTTGATGGAAGAACCAGTCGCCTGTGCGCGAAACAAAAATCGCCGAAAAGTAAAAAGTTGTTTTACCTAAAAAAAAATGAACAGGCGATGGACTCAGAGCGACAAAACTTTGCACATTGACGCAGGTGTGGGCAAGATACTAACGGACATGTGGTCAAACAATATTTCTCCCACTTTACCTCCCCACCACAGCGTAATTCCCGGTTTAGTGCAATGTCAGTCATGCTGTCCGCCAGCCTGCAAATATCTGGAACTATTTGTTGGTCAGACATATATTTCCCAAATTGTAACAGATAGCTGGTAACTTCCTCCCAAGATCTTAAAAATAAACTCATCTTCCACAGTTTTCCAGCTAGAGTTGGTGGGATATCCGGTTACTTAACCCAAAAATCTGCCGCAGTTTTTGATCTAGAATCACAAAATTGGGTGACAAATAGATTAATGAACTAAAGACTTCCCCCCTTGACCCGCACTCATGAAGATGGAATGCAACGCCCACCCATGCCGCCCCACGCCATTTTTAGGCGCGTATCTTCCAAAGTTTTTGAGCTAGAGTTGGTGGGATATCCGGTTACTTTACCCAAAAATCTGCCGCAGTTTTTGATCTAGAATTACAAAATTGGGTGACAAATAGATTAATGAACTAAAGACTTCCCCCAAAGATCTACATACATGAAAATTGAATGCAACGCCCACCCATGCCGCGCCACGCCTTTTATAGGCGCGTATCCACAGTTTTTGAGCTAGATCCAGCATTGAAAATTTGCCCCGCCAACCCATACCGTCCGCCTTTTAAAATCGGAAATCTTCATTACTTCCACAGTTTTTAAGCTAGAGTCACCAAAGTTGAAATTCGGTACAGATCTGCATCACAAATTTGGACAAATTTCCACCCACACCACCAGCCTTTTAAAATCGGAACTGAAATCCTCCACAGATCTGCATCACACATTCACCCGTTTTTATACTGGTATTCGAATATTTCGATTGAGTCCGACTGTAACGTTTTCACTTGATTTTTAATAATACTAATGAATCAAGACTAGGTCTCACGGCATTTACATTACATATTTTATTATTATGTGTTTTTATACACAGAGAATACATTAAAAAATTATTTTCATAAAAAAATATAATTAAGCTAATTTAATTACGCTAATGATGACTAAACTTCAAATCCCCTCCCGCAAACTCTTATTAACAGTTTTCAGAGTATTCAGCATTCGGTTGTGTACGACTGCATAGCTTAAGGGCGATTAAGAATAAAAGACGCCAAAACACATTGGGCCCGCCCATTGTAACCAATTTTTACATCATCCGCATATGCAACGATTTTTTAAAGTAAACATTGTCAAACTAGTTCAATACTTGTTCCATGGTTGACATCAGCAAAAACATCAGTAATATAAAAAGGGCGTGAGATACAAATTCAACATGTCCCCCTGACGACTTCACTATAAAAGATGCGACAAATGCACATGCAGCACTCAGAAGCCAAAGGGTTGCAATGGTAAACAGAACAGTTAGATCCTGCAGATTATTTCTGCAGCTTCTCATGGGAGGTGAGTGCAATTAAAAACCCAATAGAAGCAATGATAAATTTGACTCTTGTTAAACTATTTTTCAGCATTTCTTTATATCGGTGCAACGCCTACTGAACTGGAGACAAATGTAACAACAAATAAGATGCTGCCAGCTAAGGCACGTGCTCAAAAACAGGATGTCATGGATGTCGACAAAGATTTGGATGGGCGCAGTGCGTACTATTTATGCCCAGCGAACCCATTAAAAAAGCAGATGATGAGCAGAATGCGCCACTTTACAAAATACTTCAGCAACAAATGGAGCATGTGCTGGCGGCTACAAGACCGGATGTACCAATCTATGAGGAATACGAACAGTCAAATTTAGAGCGCGTGCAACAACCCTCTAATAAGCCACTTTTGACCGTTAACAATAAAGCAGATACTGATACGGAGTTTGTGAATGAGATTGTGCGTGGCTTGGGCCACAGCTATACAAATGCAGAAAAGCTAGATGCAGAAACTGGAGAAGCACTCCCCGATGTAGTCTTTCAGGCACTACAGCGGAGAAGCAGCACCAACACATTTCCAACAAGCAGCCCCCGCACCACCGCAATGCCAAAAACCACTCGAGACAAAAACAGCTCAACAGCAAAACTAAACGGCCCAACGCCGAGCAAAGTGAACCACACTGAGTTATCGAGTGCCAAAGTTCAACCACATATATTATACAACAATCCGCATTCTCAGATCTATCAACGTAGGAGTCGTCTTGTTTTTAAGACTATCTCAACAGGGTCACAGTTTGTAAACTCTCCAATCGGTGATCTGATTATAAAGCTCTCCATCGGGTTTGCCAAACCGGTGCAAAGCGGCGTTATGCCTTCCAATTAAGAGTTGCACATCCTAATTTTGTATTCTTAAAAAAACTGATTAAACTGGAAAAAATGCATTAAAAACAAGTAAGAAGGCTTAAGTCGAGAAATCCCGACTAGACGATACCCTGATCCCTATACTTTACGCGTACAGTCAGTGCTTGCAAGTATGTGTGTATGTGTGTACGCGCATACTGCATACTGCATACACAACTTCCATGTCCCATATCTCCGGTGTTTCTTAACCATTTTAATAATAATTTCACAGATTGTCATTATTTTGTTAGATGTATCAAGCGCCGTTTTCCAAATTCAATATTTTGTTGTTAACTTGAGCTGCCTAGGGATAAAGCGAGCTTAATTTCCAAATCTGGAGTCTCTAGCTTTTACAGTCTCTGAGATCGCGTTCATACATACGGACGGACAGACGGACGGACAGACGGACGGACATGGCTATGTCGACTCGGCTTTTGCTGCTGATTATGAATATATATACTTTATGGGGTCGGAGATGCTTCCTTCTGCCTGTTACATATTTTTGCACAAAACCATTATACCCTTTTTTTCCATTTTTAATGGTATCAGGGTATAATTACCAGCAAATAAGCAGACCAGAATATGTCAAGTTGGCTTTAGCCTTTACATATAAAAACTTAATTAATTTTAGCATGTAAGAAGGCTATTATCAAAAAAAAACTCTAATTAGAGATCCTTTAAACCTGGCTTTATATGTGTGCATTTGTTTGTACGCGTTTGCTTGGGCTTGCTATTGCGTGCGGGAGTAATATTCATTTTTCGATATCTTCGGCAAATTTTGACCAATTTTTATACAATTTCAATAAATAATCAAATTTAAAAGTTTTTAAAATAAGTTCAAGATATTATTATAATTGGAAACTTATAGGAAACGATGGTGTTTTCAATAATAAAGTCAAACTTTATTCCAAATCTGCTCTCATAGATTTGAGATCAGCGCTCTTATATAGATATGGCCGGACAGACATATCAACTTTATCGGGTCGTAGATGATTTTCTGCTTGTTTCATATTTTTGATTGTATAACCAACTCAATTGCCCTTATCGTTGGGTTCCAGTCTTTCAAGAGAGCCTTATGTTAAGCTAGAAACGCTTTCAGCGCACCGGCCAAAACTTAAGAGCCAGTAAAGGCAGGGTTACGCCAATGGCAATGCTTGAGATGAGATTCACGCTGTTGTTGTCCAGAATGCGCAGTCCGCTCACATATTGAACACCTTTGCCAGGTGCGTCGACCACTTTGCCCTGCGCATTGACTCCAGAGTATTGCAGCAATCCGCCTAGCACCGAATCGAGAAGCGAGCCCAATAGTCCAGCCAAGCCACCAAATAATATAATGGGCCACTGTGGCGGACTAACGAGCAGCATTTGAGCTTCTACTGTATAACGAACAGTCACAAAATAGCCGAAGCCAACAAGCAAGCCGCCTAGCAGGCTTAGCACAACGCCAATAAGCGAAACGCCGCCATTTGTACCACGTGGCACACGCCGCCAGCTAATGATGGAGATTGGGTCGTTTGTGGAAAGCACACTGCCTATTTCACTGCTCCACGTGTCGCCGTTACAACAGGCAAACGAACTCATTACAGCAATAGCCAGCCAGCTAGAGCGATAATCCTTGCCGAAGTTGATTGCACGCTCTCCACTGCCGCAATCTAGCAAGTAGAGCAGCGCCAGTTGTGTGGCCATGCCGCCATTGCACAGCACCTGAACCCAATTTCGTTGGCCTTCTCCATCTTTGAAGTCGTTTTCGAATTTCCGTTTCAGTTGTGCACGAAATTTGGTAGCACGCGAAGAGCTAAAAAAGAAAACAACCAGACTGCCAAAGAACGGATGACTTGCTATTGACAGCGTAAACGCAACAATGACTCCTAGAACGGCGCCAGATTTGCTCACGGAGCGACGACGCAGTGCCACTGTCATCAAACACAACGGCGCAAGCGTGGAAAACAGCCAACGAGTAGGTGGAACGACCACGGGTTCTAGATTAAAATGGCATTAAGTTATCAATAAAGTTGATCAAATCTCTTATTACCTTGATAGTCGTATCTCCAGTAATTAGAAAACGCAACGTTCCCAACCCACATGAATAGTGAAATGGGAACCGAAAGACCACAGAATATCAAAGGCATACATCTGCTGTTGCCCATGTTGTATATCCAATTTTATTACACAAATTTAAGTTCACTATCATTCAAACAAATAAACAAATATGAGACCAGTTTTTGAAAAGTGTGACCAATCTTAGTATTTTCACTAATAAATTGAAAATTAATGTAAAAATAGTATTTAAGACTTTCCACCAGTTTAGTATTAAATGCGCACAGCACAGGGTAACTCAAGAGAGGCGCTTATTTTAAAATGATTGAGTTTACAGTAGTATATATTTATTTAATCAGTTTAATTATTGGTTATCAATAATTTGGGCAGCATATTTTACAAAACTGCCCTGAGTTTTGAAAGTCTATTTTACTGTTAAATATAACTTATATTGATTTCACTCAATTAATAAGTCCTTAAATTAATTATTTTATTTACTAAATATACTATTTACTCTTATAAGAAATTAAATTAATTAATTAATTTCTTATAAGAGTAAATATTTCAATTCTACAGTGAGTCTAATATTAATTTATAGATGAACCAAATAGATTCTTTTTGGTGCATGTAAATTTATTTTAATAGAGCTAGGCAATTATTTATTAATGAAAAATTTGCTTCTTGTTGATCTAATCAAACTAGGCTGATGCTGCTCTCTGAGCGCGTTTTAATTAAAAATATATCTGTCCTTGAAACTATCCCAGCTAGCAATCAAGCCTTTAAATTTAAAAATATATATTTAGTGTGATACATATGTGGTTATTTACAGCTCAACATTGAAATATAATTTAGACACAAATAGGCTAAATAATTTTTGGAGACAGATAAGAAAAATTTCGAGGTTAGCATTAAACATTAAAGAGACTAGTGTGGTCTATTAATAGATATGACGCTTCTGTCAGGAAGGTTCAAAGGTTATCAATAGCAAATTGCTTCCGGTTAAAAAAATTGGTTG
Organism: Scaptomyza cyrtandrae; assembly: GCA_035044605.1. NCBI lineage: Eukaryota > Metazoa > Arthropoda > Insecta > Diptera > Drosophilidae > Scaptomyza > Scaptomyza cyrtandrae. The sequence goes on along the minus strand of JAWNNS010000483.1, from coordinate 835,016 downwards.
AAAAATTGGCATCCAGAACAGTACATAGCCGTGGATTTTACTATGTGTTAACTAATAACAATTGCAACGTAAAGACAATTTCAGCACATGCATTTTTGTTGAGCCGGCTGCGGGAACACACTTGAGAATGGAAGAACAAGATAAAAAAGATTAACAAAAATAGCAGTGTAAACAACTGAGTATCTTTATATAGAAATAAATAGGCAGCACATTTCCCTAAAATGGGTCAAAAGTCTACCCCATCTGCGACGATTTTGTAACGTAAACGCGTTCAACGGGCCGCCCCAAGCCAAAGTGATCGATTGACACGATCAAAGTGTTGATATGTAATGGAATAGACATACATAGATTCAAACGAAACGCACTTACGACTCAGAGCTCTAAGTGGCTTGTCTCTGTGCTCTGTGTAAGCGTATGTTTCTATGGGTCATATGTGTACGTGCGATAAGGCAGAGCCAGAGCCAGGCGAAGCAGCGCCGTTTCTGTGTGTGAATGTGAATCCTCCATAAATATTTATGCTGCCACATGCAAATGAATTGAAATTTCTTGCTTTCAATGAATTGAACTACAGATCGAGAACTTTACGTTTTTATGCTTTGCCAACGTTACGTTATTCGCAATCCAGCAGTTGTCGCATTCGGCTGCAGATCGGAACTTTCATTAAGACCGTACACGCAACGAGAAAAGTATGTCCAAATGAGTAACACATTTTCAAGGATATGAGAAAAAAGTGACACAAATATAACTCTATCAAACAAGTGAATTATAAGATATATCAGTTCACGAACTGTGTCAATCGCATGGACACTAATCACTAATTAATAATATAAATGAAAACCTTAAAAAAAATTTGTGTGTAAAAAATCCATTTAATAATTATGTTTACTTTTAAAACACAAGCTTATATATTTTTTGAGCCTTACAAAAATTAATTTTCAAAATTTATTTTTATTTAATTATTTGAATTGTAACAAATAAAATCTAGCTTATAAGCAAAATATGCCAATCATCGAACTAAAAAATTTGTTTATTGTATCCAGAGGCAACCATAAATTCAAGTTGTTTAATAACTCTGTATACAAATGGACTTGATAGTCCTTTTTTTTAAATTTGATCTAAGTGTGATATGAAATCGGGCTACTTTTATTATACCCTGAACACATTGCAAATGAGTAAAAGGGCATAAGGGTTTTGTGCAAAAGTATGTAACAGGCCCCATGAAATATATATATTCTTGGACACCATCAACAGTCGAGTCGATAAAGCAAAGTTTGTCTGTCTGCGTGTATGATAGCGTCAATCTCAGAGACTTTAAGAGCTATAGACTCGAGGTTTGAAACATAAGCTCGCCTAATCTCTAGGCAGTAAAGGTTTGTTTCGAATTTTTGATAACTCTTCTCGTTTCCGATATACACATGCTATCGGCAACAACAAAATCTTAAATCGCTTTGGAAAACTTTAAGACGGCCTTTAAAACATTAAACGAAAAAATGGCAATCTGTGTAATTACTTATTGTTGAAAATCGGTTGAGAAACACCTGAGATATAGAACTTTGCAATTAAGTTAAGTATGCGGTACATGCACAGACATTTACTTGCATGCACTGACTTTACGCGTTAAGGTTCAGGGTATCTTCTAGTCGGAATATCTCGACTAGAGCCTTTTTACTTGTTTTATATTGGTTAATGTAATTCCTTTGTTGTAAAAAATAGCCACCACATGTTATTGCGTCATAATTCAAATTGAATTGGTTTCAAAAACAATCACAGCTTCGTAGCCTTCATTATGATTTATTTTTTGGTATTTGTTTATTTTCATTTTGACAGTGGCTTTGGTGATAACCCCTTATAACAGATAATGCAAAAAACGATCCAAGCTTATGGCAAATAAATAATAGTGCTAAAAAAAAAACTATTATCAAGAAAATTGTATAATAATACCGAATATTTTAATTTTACAGCTTGCTGGTTTTGTCCTAATCGACGCACGCATTTCCACTCGGTTCCAATTAGATTGATTAAGATGTTGCCCTTGCCATGGGGTATGCTGCTTGGCGTGGTGTTGCTCATATCATACACAAATGGTGCGGCTATTGTACGTATCAAGTTTTTTAATCAGAAATAATTTATTGTGTAAGTTAGTGTAGGTGAGGGTGTGAGGAGACACAGAAAAAAATGGCTTATAATTATGTCTTAGCAAATTTGTGAAAGTAGAGTTGTTTTATGCACATGAGCTCGGCCGAAGTAAATTGAGATAACGTTGGAAGGCATGTGACCAAGGTCAGTTTTAGAAGCAATGCGATCTAAGATTAGTGATGTAACAAAAAACTCAAACTTGTATTTTTTGTTCTATTAAGATAAGAATGACATTGAACTTTATTATTTAATATGAACTGCAGGAATCGTCTGTGAATAATGACGCGGAGCTGGATTCCCTCACTGAATTAGAGCGAATTAAAAGAAGTGGTAGAGGCTAGTAAGTTATTGCATAAACCAATACTTCACAGGAATTTTTTCAATTTTAAAATACAATTTCAGTGTCCGAGGACAAACACAGTCACAATATTTAAACTTTGGCAAGCCCGAAGAGGATGGTAAAGCTGAAGCTGAAGCCAATGAAGGTGGCTCTCGTTCAACTGTGTGTAAGGCTCAGAAGAAAAAAAAATAAAAAACATAATATTTAAAATTATTTATTAAATTAATGCGATTTATAGCTGGTAGTCACGGCATGGGACAAGCGCAGAGCCAATTCTCTGCAGGAGACTGTAGCGACTGCTCTGGGATCTATAATGAATACCCACGTGCTGGCTTAGATGAAGCTATTTCTGTTATTCCCGGTCGCATCAGTAGACCAGATGCTATAATTAGTCTACCAGGTAAAAAAAATTATACGAAATCTTGGAATTCAAAATTAAATTTGTTAAATTTTTTAGCTGGATCTGGAGCTCCTAAAGGAGGACATCCAGGATATGGAGCTGGAGATAAAGCCCAACCTGGAACTTATGGTGACAGGCCCACCATTGCCGCTCAGCAAGGAGCACGAGAACAAATTGGTGGTCATCCATATACTGATGGCTTGCAGCCTGGTAGCAGTGCTGTAGGGCAGCCTGGTGTTGGTGGTAGACAGCCGGGCTCTACAAGTCAAACAGCAATTGGCGGACCACCCGGGTATGCAAACCGTCAACCAGGTTTTGGAATACAGCCAAACGCCGTAGGACAATCTGATGGCAGAATAAGCCAGCCTGGCTATGGACCCCAGCCAGGAGTTGGTGGACAAATTGGTGATCAGCAGAGAGACCAGCATAGAATTGGCAGTGGTCAAACTGGAATTGAAACATTGCCTGGAGCTGGAGCACAGACTGTTATAAGAGGTAGTCCAACTGGATATGGAACACAGGCTGGAGCCGGAGGACAGTCTGGAATCGGCGGTGGTCACCTTGGACACGGAATACAGCCTGGCGCTGGAGGGGAAAATGGTATTAGCGGTAGTCAGCCTGGATATGGAACAGGACAGACTGGTATTAGCGGTAGCCAACCTGGATATGGAACACAGCCTGGAGCTGGAATACAACATGGAGTTGTTGCTGGTCAACCAGGCTATGAAACACAGACTGGAGGACCATCTGCAACCGGCGGTATTCAACCTGGATATGGATACAATATGCAGCCTGGACACTCAACACAGCAAGGATCTGAAAGACAGCCTGGAGTAAGTGGTGGTCTAGCTGAATACGGAACACATCCTAAAGACCAGCCTAGATTTGTCGGTGGTTTGCCTGGAGCTGGAGGACAAACTGATATTAGCGGTAGTCAACCTGGGTATGGAACACAGCCTGGACATGGATCACAGCCTGGATATGAAACACAGCCTGGATATGGAACGCAGCCTGGACCTACAATACAGCATGGAGATGGTGCTGGGCAGCCTGTATTTGGAACACTGCCTGAAGCTGGAAGACAAACTGGTATAAGCGGTAGTCAACCTGGATATGGAACACAGCCTGGAGGTGGAGTACAGCATGGAGCTGGTGGTGGTCAACCTGGATTTGCTACACTGCCTGGAGCTGGAGGACAAACTGGTATTAGCGGTAGTCAACCTGGATATGGCACCCAGCCTGGCCATGGATCACAGCCTGGATATGGATCACAGCCTGGATATGGAACGCAGCCTAGACCGACAGTACAGCATGGCGCTGGTGGTGGTCAGCCTGGATTTGCAACACTGCCTGGAGCTGAAGGACAGACTGGTATTAGCGGTAGTCAACCTGGATATGGAACACAGCCTGGAGCTGGAATACAGCACGGAGTTGTTGCTGGTCAACCAGGCTACGAAACACAGACTGGAGGACCATCTGCAACCGGCGGTATTCAACCTGGATATGGATACAATATGCAGCCTGGACACTCAACACAGCAAGGATATGAAAGACAGCCTGGAGTAAGTGGTGGTCTAGCTGAATACGGAACACAGCCTAAAGACCAGCCTAGCTTTGTCGGTAAGCCTGATATGCCTGGAGCTGGAGGACAAACTGGTATTAGCGGTAGTCAACCTGGGTATGGAACACAGCCTGGACATGGATCACAGCTTGGATATGGAACACAGCCTGGATATGGAACGCAGCCTAGACCTACAGTACAGCATAGAGCTGGTGCTGGGCAGCCTGTATTTGGAACACTGCCTGAAGGTGGAGGACAAACTGGTATAAGCGGTAGTCAACCTGGATATGGAACACAGCCTGGAGGTGGAGTACAGCATGGAGCTGGTGGTGGTCAACCTGGATTTGCAACACTGCCTGGAGCTAGGGGACAAACTGGTATCAGCGGTAGTCAACCTGGATATGGAACACAGCCTGGACATGGATCACAGCCTGGATATGTAACACAGCTTGGACCTACAGTAGAGCATGGAGCTGGTGCTGGGCAGCCTGTATTTGGAACACTGCCTGAAGCTGGAGGACAAACTGGTATAAGCGGTAGTCAACCTGGATATGGAACACAGCCTGGACATAGATCAAAACTTGGATATGGAACACAACCTGAATATGGAACGCAGTCTGGATTTACAGTTCAGCATGGAGCTGGTGCTGTGCAACCTGGACCTACAATACAGCATGGAGATGGTGCTGGGCAGCCTGTATTTGGAACACTGCATGAAGCTGGAGGACAAACTGGTATAAGCGGTAGTCAACCTGGATATGGATCACAGCCTGGATATGGAAAACAGCCTGGATATGGAACGCTGCCTGGACCTACAGTACAGCATGGAGCTGGTGCTGGGCATCCTGTATTTGTAACAATGCCTGAAGCTGGAGGACAGACTGGTTTAAGCGGTAGTCAACCTGGATATGGAACACAGCCTAGGCATGAAACACAGCCTGGACATGGATCACAGCTTGGATATGGAACACAACTTGGATATGGAACGCAGCCTGGACCTACAGTTCAGCATGGAGCTGGTGCTGGGCAGCCTGGACCTACAATACAGCATGGAGCTGGTGCTGGGCAACCTGTATTTGGAAAACTGCCTGAAGCTGAAGGACAAACTGGTATAAGCGGTAGTCAACTTGGATATGGAACACAGCCTGGAGGCGGGGTACAACATGCTGTTGGTGCTGCTCAACCAGGGTACGGAACACAGCCTGGAGCTAGAGGACAGACTGGAATAACACAGCCTGCAGTTAGTTACGGAGCACAGCCTGGAGCTGTGGGACAATCCGGTATTGCAGGTGGTCAGCCTGGATACGGAACTCATGATGGATACAGAAATCTGCCCGCAGCCGGTGGACAGGCAGGAGTTAGCGGAGGTCAACCTGGATACGGTACCCGGCCTGGAGCTGGTGGGCCGCCGGTGGTTGTTGGTTCTCTGACAGGATACGGAAATCAACCAGGAACTGGAGTACCATATGGCTTAGGTGGCAGTCAACCTGGATATGAGGCTCAATCTGGCTATGGAATGCAGCCAGGAATTGCCAGTGGTCAGCCCGGATACCGAGCAGAGCTGGAAGCCACTGGACCGTCTGGATACCAAACACCTCGGTATGGAAATCAGCATGGAGCGGGAGGGCAGCCTGGTTATGAAATACAACCTGGAGGCACTGGAAACTATGGCCAGGTTGAACACGGAACACAGCCTGGAGTCGCTGCACCGTCTGTGTACAGAACACAGCCTGGATATGGACCACAGCCTGGAGCTGGAGTACAACAAGGTACTGGTCAGGCAGGGTACGGAACACAGCCTGGCTACATAGCACAACCCGGATTCGAAGGACAGATGGAAGTCGGCGGTGGTCAGCCAGGATATACATCTGGTGGACACCCAGAAATTGATGGTGGCCAGTCCAGATATGGTTCCCAGCCTAAAATTGGAGGGCAACCTGAAATTGGAGGCATCCAGTCCGGATACGGAGCTCAGCCTGGTATTAGTGGTGCGCGAACAGATTATGGACCTGACTCAGGAATTGAAAGGCAGCCTGGCAATAGCCAAATTGCTGGTTATCCTGGAGTTAGTGCCACCGTTCCGGGGTCTGTGATCGGAGGACACCCAGCTATTACCAGTGGTCAATCTAGCTATGGTACCCAACCGCAATCCGTTGGGCAGCCTGGAGCTAGTGGATCCCAAAGTGGCTATGGACGACAACCTGCATACGGAACTCAGCCTGAACATGGAGGACAGACCGGTTTTGGAGGACCGACCGGAATTGGCAGTGCTCACAATGGATATGGAACACATTCTATGGTTGCAGGACAACCTGGAATTAGCAGCGCTCAACCGGGTATTGGTGGATACGGAGTTCAGCAACCAGGTATTGGTGGAGGCCAAGCTACTTCTCCTGGAGGTAACACTGATGCTGGATTTGGAACAGAAACTGGTCTTGATCCTAGTGGTAATGCCAGTAAGTAGTAGATAACATATAACTCAGCAATTTATAATGTCTTACATTTTACAGGAGCCCCTACGGCAGCTGGTCTTGGCAGAGTTGATGACGCCTTCTCGCAGGCTGAGTCTGCTATTGGTGATGGCCAAGCTTCGGCCAGTGCTCAGGGCAAAAAAAATGGAGGAACTGCTAAAACACAGGTTTCCGGCAGCTATAGCAAGGGCAGCTCTTTCAGTGCAAGCGCAATGACCTCCGACGCAGATCGTGCAGCAAGCGCACAAGTAACGGGAAATCAGGATGGTGCAATGAGTCAGTCACAAGGGTCAGGCGGTCCCTCTCAATCACAAGCACAAGTCCAACTTAATGGCAAGGATGGCGGTACGAAAGCTTCATCACAGAGTGGAGGTGTTATACATCAGAGCCAGAGCGAAGTGCATGCCAATGATAAGGGCGGCTTGGCTGATGCACAATCTAGCGGACCCGGTCAGACTTCATCGCAAGCTCAAATAGGTTTCCGTCCTGGTCAGGACAACAATGCGGTTACAGCATCGGGTGGCGGACAGGCGTCGGCGCAATCTGGCAGTCATTCAGGTCAGAGCCAGTCTCAGATACACGGCACATCCAGGTAAGGTCAATTAAATTACGTCATTTCCTCAAAAAAGCAAAAAAAAATTACTTTGCAGCTTTGGTGTTTCCTACCATGGGGCTGCGCAATCTGCATCAGGAACTAAAGAACAGGTGGCGACGTATCGCGAACAGAATAGAGAGCTTTTTAACACAATTAGCCAGTTTGGAAACACTGCCAACGCGTAAGTTTTAATTTTTAAGAACATTAAAAAATTGTTTGTATCGGTATCGGTTGAAAAATATTGAAGTCATTGAAGATTTAAGAGCAGTAATCATGCATTAGTCCAATGTTGCTGGCATGACCTTATGCAAACTTAAGGTCTTAGGGTATCTCCTTGTCGAGTTTCTCGATAAGAGCTTTTTATACCCTGAACCCATTAAAAATGGGTAAAAAGTGTATAATGATTTTGAGCAAAAGTTTGTAACAGGCAGAAGGAAGCATCTTTGATACAATAAAGAATATATATTCTTCATCAGCATCAACAGTCGAGCCGATATAGCCATGTCTGTCTGTCCGTCCGTATGTATGAAAGCGTCGATCTTTGGAACATAAGATCGCCTAATCCCTAGGCAGCACAAGTTTGTTTTAAATTTACACATGTGATCGATAACAGAACCTTGAATTTGGAAAACTGAAACATAAGCTAAAATAGTGACAACGTAAAATTTTTATTAAAATCGGTTAAGAAACACCGGAGGTATGGAATATTGAAGTAAGTTAAAGTATGCCCTTATACACACACACACACACACACATACTTGAAAGCACTGTACGCGTAAAGCAAAGGGTTCGGGGTATCGTCTAGTCGGGATTTCTCGACTAGAGCCTTCTAACCTGTTTACTTTTTTATATATATCACTAAGCAAGTCTGCGCAATTTAGTTTGAGGTTAGTTAAGTAGGCCTTCTAAAGGAAATTTTTTAACCTTTGCAAAATTTGTTTAATAATACAACTCTTCATTATTTTTGTAACATTAAGTTTATAGTCCACCGAACAAAATTTGCAACCATAAAAGCCCACATTGTAAACCCTGAACCCTTTTAATGGGTTTTATGCAAAGTATGTTACAGAAAGAAGGATGCATCTCCGAATATATATAATTTTGATAAGCTTCAACAGCCGAGTCCATATAGCCTTGTCCGGCAGTATGTATAAACTTAAATATCAAAGACTATAAAAGCTAGAGATTTACATTTTGCAAAAAAAGCTCTACTAAACCATAGGCGGATCGAGACTGTCTTAAATTATCGTTTACTTTTCAATAAGTTATCATATACATGCAAACATTTACATTCCGATAATGTACGTATAAAGTAAATTGGTATAGTATATTATATAATGTCCGTCCTAGCCAGGGACTTAAAACTTTGTAAATATCTTATTCCATGTCTGCCGCAGACAAAGTTGTTATATAGAGAGCTAGGGCCACTGGAAACTTGGATATCGATAAAATAGATAACCAAAAGTCTAGAAAACTGTTAGATCTGTTTTAGATTCCGAGTCGAAACAGAATTAAAATGTGTTAAAATTTTGATGGTTGCTTTTCTGGATTTAGTTCCTCTAATCCTCTTGTTATACTCTTGTTATCGATTTTGATACCAACTTTGTATTGAGGCATCGAATATAAGAGTTGCGTTTATACAGCACAATTATTTTTACTTATTTTACTTTATTTACTTTAACAAAAATCTTTTATCAACATTTTTTTTTTAAGGATTATGATTGTTTTTGCTTTGCAATCGTAAGTAATTTTACTTGTGCAACTAAAAAATTGTATTTAACATAACAATAAATTGCAAGCCGTACGAATAAACCCCTAAATTATTACCAAAAGATTAAAAATTAAGAGTATACAAGAACACTTATAAGTAGGTTTAATTAGTAGTGTTTTTGTTACCACTCGTTTTCAAAACGATCCATTCTCACGCGGAACCGAAATTATAAAATAGCACAACCTTCGGAAATACTCGGAATCAAAAAGTAGAAAACTAAATAACATGCAAGCAGTTCGAATTAGATCCCGAAATGTATAATAATAGAATGTAAGTTAAAAGAAAAATACTTAAGTGTTTAAAACATTCATAAGTAGGCTTACTCGGAATGGTATTTCGTATACTTGAAAAAAAAATAATTTAGCATTAAAATGTTTATGTTACGACCACGGTTACAGTCAAAAACATACATAAGATAAGCGTTAATTAAGGAGCGAATTAAATTTGATGGACTCGCTCAAATGATTTAAGAGCTAAGGTAACCAAAAATGAAACTGTAATTAGCAGTGATAACTTTTTTCAAGGTAGATGCACGCCCACTCACTACGATTACAAAACTCCCTTTTACAAGCAGACTCCTAAGCATATGTTCTTAAACTGGTATTAAAGTATTTCGCAGTCGATTGTGTATGACTGCAGCGTTTGCTAATGTTATACCCTAAACCCATAAATTTGGTAAAATAGGAATATTGGATTTGTGCAAACTTATATACATACGTAGACAAAGAATAAAAAATACACTTTGACACGAAACTGTTTACACAATATGAAATTTTTGATTTTTTCAATTTAGAGCCATAAGGACACACTGGTGGTTGTTGGTTTAAATTTTTTTTTTAAATTTATATTAGTAGTTCAATCAATTATCTCAAGCCTATTAAACAAAACTTTAAAAACATAAACTATTAAAAAAAAACATTAAAAATACTAGTTAGGGCACTAAATTTCCGTTTTGGGATCGATAACAACAAAATCTTGAATATGGAAAACTTTGAGACGTCGTTTGAAAGCAATAATAAAAATAATAATGACAATCTGTGAAATTTTTATAGAAATCGGCTGAGAAACACCGGAGATATGGAACATTGAAGTTGAGTCTGCAGTATGAAGTATGTGCGTACATGCACACACATACTTGCAAGCACTGACTGTACGCGTAAAGTACAGGGTTCAGGGTGTCGTCTAGTCGGGAGTTCTCGACTAGAGCCTTCTTACTTGTTTTTCATTGTTAATGTTAACAATTTGTAAATTTCGTTTAATAGGCTAAAAAGGTAATTGATTAAAATACTTATACAAGTTTAAAAAAAATTAAAAACAACAAGTGTGTGTCTTTTAGCTCTAAAGTAAAAAATCAAATATTTTAACAGTGAGTAAACACTTTGTTTCTAAACTGTATGTTGTCTACAAAGATAACAAATCGAACATTTTTTTTAGGGTTACCGATCGTGTCGATGCCGTCCTTAGCGGCCCAGCAATCACATCCGAATCAGATAGAATACCCGACTTGCAAATGAAGTCGTCAAAGACTAGCAATGAGAAAGGTGACAAAAGCGAGAGTCATAAGCTGGATGAGCCCCAACCCACAATAGCCGAAAACGAAGACGAAACGGAGGATGATGAAGAGCCGTATGACGAATACGATGACGACGATTACTACAATGAAAAGCCCGTTAAACTTGAAGATATTCCCTTATCTGCTAGCCAAAACAAAGAACAGGATGCAGGTACAGCGCTGTCACCGCTCACCTATACTCAATTATCACCCACACAAAAGCAGAATGCGGTGGTGGCCAATCCGAACGCAGGCCCATATAGAGTGGTGCAAAACCAAAATGGTCGTGTAAATTCATACCCTGTGCGCACAACCACAGAGTCAGTACCCAGCGGCTTTCGTGGTACAGTCAATGTTGAAAAAAAGTTCCACACAAAAGCACTCGAACTGCACAATACAGACAAGAAGGTAAAAATCAGTGCTGATGAAGATGAGGCGCAATCATCGATCGTGGGTGCTAATAGCCCACGTTCGCCAGACAGTTATGTTACAGTAACCAAGTCAGTGACTGGTAGCATGGACAACTCAAAGAACCCGTCGCAGGAAAACAAAAACTTCCAGTCCACATACTATACAAAGTCGTCGACGTGCGGATATTTTACCTTTTCCTGCAATATTGTCTACGGTGCAAATGGACGCAGTAAAATATGTCGACCCAAAGCGCCTTCAAATGGAAAATGCTGATAAAAAAAGCCATCCAATTTGGAATCAAATTTAAACGAATATATGTAACTACTAGCCTGTTTGTATTTGCCGCATCTTTTTAAGAATTTAAGTGTTTGATAAAAATAGTTATACGACCTTTACTGTCATTTTCTACTTCATACCCAAATTTCTTTTGTAATTAATCTCTAAAAATAGATTTCACAAAATAATACTAAAAAATCAACACGAACTACATTGTGTTTGTTTTAATTTTCCCTTTCATATGATAAATTAAGCAAAAAATTTTAGACCTTAAAAACTTTTCTGATTGTGTTATTTTTACAAAACTTCGTTTTAAGGTAATGTGGCGGATATGTGGTTTTTAAGTTAAACGGCAATAGCATAGATGGTTCTATCGATGTTATCGATGTTTCGAAACTATATAACTTTGTGGCGGTAAGAATACAACAAAGCTTAAAGCCAACGAGTATAGAATACATAAGACGAAAATAGCATGCCCACCACCGACAAGTTTCTCCATGTTCATTTATCGGCTAAGGCTCGTGTTAAGTTGTCAACTGTTGTTTCTATTATTGCTTCTTTGCTTATACATCTGGGCCTGCCGCCATATTTGAATTTGTTTTTGTTTTTATTATGGACTGTTATGTCGTATGTATTTGGCACTGTCTGTTTGCTGAAAACCTAATATGTATGTACGCACAATGTGTTTAATACCTTTTATTACAGTGGTCGGGGAACTTTTTTAATCATTACCCCAAATATTGCTGTGTAAGTTGACGTTACCCTATGGCAAAGAGCAAAATAAAAAATAATAATTATAAAATATCATATTAAAAATATATACTTTTTACTCACAAAAGTTTCATTTTTACCCCATCTGGGGTAATTGGTCAATGCAATGTTTAATATGTATTAATTAATTTAATTAATATGAGAACATTTAAGGTTAGGTATATGAATACAAAATGCATTTATTTTATGGGTAGTATTAATTTGGTATTTAGTCATTTTAAAACTGTTTAATTAGTCAAAATTACTCTACCTAATTCCCGATATATACATAAGCATAAATGATGGAAGTCATGTCTCACAAATCGCACCTTTTGAGAATGAGTTGACAAAGCAGAAGCGGTACTTATTCCCCTTTCCAACAATATCTCAATAGCCGTGACGGTTTCCGATAACAAAAAGGGGCGGCTATTTTCACTCATGTATTTACATTCTCGTTGGCAAAAAGCAAATATATCAGATGCGATAACAGAGTTGCGCAAAAGTGTTTGACCAGCGATACGGATAAGAAAAATGTTTTCATATTTTAAATTTCTTATCGAAAACTTTTTTACAGACTAATGAACGCCAATTTAGTCATCTTGCGCAAAGCGCTATGAAATATTTGTGCGTTTAGCAATGTCTACAGGGTCACAGCGAGCGTGCAGAGGAGCTGGACAAATAATAAGTGAGAGAAATAATATTTTTCAAAATTGCGCCTTTACTTTTGGCAGGACTGCATCATATATGCGCGCCATTTAAAAAGTGTGGCCAGATACATAATGGGAAAAAGACTTATGTACTGTTACGATAACTATCGTTATATATCGCGAGCAACCAGTACTTGCTTACGCCGCCGTAAGGTTGGCTGTGGCTGCACAGACGTTCGGCAATGAAGCCGAAAGTTAAAAATATGTTATGAATTTAGAACGAAACCAATGGATAGTCGAACAAGACTGGATCTAAAGCAAATGTTGTGATCAAATTAAAAGATAAATGTATAATTTAATATTCCAGGGTTTTCCCAATCATTGTTATATTTTTTTTTTACAGAAATTCGGTAAGGTTTTTTCTGTTTGTTTTCTGTTAAAAAAAGTTGTTGATTGTGAAAAACCGAGAAACTTAAATTAGATATTTACATTTCAATTTATCACCGTCGTAAGTATCGAAAATTAAATCTAATTTGTGTCTCTATACAAAATTGAGTCATAATTTATATTTTGTCAAAAAGTATTCAAGTAATAGAGAGGAAAATAGCCGCCCCTTTTTGTTATCGAAAACCGCCATGCGTGCGAGAGCTCGTTGGAAAGGGGCAAGCGGAAAAAGTACCGCTTCTGCTTTGGCAACTCTCTCTCATGTCTCTCTCAAAGAGTGCGATGCGAGAGAACAATAGTGATCGCCAATACTTCTGTTTGAGATTGTCAATTTTCGACTTTTGGTTCTATCTGCTTGCTAATGCCTAACATGGGAGGGTAGTATAGATTTTATATGAACTTTGTAAAATTGTATGGCCAAACGTGAGATACTTAAATATGAATTCCGTTATATATGCGTATGTATATATTGGAAATAAGGTAGAAGATTATTAACTTATTAAACAGGTTTAAGATGACTTAAAGCCGAATTAAATTTTTCAATTTTTGTATTCATATACCTAACCTTAAATGTCCGTATATTAAACAAATATATGTTAAAAATTGCATTGACATTAATTGAATATTGTAATAAAGGGTATTAAAATAACACTGTGCAGCTTGTGCGTTCCAGCAACGACAACCATCACGTGTTGTTGTTGTTTGTATTTTTTTCGTTTTGTCTATTCCTATTCCCGTTAGGCGCACACACATGCATACACATAATGACCTGCAGCCGTTTTTTCATTCGGCACTTCAACAAAAAGTAAATAAAATAAAAAATAAATATATGTACATATATACTCATATACTTTTTTATTTAAAAATGAAATAAATGTATGAATACAACAAATGTGTAATGAATACATTGACAAATCATAATTTTTTATTTTCTAGAAGATTTTTTTGCAGCTACTAAATATGAAGAAAAGCTTGAATATGCAAAGTATATTATGAGAATGTATGTATGTACATATGTATGTACTTGCAAGCACTGACTATACGCGTCAAGTTTTTTCAGATTTCTCGACTAGAGCCTTCTTACTTGTTTTTATACCCTGATCCCATTAAAAATAGGAAAAAAAGGGTATAATGGTTTTGTGCAAAATTATGTAACAGGCCCATAAAGTATATATATTCTTGATCAGCATCAACAGCCGAGTCGATATAGCCATGTCCGCCTGTGACCGTACGCGTAAAGCATAGGGATCAGGGTATCGTCTAGCGGGATTTCTCGACTTAAAACTTCTAGTTGGTTTTTTTGTTAAAATTTTAAAGCAATTTCCCATAATTTATTTTGATTGCTTAAATAAAATAAAAAAATTTTAATTTTGTTTACGTACAAACATACGATTTCAGCCACCCAAGCAATGCAATGCAAAACGAATTAAACAGCAACAACTCAAACAAAACGAACCATTCAAGACATGATTAGAGAGAATACATTGGCATGAGCTCTGATCATATATACATAAATACATACATATTAGGTTTTCAGCAAACATACAGTGCCAAATACAAATACAATACGACAAAACAGTCCATAATGAAAACAAAAAAAAATTCAATAATGTCGGCAGGCCCAGATGTATAAGCAAAGAAGCAATAATCAAAACATAAGCAGCTGCTGACTGCAGCCAACTTAACACGAGCCTTAGTCGAGCCAAGGCATGGAGGTAGGTTATCGATAGTGGGCGTGCCAATTTCGTCTCCTCTATTATATACTCATTGATATTTTGTAAATCACGATGTTGTCGATAGCTTAGATATCGATTCCAAAACACATGTAGTACCATTTTTGAGTCGAGTTTTGGTTTTGGTTGCCAAGCAACGAAACATAAAAAATCATTTCATTTATTGAATCAATCCAAACAAGTTCAAAAAACATTCAGAAAGACCAAAAATTGTATTGCCGCTGAAATTTTACTTGATAATCACAAAATCATGACTGAATCAGAAAAAATTGAAGTGCGCGACATAACACGTATTGAGCGAATTGGCGCTCATTCGCACATTCGCGGTCTCGGACTGGATGATGTACTGGAGGCACGCGCCGTCTCACAAGGCATGGTGGGCCAGAAAGATGCACGACGTGCCGCCGGTGTTGTTGTTCAAATGGTGCGTGAGGGTAAAATCGCCGGACGTTGTATTCTGCTAGCAGGTGAGCCAAGTACCGGCAAGACTGCCATCGCCGTGGGTATGGCTCAGGCCCTAGGCACTGAAACGCCGTTTACAAGCATGTCGGGCTCGGAAATATACTCGCTGGAAATGAGCAAAACGGAGGCGCTTTCGCAGGCGCTGCGCAAAAGCATTGGTGTGCGCATTAAGGAGGAGACTGAGATTATTGAGGGCGAGGTGGTCGAAATTCAAATTGAACGTCCGGCTACAGGGACTGGACAAAAGGTTGGCAAGGTCACACTTAAGACCACCGAAATGGAGACGAACTACGATCTGGGCAACAAGATCATTGAATGTTTTATGAAGGAAAAGATCCAAGCTGGCGATGTTGTTACTATTGATAAGGCTTCGGGCAAGGTCATCAAGTTGGGACGCAGCTTCACTCGAGCTCGAGACTACGATGCTACAGGGGCACAGACGCGTTTTGTGCAGTGCCCAGAGGGGGAGCTGCAGAAGCGCAAAGAAGTTGTGCACACTGTCACTCTCCATGAGATCGATGTAATCAACAGCCGGACTCACGGCTTTTTGGCATTGTTTTCCGGAGACACCGGTGAGATCAAGCATGAAGTGCGCGACCAAATCAACAACAAGGTGCTGGAGTGGCGCGAGGAGGGCAAAGCTGAAATAAATCCTGGTGTCCTTTTCATTGATGAGGTGCACATGCTGGATATTGAGTGCTTCTCGTTTTTAAATCGCGCCTTGGAGTCGGATATGGCCCCAGTTGTGGTTATGGCTACCAATCGCGGTATTACACGTATACGCGGCACCAACTATCGCAGTCCACACGGCATACCAATTGACCTGCTTGATCGAATGATCATAATACGCACTGTTCCATACACCGAGAAGGAGGTCAAGGAGATACTCAAAATACGTTGCGAAGAAGAGGACTGCATTATGCATCCCGACGCCCTTACTATTCTAACTCGTATTGCCACAGACACTAGTCTACGGTATGCCATACAATTGATAACTACAGCAAACTTGGTTTGTCGTCGTCGCAAGGCAACCGAAGTAAATACGGAAGATGTTAAAAAAGTGTACTCCCTGTTTCTAGACGAGAATCGCTCAAGCAAAATATTGAAGGAGTATCAGGATGATTACATGTTTAGCGAGATTACTGAGCATGAGGAGGAAGGCACTGCTGCTGCAGCTGGTGGCGCCAAGCGTCGTTTGGAGACGGGCGACGGCGATGCACAGCCCATGGATATATAGTGTACTGCAATCAAAAACTCAAAACATTCTAATTGTGCTGATCTAATCCCAATAAATATGTTTACAAAATAAATTGTACCTTTTTAAGAAAAATATTTTTAATTTTTGGTTCTAACTTAAATTTTTGCATGAAGAGTTTCTTCATTTACACATTATAATACACTTAAATTTAATGAATGCATACAAATCAGTAATATGGACCTCGAAATATAATAGATTAACACTTTCAAAGGATACGTGTAGCAAGTTCAAATTATAGAATATTGCGGTATCACATTGTTGAAGCAGAATTGATGATGCAATAGGATCAAGTTACATTTCTTGACTGGATCCTGAATCATTTTTTTGTAGAATATGAACAGTTTTGAAGAAGGGTTAAAAACATTTAAAAAGTATAAAACCAAACTTATTAACTTTTGTTTTAATTTAAATTTTAAAATGTTATGTGTAGTGAGACATATCGTGAGTAAATCCATATATATATGTATTTTTAGGAATAAATTATCGTTATAATAAGATACATAAGTTTATATGCCGTTTTCATTAAGTTTCATTAAGCAACGAATCTGCATTGACTAGGCGTTGCTTTATGTGATTAACATAATGGCAAAATGGTTCACATAATCACCAACTCGCAAATTTGGGTTATCTTGTTTTATACCCTGATCCCATTAAAAATGGGAAAAAGGGTATAATGGTTTTGTGCAAAAGTATGTAGCAGGCAGAAGGAAGCATCTCCGACCCCATAAAGTATATATATTCTTGATCAGCATCAACAGCCGAGTCGTTATAGCCGTCTGTCCGTATGTATGAGCCAACCGATCTCAGAGACTATAAGAGCTAGAGACTCCAGATTTGGAACTTAAGCTCACCTAATCCCTAGGCAATACAAGTTTATTTAGTATTATATACATTATAGATATATATATATATATTATATATGTATATATTAAACAAAATAATGACAATCTGTGAAATTTTTATTAAAATCGGTTAAGAAACACCGGAGATATGGGACATTGAAGTTTTCTATGCAGTGCAGTATGCGCGTACACACATACTTGCAAGCACTGACTGTACGCGTAAAGTAAAGGGTTCAGGGTATCGTCAAGTCGGGATTTCTCGACTAGAGCCTTCTTACTTGTTTCTTTTAACTTCTACATCTTATAAGCATGTACTTGAAAATATTATTGTTGATATATTATACTATATTGTTGTTTTTACTGGATTCCATATATGTATGTGGTTGAGTTTTTTTTTTTTTTTGTTTCATTGTTAGGCTAATTAATCTGTCGCTTGTTTTACGTTTACTGCTTCCGTGCCCTTTTTCTTCAGTGTGCTGAGAAAGTAACGGCATCCTCTATAAAAACACGCCCATATAATCATGTAAATGAAGCCAAAATAGTTGACCGCACTATAGACCGTAATCCAACGATCATATTTAAGATAAACAAATGAGGCAAGGCACCAGCCCATGCAGACAATATTGTAGGATTTCAAGCACAGAAAGTAAATGACTCCATAGATTTTTGAATTTTTCAACACCTCGCCGTATTTGGGAAGAACGTATTTGGTATATGTACTTTCAATCTGTATTTACAAATAATTAAAATAAAAAATGCATGATTGTACGAATTATTGTAAAATAATATCGTAGCACAAATACTCACTTGCTTCTCGGTGCTGACAATCATAAACTCTAGTACAAAGGCCATGTAGTAACCACTGTGAAAACCATGCCAAAGGGCCAGAAAACCCAAAGTAGCTCCATAACTGATGTTGCGATTGTTCAGAAACTTAAGGCGCTTGAATATGTAGTGGGCGACCCATTGATTTGTGTTCACATTGAAGCTTAGTACATAGTCCTGCATGGTCTTTCCAGATTCTAGCAGCATTAGCTTGACATTGCTGCAACCCGACCAATCTGAGTTGCCAAACTTATCCTTTCCCTTGTACGTGAAGCCAATGCACATGAGCGAGCCTTCGGCGAAAAGCCAGCACGAAATGTACTTGTAAAGCGTGAACTTCGCCCAGAATCCTAAGTAGAAGATGCGTCTGATAAAAGACTCCGCAGAAAACTCTGGTGAAAGGAAATAGTTATCCGGCAGATAGGACAAGCCAACTTGGCATACACCTATATAGAGCACACCAGCGGCCAGGCGCTTTAGGCCTGCATTAACGCAACCATCGTATTTACGATACTCGCCATTAATGAAACATTGATATCGACGATAGGGAAATTGAGGTCCAATTAAAAACCCGCTGGGAAAGTAGGCAAATGCCAAAAGCTGTAAGAATGAAGGTACTTGCTTAAGCGCCGTGTCTTTCTGATCCTTTGAAAGCGAATCCTCCGGCTTCAGACCATCAGTCACATCAAAACCAAATCCAATCATACGCAGCGTTAGTATACAATGCGGCATCGTCCACAAAATGTCATATTCATTACTGGCCGTAAAGTAGTAGCCAAGCAACAGGTAGATCATATGAAAAATGAAATTAACTCCCAGCAACAAATGAGGCGCCCCGCTCAGCATGACAACCAGCAAATAGGTCACGCCTATGCACAGCAGTGAGTGATATGTGTCCAAGCCATAGTTAAAATAGCACAAACTTATGCCACAAAATGCAAAGTACAAATTATGCATAGGCTTGGCGGGTAAATCTGCAACAAATTTTTGATAAACCGCCGCGATGGGATAGCCTGAGGTGGAGGAAAGATCCCAATATTTAGAAATTTAAATAACAAACTAAGTGTATGCGCTTACCGGCCAGCAGCGATATCAGCAAGCGAAGTGCCTCTACGGGCACGCCAACCTTGTCGGCCACCACCTGAGACAGTTCCATTGTGATAGTAGTGCTGCGGAGCGAAGGAAATCATATCAGTACATTTGCTGTGTAGTTTGCATGTGCTGTGATTCATTATGCTTTTACGCGCACAGTTATCTTTATAAGTTTTGGTATTTTCGTATTACGTCTTAGCAGCAATTAGCTGGGAAGTCAGGGTCAACATTATTCTCACTGGGTCAAAACGAAATTCGTTACTGCTTAACTTATTTAATAGGCAAAAACGAAATTTATTTGTTAAATTTTTAAATCGTATTGATTAAATTAGCCACAAAAGATTTGGTACTTATGAAAGTTGTACACATGTGAAATCATTAAGAGCTTTTTTTTTTTGTTGGTGTTACCAAATTAGAGTTAGAGTACAGTTGAGTTACGCAACGGCAGTCGTATTCATTAATTTTGTTTAAAGTCAACAGTCAACTGAATCAAGCTGAAATAGTACACTTCACATAATTAAAAATATAGTTTAAGAGTGGCGATGGCAAATAGATCAAGTAATGCAAGCACTCCCGTTAAGTTATTGATGCCTTCTCAGCTGATAGCCGATAGTTCTAACTCGATTGTCTGTACTAGTTCAAAAGGCAGCTTTCACTGTTGCTAGTTCAATGATGGTGTCACCCAAAAACTATGTAATACCAAGACTGGAAAATAGCTACCCCTATTTTTTTAGAGTTAATATTTGCGCTCTGAGGACTAGCACATATTTCCCCTTCATATTTCTCCCAATTAGATTCTTATTTGTCTTCATTTCTTATACTTCTCGGTCTGCCGCCGTGTATGAATTTGTTTTTGCTTTGTGTATAGACTGCTCATGCTGCGTCGTATGTATTTGGCACTGGGAATAATGGGAAAAAGGGTATAATGGTTTTGTCTAAACGTATGTAACACGCAGAAGGAAGCTTCTCCGACCCCATAAAGTATATATATTCTAAGTATGAATCAGTAAGAACAGCCGAGTCGATGTATAGTAAGTAGTAGTAAGATAGTACAGGGTTCAGGGTATCATCTAGTCTGGATTTCTCGACTAGAGCCTCCAATGAGTATGTACATATACATATGTATGTTTGTGTTTGTATGCTTTTTGGTGTCGAAGGCAAATCGTCTGCGGATTGCCTGCTGCATATGGCCTTGGTCCGTCTTTTTGTGTATGCATGCCTGTGCGTCCAACGGGAATAGGCATAACGCAAAAACAATAACCAACAACAACACGTTACGGTTGTCGTTGCTGAAACGCACACGCTGCTCAATGTGCTTTAATACCCTTTATTACAATATTCAATTAAAGTTAATGAAATTATTAATTTATATTTTGAATACAGGGACAAGTATATGAATGCAAAATGTGTTTGTTTTATGGTTAGTGTTAATTTGGTATTTAGTCAATTTAATTCTGTTCAATAAGTCATGAATGATCTACCTAATTCCCAATATATACATACGCATATATGCTGGAAGTCATATTTAAGTATCTCACGTTTGGCCATACAATTGCAAACATCATATAAAGTCTATACTATTCTCCCATTTGAGGCATTAGCAAGCAGACAGAAACAGAAGTCGAATATCTAAAATCTCAGCTTCGGCCACCACACAACGGCAAAATGAATTACGACAACGTTTAATCTTCGTCTGACGCATCACACGCTTCGAGCTAATGAGAATCTATGTACACTAAGATTGGAGCTAACAAAGCAAAAACGATGTTCATTTCCTCAGGTGCCCATTTCAGGTTTTATCGTTTCTGTTAAATAAGAGGGGTAGCTATTTTCCAGTCTTGGTATTACATAGTTTTTGCTAAAAACGGACTCACAGCTTAAATACCATTGTGTGAACGCAACTGGTTCCAGTAAATTTTATTCTCACGTCCGACATTACACATTGACATAAGTAAAACTGCAAACTAATAAAGCAATTTGTTTGTATTAGCTTATTGTTGTTCACAGCTGCATTTGCAATTGCGAAAACCTACAACATTTTTAAATAAAATATCAAGCAAAGTTATCATACTAAATGAATCAAAGGTCAAAAACTTCAAACAATTCACGAATAGCAAAACGCACGCAACGTTTACGTGTCAAAAATTGTATTTGGATTTTTCTAAGTAGTGCAACTAAATCGATGCAAAGCTGGCTCATAAAAGTACCACCAGTAACAGCAGTATGCGACGCAACAACTATCCCTACCAGCCGTTGAACCAGAATCCACTGCCTATAGTCCAAACGGCACCAGATGCACTTGAAGCAGAGAACGAACGCGCCGCGGAGGAGCTCCAACAAAAAATAGGCGCCCTAAAATCGTTGACTATTGATATTGGCAATGAGGTACGCTACCAGGACAAGCTGCTGCGCGGCATTGATGACGACATGGATCGCACAGGTGGATTTTTGGGCAACACAATGACACGCGTCGTACGGCTGGCCAAGCAGGGCGGCGGCTCCAAGCAGATGTGCTATATGTTCGTTTTTGTGATGTTTGTTTTTGTGCTGCTTTGGCTGACGCTGAAGTTTAAATAGTTCCGGCATATGTTATACTTTTTAAATATACTGTATTTTTAGAAATCAACCAATTAACTTTCAAATCGGGTTGTTGGATTTTGGGCGTTGTCAGGTCGACTACTAATTTTTATTTACAATAATTACTTGCTGCAGTCCATCTTCTACATGTGTTACGAACTTCCTTACAGCGAAGCTTTCTGTTATTCCAGAGCACAGAACAACCTGTTTAAATGGATATCATCGCTGTCGAATCAGCCCAATTGAAACGTGGTTACTACTTTTGTTTGTTTTTTAGCATACAATTTTTTTTGTACTTTCAACTTTTGCTCTATATTTGTTTTGTGCAGTGTCTGTCATGCTGTCGTCTGTCCGTCTGTATGAATAGATTTTTTTTTAACTTGAAACTTTGGAAATATCTGTGTGTGTCAGACAAGTTTTAAAATTGGGGAGCAACGCTTACTGGGTGATGTTTAATCGATAACAAGTCGATACAAATCGATAAAAACACATAATTCCCGTATTGTAAGTCAGAGACACCAAATTCGTTCAGAAGATATCTGCGTACTTCCCCAAAAAAGATTTGCATGTTAAATCTGGATGCCGCGCCCACACCTGCTGCTCCAAGTTCTCTCCCACGCGTTTTTTAAACGGGAATGCCCGTATGATCCATAGTTTTTTAGCTTGAGTCACCTAATTTTTTGAATGCCACGCCTACACTTAGCGCCAGCCTTTTAATATCGGTAATCCCCACTGTTTTTGGGCTAGTCACCAAACTTGTTTTTAATATATCTTGTGACATCCACCACAGATTTGTATTCGTCCTACTGCAGTATGCAAACTAGTTAGCTCAATTTTTGGCTTAGATCTTCATTTGTTGCAGTAAGATCATTTGTCAAAATCGGCCAGATTTATCATGAAATTTAAAGTAGGCTTTGCAAGTGTATATAATATTCGGGCGATAAAATTCATTACTTGTTAAATAATGATGTAAAATATTCCATATTTCTCGTTTACGGAATCAGCAGTATCTTATGAGCCAGATACTGATACTATAGTCTTAAAATAGATTTTCTGTGGTCATTTTTAAGTTTACACAACATCTTTCGATTGGTGTATGATCAATCTCACCGGACTATCATAACAAACTTTACATTCTTCCTTTATAGCCGAATCGTTCGTTATGCTATATCATCCACAGTGATAGTCGTTTTAATTTATTTACAACCAAAAACATGGTTTTTACTGGTTTTGATCCTTACATTATTAATTACAACATATAAATTTGCTTATTTTCAATTTAAGCTTTGTAGTGGCCATATGTCTTAAATAAAAATTGTCAATGAATTTTTCGTAATTCAGGCATACAATGGACTCAGATATTTGTTCTTGAATGGTCATAGCATAAAGCACGCCAATTAAATTGAGGAAGTTGGTGGATGTGATACCTTAAAAAACGGAATGTCCGATTCGATATACATAGATAAATTTTAAATAACACTTTTATACATAAGCAGGTAATGACACTGAGCTTTTGTTTTTATGTAGCTATATAAACTATAAAAAGAAAACAAAATTTTATGCCGGAATCATTACTGGATTTAATTTTAAATTAACAATTTTAACAACCTTGTAAATGCAGGGATTTTCAGACGAGTTAAGTCCTTTTCAAAAGCCCTTTATAAAAATGGCTTACTTAAGTTATCTCTAAACGGCTTAATAGTGAATCTTCTTTGAAGAGTTGTTCACAAAACGGAAAATATTTAATGATTAAGGTATAGCCATGGGATTAACAAGTTTGAGTTGTTTGTGCCTTTAACAGTGCACTCATATGCCAACGCGGCCATACATGGACTATTTATGAAATATCTTTAGCTTTTTACTGCGCTGGCTAAAGTCAGACGGATCCAAAGCGTCCTCAACATCGCTGCCTAGTTCGTCATTGCTGAGAAAATCCGCTTCATTTGATGTGTTGCCCTCGAGGCGCCGTACTAAAGAAAATAATTAATAATAGTAATGCATTTCAAGTTTCATATGTGTGTTTTAGCTTAGCGCCTTACTCTGTTCATCTAATATGCTGTTTTGTTTCTTAATATCCTCAATATCTTTTTGGTTTTCACTTATTTTCCGTCGCAGCGTCTGTATGCATTCGGTGGTCTTCTTAAGTATCTGAGCACGACTTGCCTATATTAAAGATATGAAGATAAAAAAATATTACATGCAAGAAATATCCAACAATTCAAAATAAATAATTTTCCATGCTCAACGGCTTTAAGTGTCAAAACAACCGTATCCTGTTTTTGTTCAGTCATCGCCTTTAAGAAGTTTTTAACTTTGCAAATGTGCTGGTCAAACACAGTGCAAAGGACGACAATTAAATCGTTTTCTTAAAAATGGGTAAAGTTACATATTTCTCACATTACTACAGCTAGTCACCAAAATCGGTGCATCAAAAATTTTAAGGTCATTTCTACCCCGCCCTTTGAAGTTGATAACCATTATATCTTCCATGGGAGTGAAGCTAGCGACTAAATTTGGTAGCAAGTAAGCTGACGGTATCCCGCAAAACACTGAAAGAAAAATTTTTATGCCATGACCTATTCGGCCGCCCCCGCCTTTTGAAATCGGTAATGTCTAAGTCTTTCACAGCTTTTAAGCTACAGTAACAAAGTTGCAATGCATTTCTGCCTCGCCCACTACTTTCGGCTTAATAACTCCCCTAGCTAGAAATCTTTATAGCACCATTTTTATACTGGCATCGAAGTATTTCCAATACGTATGCGTCCGTCCTATTGCAACATTTTCACTGGTTAAACCGGAGGTTGACTTTCTCACGTTATATTGTTTACCTTTTCCCCCTTAAGTGTTGGCACCGCTTCTCGCAGATTTGTAAAACTTTCCTTGATATGATCTCGTCGTCGGCGCTCCAAAGCGTTGTGATGTGCTCTTTTTTCGGCCTTCAAATAAAATAAAAATAAAGTATCAGATACACATGTTGGTCAGCTAAAATATTATCAATATAATGTGCGTGTCTGTAATTAAAGCTGTGCGTCACTTTTTAATATTGTTTTTGCACATGCTCGGCGTGTTGCCCACCTGCGTAAAATTAGCGGTATTTGTGTGTCGCGAGGAGCAAAGACCGTTGTCCGAGTCCACATCGTCCTGGAAAATAATTGGAATTAAATCTGTAGCCAATAGCATTTTGGGATCATGCTTACGTCACTCTCGATATCGATGTCTCTGTCATCATCGCTCATACTCATGATTGCAGATGAACACCTTAAAATTTAAAGACAGACAATAAATATAAGGCGCTTTGTGGTCGTCTAAATATTGCGTTCTATTTACTTACTTTGCTTACAAAGTACGATTTTGGATACTATTCAGTGTGGTTACAAGCGATAAGCCCAAAAATTCCAAAATCCAAAAATATACTTAAATACCAGATAACGATTTCAGCAATAACGTCTGGCAAAAAAAACACGACATGTAAAATTGTGTTAATTGCTCCCGTTCTCGTGTCAACGTTTTCGGTCTAAAAAACGTTTTAAACGTTTGATTGTCAACTTTTTCGCAAATACTCCAATAATTAAATCAAACAATAAATCAGCTACAATATAAAACATGGCGGTTTATGGTGTTTTTACATTGCCGCCGCTAGCATTTTGCCTTATGGCCTTCGAAAATTGTAGCCTTTGTTTAGGTGCATACAAGTCAACACGCATTTAAATAATAAAGCAAAAACCAATTATATAAGAAATGACACACAATTGTCAACACAATTAAAACTATTTCAAAACCATACACATTACCACATATTTGTTGACACAATTAAACTTGTATTCGATACCATAGGTCAGAAAACTCTTAGCGACAAAATATCGCTGGCTACACAGAAAATCGCTTACTGCACAATATGCGTTTTTAGCGCAGCGGTCAGCCAACCCGGTAGTTGCAAAATATGCATAAGCAAGCAATTGCTGAGAATTTAGTAACCCAATTTAACTGACAACATGAACATGTAAACTAAGCTATTTTTACCTATAAATATTGTGACTTTTTCGTTAATAAAGTTAGTGTTTTAGTGTCTTAGCATCACCGCATTCAATACTTTTCACTCATTTCTACCATCGCACTTACTGTGCGCATCGAAGGACCTCCCTCTCCGTAGTCCACCTAGTTACAAGTGCTAGTTGCGACGCCACTTAGTAGTCAGTTTTTGTACTGAATACTTCCCTTCATTCATACATAAACATTTTGGTGACCCCGACGTGAAATCTGAAGTTGTCAACTAGGCGACAAAGGATAACTAACTCATCCGAATCCCTTACTGAAGTTGTCAAGTAGGCGACAAAAGGACCAAATCCTTAATTGAATTTGTCAACAAGGCGACAGTTAAAAGGAGACTTTAAACCAGCTAACACGTTTCGCAATACTTGTGTTAGTATAACCAACTACAACCACCTAACACAATCACGATATTTGTGTTGGTGTGAATTACTGAAGTTGTCAACTAGGCGACACTTCAGGATCCAGTTGCTCTCGTTAGATAAACGACCACAGCATTTTTACAAAGTCCATCAAGCGACTAAAAACTGATTAAAAACAGATATTCAAATATATATCTGTACAAGTCCAACAAGCGACAAAAAATCAGTTAAAAATGGCATCAGAAAAATTAACCACCGATGAGTTACTTGATGTCCAGCAAGATGTCAGCAATCAGATTCAAAGGCTGATATCTAACTACAAAAAGGACTCCACTGATAGAAAGTCTAAGTTCGGCTACCACAAAATCAAAGCTGATTCTCTGAATGAGAAATGGAACATTGTCCAGCAAAATGATGACGCCATAAGAAAATCTAGCGGGCTATCACAAAATCATGGATACTTCGCCTTCTATGAGGACATACGAACAAACGTTCTGAAGTTCTTAGAAGTAATCAAAAATGACGCTGAGACCATAAATCAAGCCACAAGCAAGAAGCTTGAGATTGGCGATGAACAGCGTAAGCAAACAACCCTGGAAACAGCAGCAAGGCATCGTACACCAACCGAAAAAGAGTGCGAGAGCCATTTCATTGAGAACTTGCAGACTGCTGCAGATGGGAGACTGCTGAAAAAAGATTCCTCGCACTGGAAAGAAGGACAGATACAGAAATCTGGAAAAGATATGTGGACTTCATGAATGAATATGAAGAATTAGGTCACATGTAGGCTGTTCCTCGAAAACTCCTTCCATCAAAACATTATTTCATCCCTCATCATTGTGTGCTGAAACCTGACAGCAGCACCACAAAGCTAAGAGTGGTTTTTGATGCATCCTGTAAAACGTCAACGGGAAAATCATTAAATGACATACTGCAAGTAGGACCCACGGTGCAAAGTGATCTCATGTCAATTCTACTGAGATTCAGAACACATAAATACGTATTTACGGCAGACATCGAAAAGATGTATCGCCAAATATGGATAAACCCTGAACACCAATTTAATCAAATGATAGTTTGGAGGAATAATCCAAATGATGAGTTGAAATACTATCGATTAAAAACGGTTACATATGAAACAGCAGCGGCTCCGTTTTTAGCAACTAAGTGTCTAAATCACTTA
Source organism: Scaptomyza cyrtandrae (assembly GCA_035044605.1). Taxonomy (NCBI): domain Eukaryota; kingdom Metazoa; phylum Arthropoda; class Insecta; order Diptera; family Drosophilidae; genus Scaptomyza; species Scaptomyza cyrtandrae. Next base: position 807,281 of record JAWNNS010000483.1, on the reverse strand, counting down.
GCCTCACTTCATCTCAGCAGATCATCATTAGGATCATCTGCCTTAAGGGATGACTTCTCCGTAGATGATTGCCTCACAGGAGCAGACTCAATACGAGAAGCAATACAAATTCGAAAGGAGTTGGTTAAAATACTGCTCCCTAACGGATTCAAATTACGCAAATGGTGCTCAAACAATGAGCAAATTCTTAAAGAAATTCCCTAGGACGACATTGTAAGCGACATTAAGCTTGACGAAACACTGGAGCACTACAGTGTTAAGACATTAGGTGTTATTTGGATGCCAGAATTTAACAACTTTGCGGCCGCACACAAAACAGCATAGCAAACCGGTTGACAAAGCGTGTTGTTTGCTCGGAGCTGGCACAGGTCTTTGACCCTCTAGGCTTGTTCGCTCCAGTCGTGGTGAAGGCAAAAATCTTTAACGACTTTGGGAATCAAAACTCAATTGGGATGACGAACTACCTACGAATCTTCAGAACGAGTGGAAGGATTATAGAGAGGACTTGCAAAGCCTCAATTCAATGCAAATTCCAAGACACATATACGATGGAAAAACTCCAGTCTCGAAGGAATTGCACACATTTGTGGATGCGTCAGAGCAGGCATATGGAGCAGCAATATATGTGCGTACAACGTACAAGAACAAGCAAATATCTGTGCGTTTATTATGCTCAAAACAGTCACTACCTCGTCTAGAACTATGTGCTGCATTATTGGGTGCTAAGCTCGCGGACAGGATTCGACGCGATCTCAACCTTGACGCCACCGCAGTGCCAGGATATTTTTGGTCGGGTTCTACCATTGTTCTTTCATGGATCAATGCACCGTCTTCAACATATCATACGTTCGTGGCCAACCGAATAGCGAAAATTCAGGCAGTGACAAGTCAAAATAATTGGCGACATGTATCGTCCGCCAACAACGCAGCAGATGTGCTTTCAAGAGGAATATCTTCACGAAAATTACCCGAGCACAGTCTGTGGCTCTATGGACCACTCTTTTTGCATGACAAATGGACAGCCCCTCCCATCATCTCTCCGAGCGATCTGGAGAGGAAAACAAAGCATATAAGCTTAGCGGCATCTAAATCAACAATAGACGAAGAGTTGTCTACAAGTTGTTGGTCGACACAGCAACTCATTCTTCAAGTTACAACGCATTGTGGCTTACATGTTGTGATTCTGCTACAAGCGATACAGATCAGCAACTACCACGCTGTGTAAAATAGAACTGGACCGCGCTCGCAATATAATTCTACAGACAATACAGCAAGCTGAATTTAAAGCTGACTTTAAAAGTTTGAAGCGCCACAACACAGTGGATAAAAAGAGTCCTTTCTCATCGTTGTCACCATTACAAGGCTCAGATGGACTCATGCGAGTTGGAGGTAGATTGGAGCAAGCCCCACTTCCGTAAAATGCAAGGCACCAGATTTTGCTGCCTTATAACGATCCAATATTAAAGATGATATTGCGAGAACTGCATGAAGACAACATGCACTGCGGTGCTCAAGCCTTAAGAGCAATTGCTAGACAAGAATATTGGATACTGAACGACAAAACTATGTCGAGAAACATCGTTCACAATTGTGTGAAGTGCAACAAGGCAAAACCCAAATTAATGAACCAAATTATGGGCAATTTGCCAGCCGATCGAGTGATACCAACACGCCCGTTCCTCACTACAGGCGTGGACTATTGCGGACCAATCTGGATTCATCATAAAGTTCGCGGAAAAAGACCAGATAAAGCATACATAGCCGTATTCTGCTGCCTCCACCAAAGCGATCCATCTCAAGCTGGTTAGCGATCTGACCACAAATGCCTTTCTAGGAGCCCTGCGGCGCTTCCTAAGCCGCCGCGGAAAATGTTAAACAATTCATTGTGACAATGCCACCAACTTTGTTGGAGCAAACAACCAACTAAAGGAACTGGGAGTATCAATATTTGGCGAAAGGGCTCAGGTTGAGATCATCAATCATTGCAACAAAAAACAAGTTGGCTTCAAATTCATACCGCCAAGAGCGCCATCATTTGGAGGTCTATGGGAAGCTGCAGTCAAGTCTGCAAAACGTCTACTGGTTACCACGACAAATACAGCATCTCTAACATTCGAAGAATTAAATACGGTGAAACGCTGACTGCTCCCCCCGATGTCAACACAGACCGCAACGAAAGTTCGTTACTAAAACGGTGGGAACTAGTATCCATGCTCAAGCAAGGATTTTGGAGACAATGGTCGGAAGAATATTTGCAAGAATTGCAAGCCAGACATAAGTGAAAGGCCGCCAATCCCAACATCAAGGAAGGTATGCTTGTTCTACTCAAGGAAGACAACATACCTGTGATGAGTTGGCCAATGGGACGCATCGTACGCACATATCCAGGCCAGGATAATTACGTTCGTGTGGTTGACGTTAAAACTGCCTCAGGCATCTACAAACGCCTTATAACCAGGCTTGCGCCGTTGTTCCCAGAAGATATGGCCAAAAAACGCCCCATCAAGGAAACCGAGGACACAGATGAAACTGATGTGCCTCCCGTTCAACGAAAACGGTTAATGTCGCCAACCATAGCCTCGTCCTTGTTAATCCTGTTCTTTATGTTACTCTTGGTACTGACTGATTCAGTATCTGTGACGCGGTTTGACTCAAAACCTGGAATCTATTATGAAAAAATCGGAACAACAAAGATAACAGTATCCGAATGAACCATTGTAATATATTATGAATTGGAACCATACTGGCGCGATATGAATAAACGAATTCAATACATATGCCCAGAATTGAATAACAATCACATATGTGATTCCATATCACAGCACTTTCGTCACCTGTATGACGAATTAAAAATGACAAATCCACTTATGCAACATACACGCAAACGCCGGTCCCCATTCGATGCAGTGGGTAACATTGCGAATAGTCTATTTGGAGTATTAGACTCAAACTACGCTAATAAAATGACCAAGGTGATAGAGAAGGTAAAAACGAACGAAGAATTTTTACTGACATTACTGAAAAATCAAATTTCAGTACTTGACTCAACCATAAACATTGTCAAGAAGACAAGATCTGCATCGGACAAGCTGCTAAAACTACTTGAACAGCAAGTTGCTATCATTAGCCAAACCAGGGAAAAATACACTGGTGCGCGTCTCAAGGAGACTTACCTGGCGTTAACAAACCAAATAAACACTGTTGGCAGCCACCCTTCAACGCATGCAAGCAGAAATAGTCGATGTGCTAACTGGAATTCGCCACCGTACAATAAGCCCAATATTGATCTCTCCCGATCAATTGAATGAACAATTGGACCAAATGCGGGATCATTTACCGCCAGATTAAATGGCACCAGTGACATCATCCAATATTATTCACTTATACAGAATTATGCGAGCAGAAGGTACAGTCACCGACTCTCATGTAATATTTAGAGTAATCCTACCACTAGTGTCAACATCAATATTAGAACTGTTCAACATTGTGCCAATTCCGATGTGGGACTCAACAAGCTGGCGACTATTTGAGCTAAAAACACCTATTATAGCTGTTAACAACCATAGGGATAAATTCATGGGACTCACAACAGATGATCTACACCGTTGCCGTACGTTACCAAATGAAAAATACATATGCTTTGACCATCAAGCTATGTTTAATGCCGACAATCGGTGTGAATTTCAACTCTTTAACAACAAAACACCAACCATGTGTCAAGTAGCTCACAGAGCAACTAAGATGGTATGGACAAAAACGCACCATCCTAATAATTGGATCTTTACAACGCACTCTGTAATGGAACTACAAGCCGTATGCAATTAAACCCCATCTACTATACAACTAAAAGACACCGGACTACTGTCGCTGTCATCAGGCTGTACTGCACGCAACTCAGAAATAAGCATCAGCACCTTCAACATCATTATAAGTCAAGTGAAAAAAAAGGCTATGCTCACTTTGGCGAAAAAATCAAGCCAGACACAACTCAAAGACCTCTACCAAAACTCAACAAAACTCAACAAGCCGTGCCATCAGCATCCCCAAGACGATTCACACTGGATGTAGATGATAGTTGATCACCGATTCAACGGCCGGGAGAATGTTTAGGTGCATACAAGTCAAAACGCATTTAAATTATAAAGCATAGACCAATTATATAAGAAATGACACACAATTGTCAACACAATTAAAACTATTTCAAAACCATACACATTACCACATATTTGTTGACACAATTAAACTTGTATTCGATACCATAGGTCAGAAAACTCTTAGCGACAAAATATCGCTGACTACACAGAAAATCGCTTACTGCACAATATGCGTTATTAGCGCAGCGGTCAGCCAACCCGGTAGTTGCAAAATATGCATAAGCAAGCAATTGCTGAGAATTTAGTAACCCAATTTAACTGACAACATGAACATGTAAACTAAGCTATTTTTACCTATAAATATTGTGACTTTTTCGTTAATAAAGTTAGTGTTTTAGTGTCTTAGCATCACCGCATTCAATACTTTTCACTCATTTCTACCATCGCACTTACTGTGCGTATCGAAGGACCTCCCTCTCCGTAGTCCACCTAGTTACAAGTGCTAGTTGCGACGCCACTTAGTAGTCAGTTTTTGTACTGAATACTTCCCTTCATACATACACAAACAGCCTTCATTATACAAAATGTGTTCGTTAAATTTTACGTTATAGAAGTTTCCCTAAAGGTGCAAGTAAACACCTTATGTTTATTATTGGGTAAAAATTTTATGCACTGAAGTCTAAGCAGCGGTCGGGTTTCGCTAAGAAATAACCAGGTTCTATTAAAGCATGAAATAATTTACTTTATTTTTATTTTTATGTTTGTTGTTTATTTTAAAGAGACTTTTAACTTTTCGGGTATAACATTTAAAAAACTTTTTTTATAGCTGTTAAATCAGTTAAAAGCAAAAAAAAATAATAAAAACTCAACGTCATAACATGCGTAAACTTATATTAAGCAAGTAACGAATCTATCTTTCGCAAGCTCTTGTAAAGTCTAGTTGTTTTTCATATTTAAGATATTGCATTTATGTGCCAGCCACATGATATAGTGATCCGATCCGGCCGAGTTTGTCATGTCTATTTTATTTTATTTGGACGTAGATGTACTAACGGACAGTACATTCAAGTGGCCCAACGATACCAAGCACCGGCTTGTTAACGCGCGGACCCAAGCATAAAGCGACCCACCTCCCGCCCATCCGACCGAGGGGCGCACCGCGTAACGTGCGGTTACGAAGATCGCGAACATGTAGACAAATGACATAACACAATTTTGTTTAGTAAGCATTCAGAAGTGGTACTATGTATCAATTGGGAAAGATCGTTATATAATGAACATAAGATCCGAAAATCGTTATGGTTAGCATAGTTAGAATAGCAAGCATGCAGTGCTATTGGTAAAAAATGTCTACTACTTCTAATAGGTACAGCAAAGTTAATTTGGTTAATTAGTATGGGGGAATCTATTTCACCATTTATTAATTTGTGAAAAAAGGTTATTGCTAGCATAGTTCTACGATGATTAAGAGAGGGAAGATTTATTAGTAAAAGTCTACTGTGGTAAGCAGGTAAATTAGTACTATTGTCCCAGTTAAGACCCCGAAGGGCAAAGAGCAAAAATTGTTTTTGTACCGATTCTATTCTATCCTCATAAGTCCTGTATTTGGGATACCATATACAAGATCCATATTCAAGAATAGGTCGGACAAGAGACACATAAAGAGTTTTTGTTAAGTAGGGGTCGTCGAATTCCTTCGACCAGCGTTTTATGAACCCCAAGACACTTAATGCTCGATTTGAGATTAAAGCAATATGCTTGTCAAACTTAAGCTTTGGGTCCATTAAGATACCCAAATCCTCAACCAAATCAATCCGATCCAATAATAGGTTATCCAGAAGATAGATATTAAAAAAAGGCATTCGCCTATAAAAAGACATAACTTTGCATTTACTGCAATTGAGATGCCGTAAATTTACTCTGCACCAAGTTTAAAAATTGTCTAAGTCACTTTGCAGTCTATGACCAGACAGAAGACTTGCAGCTGACATGCATAATTTTACATCATCAGCATACATTAGTACCCGAGAATGATTAATAACAGACGGAAGGTCGTTTATGAACAGTGTAAATAATAACGGTCCAAGGTGACTTCCTTGTTATCGGAACTGCTTTGGAAACTGAGCCATTAAAAAAACCCTTTAAAAAAAAAACCGTTCTAAAAGTTAAATAATTTTTAACCCAAAGAATAAGATTATTAGGAAATAAATAACATCAGTTTGCAATTTGTCTTCAAATGAAATGTGAATTCTAGTAAGTTAGTAGTGGTAGATCTTTGTTTCATGAATCCGTGCTGGCACGGTGAAATCATAGATTTTCAAACATGTTGATGATGAGAGGTTATTAATTTCTCAAAAATCTTAGGAATAGCAGACAACTTGGAGATGCTCCTACAATTTTGAGCATTAGATTTGTTTCCTTTTTATGCAAAGGAATAATATATAACTCTTTCCAGAAATATGGAAAAGAGCATAACTCCACGGACAAACTAAACAATTTATGTAACGGTTTTCAAAGACCCTGAGCACAGTACCTAAGCACACAGCTTGGTATTCCATCAGGTCCTGGAGAAAATGTGGGCTTTATAACCTGAAGATCACAAAGTACTCTCTGTGATGTCCGTTATAAAAAGGCAATTAGAGCCATTAGCCATAGAGACAGGGGCTGTAAGTGGTTTGAAAAAATTCGGCAAGTAGATCGGCAATGGCCTGATCTGAGTTGGCTTTCATTTCACCAAAGAATATGTTTGATGGATGTGTCGATGACTTGCGTTTCGTATTAACGGGATCAAAAACCGTTTAGGATCCTGCTGAAACTGTAATCTACACCTAGTCAGGTAATTCCTGTAACATTGGTTATTGAGAGCTTGATTTTCTGAATCTCTTGTTTTTGTATTTTTATAATTGCGCTCTTTTGGTTCTTCTGTGCGCGCTCTCTATGCATAAAACTGTTTAGTTACGATTTGTGGCTCTCACGCGCTCTTTTTTGTTGGTGGTGGTCCCGGTTTGAAATTATTCCTTTGATGTTGATTTCGGTTGCTGCGCTCGCGCCTGTACGTTTTTGTTCGTGTTTTCGTTTTTGTGAGTATTTACAAGCGTATCATACTTTTAACTCTAGGGTGGCCCTAATCATTTTGAGCATTAAATAAATAATTATTTTTTTCAACTTTTATTTAATCTATTTTATTTATTTGTAATAATAATATAACTAATAAAATGAACGTCTGTTGTTACAAGTGATGCCAAGTTCGCGCCAATTCGAAGATGGGTTTCATTGGCTGCTGGATTTGCTCAAATGTCGTACATGAAAAAGGTGATGATCTTAACGGCCGTGTCATCGACTTATTGGGCACCACAAATTTGGAGGGGCAATGTTAGTCTTGTTTGGAGCAAAAGACTTACTTGGGATGTTATTGACATCAATGAAATCCCAAATTCTCTTAATAGAATGCTTGATCTGGTTTTTGTTTTGGATCCATCATCCTCATCCATTACCAGATCATAGCCCATTTCTTATCCAGAAGATTTATACCACCCAACTACCGGGTGCTATGTCCCAGTAGAAAATATTTAAGCTGATTTCGTTAATTTCGGACAACCGATTTTGCAAAACTAACTCTGCTTTTATCCCTGACTGACTGGTCTCCCCTGTTCGGGTCTGACATCTTGGAAGTGGCAATCAGTATTTTTCATAGCATTTTAACCTTGTTATCAGATTTGTGTGTCCCTTATGAAATGCCAAACAGGTCAAACAAACCAGAGAGTTGACAATTCTAAAAAACCGTAAATCGAAACTCTACAAGAGTTTCAGAAAATCAAGCTCTCCGTTAGCTTGTTCTGCGTACTTGATTGCTCGTTCTAGTTTTTCAGTCCTCAATAACCAATGTTACAGGAATTGCCTGACTAGGTGTAGATAACAGTTTCAGCAGGATCCTAAACGGTTTTTTGATTTCGTTAATGCGAAACGCAAGACATCGACTCTTCCATCTAACATATTCTTTGATGAAATGAAAGCCAACTCAGATCAGGCCATTGCCTATCTATTTGCTGAATTTTTTCAAACGACCTATAGCCCTTGTTTTCAACCACTCGTCATGCCTTACCCCTATCAGCTTAATGCCTCAAATTGCATTTTCATACCGGAAATCACAGAGAGTTCACTACTTTGTGATCTTCAGGTTATTAAGCCCACATTTTCTCCAGGACCTGATGGAATACCAAGCTGTGTGCTTAGGTACTATGCTCAGGGTCTTTTAAAACCGTTACATAAATTGTTTAGTTTGTCCGTGGAGTTATGCTCTTTTCCAAAGCTTAATCGCTGGTCGAAGGAATTCGACGACCCCTACATAACAGAAACTCTTTATATGTCTCTTGTTCGACCGATTCTTGAATAAAGATATGGTATCCTAAATACAGGATTCATCAGGATAGAATAGAATCAGTGCAAAAACAATTCCTTATGTTTGAACTTGGGGTTCTTAATTGGGATAATAACATTAACTTACCTTCTTCCCATAGTAGACTTTTACTAATAAATTTTCCCTCTCTTTCTAACCGTAGAACAATACTAGCAATATTTTTTTTCCACAAATTAATAAACGGTGAAATTGATTCTTCTGTACTAGTCAAAAAATTAAATTTGCAATTCCTATTAGAAATACTTGACATTTTGTGCCAATTTCTTTTCAAGCTTGTTATTCTAACTATGCTAACCATAAACCTTTTTGGATCTTATGTTCAATATATAATGATCTTTCCCAATTTACACATAGTGCCACTCCTACTTGCTTGTTAAAAGAAAACTTGTCTTGCGTCATCTGTCTACATGTTCGCGTTTTTTGTAACCGCACGCTACGCGGTGTGCCCCTCAGTCGGATGGCCGGGAGATGGGCCGCTTTGTGCTTTGGTCCGCGAGTTAACAAGCCGGTTTTTGGTATTGTTGAGCCACTTGAATGTACTGTCGGTTAGTACATCGTCCAATAATTATAGCTGGGAATTGTAATTGTGGAACTGTAACATTAAAATTACTTGTTTTACCTGTAAGAAAAACTGACATTTGTCAAATTTTTCATAAAAACAATACATAATTTATTTTTTTACAATCTTGCATCATAATCTTTTGTTTTAATGTTGAAAAACCAGTTTAAAAAAATTCATATGAACTTCGGTTCCGAATCATGAACCAAGCTCCCAAAATCTTTGTTAGTGAACTGTTGCTAACTTGACGCAAATGCAAATTGGTTTTATGTATGTAATTTGAGTTATATTTATTAGTTGAAGCAAATAAGCGCATTGGTTTGATGGCTTTTCCAACATCAAGTGCTCAACAAGCCGAAACAAACCGCAAAATACTCGAAGAAATTCAGACAAAAAAGCAGCTGCTCATAGGACTGGGTAGCACAACAAATCAGGTAAACATTAGCGTTGTTCGTTTACCGAATTGTTGCTAAAGCCTACTTTGTTTTAAAGATGCCCGCACCGCAGCTGCTTGGCCAGCAGACCGTGACAACAGAATTTGCACAGAGTGCAAACGTAACGTCCAATGCCGCAGGTGGCATAGCCACTCCGAGATCAGCGTTCAATCCAACAAGCTCCACTACTCTGGGCTTCTTTATACCACAGGATTCGTATTTTGGAAATAGTTTTATACCAGTGCTGCCACGTCTAGAACAACTTCCTACGCCGTCAGTATCCAACGTTAAGTAATTATTCAATACAGTTCACAAAATGGCACGTTTTAAAATAAAGAAGCTGGAAGAGTACCTGCAAAGTGTTGAGCACTTTGAGAAGCCAAAAATTCAACTGGAGCAGTATCCAACGCCACCACACATAGCTGCCTGCATAACGCATCACATGCAGTCGCAGCACGACGACATCAATGGCAGGATTGTGGCTGATCTAGGGTGCGGTTGCGGCATGCTGAGCATAGCAGTTGCGTTACTTGGAGCCCAATTGACAGTTGGCTTTGAGCTGGACGAAGATGCAGTGGATATTTACCGCCAAAATGTTTTGGACATGCAACTGCCCAGGGTCGACTGTGTGCGTGCGAATGTGTTTCAATTAACAGGCACCAAGTGGGATAATGCTTTCGACACGGTGGTCATGAATCCCCCTTTTGGCACCAAGCATAATGTCGGCATGGATATGCGCTTCTTGGATGTTGGCCTGCGACTGGCAACAGTAGCTGTCTACTCGCTGCACAAAACCTCCACACGGTGAGTTGGCAGCAATAGCCTATTGGTTTTGCATATCGTATGTCACGCTTACTGTCAGTTGGTTTGTATGAGGGAACTTATTGACAACCTTACAGGCAGCTGTTTTTTGGTGAAAGCTTGCTGAAGTCATTTAACTGCGAATATCTTTTAAAATGTTTTTTTTTCTAGCAACTTCATAAAAAACAAGTCGAAGGAATGGGGCGCTCAAGGCAATGTTGTTGCCGAGCTACGCTATAATATCGAAGCCAGTTACAAATTCCACAAACAAAAGTCTAAGGATATTGAAGTGGACTTTTGGCGCTTTGATGTAAGCGATCTGTGACACAGCACATACAGCATTTTTACTTAGCCATGAACTAAAAACAAATGCATTTTTTTGGACATTTAAATACGAATAAAAAAGATCGACAAAAAGTAATTTAAATTACATTTTAATTACTCCACGTTGAAGACTACGCCCTGGGCGCAGGCAAGCTCGCCCGAGTGATTAACAGTGATGGTAGCACGCTTGCAGTACTGTTTCCATGCATCTGAGCCCGATTCGCGACCACCGCCCGTGGTTTTCTCACCGCCAAAGGCGCCGCCTATTTCAGCACCGTTTGTGGTGGTATTTATATTAACGATACCACAATCGGAGCCCTGAGCACCAATCCATTTGAACGCCTGTCTAATGTTCTCCGTAAAGATGGACGAGGACAGACCCTGCTCTACCTCATTGTTCCAGGCAATGGCCTCTTCAACACTGCGCGCCTTCAGTACATACACAATTGGCGCAAATGTCTCACGATGCACCACGCTCGCATCATGCGACAGTCCAGTGATAATTGTGGGCTCAACATAGTATCCCTCACGTGACAGAACGCTTCCACCGAAGGCCACAGTCCCACCCACTAGCTTTGCTTCCTCTATGGTCGCCTTGTAGCTATCCACATTTTGCTGTGTGTGGACTGGTCCCACAATCGTTTGTGCATCCAGCTGGTGCCCAATTCGTGGCAAAAGTTGGGCATACTTCGCCGTCAAGGCAGCGACAAAGCTATCGTGCACCTGTTCGTGCACAATAATGCGCCTCGTGGTAGTGCAGCGCTGACCAGTAGTTCCAATGCAGCCAAAGAGCGCCGCATCCAAGGCCATTTTCATATTTGCCGACGCATCGACTATGAGCGCATTGTTTCCGCCCAGCTCCAAGATGACCTTACCGAACCTACGTTGCACTGCCACGCCCACATCGCAACCTTTCTTGCAACTGCCCGTGAAGCTCAAAAGATTAACGCGCTTATCGGCGACTAGAGCAGCTCCCACATCTGTGCCGCCCTGACAGAGGCCCACCACAGTCGGCAAATTGTTCCGTCGCAGAACCTCGGCCACTATTCGGGCGGTGGCGACGGAGACTAGCGGTGTGCTAGGTGCACCTTTCCATAGCACACTGTTGCCCGTTGTTAGAGCAATGGCTGCGTTCCAGCCGAAGACAGCATTAGGAAAATTGTACGCCGAGATAACGCCTACTAGGCCTAAGGGACGCCACGCCTCCAAGATTGTGTGTTCGACACGCTCCGAATTGATGAGTTGTCCGGCATAAATGCGTGACAATCCCACCGCATAATCACAGATGTCGATAAATTCTTGTACCTCGCCCTGACCCTCGCTGTAGATCTTACCCACCTCTAAGGAGACAAGCTTACCCAGTGGCTCCTTGTATTTGCGTAGCTCATCACCTATTTGACGCACTATTTCACCACGCACCGGAGCGGGAACTTGGCGCCACTGGTTGTAGGCCTCAACGCCCAGACCAATTAACTGTTGCAGGTCCTGTACATTACCCTGGCGCACTTTGGCTATGGCCTGACCACTGCCGGGGTCAAAGCTGGTGACGCTCGGCCCTTTACCCTGCCACTGGCCCGAATATACGCCCGGATTGTCGCGTTCTAGGCCCAAATCCTTAAGAAAACTGTACTCTGGATTGTCAATCAAATAGGAAACATTACGCATCTGCTGCCATTGTCCGCACTTCATGGGCAGATGCTTCGTCAAATGTCTCAAATGGGCGCTCATTTCGCTAAAAAAAAAATATATATAAATCGCAGAGAGACATTTTGAGATTACAGTGTCGCTACGATAAGCGCTGTTATTAGTTATGGGCTTCAGATGTTTACTATCAATAGTAGACTATCAACACTCATTGCTTTATAATGCACCCCCAGCTGGGCACCAATTCAAATTAAAGCTACTCACAATTATTTTTTGTTGTCCACTCAAGTTCGTTGCTTGCCGTTGTGCTGCCTGTGCCACTTAGTTATCAACTGAGTAGCTGAGTATCCGATGGGGCCGCAACAGCAAAATTGCTTATCGCATATTATACGCCAAATACTTACACACATATACATATTCCACGAAGATTAAGCTACTAGGGTTGTTGTGATAAAGATACACAAACAACAACCATTGCAAGGTGATACAAACATTTTTCAAAACTGTAATTAAAATTTTCTTTTTACCGCAAATGCTTTTTTTGGCATTCAGAATTCAGACAGAAGTAACCACTCAAAAGAAATTTTATGTATTTTCATAAACATGAAACTCTACTAACTTTTCGAACTAACATAACTTTAATTTTGGGCAAGATAGATCACATATATTCGGATTAGAATGTCGGGAATTCCGTCTTTATAAGGCATGAAGGCTGGGGTGGGCGAAAGTAGAGAATTGGGTTGATTGCTCGAGCATCAAAATTATGTAAGATACCGGCAATTCCGAATGATGCACCATAAATATTTTTAAGAATACGCATTATAAAAACCAGTAAGAAGGCTCTAGTAGAGAAATCCCGACTAGATGATACCGTGAAACCTATACTTTACGCGTACAGTCATTGCTTGCAAGTAGGTGTGTGTGTACGCTCCTACTGCATAGTTTAATTAACTTCAATGTTCCATATCTCCGGTGTTTCTGAACCGATTTCAATACAAATTTCACAGATTTGAAACGTCGCCTCCCAAATTCATCAATTCAATTTATTGTTATCGATCCCATGTGTATATCAGAAACGTGAAGAGTTATCGAAAATTTGAAACAAACGTGAACTACCCAGGGGTTGGGCGAGCTTATGTTCAAAATCTGAAGTCCCAACTCTCATACTCTCTGAGATCGACGCTTCAAATAGACGGACGGGCGGACAGACGGACATGGCTATATCAAAACAGCTGTTGATGCTGAAGAATATATTATTATACATATATTATGGTTTCGGAGATGCTTCCGTATCATGCGTCTGTTACATACTTATGCACAAAACCATTATCCATTAACAATGAGATTGAGAACACCGATTTAATCGATATTTTGTCTTATCGCATATTAAGTTGTCTTGTTAAACAGTGAAAAATAAGATTTTCTTATCTGTGCATCGAAAGTAAATGCCGAAATCTTATCAAATTTTATATATTTTACATCTACCTTAATTTTCATTTGTGCTACTGTATATAAAAACAAGTAAGAAGGCTCTAGTCGAGAAATCCCGACTAGACGATACCCTGATCCCTATACTTTACGCGTACAGTCAGTGTTTGCAAGTATGTGTGTTTGTATGTACGCGCATACTGCATACTGCATACACAACTTCCATGTCCCATATCTCCGGTGTTTCTTAACCATTTTAATAATAATTTCACAGATTGTCATTATTTTGATCATTATTTCAAATGTCATCTCAAAGTTTTCAAAATTCATGATTTTTTTGTTATCGATCACATGTGTGTATCGAAAACGGGATGAGTTATCGAAAATTGAAAACAAACTTGTACTGCCTAGGGATAAGGCGAGCTTAAGTTCCAAATCTGGAGTCTCTAGCTCTTATAGTCTCTGAGGTCAGTTGGCTCATACATACGGACAGACGGACAGACAGACAGACGGACGGACAGACGGACATGGCTATATCGACTCGGCTGTTGATGCTGATCAAGAATATATATACTTTATGGGGTCGGAGAGGCTTCCTTCTGCCCGTTACATACTTTTGCACAAAACCATTATACTCTTTTTTCCCATTTTTAATGGGATCAGGGTATAAAAAAAAAACTGCATATGCGTGTATGTTAAGTTTGTTATTTATGATAGTTATATAAGAACTAATGTATTGTTTGTAATGCCGGTGGTAAAAGCCCAGTTTTCTGGTATAAATATTTGATCGAAAACAAAAAATATCAAACTTAAAATTTTTGAGAAAAATGTCACATCCGACAGAGGCAACAATTGAATTTTAAAAAAAACTTTAAATTCGCGTCAAAAGTTAGCCTCAACAAATCTTTGTTTGTGTAGATTGCAACAATAACCATTCTATATAATCTCATGACACTCCTTTGTTTTTTTTTTTTAAAAATCTCGAAACTTATAGTTGCCCCAAGCATCAATTTTAGGGTTATTAAGAGCTACTTTATAATGGGAAAAAATAGTTTTGATAATCCGTTTTATTCTTTACCCCTTGTAACGTGTACGCTTGTACTGTTAGAAATCATGGAAATGTCCAGAAATAAAACTGTTTCATCTCAGCGATTAACTCACCGATTGATGACCAACTTAAGGGCAAAACTATAAGGGGAAGGAAGCTTCATTTGTATACTCTAAGATAAGATTTATACCGAAGATAAAGAGTTTATTTGTCTTCTGCAATGTCCATCATGTCGTCCGTCCGTTTGTTTGTCCATCTGAATGAACACAACCTTTTTTTGACACCCTTTATAGAGAACCCCTAGAAAATTTAAACTTTGCACATATCTGGGTCCATGTGTTTGTTATTGTTAAAATTGGTGAGCTACTCCAAGGCAATACACCTTGATGCGAATATTGATAAAACGCACATATATCCCACGTTAAAACAGCAAATTTCGTAAGAGGATACATCGCTCAAAAATCTGCATCAAAAGTTTTCATTTTACGCCCACCACCATTCTCACCCGCCTTTTAAGATCGGAAATATCCAAATCTTCTTCCATATAGCTAGGCGTTCACTCAACGAGTTCCGTATGAAGCCTTTCGGATTGTGTAATGCTGCTGTGTCGCCTGATCGACCAGGTCAACCAACGTCTCCGCAACCGCGTGTTTCGACATTCTGCTGATAATCTCCAGGAACTTTAAGGACCAAATGGAGCTGTAAGATGAAGTAGTGCAATGTTTAAAGGAAGCAAATCTTACCATCGGTAAGAAGTCAAATTTCAGCCTGAGGAACGGATCCCAGCAAGTTTAAAGCTGGCAGTCTGATACAGACGGGTCATCCGCGACTTCTTAAGCTTTTCAGAAAGGAAAATGCAGAAAGGAGCAACTCGAAACCACCGGGCGAAGATTGGGTGGTCACACGTTTTGATGTTGCCCATCTTTTGTCGTGGAATTGTAAACATTGTACTGCACGCGTGGACGCCCACGGTTTCCAGTGTGTATTTGCTTTGTTCTCCCAGGACCCCGACGCTCATGCTCCTTGACCACTGCATCTGCCGCGTCTTCGCCACGCAACTCATATTCAATATGAGTTGCCTCATCCAGTTTATCACCGTCAGTGCCAGATGCATCTGCTTGTGCATCTCGTAGATCTTCTTGTTGCGTTTTCACTGGCTCAACAGGAGGCATGATCATCATAGCATCAGTACTTGTTCTCTCACCTGTTGTTAAACTCAAAATAGATGACATCGCGAGCCTCTATTACCTTGTGCTTAACTGGATTGTATAAGCGATATGCCCTTGCATTTTCTAAATAGCCGACCATAATATGCTCTTCACCTTTTTGCTGGAACTTCCTCTT
This sequence comes from Scaptomyza cyrtandrae, assembly GCA_035044605.1. Taxonomy (NCBI): domain Eukaryota; kingdom Metazoa; phylum Arthropoda; class Insecta; order Diptera; family Drosophilidae; genus Scaptomyza; species Scaptomyza cyrtandrae. The sequence continues at coordinate 791,188 of JAWNNS010000483.1, read as the reverse complement.
GTGCGCTTGATTCAGCATTTTAGTCTTAGCGCCGATTACATTTGGATACCCAACGCTTGGCTTCCTTCCAGACCATGCCTTTTGTGGTGTCGTCGTAACCAATTTGTTAACAGTAACAGCATAGAACCAGCTAGAACCACTTTGCCATGTTTATCTTTTATGAACGCATTTTTCTCTGCAAACTCAACCTTAAATCTTTTTTTTTACTGGCTTTTGCAACTGATATAAAGTTGCACTGCGCGTCTTTTACATACAGAACATCGACAAGATCTACTGATCTATTTTGCCAGTACAAGCGCACGGTGCAACGGCCGCTTGCTTTATGTAAGTATCTCCTGAAAGACAGATACGCTCTTTGTGTTTTTTAAACTCAATAAACTGTGCCTTATCTTTACATAAGCCACTAAAAAAGCCACCACAAAACATATTGCGGCAGCGTCTCCCTTTTGGTCAAGCCTTGATCGAACACTGCATATGATCTTGTTATACCCTGATCCCATTAAAAATGGAAAAAAAGGGTATAGTAGTTTTGTGCAAAAGTATGTAACAGGTAGAAGGAAGCATCTCCGACCCCATAAAGTATATATATTCTTGATCAGCATCAACAGCCGAGTCGATATAGTCCGTCTGTCTGTCCGTCCGTATGTATGAGCCAACCGATCTCAGAGACTATAAGAGCTAGAGACTTCAGATTTCGAACTTAAGCTTGCCTAATTCGTAGGCAGTACAAGTTTGTTTTCGATTTTCGATAACTCATCCCGTTTTCGATATACACATGGTATCGATAACAACAAAACCTTGAATTTTGAAAACTTTGAGATCTCATTTGAAATAATGAACAAAATAATGACAATCTGTGAAATTTTTATTAAAATCGGTTAAGAAACACCGGAGATATGGGACATTGCAGTTGTGTATGCAGTATGCAGTATGTGCGTACACACAAACACACATACTTGCAAACACTGACTGTACGCGTAAAGTATAGGGATCAGGGTATCGTCTAGTCGGGATTTCTCGACTAGAGCCTTCTTACTTGTTTTCTTTTCTATATCACTGGCGCTCTTGTCTTTGCGCTCTTTGGATTTGCAATTTACAGCTATGTGGCCGCGACGACCACAGTTCCAGCAGCCCTTTCTGTCGCCTTGACTTTTACTTCTATGCGAATTCGTCCTAAAATTGTCCGACTGGAGAAGCTTTGCCCACAAAATAGCTGCTAGTCCGATAGTTGTTGGCCCACGCTGTATTAATGTAGGAGGAGGAGAAGACAAGATCGGTTCATAAAAACTGTTAACGTATATACATATGTACGTGTCATGTTGCAAATCGGGTATTACGAGCTTGTACATTTAATAATTCCGACCAAAGGCAAAATAATGAAATGTTCAAAGAAATCGGTTGAAAAAACCAGAGTTTCAACGTTAGAAGTTTAGTTATAATGTCCACGCATACATACATATTGTTTACTGTTCTGGGTATCTCCTAGTCGAGCATTCTAACTCTTAAATTTATCATAAAAACTTGTTGTCCTGGCAACAATAACTTCAAGCCTGTTTGTTCGATGGCACATCATGTTGTCTAATAATTTTTGCATTTGCAGTTGTAAGAATGAAGTGAAAGCAAGAAAAATGGAGGTGCTTGAGGAAGGCAACTTAATGGACCGCGTGCCCATTTTGCTGCAACGTGATTTGGAATTTTATCAGGTGACGAATGCGAGGTGACCGCAATGCGTGGCAAAAACTTTGAAAAAAAAAATTTGTTAACACATTTTCCTTTGAACATTTACAAAAGACGCACCAGCGCATACTGCAGGAGCCTATTTGCCCAGGAGTCGTGGGTGGTAAACTGGACTTCCCACGCTATGCATCGTTTGCATCGATAAAATTAATACGCTGGTAGGCGCTAGTATGCTCTTAAGCGGTGACTTTGTTGATTTTGACCCAGTTGAATTTTCTGTCAGGTGGGAGGATGAATACTTTGCTTCATATAGGAAGCATTCTGGCTTATTGCACTCCGAAAAAGAGCTTAACGAGGGTGATTTTGTAAGTAAATAAATATGCTTTTGATATGCCAATCTCTTCATAACTATCTGCTGCAGAGTAGCGTTACGGTTAAGACCTCCGATCCAGATAAGTTTGTGAGCTTAGTAACCAAGTCAGCAGATCTTTTATTGGAGCACGTCCATCGGCTATCGCAGGAGTCATTGGATCACGCGGATCTATCCGTGCTAACAGCCACTATTGGCGCTGCGGCGCTAGTAAAAAACTCATTAAGTGTTTACATGCAGGCAGCCACGACAACAATCTGCCCGCCCAAGGGCGATGAGAAGGGTGGCGCATTGAAACTTAGCTTCAAGCAGTATTCACAGATGTCGGAGGCTTTGGCAGAACGCCTCTTGGATCTGCACTGCCGTCTGCTATTGCTTTACATTATCCAGGATGCGGACTGCCTGCGCTGGGAGGACACTCAGCCATTCTTCGAATCGGAACGAGGCTCGTATACGGTGCAAATGTGGTGGCATTATATGCTCGGTACCAAAACAGATCTCTGGAACTCTGTGCCTCCAAAGATGGCGCAAAAGATCTTTGCTGGCATGCTTAACGAAACACTCAGTGTTTTGACCGTGCGGTACACCCAAATAGTCACAAGCGTGGCTAGATCTCAACTGCATTTGGTGGACATTTGCAACATGCTCCTGTGCATTGCCGAGCTACTGCCGCATGTCTGTGAGAGTGGTGAGGCCTATGTGGGCCTTCAGTTAAACAACCAAAGTGTCATAGTGCGCGACATTCACACCAAATGCAGAGAGCTCTTCTACTGTCTGCTAGTACGCGGTGCGCCATTGGGTGTTCTTTCGAAGGTGGGTAATTATAACACAAATTTTATAATAAAAAAAGATTATACATTTTTTTAAAAATTTAATTTATGTATTTCTTAGCATTATAAAGAAGAGTTCAAGGCAATTTTTGTGCCATTTTTTATACGTAGCATTACGGTAAGATTTTAAAAAACATTAGCATTTTTACAAAAAAAAGAAACCATATGTATATGTTAGTCTAACCTACTGAATGTTAAACTAAATTTAAGGTATTTTATCGATCTCAGGGACTATAACAGCAAGAGATTTTTAAATATTAATTTGGAAAACTTCAAAATTCTTTTCGAAACTATAGACAGAATTATAAAATTTTTTTTTATTAAAATCACCTAAGAAACACCGGAGATCTTAAAGATTGAAGTTTAGTCATCATGCATTAGCCCAATACAAAATGGCCCGTGTTGCCACTTTTTGGAGTTCAGATAGCTTTGCACCAATTATTGATGACTAAACTTAAATCAATAAAAAAATTAAAAATATAAAAAAATTACCAAGTTTTCCAAATTTAAGAGTTTATTGTTATAGATCGCATTTGTGTTTTGGAATCGGAAAGAGCTATCGATGTTTTGGAACAAACTTGTACTGCCTTGGGCTTAGACAATCCTATGATCCTATTTTACAAATCTAGACTCTCTAGCTCCCATAGTCTCTAAGATCGACGAATTCCTACACACAGACGGACATTGCTATATCGACTCGGCTTTTGCTGCTGATCAAGAATATATATACATTATGAGGTCAGAGATGCTTTCCTCTATATGCTACAAAACAAAAAGTGTAAAGAAATGAGAAGTGTTCTACAAAATATAGGATGGTCAAGGACAAAAAAATGTTTGACGCTGAGCTATCTTCCCACCAAGGTCTATTACTCTAATGTAACTTTATGCACTAAACACAATCCTATTTTTAAAATTCGCGTATTTAAGGAGGAACACAAAAAAGTATTTTAAGTATGATCTGAAATTAAAGCTTAAATTGTACACTACAAGACCTATATCCGTCAGACACCAAAACACCAAAACCTTACTACCAATTCGATTGTGCTTATATATGAGTTATTGTTTAAACGTTCAAAGCGATGTGTTTTTTACTTTTTCAGTGTATTAAAATGTATTAAAAAAACATTGTTGCAGGTGTTTCGAAAAGGTCTGGATAATATGGAAATATTTAGCTCGCGCCATGGGTTGCCCAGCGCTTGGATAATATTTGCGCTACCCCGATACTTTCCCAAAGAGCAGTCCTGTCAATGGGTAACTGAATTCACTGATCTAACCACGAACACAGCCATCTCATTAGATTTGCGCGTCTTGCTGGCCTTTCCTGAGGCGCATTGGTCTTATCTGCTGAAGATTTTATTGATGAGAGATGCCTATCTAACTGGTATTATAATGCGCCATCTGATGCAACATTTGCCGTCCTCGGAGAACTTTAAGAACGTGGCCAAAAACTCTTTTACTTGTGCGGAGGGTGCCCCATTAAAATGTAAGGCATTCCTTTGTCGTGGCGAGTGCTTTAATGTAACCGACTCTATAGCAGCAGACATAGGTAAGACCAGATTATTTATTAAACAAAAAGCTTCAAACACGAGTGTTTTTGATTGATGATACCAAAGGTGCAAGAGTCATTCTGTCTGTAGTCCAAATCAAGATAGGTAATGTCCTTAGGAAATCAGCATATACAATTTCCTGCCGACATCATATAAGGAAGATATACTTTTTATAAGGACCAAACTTTTATATTTCACACATTTCATAGCTAGTGTAACAACACTAAAAAAATTTTTACTGACAACCTTGTTTAAAGGTCTACGAAAACAGATACTCCAAATCTCAAATCTTTAGGGCTTATAAACCACTAAAATCTGATAGAGAGACATGTCCAAACCGACTTGGCTGGTGTTGCTGAACAAGAATATATGCATATAGTTTAGGCGCCAAATAACTGTTGGTTGGTTTGGAGGTTTATCGCTTTGTGTATCCAAGCTTTCACTAGTCTGTGCTTGAAATACTTGAATTTTTTTTTCTTTAGTTCTACTTCCAAAAATAGTAGAAACTTGCACGATGTAACGTGTAAGTATTTGATTAAGAAATAAACAGCTTTTAACTTTTGTGACGCTTTGTTTAAATAAGACTTATACTTATACCTAATATTACGTTGCACCTGATTTAAAAACCAAAAACAATCAATAATCAACAGATCCCGTTGGACAGTCAAATTATCAGATTGTATTGTCGCTCACTTATCTCATTGTCGCCGTGGGCAAAGCTGTTGATATAAAATCCTGCCTAATTAAGACTCTAGAGGAGCATGCCGTGAGTAGCTGGAGCGATAGCTTGGATAAGCGTCAGGTGTGGAATCAGAAGCGAACGCCCTGGCTGGAGGCCATAATGCATTTTGTGTATCCCGTGCTCGACTGTGTCGTGGAAATGCTTATTAATGCCGTTGAGAATGGTGCAAGCATGTATCAGGCCATGTCCTTAGCCTTAACATGCGTTTCCGAGATTTGGGATTGCATGCCGGAGGGCTTGTATAAGATAACAGCCTTTCTACAGGACATAATACCAGTCTCAATACGTCCACTTGGTGACTCTGTACTATTACAGGTAGTTTTTGCAGCTCTATATACAGAGCTTATAAAAACCGCCAATCTACAGGAGAAGGGTAAGCTTTGAAATTAAATCTTCAGTTAACAAACATGGGTTATTTCCTACAAAGTTTTTGAATGTGCCATTTAAATTGTTTAATTGTAAACTGTGGTACTGAAGTTCAATCAAAAGAGAGAAGAAATTTCACAGATTGTTTTAATTTTGATTAATAATTCAAATGCCATCTCAAAGATTTCCAAATTCAAGATTTTGTTGCTATCGATCACATGTGTATATCGAAAACAGGGAGAGTTATCGAAAATCGAAAACAAACTTGTATTGCCTAGGGATTAGGCGAGCTTAAGTTCCAAATCTAGAGTTTCTAGCTTTAGTAGTCTCTGAGATCAACGCGTTCATACATACGGACGGACATGGCTATATCGACTCGGCTGTTGATGCTGATCAAGAATGTACATACTTTATGAGGTCGGAGATGCTTCCTTCTGCCTGTTACATACTTTTGCACAAAACCATTTTTTCCCATTTTTAATGGGATCGGGGTATAAAAAAGGAAAAGTGTAAACACTTTCGTGTCAGTTAAATTAAGTGCTTTATTAGTATTTTTTTTTTCATTGTTAATGTTAATATTTTTTAAGTTTTGTTTTTGAGGATTAGGAGATAATTGATTGAATTACTTATAACAATTAACAAAAAATTAAGAATAGTATCTAGTGAGTCCCTTATAGCTCTAAAGTAAAATCTAAATTTTTCACAGTCTGTAAACACTTTGTTGACAAACAGTATATTCTTAAACAAATATAGCCACGTTTGCTTAAAAATATCGATAACTATTCCGATTTCTGATCGATAACAATGATAAGAATTCCATCGAAATTTTTTTTTAAACACATCACATTAGTGACTTTAATAGTTGTGTGTAGAGCAGGCACACACACAGATACAAACCATACATGTACATTTAATGCCTAGGGTTAAGGATAACTTTAAGGCCGAGAATTCACTACTAAAGCCTTTCTTTTGATTTCAAGAAAGTTCAAGTTTTTTGTTTTCTGGAATAGCTCCTAAATTAAATCATCTTTGTAATTATAATATTCTGTATCTTCAGCTAAAAACGGAGATAAGGCCGCTATATGTTATTCGCTTTCGGAGGCGATATGCTCCGTAGACGAAGACGATAAGCACACGGACCAAATCGAACTATTTCTTAAGCAAGCCAAGGAGAGTATTAATCTTAATACGGATTTCAGTGTCAACTGCGGACGTGGCGCTGGCGGCCTGAGTGCTGTGAGCACGGTCAAAATGGACGACCTGGCAATGACGAATGCCGAATCGGAGCGTTTGAGTCACAGTCCACCAGCTAATTATGCAATGGAACTGGATGTGGGCATTGTCGATTATATAGCCGAGGTGCTAGCCAGCGATGTGCTGACGACAAACATAGGGAAACAGGCGCTTAAAGTGCTCTACAATTATTTGAAATTCAACAAGAATTGGCTGCTGGAACAGTTAGGAACGAGCGATAACGAACCAAGTCCATTTCAAGGCGTGTTGGGTCAAAACATCAGGGATGGTATAACCCCAGTGCTGAAGTCCATGTTTTTTATTGGCAACACGCCATTTGATCAACTGCTAACTGGCTCCTTAAAGATTGATTATGTAAACTGTCTGCAAATGCCGCTCTCTTTGAATCCGGAGCGAGCCTGGTTGCATGTTATGCGTCGCTGTGACTTTCAAGCAGATGCCAAACTGTCGTTGCCTGAGGTTGCCATGGTGGCTGGCATAACCAAGATAATGAGACGGCGAAGAGACCACGCCAAATAGGTGATCTTAAGTCATAAACATTACCAAATGTAACAGGTGAAAACGTTGCAGTCGGTCGCAACCGCCTGCGGAATACCCTGATACCAGTATTAACAAGTAAGAAAGCTCTAGTCGAGAAATTCCGACTAGACGATACCCTGATCCCTATACTTTACGCGTACAATTTCACTGATTGTCATTATTTTGTTCATTATTTCAAATGCCATCTTAAAGTTTTCAAAATTCAAGATTTTGTTGTTATCGATTACATGTGTATATCGAAAACGGGATGAGTTATCGAAAACCGAACAAACTTGTACTGCCTAGGGATTAGGCGAGCTTAAGTTCCAAATCTGGAGTCTCTAGTTCTTATAGTCTCTGAGATCGACGCGTTCATACATACAGACAGACGGACGGACAGACGGACATGGCTATATCAACTCGGCTGTTGATGCTGATCAAGAATATATATACTTTATGGGGTCAAAGATGCTTCCTTCTGCCCGTTACATACTTTTGCAAAAAACCATTATACCCTTTTTCCCCATTTTTAATGGGATCAGGGTATAAAAACATGTAGTGTCTGGCTGCAAAATTGGTTATGGGGCGGCAGGGGTGGATGTGTCATACTTGTTCTAGAGCTTTGGAGACATCGCCAGATAACTTGTCAAGTCGTCACCTATCTTGGTACCAACTTTAGACAAAAACTTGTAATAGATTTGGGCGATTTGGATTCCACACGTTGGGCGGAAGCGATTAATGTGGTTTCAAAATTTTTGATGCGATTTTTTTAGGGACGCCAAAAGCTATTTTCTTATCAAATTTGGTAACTGTATCTCTAAGGATATAGAAAATATACAGCTGTATCAATTTTCAGTAGTCAATTTTATAAATTTTTCATCCTTTCAGTGAATGTAGCATCCCAATCACTTTATCTGAGCCACCCATTACAAAAATGTATGCAACGTTTCCAGTAAAGCTTTAAGGGGTCCAAAAAATTTGCGGACAGCATGACGGACATTGCACACAACTAATATACTTATTACTTTCGGTATCAGAGTATAAAAACAAACCTAACAAATATGAAAAAAAAACTTTCAAGTACCTTAAAATCTTATATGGAAATCTAAAGAAAATGCATCGTGTTGTTGTTTGTTGGCTGCTTTTTTGCTATCAAGCCAATTAGCAACGCATACATACATGATACTGATCAAGAACATATCCACTTTATGGGGTCGGAGATGGTTCCTTCTGCCTGTTACATACTTTTGCACAAAACCATTGTAACCTTTTTACCCATTTTTAATGGGTTCAGGGTATAAAAATAATAAAGAGCGTAAAAACCGAAATTTTCAAATATCATGATTCTTCTTCTGTATTAAATTTTCCACCAAGTGCATTCTCAATTTGTATTCGGATAAGTGTTTTCTTTATTGTATCTTTAAATTTCATACTTAACATACAAATATTGTGGCTTACAATTTAATAGTTTGCTAAACATTAAAAACACACTCCAACACAACATACTAAAGGTCATATCCTATAACTTCTAAGTTTGTCATTAAAGCGTTTATATTAAAATAATCATTATTAGTTTTGATGTTGTTATACTCACTTGCAGTCTAATAGTTACTGGGTGTCGTGGTTTTTTCTCATTTTATAAATAGTTTGTAACTTTAAAAGTTCGCTTTTTATTGGGCTGATATCTTTATATATTTGATATAACATATATTATATTATATTACTTATTGTTGATTTACTTTAACGTGGTTTTCGCATAGAAAACATTGAGGTAGTTGCGTTTCCAATCCTTACCTTCAATTTTAAGAATGAGTTATAATATTAAGGTTTTTGGTTATACCTGATTAACACTTTATTTATTTTTTTTTATTAAATTACAACTCGTGCCTCAAGACGAATATTTTGGTATAAACTTTTTATCAATATGTACTCCAAAAACGTAACGACCAGCCTAATATATATATATATATGGTAAGGATCGAAAATGTGTGACAATTAAACAATATCTCAAGTTATTTACAGTGATAAATCGATTCTCATATTTTAAGCTATAACTAAGATACGTAAACAAGGCATAAACATTAACTAAAAATAGTTATGTTTTTTGTTTGCATACGTTACCCATGTTGTGTTGACAATAGGCAAGTATTACGTGTGTCGTTTAACCTTTTTATTTACATTGGCGCCTAACTTAAGACCAGTAGTATTTCGTTTGAGGTCTTCGAGGAATTGAGTTCGTCATACAATAATGTTGCGTTGCGTACAAATTTAAAGATACTTCATCGATATTTTTGGTTAAGTTTCTGATAGCGGCAGCTAAAAACAACTAATTCAAAAATAAAACTCATGGTGGAGTCAAACTGTTTTATTAAAAATTATAAATTATAATATAAATTTTTCATTTAAATATTTGTAATAAAACAATTTAATTCAAAGGACGTTGAACAAAGAGGAAAACAGTCGTTGGATAACATCTAAAAAATTTTAATATAGTTGTGAGCAAATAAGAGCTGCGTTTTTAACACAACCTAATGCCAGTGTAAATTTAGCCGCTATCATAAATGTATCTATGTAAGGATGCCATTGTTAACGCAAACGTTTGTATAGTGTAGATATTCATGTGTACATTGGGGTCGTGGTAAATTAAATTTTTTGTGCCGCCCCAATGCTTTTAAAAAAAAAAAAAAAACACTGGGACATATGCCTCAAAAATATCTTTGCTAATTTTTTTTGGTATAACGACTTTTATAAAAAATATCGAATTATATATTGAAAATCATTATTTTGAGATTGAGCAAGAAGGCTTCTGCTTAATTTAAACGTTGCATATCTACGAAACCGATATCAATAGAAATTTCACAGCTTGTCATTATTTTATCTAATGTTTCAAAAATTTTGTTGTTATCGATCATATGTGTTTATCGAAAACGGGAAAAGTTATCGAAAATTTAAAACAAACTTGTACTGCCTAGGGATTAGACGAGCTTATGTTTCAAATCTGCAGTATGTAGCTCTTATAGTCTCTAAGGTCGACGCGTTTATACATACACACAGACGGACGGACGGACATTGACCATTTTACTTCTTTTACCCATTTTCAATAGGTTCAGAGTATCAAAATTATTTACAATGAAATATTTTCAGATTTATTAGTTAAACTAAAGAATTTTAGTACATAACTTAATAAAATGTTGAAAAAATTTTCGTCATTAAAGCTCATGTCTTAGATTTTATTATACCAAAAAATTAACTATGAACGTTATAAGGAAAAAATAGGGAGCTTTTTAGAGGGCGGCACAAGAAATTAAAGTTTTAACGCTCACCCTAATGCAAATATTTATGTATTACGCATCAACAGTTCATTCTGTTTTGAAATCTTAAAATAAATCGCCTAAAATTAAGAAATAGCACAATAATTAAATAAAATCAAAATAATTAGTAAATAATTGGCGTATCGAAAACCGGTTGTTCAGTATGTGAAGGGGTCAATAAATCAATTTATTTGGCAAGGATTTGTTTTCATCAAGTTAACATGCATTTATGAGCACATTTTCAGCAAGGTTCATCAAAGAGATTCATACAAGTCTGCTTACTCCTTGCAGTATGCATGTATGTAATATGTACATAATAGCAGCTGGTGCTTAATGCCTTTTAAAGTCTTATGGTTGTGTTGACTAGAAATTGGAAGTTCATCAGTAAGCTGATTTTCAAGTGTGTTTGATTTAAGGATCAACTGTAACATAAATAAACAATTTTTAGTGGCCCCCATCACATGCCGTAACAAGGCATAAAACGGTGTACATTATTATCACTTGCTCTTCTTAAAATTTAGGAGTATCATTGGGATTATTTTGCGATTAATTCTGGCTTAGTTTACTCGAACTTTGTTTTACTGTTTTTATATTAAACTTACACAAAAATAATCATCATGATAGAGGGGGATTGAGGAAATTGCACAAATCTCTAAACAGTTTTCTTTACCGACCATTCTGTGACAGACGCTTTGGCTTTTCGCCGTCAATGTGGACGTCTGTCAATGACGTTCCAAGCATTGGCACTGCATTACTTTTAACACACATTAAAAGAATTTTCTTCCATGGCATTGACTACAACGACCCGCATCCGCGCGTCTACTGCTTCCTTAAAGTGCCCCTACTAAACGCCAAATAGCTACAAACAACATAAATATTGGGTGTTTTAGTAGAACGAACTGCACCAAGCATCGGCTGCTGTGGGGCTTAGCATTCCAGTTATAATATTAGCATGATGCGATTGAACGGCGCCACTCGCCACAGACGGAGGCGATGCCGTGTGATTCGAATTTGAGTTGGGCAAGCATTGGAAGCAGTAGTTGGCGCCATAATTACTATCCCAAAATTGCTGGCCCTTGCATTGGAACCGCACGGCAAACTCCAAACGTTGTCCAACATGCAGTGAATTGCCGAAGAGGACAAACGTAAACTTATCGGAGAAGCCATCACACGAGTTCTCCACATAGTTGGCCTGCAGATCTGCATAGCTGCGCCAGCAGTCTAGTGTATAGCGCACATGGACTGACTTATGAAAATCTAGATTGCGTACACGCACCGATCCAGATATGGTCTGATTGATGCTATCGGTAACGGCGGCATTCTCCAGCGAAACCTGTTTTTCGCGCACAGCGTCGAGGAATGATGGCAGACCGCCTGGCTGCTGAAACAGCGGCATCAAAAGCTTGTCCGACCTCGGGCCTAGCTGAAGCGGTGGCTCTGACTCTAGTACCTCCAGATCCTCAAATGCTGACTTGGGTATGGTTGGTATTTCGTCGAGGAAGGTTTTTATGTCCGCCAAGTCGAGGCCAAGCACATCGGCGAACCGTACAATCTTCTTACGTCCAGGAGTTCCAGGCGGCGTTTTGCCCGTTTTTAGCGAAGAACACCTCCGCACACGCTGAGGCCGACAATCATCCTCGTCGTCAGTGATATCGATGCCATGAATATGAGATGTCTTTTCCGCAAATGATATAGTCTCAAATGTATTCTGTTTGGCCTGGACTTGTTTTTCATCTATATCTAGACTTGTAGTGCTTTCTGCGCACTTGTCCACCTCATCAGTTCCGTATTTTGGCACTATTTGCTCCTGCTCGATTGCAGCTGTTAGTAGCATCGATTCATCTTCTATTTGGAGCAGCTGCTCTATGTGACCATTGAGCATTATTGGCGAATGCTCTTCAGGATTATTGCCTTTTTGATTTTGACATACGATTTTCTTTGAACTTTTGATGCTATCGCTGTGCTTCTGCAACTCACTTAGTATTTTTGACTGCAACAATGTCTCATCCTGGCTGTCTTTCGTCGGTTTCAGTTTTATGAACTGTTTTACATGTTCCTGATCCTCTACTATCTGATCACCATTTGTCATAAGTTTTTGAGTACCATTTATTTCCAGTCCGAAATCGCTCACCAGTTCTTCTGGCTCCGTTTCAGAATATTTTCTGTTCTCTGGCTGCGGTTGTAAAGTGATCATCATCAGTTCATTAGGCACATTGTTGCTACTAATGCTTCTGCCAGCCGCCGCATCCAAATAAGGACAATCGGTGCTGCTGTGACTACTGGCAGCTGAGGCACAGGCATAGCCCGACTCGGCTGTGGAGTTATGCGGCGTATTTGAAGCGGTTTCTATAAGACGCAGGTACTCGCACTCATCCACGGGACTGCCTGGCGACTCCAGTTCGCAGTCAAAGTCGAAGAAAGAGTCAGACTCATGACGCAGCGGTTGTAGATCTGTTACTGTCGGTTCCGCTTCATGTGCATTCACCCATGTATTTGTATTTTTTCCGTTTATAATATGATCATCCTCTGCATTGAGGACTTCCTCGTTTCCCTGCATTTGAAAAAGAAAAAAAAAAAAAAACGATTACAAATTTTGTTTGTTATATTTGTCTTTATATTTAATCTTTAAGATTGTTTTTTATATTCAGTGCCATCTGACCTCGCTATGCTCTCTTCAGCATCAAAATTTCGTAAACACGATTTTGTACTGTCTTTGAAAATAAATTATATAACATGATAAAGCAACAACAAAGGGTCATTCCGAGTTTTTCGATGTTCAAATGCGTGTCGAGGTGTTTACATAGTAGTATTTTAAGTGGCGTATTTAAAATATTCTTCCTTGCCAGAGTCGTCTGGCTTCATGGTCTTTGCGCCCGGTCTCCAATTAACCGGACAAACCTCACCAAACTCATCGGCAAATTGAAAGGCCTGAACCAACCGCAGAGACTCCTCCACACTGCGACCCACTCCTAAATCATTGACTGAAATATGTCGCACGATGCCGAGGCGATCGATTATATACATCCCACGATGGGCAAGGCCTGTTGTTTGGTCCAGCATTTCATAGTCGCGAGAAATTTTCAACGACTTGTCTGCCATTAGGGGTATGTCCATCTCGCCCAATCCACCTGATCTGCGTGGCTGCATCATCCAAGCGGAGTGAGCAAAATGACTGTCTGTCGAACAACCTATGATCTCGCAGCCCACATTTCGGAACTCTTGGGCGCGATCGCTAAACGCCTGTAGCTCTGTTGGACAGACATATGAAAAGTTTGCCGGATAAAAAAGCAGTAAGACGTATCTGCCGCGATACTCGTGCAGTGTCATTGTTCTATAGGTACCGACGGATGTCACTGCCATTGTACTAATTTCAGGAGCCTGTTTTCGTAGTAAGTTCATTTTTTGGTATTTTTTCAATCTTTTACTGTGCTGTGTATTATTTGAACTCAGAAAATGTACTGAATATTTATAATATGTAGTAAATACAAATCTAAAAACTAAGACGTTTGCTCGGATCCCAAAAAAAGTCTTGTGATGTCCGGCGGAGTAAACAAACTAGTAATTCTTACTAATTTTGGGAAAAATTGAAAAAGTTGCATCGCGTTCTCTTAAATATGTTAACATTCAGAATTCTGAATTCCAGTATTGGCTTTATTTTAATACCCAAATCCCATTAAAAATGGGGAAAAAAATGGTTTTTTGCAAAAATATGTAACAGGCAGAAGGAAGCATCTCCGAACTCATAAAGTATATATATTCTTGATCAGCATCAACAGCCGAGTCGATATAGCCATGTCCGTCTGTCCGTCCGTCCGTCTGTATGTATGAACGCGTCGATCTCAGAGACTATAATAGCTAGAGACTCCAGATTTGGAACTTAAGCTCGCCCAATCCCTAGGCAGTACAAGTTTGTTTTCGGTTTTCGATAACTCATCCCGTTTCTGATATACACATGGGATCGATTACAACAAAATCTTGAATATGGAAAACTTTGAGACGCCGTTTGAAACATTAGGCAAAATAATGACAATCTGTGAAAATTTTATTGAAATCGGTTGAGAAACACCGGAGATATGAAACATTGAAGTTGAGTATGCAGTATGTGCGTACATACACTTGCAAGCACTGACTGTACGCGTAAAATACAGGGCTCAGGGAAATATCGTCTAGTCGGGATTTCTCGACTAGAGCCTTCTTACTTGTTTATGTAAAGGGTTTATTGGCTTTGTGCAAATGTATGATCATCATCAACAGTCAACTCGATTGTCAGTCTGTCTATCGTCCGTCCGTCCGTCTGTCCTTATGTGTAAATGCGTCAATCCCAAAAACTGTTAAAGATGGAGTCTCCAGATTAAGTATAAGATCTCTTAAACCATAGGTGAAACAAGTTTGTTTCAAATAATCGATTACTATTATCGATTTTGATATACTGCTATTACCGAGAACACTAAAATCTTGAATTTGAAATAGCTGAACGTGTTTTAGAAATAATAGACAATATTATAAAAACCTGTGAAAAATGCATCAAAAAATTCATCCGACAGACATGATAAAGGGAAAATGGAATGACTGGCTGGTGCTGTGAAGTTATTGGGGAAAAAAATATATTCTATGTAAGCAGAGGTGAATTTCTCAGTTAAAAAACAAAAATCCAAAAATTGTTTGGGTCTATCACCTGTGTTCCCAAGGTGCGCAGTTTGGAAGACAAACTTCTTGCAAATGCCTCGGCCCGGCCACGGCATGATGACATTCCTATGCTTGGTATTATTGAGACAATGCTGCAGGGAAGCCTGTTGTCCGGTGTGGTACTAAGTGTCTGTGGTATTTCTTTGGCCTCATTCATTTACGTCACTTCAAATTAATAAGAACGGGAGGGTGCTGCAACGATGCTGCAAAATATTCAATCAGATCATCACCTTTTTATTAACTATGGCTAGAAAAAAGTTTACAAAGATTTTATAAGGAAAAAAAAAAATTTACCTAAAGTGTACGTCTTGTCAATTATTGGGTTGCATATAATTAATTTCTATACTACTTTGACTAGGTTTATGTGTGGTCTGGAAAGCCGATGAAAGCGATTATTGTTAATCGTGAAAAACTATATATGTCCTACACCCCTACAGCCAGAGTTACCAAATTTAGTAAAAAGATAGCTTCCTTGATACCACACGAACCCATTTCGCATATACCTTTCACACTTTTTGTGCTAGACTTACCAAATTAACTCAAAAGATGATAGCTCGTGACGTTTCTCAATTCAGTTTCGGAAACGATTATATCTTTGACAGTTTTTAATTTTTTAATATATTTTGGTGACGAGATTGCTGGTAAAGTCTCATTACACCGTGAAATCATTGAAAATGGGTAATAAGGGTGTAAAGGTTTTGTGCAAAAGTATGTAACAGGCAGAAGCATCTCCGACCCCATAAAGTATATATATTCATGATCAGCCACACACGAGTCGTTATAGCCGTCTGCCCGTCTGCATGTATGATCGCGTCGATCATAGACTATGAGAGCTAGAGGCTAGACAATATAAATTTGTTTCAAATTATCGATAACTCTCCGTTTTCAATATACACATGCGATCATTAAAAAAAAACCTTTAATCTTGGAAATCAGTCATGTGTGATTGATTGTACGCCTTATTTATAGTGTTCAGGGTAGCTTCTAGTCGGGATTTTTCGACATCTTACTTGTTTTTAAACTGGAAATACCAATAATTTTTACAGTTTTTAGGCTAGAGAAACTTTCAAACTTCCTCAAAGTTCTGCATTAAACAAAGACTACAAAATACATTTTCACTTTTCTAAAGGAGAGACTTCAAAATATATTTGCTGCAAATCCGACGCTGCGAACAATTCAGCTATCAAATTTATGGGTATTATTAAAAAATATATTTGTACCCAGAAAGGCAAGCACCGCCGCCATTTGCAGCTTCCTTTTTAAAATTAAACTTTAAATATTCATTGACCTTGATTATCTTAATTTAACTAGAGATAAAAAATAAGTCACAATATATAAATCGGATAGAAGTAGAGACAATGCAACAGAAAATAAGGAAAACGAAAATAGTGCAGAAAAAATTTAATTTATAAATTTTTTTTCCGCTTATTAGTTTGGTTTTTAAATACAGTTTTCATAGCTAAAATACAGTTTTCTAAGTGGTTTTAAAAAAATTTAGCTATATTGCTCTAAAATTTCTTTAAAACTTTACATATTTTGTTGAATGCGTGTGGATTTTTTCTATTGTTATCTTTTTATTAACAACGGTAGATGGCAGGCGTGTATAATACAGCCACACAAAATAAATCAGTTAAGGATGCTCTAGTCGAGAATTCCCGACCAGACGATACCCTGAACCCAATACTTAACGCGTAAAGTCAGTGCCTGCAAGGATGTGTGTGTGTGTGTGTGTGTGTGTGTGTGTGTGTGTATGCGCATACTGTATACTTGACTAACTTCAGTGTTCCATATCTCCGGTGTTTCTCAACATATTTCAATACAAATTTCACAGATTGTCAATGTTTCGTCTAATGGTATAAAGGATATCTCGAGTTTGTTAAATTCAATTTTTGTTGTTATCGATCAGATGTGTATAACAGAAACAGGAAAAGTTATCGAAAAATTCAAACAAACTTGAACTGCCTAGGGATTAGGCGAGCTTTACTTCCAAATCTGAAGTCTCTATCTGATATTGACGCGTTCATACATACAGACAAACAGAAGGACGCGCAAACGGACATGGCTATACCAATATACATTTCAAAAGCGTGTTTAATATACGTCATAAAAACTGTGGGGCATAAAAGAAAGCATATTTGTTTAATTTTCGGCATGCCGAAGATAGCTTCCATACTTTTGATACTAGTCAAACTGTCAACTGTTAAAATTTTGGAGCTGAAATCATTATGTATACTCAGAACGCTAAATTATTATTTAAATATATCATGCAAGCTTTGGCTTTCATGAATTTAAATTCAGCGACTCCAAAAGCATGACAACGACAATATAGCAACTTGATTTTTATTTTGATAAAAAAAATAAACTTTACAGAGCAATCATTATTTCATGAGATTTATTTTTTGCTTAAAAATATTGATTATTGTTTGAGTTGTAATGAACAACTTAAATTACTCAGTAACTTAATAAGCAAATTAATGAAACTTAAAAATTTGAAATCATGTTGAGAACGCATCAATAATTCTCAAAGCTAAAAATATATCGGAATTTTTCTTTCTGTCAAAAACAATAAATTTTTGCATTCCCTTGTGATAAGGCCAAAATAGCTATTGTATTTGGTTGGAGAATAGAACGCACAAAAAAATGACGAAATCATCAAAAAATGTATGTAAATCTCACAATAAGAATAAAATTTTTAAAATTGGTGAATAATGGGATATTTGTGTTTTTTGGCTGTTTCCCTTTTTTGTACCCGGCACTTTTAAGTCGAAATTTTGCAGCAACTGCCTGAGAATACATTTCTTTCGTCTCTGTCCCTTCTGCACACTGCTAAAATAAAATTGTTTTTGGACCATGGCCAATAGCCTTAATGCGTTTTGGGTGGCAGCAGATGACGCGCAACATACAAAAAAAAAATTTGTAGTTAGAAAGAGTGAAGTGCAAGAGAGAAGGGAAAGAGAAAAATAAGCCAGAAAGCGAAATTTGTTATGACTACACTTGCAAAAAAACAAGAAGACGGCTCTAGTCGAGAAGTCCCGACTAGACGATACCCTGAACCCTGTACTTAACGCGTATAGTCAGTGCTTTTATGTGTGTGTGTATACGCGCATACTGCATACTTAAATTCAATGTTCCATATCTTCGGTGTCTCTTAACCGATTTTAATAAAAAATTTCACAGATTGTCATGATTTTGTTTAATAATTCAAATGCCATCTCAAAGTTTTCCAATTTCAAGATTTTGTTGTTATAGATCCCATGTGTATATCGAAAACGGGAAGAGTTATCAAAAATCGGAAACAAACTTGTACTGCCTAGGGATTAGGCGAGCTTAAGTTCCAAATATGGAGTATCTAGCTCTTATAGTCTCTGAGATCGGTTTGCTCATACATACGGACAGACGGACATGGCTATATCGACTTGGCTGTTGTTGCTGATCAAGAATATACATACTTTATGGGGTCGGATATGCTTCCTTCTGCCTGTTACATACTTTTGCTTAAAACCATTATACCCTTTTTCCCCATTTTTAATGGGTTCAGGGTATAAAAATATATACTTTTTACTCACAAAAGTTTCATTTTTACCTCCAGAAATTTCATTTTTACCCCGGTTCCCCGACCGCTGCTTTAGAGGATGTAAAAAAGTAGTAAAAAGTAAAAGTCACCACTATTTTTATTTCGGTGAAATAAACAACATGTTTATAAACGCAAAGACATTGGTTTGTTTCATCCACATTTGAGTTATTAAGAATTAGAAGCCATGGTTTAATGAAGCACATGTATAAAATAGTAATCGTAATCAGAGTTTGTATGTATACAAAAAAAATCACTGCTTAGATGCTTTCAACCAATGCGACGTTTTTTTTTGTTTTATGAATTATGCGAAACAATTCTTTTTAATATATAAACAAGTATAGATTTAACAGAGTCGGCACATACTAGTTCGCGTTCACCTGCCACTAACGTGACTTTAAGGTTGCGGGTGTGCTGTTGATTATGCAGCGCTTTCGTTTTGATTATAGGGGTTGATAAAGTTTTCAATTTTATTTTTAGCAGTCATTTGCAAACAGAGCGTAGTTTATGACCTGACTTATATCGAATAAAAATTCCTCTCTTACTTGCACTAACAGTCGCCTAATTGTTTGGTTATCCGTTCCCAAAATGTTGTTGGAGACATTAACTTTAAAAATAATAGCAGTATACGTTCTCAACACAAAGTTCACGAACTCGAGCTGCAGCACGCATGTATTCAGCACGTTCTCTGTTCCGAGCATGCACTGAAATACGCTTTCTTTTTTTTGTTTGCATTAAACGAACTTGTGCTGTTTGATAAGGCAGCTAAATTGAAACGCAGCAAATCGCACCGGCAGCGTCTGTTCTATCACTGCGATCAATTGTGTTGTCTCTGTCTACTCAGAGTATCTGTATCTCTATTTGTGGTAGTGTAAGTTTGTACATACATACATCCATACATACTTATATACAGACAACTGCATTGGCAGAAGAAGTAGCAGCAGCGACAAATACGACCCTCAGCCATACCGATATTCGCTGGCATTGCCATTAACATCCGCTTGCATAGAGATATGCTCGTGATAAGCGGCATCGCGACGCTTCATAGTCTACCAGGGTAAAGAAAAAGTTTTGTTTTTATACCCTGATCCCATTAAAAATGGGAAAAAGGGTATAATGGTTTTGTGCAAAAGTATGTAACAGGCAGAAGGAAGCATCTCCGACCTTATAAAGTATATATATTTTTGATCAGCATCAACAGTCGAGTCGATATTGCCATGTCCGTCTGTCTGTATGTATGAACGCGTCGATCTCAGAGACTATAAAACTTGACTATAACAAAATCTTGAATTTGGAAAACTTTGAGATGGCATTTGAAATAATGAACAAAATAATGACGACCTGTGAAATTTTTATTAAAATCGGTTAAGAACCAACGGAGATATGGAGCATTGAATTTGAGTAAGCAGTATGCAGTATGCGCGTACACACACGCACTGACTGTACGCGTAAAATATAGGGATCAGGGTATCGTTTAGTCGGGATTTCTCGACTAGAGCCTTCTTACTTGTTTTTTAAGATTTTTAAGGTTTTGAACTCGAAAACTGAAAGAGTAGGACATAGTCTTTGTTTTTCGAGCCCTAAGACCATAACAACAAAATACCTTAACAACATACGATTTCTTGCACTCATTAATATAACAATATATATAATATATATAAATTCATATACAAGGCAGTGTGGCCGATTTTACGTTAAGCATTTTTAACGAGTAAGAACGCTTTAGTTGAGAAATCTCGACTAGATGATACCCTGAACCCTATACCTTACGCGTACAGTCAGTGCTTCAATATTTGCACACACTTATTTTAAACTAAACCTAACTTCAATGTTGCATATCTCCGGTGTTTCTTAACCGATTTCAACAAAAATTTCACAGATTGTAATTATTTTGTCTAATGTTTCAAACGTCGTCTCAAAATTTTCCAAATTCAAGATTTTTTTGTAATTGATCTCATGTATATATCGGCAAGGGGAAGTTATTGAAAATAGAAAACAAACTTGTACTGCCTATGGATTAGGCGAGCTTAAGTTCCAAATCTGAAGTCTCTAGCTCTTATTATTGGACTTAGATGTACTAACTGACAGTACATTCAAGTGGCCTATCGATACCAAGCACCGGCTTGTTAAGGAGCGGCCCCAAGCACAAAGCGACCCACCTCCCGCCCATACGACCGAGGGGCGCACCGCGTAACGTGCGATCATACGATGATCGCGAACATGCAGACAAATGACATAACACAATTTTGTTTAGTAAGCATTCAGAAGTGGTACTATGTATCAATTGGGAAAGATCGTTATATAATGAACATAAGATCCGAAAATCGTTATGGTTAGCATAGTTAGAATAGCAAGCATGCAGTGCTATAGGTAAAAAATTTCTACTACTTCTAATGGGTACTGCAAAGTTAATTTGGTTGATAAGTATGGGGAAATCTATTTCACCATTTATTAGTTTGTGAACAAAGGTTATTGCTAGCATAGTTCTACGATTATTAAGAGAGGGAAGATTTATTAGTAACAGTCTACTGTGTTAAGCAGGTAAATTAATATTATTATCCCAGTTAAGACCCCGAAGTTCAAAGATTACAAATTGTTTTTGCACCGATTTTATTTTATCCTCATGAATCCTGTATTTGGGATACCATATACAAGATCCATATTCGAGATTCGGGCGGACAAGAGACACATAAAGAGTTTTTGTTAAGTAGGGGTCGTTGAATTCCCTCGACCAGCGCTTAATGAACCCAAAAGCACTTAATGCTCGATTTGTGATTGAAGCAATATGCTTTTCAAACTTAAGCTTTGGGTCCATTAAGATACCCAAATCCTCAACCAAATCAATCCGATCCAATGGTAGGTTATCCAAAAGATAGATATTAAAAAAAGGCATTCGCCTATAAAAAGACATAACTTTGCATTTACTGCAATTGAGATGCCGTAAATTTACTCTGCACCAAGTTTAAAAATTGTCTAAGTCACTTTGCAGTCTATGACCAGACAGAAGACTTGCAGCTGACATGCATAATTTTACATCATCAGCATACATTAGTACCCGAGAATGATTAATAACAGACGGAAGGTCGTTTATGAACAGTGTAAATAATAACGGTCCAAGGTGACTTCCTTGTGGAACACCAGAAGTGACCTGCACCGCTTTAGAAACTGAGCCATTAAAATAGACTCTCTGAGTTCTAAAAGTTAAATAATCTTGAATCCAAAGAATATGATTATTGGGAAAGCACAAAAAATTAAGTTTATAAATTAAAAGGAGGTGATTTACAGCCTTACTGAAATCAGTGTAAATAACAATAAGCACAAAGCTTGGTATTCCATCAGGTCCTGGAGAAAATGTGGGCTTAATAACCTGAAGATCACAATGTAGTGAGCTCTCTGTGATTTCCGGTATGAAGATGCACTTTGAGGCATTAAGCTGATAGGGGTAAGGCATGACGACTGGTTGAAAACAAGGGCTATAGGTCGTTTGATGAATTGGCTTTCATTTCATCAAAGAATATGTTAGATGGAAGAATCGATGTCTTGCGTTTCGCATTAACGAAATCAAAAAACCGTTTAGGATCCTGCTGAAACTGTAATCTACACCTAGTCAGGCAATTCCTGTAACATTGGTTATTGAGGACTGAAAAGTTGGAACGAGCAATCAAGTATGCAGAACAAGCTAACGGAGAGCTTGATTTTCTGAAACTCTTGTAGAGTTTCGATTTACGGTTTTTTAGAATTGTCAACTCTCTGGTTTGTTTGACCTGTTTGGAGTTTCATAAGGGACACACAAATCAAGTAAAGAATTTAAAGTATTATAAAAAATACTGATTGCCACGTCCAAATTTTCAGACCCGTAGAGGGTAGACCAGTCAGTCAGGGCCAACAGCCGAGTAAGTTTTGCAAAATCGGTTTTCCGAAATTGACGTACTCGGCTTAAACGATTTCTACTGGGGCATAGTACCCGGTAGGGTAAAG
This sequence comes from Scaptomyza cyrtandrae, assembly GCA_035044605.1. Taxonomy (NCBI): domain Eukaryota; kingdom Metazoa; phylum Arthropoda; class Insecta; order Diptera; family Drosophilidae; genus Scaptomyza; species Scaptomyza cyrtandrae. The sequence continues at coordinate 768,337 of JAWNNS010000483.1, read as the reverse complement.
TGATCGACACCTCCAACGTTGGATGGTATAAATCTTCTGGATAAGATATGAGTTGTGATCGGGTAATGAATGAGGAGGATGGATCCAAAACAAAAACGATATCAAGCAATCTGCTAAGAGAATTTGGGATATCATTTATTTGACTCAATGATATCGCAAGTAAATTAATCAAGAATTCATTTTGTGCCGAGGGGGTCAGGGCGCCAGAGTTGGGACAAGAAATCCAAGTAATTTCAGCAACATTGAAATCACTAAGAACTACAACGAGATCGCGATCGGAAAGCATGCAAGAAACGGACAGTATAGCAGACAAATGAGCATCGTAAACAGAGTTATCAGAGGAAGAGGGTATGTACGAGCAAATAACAAAAATACCAACACCATTAAAATACAACTTAACAGCAAAAAATTCTATATCTATAGAACCACCTACTATTACTGCCTCCGAAGAATAGTTAAAGCAATAAGTGTACCTCCGCCACGTCGAAGCGTACGGTCTTTTCTATAGATACAGTATCTGTTAGATACAACTTCAGAACTAAGAATGTCGTGCCTTAACCAAGTTTCAGTTAAGGCAATGACATGAAAAGGAAAAGCAAGATATAAACTACTAAGTTTACTACAAAGACCTCTTACATTCTGATAGCGAAGTAGGAGGGAAGTTGTTAGTTTTTTGAACTATCAGAAACGGAAAAAGTTTTAGGCCGATTTTTCTTTCTGGCAGTATATTCGTTTACTATTATGTGCTCAGGCCAAAATTCTTTGCAACATATAGAGCTGAAATCTTGACTCGAAACACTGATTTTAAATGACGAAATGTTCCTAGTGTAGTTGAAATTGAACTTTTCCACCGTGAAATCGGCTTTTGATTTGGCCTTAATATAGACCTTGACATCATCTGATGTTAAATCAGGAGGAAGCCTTAAAACAAATATTTGTTTTTTTTGGTGGAACAGCAACAAATTTTCTGATTATATCTTCAACCGATGATATATTTTCAGCAAAAGGAATATTTGGCTCTTTGGATATATTTTCTGTTGTGTTGTTGAACTACGTCAACACTACTCTCCACCAAAGAAACCGAAGGACCAAGATTAGATGAAACAACATCCATGGGTATTATATTGTTTTCATCTGACAGCTCGTTTGTTTTAGGGGCTGGGGCAGAAGATCTATTTATTAAGTTATTTTTATTTTTAATTTTGTTTTTGAGCTCTAGAGCGTTTGGGGGATTGTCAGACATGACAGGACCAGATGACTGCCCAACATTGGCTTTTTTGCGCTTTGGAGAATCATTCAAGAGATTTTTCTCATTGAAGTTTCTCTGCAGTGTTGAGAAGTTTTCACAGTTTTTCTTAACTGGCCGAAAACTCCATCAAGCTGTGCCTTCATAAAGCGTCTTTTTTCCTCTCCAAACAAGACCAACATGGCCACTCTGGATTTGTAGTGCCCATTAAATCAATGACTCGGCCGTTAAGGCCAGCACATTTTTCATGTGCGACATTTGGGCACATCCAGCAGCCAATAAAAGCCATCTTCGTATTAGCTCGAACTTGGCAGCCCTTGTACTCACAAAGACAATAACAGAAACAAAAACGTACCGGCACGAGCGTATAGTCTCTTAAATCGAGGTGTTCATCCATACGGACGGACGAACAGACGCAGGTGGCTAAATCGACTCGGCTGTTGATGCTGATCAAGAATATATATACTCTATGGCAGCAGTCGGGGAACCGGGGTAAATTACCCCAAATGGAGTAAAAGTGAAATTTCGGGGGGTAATGGTCATGATTAAGAAATATTTATTTTGAATTTAGTATTCTATTGACCTTTTTTTTTGCTCTTTGCCATGGGGTAATTCATTAAAAAGTATATGTTTAACATTTTCTATTCTATTGAACTTTTTTTTTTGCTCTTCACTATAATGTAACGTCAAGTTTGACTAAAATATTTGGGGTAATGATTCAAAAAGTTCCCCGACCGCTGCTCTATGGGGTCTGAGATGCTTTCTTCTGCCTGTTACATACTTTTGCACAAACCTTTTTACCCATTTTTAATGGGTTCAGGGTATAAAAAAAGCTTGACTTTTGAATGCAATTTTTTCAGTGTGTTAAACTTTCCTTTTTGGTAACCGTCACTATAATTACCTACAACATTTTAAAGCTGCAGATATTCATTATCATTGTCCCTTTGGAATTTGTCAAATATCTTTTTCCTTTTAAAAGTTAAGATTTTCGCAATGCTAACTTAGCGATTCCGGCCAATGTGCGACGTCGACTTTCTATCGATAAAAAAAATCACATACGGTTTGCCACTTAAGGGTACTGTGTATAAAAACATCTACTTCGAAATAAAGGGTGTTTCAAATGGCGCGGGTAGATTTCGGCGGCACGTGGCGGCCATTTTGTTTTAACTACAGCTGTTCAATATTTTTTTTATTATTAAGTTGCTCATGCGAAATCATCATGGAAAGTTACACGATTGAACAGCACGTACAAATGATAAGACTTTATTATCAAAATGGGTGTTCGTTAACACAAACGTTGCGCGCATTGCGCCCATTTTACGGTAGACGTGGTGGCCCTTCTCAGTCGACTCTTCAACGTTTGGTGGCCAAAATTCAGACCACCGGTTCAGTGAACAATCAGCCAATACCCGTACGTTAAAGGAAAGCAAGATCGGCCGAGAACATTCATCGCCGTGCACAAGAACTCGGTCTTTCGAAGACTTCAACTTAACGAATTTTGCGTCGGGACTTGGGCCTACACCCGTACAAGATCCAACTGACCCAGGAGCTCAAAGTTGATGAGCATAGACAACGCCGTTTGTTCGCTGACTGGGTTTCGAATCGTTTGGAAGAGGACCCCAATTTTGGCCGAAAAATCATTTTTAGTGACGAGGCGCATTTTTGGATGAATGGTTACGTTAACAAGCAGAATTGCCGTATATGGGCAACACTGAACAAGTGATAATGCATCCTTAAAAAGTCGATGCAAATAAACCGCAGTCGACTGATTCCCTAAAGGTGAACATAACACAGGCCATCGGTCAAATTCAACCCGATCTATGCAGAAGAGTCATTGAAATTTGGACCACTCGGATTCGTGCCACCCAAAGAAGCCGAGGCGGGCATTTGAATGATGTCATATTCCATAATTAATGGCATACATGGGCCTTTCAAATAAAAAAAATTAGGTTAATACCTCAAAAACAGCTTGTTTTATTCCATTTCAACATCTACTCGCCCTGATTGAAAGACCCTATACAAAGAGAAAAAAAAAAAACTCGAGCAAGGAAGCTTTCTTCGGCATTACATTTGCAGAGCTTGTTTTTCATGTCAATATGTTTTTGAAGATCTTGCATTTGTATGGCAGCTACATGATATAGTGATCCAAACTGTCCGATTTTGACATGAAGACCTTGACCAATGTTTAGCTCGATAGCTTAAAACTAAAAGATTAGTTTTCATAGGCAGACATGGCAATACCGACTTAGCTCGCACTTCTGCTAAAGAGTATATATAAGTCGGATATACATTTTTAAACGTTACACATTTTACGGCAAAGCTAACATACAATTTTTAAGTGTATAAAAATACAAGGGCTACAAAAAATAAGTGATATATGATATATATATATTGTATATAAACAAATTAATAATTATGGTCAGAAGGATCAATGAATATCCAATTTGTTTTGACCAGAACGCTTGCCAATGAGATAAACAATGATTGTGGAATCAATCTTGTGCTATGTCAAAATCCGCCATAATTAGTCGAGATACATCGTATTTGTGTGTGCCGAAGTTAGTGCGTGTTTGGTGTGGGTGTTTTCTTTGGTGAGTCAGCGCGTGTATTTTATTTAGATTTGTCTGACAAAAGCAAGCAGCGCTACAATAATTATAATAAGTAAGGAATCAATATTTGTAACAACTACTTATTTTTCATAATAAAATATTTTTTAAAGATTTTGCATTTGTAAGATTTCATATGATAGCTTAAAAGCTGAGGGTCTTGTTTGCATGATAAATAGACGGACATGGATCAGCTCGCGATGTTGATCAAGAAGATATATTTATACATTAATTGGTAACACATTTCATAACAAAATTAAGTTACACTTTAAGTGTACAGAAAAAGCAACGGCAATGTAAGAAACAATTGAATCGACGCCCATATAAATATATAGACATATTTGTATATGAGTAGAATCCATTTTTTAACACCCTGAACTCATTGAAAATGGGTAAACAAGCCATAATGGTTCTTTGCAAATGTATATAACAGGCAGTAGGAAGCATCTATATAAAGTATATTTACTCATCATCAGCATCAACAGCCGAGTTGATATTGCCATGTCCGTCTTTTATTTGTCTGTCGTTATGTATAAACGCGTCAATCTCAAAAACGATGAGAGCTACAGACTCAAGATTTGGAGCATAAGGTCGTCTTAGCCCGATAAATCTTCTTGTGTATGATATACACACGTGATTGATAACAAAAATTTAGTTTGGCAAACTTTCAGACGTCGTTTGGAAAGCTAGGCAAAATAATGACAACCTGTGAAATTTTAACCCTGTGCAAGAGACAAGGACAGCGATATCCACTAACATCTTGACATTTAAAGGTTTGGTGTAACTAAATAAATTCGACACTTTTTATACCCGATAAAAATGGGTAAAAAGGGTATAATGGAAGCATCTCCAACCCGAATACGAATCTTGATCAGCATCAACAACCGAGCCGATGTAGCCATGTCTGTCTGTCCGTATGTGTGTATGTCGATACGCGTCAAGGACTATAAAAGCTAGAGACTCCAGATTGGATCATAAGCTCGCCTTATCCCTAGGCAGTTCCAGTTTGTTTAAATTTTTAGAAAACTTTTCCCGTTTCCGATGTACACATGGAATCGATAACAACAAATTCTTGAATTTGAAAAACTTTGAGACGGCGTTTGAAACATTAGACGATATAATGAAAATCTGTGAAATTATTTATTAAAATCGGTTGAGAAACGCCGGAGATATGGAACCTTGAAGTTAAGTCAAGTATGCAAAATGCGCTTACACACAATCATACTTGCAAGCACTGACTGTATGCGTTAACTATAGCGTTCAGGGTATCGTCTAGTCGGGATTTCTCGACTAAAGCCTTCTTACTTGTTTTGTTATATAATCTCGTTTGCACTGGATCTTGAATGTAAACAAAAAATACTTAATCTTAAAGATAATTGCCTTTTTGTTTGCAAATTCCGTGGGCCACTTTACTTAAATCCAAAGTCCGTTTATAAATATTGGCTCAACTTTTTTTATACCTTGATCCCATTAAAAATAGGAAAAAAGGGTATAATGGTTTTGTGCAAAAGTGTGTAACAGGCAGAAGGAAGCATCTCCGATCCCATAAAGTATATATATTCTTGATCAGCATCAACAGCCGAGTCGATATAGATTTGTTTTTGATTTTCGATAACTCTTCCCGTTTTCGATATACACATGGGATCAATAACAACAATATCTTGAATTTGGAAATCTTTGAGATGGCATTTGAATTAATAAACAAAATAATGACAGCCTGTGCAAATTTTATTAAAATCGGTTAAGAAACACCGGAGATATGGATATTCAAGTTATGTATGCAGTATGCGCGTACACACATACACACATACTTGCAAGCACTGACTGTACGCGTAAAGTATAGGGATCAGGGTATCGTCTAGTCGGGATTTCTCGACTAGAGCCTTCTTACTTGATTATCCTTAAAAACTCATTTTTCAGTTTCAAGTGAGAAAATTTTATATATTTTTTTGTTCTGCGAATAAAATTAATTATTTCTGTTTTGTTTTTGTCCGGTTAAGTCAAAAATGAGTTAACCGCTTTAACGTAATTGTAATATTTTGATCATTGGAAAACTTTTTGTTTTTAAGTTTTGCAACCGCTTATCAGAATGTATAATCGCATTATTTTCAGAGACCATAAGAGCTAAATCCTGTAGATTTGCAATGCAAACTCTTCAGAACTATGGGAAAAAATGTTGGCAACCGGTCGAGAATCACCAGAAATATCAAAAATATAAGTTAAGTCAATGATTCAGTATAGCAATAGATTGAGGGTATCTCAATGTATTATTGAATTATTTTACCTACCTGCTTAAAGGTTATTATTTTCCGTTCACGTTGTAATGTATTTAAAACTTTGAGTGGTTCAAACTATCGCACAACTATTTCATACACATACAATTTACAGATATTTTCGTATTAATTAATAAATTATGATTGTATGTCACTAGCCGGTTTATTACTTGGTTTTGTTTTGCGTGGTTCTATATCGTTGTAAACATGACCGCATCAACCTAAAAATGTGCCAATTTAATGCACTAACAAATAGGGCTAGCGAAGGATTTGCCTGGACTGAACTTTCACTGAGTTTCTCATACACACAAACACACTCATCAAACACAGAGCCACACTCTTGGAGAACACACAGATAAGGGCCAGATACAGCACAGGTCGTTAGGATAACACTTTTATAATAATATTTTTTGGACTTTCATAAGGCGATATGGTTAAGATTGGGATGATTCGCTTTTATGTTGTATATTTTTTAAACTTTAAACTTTTGCACACGCGACGAGTGGATTAAGTTGAAATTAACAATAAAAGAAGCTAGGCTACAATTGGTGGCTATCACACAAGATACAAAAGCAACTCACGCTATATACGATTTAATTTAATGAAATATTATTAATTTCAATTTAAATCCATCTCTACGTTTTGCCTGCGCTTCTCGTGGCAGCCGTAGCACCACCGCCAGTTTTAGTGGCAACAACGGCAAGTTGGTCGCAATAAGAGTGTCATTCAAGGGCATTGCAAGGTCAAAGCAGCTGAGCAGCAGTCGATGTCGGCTGTTGACAGTTGCGTCTTTCGCCCACTGACGGCAACGTTGATGAGAGCACGCAATGGCATGGGCCTGATTCAGATATATGTACGAACATATGTATGTAGGCAGATACAAATACAGATTTATAAACATAATTTACAAAGAGAATTTCTTAAATCAGACATTAAAAAGATGGAGAAAGGAAATGATTTGTCGAAAAGATCGCATTGCGCTCTAATTAGTAATAATTTGCCTTCCATATCTGCAACAGTGCTTTAATTTACGTACCGCTTTCTATAATTTTGGAACTCTAGCCAGCATTGCGATTTTGTTTTGCTCGTGCCTGTCCGTGCGGCTGCTCTCTCGCGTGGCAACTGACAAGGGTGCCGGAGCGTGTTGCAAGTTTAGTAAAATGTCAAAATTCTCACATTTCTCTAAAAGTTATCAGCTTTTGGATAGCACAGTGGGCGCTATTAGGTATAATTGCTTATTGCCAGAAAGCTTCAGATACGTCCCACTAATAAACAGTGGTATACAAATTTTAACGTAATTTTATTAGTGTTGTACAATTGACATGACATACTTAAAAGCAAAAAACGGCTGATTCTAAAAATCTTTGTTCAATGTTTTGCCATTATCTCTAAAACCTTTTTAGAAACCACAGTATTATAGCTGTGTTACTGATTACTCGTCCTGTCCGATTCTTCGCATAGGGATATCTACAAATCGCAAAAACAGCTGATTATGCATGCATGGCATTTGACAAACAAGCCGTTCACGATAAGAAATATTGACCAATATTGAACTAAAAGCTCTAGTCTAATAACTGCATTATTATAATTCAGCTAATCCTTCCCTTACTTCACCTTCACTTCTTTTGTTGATGTTTGTTCATCAACATAGTCTTATATAAACAACTTTATTTCTCAGACATGATAAGTAAATCCTTTTTTTTTACTTAAAACTTTAAAAAACAAGTAAGAAGGCTCTAGTCGAGAAATCCTGCCTAGACGATACTTGCTTGCAAGTATGTGTGTGTGAGTGCATACTGCTTACTGCATACTCAACTTCAATGTTCCATATCTCCGGTGTTTCTCAAACGAATTTAATCAAATTTTCACAGATTATCATTATTTTGTTTATTAATTCAAGTTTTCCAAATTCATGATTATGTTGTTATCGATCCCATGTGCATTTCGGAAACGGGATGAGTTATCGAAAACAAACTTGTACTGCCTAGGGATTATGCGAGCTTAAGTTCCAAATCTGGAGTCTTTAGCTATTATAGTCTCTGAGATCGACGCGCTCTTACATACAGACAGACAGACGGACATGGCTATATCGACTCGCCTGTTGATGCTGATCAAGAATATATATACTTTATACTTTACCATTATTCCCTTTTTTTTCATTTTGAATGGGATCAGGGTATAAAAAATGGTAGGGCATAAAACAAAAATTATAGCCTCTCTTGACCAATCCCAAATGTTTACCCGACATTGTAAGCTATGGTATGTTATGAATAATGTTCCACTGTGACAAATATTATGCAGCAGGCCTCTTTATATCTTGCTCTCTTAAGTTGTTCGCTTTATTCTTGCTCTTAAGACTCTCATACTTCGGTCAAGTTACCCTAAAGTGTATACACTAGACTGGTTTATTTTGTTTGACACCATGCAGTAAAATCGACCATAAACTAGGACGAATTATATGAAGTTTTGCCAAAGAATATATAGAATAAAATTAGTTTAGATTAATATAACATAAGGATCCAAACATATTAAAAACATTCCAAAAATAGCTCTTCTTTTAAATTCTGTTACTTAATCGCTCACTAAAACTAAAATAAAATAAAATGATTCTTTATTATTGTTTGAGCACTTTGCCTTAAAATAATTGATTCAGTCATACATTTGCAACTTTAAAAAAAACATATACGAAATATATGAAAATTAATCTTTTATTTTTTTCAGTGCACATGTTGATATGTTGTTTGAAACGAAAGTGATTACACAACGTGAAAAATTTTAATGTTTCCACTTTAAAGCTATAAGGGACACACTGGCTGTTGTTATAATTTTTTTTTTAATTTTTATATGTTACTCAATCAATTATCTCTTAAGCCTATTAAACAAAACTTATAAAACATTAACATTAATTAAGAACTATTAAAAATACAAACTTAAGTGAAAAAATCTAAATTTTTCTCAGTGTGTAAACATTTTCATGTGTACATACATATGCATGTGTGATATGTATACGTATATGCCTACAAATGTTCATTCGGCCGTTGTCCCGGTGTCGTCGTCGATTTGTAATCGTCGTTACATCACATCAACGTTTTATCACGTCGCCGCTATTTCAGTACTTTGTAACAGAACTGTCACAACGACGACAGTTTATCGATGGTTTTCTTATAAATATAGTCACTATTCTGACAAAACGGAGTCAGCTGTTGTGTTTGACTTGAATGTAACCAAAAACTATCGAAAGTACAAGACTGGAAAATAGTGCTGCTTCTTATTCACAGAAAAAAAATTTCCGTTCTGCAATGTAGCTCCTATTTCCCCCAATCAGATTTTTATGTTTCTTCTTTGCTTATACTTCTCGGCCTGCCGCCTTCTTTGAATGTGGCCTAAAAAATGTTTAAGTACCTACCCTTAATCTCGAGCTGTACAGTCAGTACAATATTTTGGTTTTCAAATGGTTTCAACGGCTGGCGGTACTTAATATGGCTTTAGGCCACATTCGTGATATATGGTGATTCCACAATCATTCTTCATTTCATTGGCAACCGGTCTGCGCAAAAAACTTTTATGGATCTGCGTTTTTTTAATTTAATTAAAAGTAACTGTGCACACGAATTTCATACAAGTTTCACAACAAAAACGTATGTGTAGGTACCTTTGTTAGTATTTTTAATTGTTCTTTGTTAATGTTAATGTTTTTTAAGTTTTTTTTTATAGGTTTAAGAGATAATTGACTGAATCACTTATAACAAGTAAGAAGGCTCTAGTCGAGAAACCCCGACTAGACAATACCTTGAACCCTATAATTTACGCGTACAGTCAGTGCTTGCAAGTATGTGTGCGTGTGTGTACGCACATACTGCATACTGCATACTCAACTTCAATATCCCATATCTCCGGTGTTTCTTAACCGATTTTAATAAAATTTTCACAGATATTCATTATTTTGTTTATTAATTCAAATGCCATCTCAAAGATTTCCAAATTCAAGATATTGTTGTTATTGATCCCATGTGTATATCGAAAACGGGAAGAGTTATCGAAAATCAAAAACAAATCTATATCGACTCGGCTGTTGATGCTGATCAAGAATATATATACTTTATGGGATCGGAGATGCTTCCTTCTGCCTGTTACACACTTTTGCACAAAACCATTATACCCTTTTTTCCTATTTTTAATGGGATCAGGGTATAAAAAAAATTTAGCCAATATTTATAAACGGACTTTGGATTTAAGTAAAGTGGCCCACGGAATTTGCAAACAAAAAGGCAATTATCTTTAAGATTAAGTATTTTTTGTTTACATTCAAAATCCAGTGCAAACGAGATTATATAACAAAACAAGTAAGGCTTTGATCGAGAAATCCCGACAAGACGATACCCTGAACGCTATAGTTAACGCATACAGCCAGTGCTTGCAAGTATGTATGCGTGTGTGTACGACCATACTGCACACTGCATACTCAACTTCAAGGTTCCATATCTCCGGTGTTTCTCAACCGATTTTAATAAAAATTTCACAGATTGTTTTTATTAATGATTCAAATGCCATCCAAAAATTTTCAAATTCAAGATTTTGTTGTTATCGATCCCATGTGTATATCGGAAACGAGATGAGTTATCAAAAATCAAAAACAAACTTGTACTGCCTAGGGATTAGGCGAGCTTAAGCTCCAAATCTGGAGTCTCTAGCTCTTATAGTCTATGAGATCGACGCGTTCATACATACAGACAGATGGACATCCGTACTATATCTCTATAGTGTTTATTTAACGTGGCATGTTCCAGTGAAGGATTACAACCACGGTGCTCTTATATCCGAGGATATAGCACAGCGAGTTTGGTTTAAGCGCCAGACTAGTGCTAGATGGACAGACGGACATGGCTATAAGATGCTAATTCCCCATATATATACATTCGTAAATGTATGATGGAAATCAAATTTAAGTATCTCATGTTTGGCCATACAATTTCACAAAGTTCATATAAAATCTATACTACCCTCCCATGTTTGGCATTAGCAAGCAGATAGAACCAAAAGTCGAAAAATGAAAATCTCAACTTTGGTCGTCACACAACAGCAAAATGAAGTATGTATGTATGTATAGCAACAACTAATCTGCGTCTCACGCCTCGCACTCTTTCCAAGGAGCTACGTTCAGCTGCGAACTTTTTTAGTAAGAAGAAGAGAGCTCTATTTTCTTTATTATTCGATAGTCTTTGATTTTTATCGGAATTCGATAAAAACAGCCGACAAGTGTGAAATTTGTAAGCAACAAAATATAAATGTCTGAAAATAAGTAACTTGATAATGCCGAATATTTTAGTGCACTTCTCTGATGACGCCATGCCACCTATGACTCTGCGAGACGTAGATAATATGTTTATTTAAAATCAAGATATTGAATAAATAAGAAAACAGCGAACGAAATTTGTATTCAATATTCAGGTGCAAAACGTTAAATTAGTTAGCAACGCTACAGAGCTGCCAATATAATCCAAAAAATTTGAGCAAAGCGTTCACCAGAACGTCTCGATAATTATCATTTTTCTGATCCAGTCCAATTCCTGGTAAACGCACCCATTGTGACCAAAATCCTTGTCAATTAAAAAAATAAGAACAATAAATGTTACAAAAATATAACATCCAGTCTTAACCTTAGAATGTGGTTATATATATTAAGAGATAAAATTTTATTTAGTCCAATTTATTGCTGCATAAGAACCAAGTATTGCTGTTCATAAAGTGAGTTGCTTTCATTCTCGTATACTGCGCACGTTCTCTACAGCCCTGGTAAGAAGCTTGTACTCTTTGTGATTTATAAAATCAGCTGTTTGCCTTTAAGGTCGAGAGTATTTTCGTAGAATTTAAGTTTTGTTTATAAGTGTATATATGTATATGTAGAAACAAGTAGCATGACAAATTCAAACGAGTTTCTCATTGAGTATTTGGCCTATATTTACGACAGTAGGAGAAACAACGACGTCGCATACTACCAGAAATGTCTGGTAGTATGCTCTTTGCTAAAAATTCCAGGACGCAGCTGGATGGCGCGCTGTCCAAACTTTCAATTCCGCAACAGCAACACCAAAAGCGGTATGAACAATCAGTGAGAAAAACGCTAGCTAATCAATCTGTAAGTACAACTGTCCTCTAAATTAATGCTATGCCAGCGATGGACAGCTAGATACACTGGCTTACAATGTTTGATTAATTTTCGGAACTGGGCAAGTAAGAAGCGTATTTTTGGCTGTTGAATTCGAATTCCAAATCCGTTTGTAATGCATTAATGTATGAACATATGACAGCTGCTGAATAAGATGTCATTTTTATGTCAGAACAGAATGTGTTTTGGCCCGCTGAATCCCAAATCTGTTTGTAAATATTGGTTCTAGATGTATTTTAAAACTAACTTCAGTTTTTGGGTAAATATTGGTATTATTAGATTTGTCATATCGCCTTTGGGAAAAAAGGAAAGGAAAAAGGCTAGTTTTTTTTTTGTGACTAAATCTTATTTGTAGTTTTTTGAATAAAACTATTTTATTTGTGAGTACATTTTGGATTTAATAATAAAAATGATTCTCTTTTAGATGCTTATTCAAGACGAAGTTCACGGAGTCATCGAAATTCCTTCTTACATTGGAGAGATTATAAATCACAGTATATTTCAGCGACTAAAAAAATTAAGCAATTAGGACTACTCTCAGCTGTCATTCCCGAGGCTACTCACAGTCGCTATGATCACTCCATTGGGTTAGATACATTTTATATATATATAAAACAAAAAAATTAATTTAAGATTTTTTGACATAACGTACAAAAGCGCGCAGGATCATTTGAATGCGTTAAGGCATAATTCGAATTGTGACCACGAATTGCCGGAATGGTGTCGACAGTCTGTAGAGATTGCGGCGCTTCTTCATGACGTAGGGCATGGTCCATTTTCCCATATCTGGGAGAAAATTTGTGGAGCAAGCTTTAATGTGAGTAGTTTCTCATGTTGGTTAATATGACAATAATGAAATGTTAATATGACAACAATATCTCATTAGATTAGCACGAAAAGATCGCATTAATGTGCGTGGATACAATTTTTGCTAACATGAAAACCCAGAGCTTGCGTTCTTTACGTGACGACAACAATGGACGCGGAGTGCAACTAATCAAGGCCCTGATACTCGGAAAACGGAAACTGTTAACCTTTTCAATGCTGGGTCAGGGATATATTTTCGATATTGTTCACAATACTCGCTGTGGCTTAGATGTAGACAAATGGGATTATTTAAGGCGCGACAACAAACGGCTGAAACTGCTAACCGATGAAGAACTTAAGTTTGATGAGATATTTCAGATGTCTCGCATATCGCGGGACGGTGAGCGTATTGAATATCGCTATGATGATTACCATCTTATTTATAAACTTTATGTGGCACGTTGGCGATTACATATTGGCGCCTATCAGCTGCTAAAGGCCCTAGCTATTTGTCACATATTTTGCAAAATTATGCATCGAAGTAAGCCATTTGTTGCACATAACAGCTGGCAACGATGATTGGCTACATATTTATGATGAGCGTGTATAGCAGCTAATCAATAGCGATCCGCTTACAGGTTATCTGTGTTGTCCAGAGCGCTTGTTAGGGACAACACCTTGTAAGGGTCAAAGGGTCAATTGCTTATGCGTTAACCAGCAAAAAGAAGGACCTGGAGTTGACATGTATCCCGATGCGTCTTATTCACTATTTGGTGATTTGAGGTATGTTTTGAGTGATTGACTTTACGCTATTTTTATACCCTGATCCCATTAAAAATGGGAAAAAAGGGTATAATGGTTTTGTGCAAAAGTATGTAACGGGCAGAAGGAAGCTTCTCCGACCCCATAAAGTATATATATTATTGATCAGCATCAACAGCCGAGTCGATATAGCCATGTCCGTCTGTCCGTCCGTCTGTCCGTATGTATGAGTCAACCGATCTCAGAGACTATAAGAGCTAGGGACTTCAGATTTCGAACTTAAGCTCGCCTAATCCCTAGGCAGTACAAGTTTGTTTTCGATTTTCGATAACTCATCCCGTTTTCGATATACACATGGGATCAATAACAACAAAATCTTGAATTTTGAAAACTTTGAGATGTCATTTAAAATAATTAATAAAATAATGACAATCTGTGAAATTTTTATTAAAATCGGTTAAGAAACACCGGAAATATGGGACATTGAATGTATGTATGTGCGTACATACAAACACACATATTTGCAAACACTGACTGTACGCGTAAGGTATAGGGATCAGGGTATCGTCTAGTCGGGATTTCTCGACTAGAGCCTTCTTACTTGTTAATAAACATTTTCGTCTTTCTGTTCCGTCATGTCTGTCTTCATAGTAAAAAACGCAGCATTGATCGTCTAAATAAACCTACTGCTATCACCGCATGCTACGAGTTGCTGTAAATAAAGGAATTCAGCTCATGACGCATAAGAGCTAAATCAAAATTCTTTGTCGACCACATTTTTATTTATTTTTTCTTAATGTTTAGTTTTGCATTTTCCTTGTTAATTTAATATCAAACTTTTTATTATAATTTTTTTTCTTTTGTATTACATTTTATACGTATAAAATACTTTGTTTTCAATGATGAGCTATCAACATGGAGGCCAAACCGTTAGAGAGAAAGAGAGCACTTATAAAAGGTTTTGGTAAATTCCACCAATTTGGTATGGAAATCATGTTCTAAATCTTCTGATTGGGTTGAAACTCGCTTTGGAAGTAAGGAATGGAAAACAAATAAAAATAAACGTTCAAGTAAACACCAAAAAAAAAAGAGACAGTATTACACAATAACAATACAAAATAATAAGGAGGATTAGATCCATCAGAGGAAACAAGACGTCCTCACTTATCTAGCTCATAACTGAGTGCTTCAAGGATCAGGATAACATGATCATATATGTTATAGAAGAGACTAGATAGCATGAAAGCAGATTTTCAGGATTTGTTGCAGCGGATCTAGAAGACATCACAATTATTGCTAGATTTTAAACTATACCTTTAAGGTCAGCAGTTTGCTCGATGCTGCAAATTACCGGCAAACAACGATCACTCAACTGAGCCTAAAATTTGACACGAACTCATCTGTCCTAATTTAACTTCACAATAAAACGACTAGAAGCGGTAACATACGCCAGCGTATCGCCATGCTCTCGTTACAACATCAAAGTCGTAAAAACTTATACCACGTTGTGTTCTTTCCTTATTAATAGGTAAATTGTCGTCTTACCCATATTAACCGCTAGCTCAATTTTTGTCTGACCTTTTGATATCGGCCCTTCGCAGATTTAAAGACAGTCTGTACCTTGCGGTATCAACTTTTTTGTGGGTAAGGCAGAGAACACTTAGACATCAATCGGGGGTCATGCTTTCTTCCGACCTCTTTTTGCATAAAAGATTTCCGTTTTTGTCCTTTCAGAAAGATGGTCACGGCTAAAAACCTTCGGTTTGACCTTGTCAATCTTTTTTAGTGTGCCTTTTTGAGCCCTATAACAACACATAATCGATTTGGATTTGGGCCTGGATATCTAGGTCGCCTTGTGGGTGTGGAGAGGTTAAAATATGTTCATATATACTAATGACCATTTTGAAGCCGCCTCGAAGTCAATCAGTCCCATTAATCAGTTATCGAATGTGCTGTAGTGTAGTGTAGTAGTGTAGGCTGTGCTTTCCGACTAACAAAGAACCATTCTTTTCCAACCTTGGCGTAAAAGTCATAAAGCAAAGCTTTTGCGTTCTTCAAACAGCGAATTACAGCAAGCCGTTCGTCAAATGGATCGAACCTGAAAAAAAGATATCGTAGTCTCTGTTTTACGGTAAATCCACATCAAAGAGGGTCCGTTTCCGTTTTCATTGGTTAGTTTTTATATTTTACGGAGACGGGAGACCACCGGCTCCAACCCCTAACCAAGGAAGTGTTCGCCATTACACTAGAAGGGGCTATAACTAAGTTTCCACAGGTCTCCCCGCGGGAGGTGCGAATCGACTTGAGACGCAGGCGAAAAAGATAGCGCTGGGTTCACCAGCAACTTTGCCTTTTGACATACGCCTCCTTGACCTTCAAAGTGAAGTTGAAGTAAATGAGGTATATAATAAATTTGTTAGGTAAAATATACCCGAAACTAATTGCAGCTGTCAATAAAATTCTACTACAGCAACAAAAAAGAGAATTCGATTTCGAAACCATGGGCGAACACTAGCTCATCTTTGCGTACTAGCGCCTTTTGGTATCAAACGTAGGCGTACAAAAATTTTTTCTGTGAAAATTTCGAGCAAGTGGCGCCTTTAGAACGACTTGTGCGCCGACAGCGAGCAAACAATTGTGTGCATAAATATTTTAATTTAATACACATTATGTATGCACTTATTTCTAATTTCACAGATCTGTCAGTTTGCCGGGTCAATAGTTTGTAACTGGCGTCAGACTGATGCACAAACTAATGGTGTGGATTATTAACTTCAATATTCCATATCTCCGGTTTTTCTGAACCGATTTTAATAAAAATTTCACAGATTGTCATTATTTTGTTTATTTATTCATATAACATCTCAAAGTTTTCCAAAATTTAATATTTTGTTGTTATCGAAAATCGAAAACAATTTTGTACTGCCCAGGGATTAGGCGAGCTTAAGTTCCAAATCTGGAGTCCTTAGCTCTTATAGTCTTTTACGTGCCGTAGGTGGCTTGGCAATATCCACCAGTGTGTCGGGCTCCTATGCATTAACGGCAAGTACACCGATTAAAACCCCTCTCCCTATTCTTCTTGCGTCGACCTACTCGACTGACCCTGGACACTTGCTTGGAACCGTTTACCACATTACTTCGGGCAAGGTCCATCGTAAGGCCCTAATGGCTTTCTACTTCGTTCTGTCTTTCAACGTCTCCCTGTGTTCGGTCCATCTCTAGTTTCTTGTCTCTAAGGATATTCTGCACGTATTGTGCTACCCGTCCCCAGTTGTTCTCCTCTTGAAGCATAACCCTCACTATGTTGTCGGGATTAATGTCCGTCTCTATTTCTTGGTTAAGCGTGGACCGCTTCCCACTCCATTTGCTACAGCTAAAAAAGGTGTGTTCGGCGTTGTCTTCGCAGCCGGGACAATACAGACAATCGGACGCTGTTGCCTTTCCCATGCGGTGAAGGAATTTGCGAAAGTAGCCGTGTCCCGAAAGAAACTGTATCAGGTAGTAATCTACTTGTCCATGCTTTCTTTCGGTCCACAGCCTCACGTCTGTTATGAGGCGCGCAGTCCATCTCCCCCTACTTTCCTCCTCCCAGAGGCTATGCCATGCATTGAATGTCTTGGCTTTCTCTTCAAGGTTTGCGTTTTCCCTTTCACCTGCGTATCTCCTCAGGAAAACTGCCCGCCGCTCTTTAGCTAGAAGTATTATGGGTGTAACCCCCGCAATCACCAGAGCTGCCGGTTCAGAAAACGGTATTTTTCTACTTTTAGAGAATCGGCCCAAATCTCCGCTCCGTAGAGCAGAACCGACTGAACTGTGCTCATCAGAAGGTGACGTCTACTAGGGGTTGGGCCTCCAACATTGGCCATAAGTCTGCTGAGCGCAGTCACTCCACCTGCCGCCTTGTCTGTCGCCTGTTTGATCTGTTGAAAAAAACTCAGCTTGGATCATCATACCCAGGTATCTGACCGCCGGTTTCGACGTCACCATGGCTTCTCCAACTCTCACCGTAATGATTGTTGGTATCCTTTTTTTTTGGTCAGGTAGTCCTTTTCTAGCGCCAGTGATGGCCCATGTTCCGTCATCCAGCTGCTGACCGTCCTCATCACCTGGTTGAGCTTGAGCTGTGCCCTTGTTATGTCCCGTGCTGCCACTAGTTCATCTACGTCATCCGCGTACCCAACTAAGTACGTTTCTTCTATCATTTTCAATCTTAGGAGACCATCATAAGTGGCGTTCCACAGATCCGGGCCTAGGATGGATCCCTGCGCCGCCCCTGTCGTGACCGCTATTCTGCGGGAGCCTTCTTTGGTTTCGTAGACAAGTCCACGATCCGAGAGGTAGTCATCGATTACACGGAGTAGGCAGGCCGGAACCTTGAATTTTTGCTCCAGAGCCTCCATCATGTCCATCTCGCCGAGTTGAACGCATTCTTCACGTCGTTCTCGGCCTTTCCCACAGCTGCCATTACATCGAGGACGGCATCTCTAGTGGATTGGCCGGCCCTGAACCCGTACTGCCTCGGTGAGAGTCCGCCTGCGTTACAAACTGCTTCCGTTAGTCTAGCTCTGATCAGCTTCTCCATGACCTTTCCCGCTGTGTCCAGAACACACAGTGGTCGGTAGGCTGAAGGAGACTTCGGGTCACCCGTTCCCTTGCTGATGCATTGTACAAACGCAGTAGTAATCCGGGTTTTTGGTGATATGCTTACTTCAGCGCCTCGCTTGGTATCCCATCCGGGCCAGGCGTTTTTTGTCTTTCATCGAGAGAACTTTTTCCAGTTCTCTCTGGGTGAAGGGTGGGGTTGTTTCTTTCGTTTCCCATACCCTTGTCGGTCTGGTTGGGTGCTGTGGGAATAGCGCATTGACTATGTTCTTCATCGTCACAGCTTCCATGGTTTCTACCGATTTAAAGGCTCCAAGTTTCCTGTTTACTAATTTGTAGCCTAGTCTCCAGGGATCCCTTTCTACATCCTCCACCAGCTCCCTCCAGCAGCAGGCCTTGCTCTTATTTATCGATCTTCGCAGTTCTTTCTTCGCGGCCTTATGTTCCGCCGCCTTTTCATTGACTTCTACTCTATTTCTCGCGCGCTGCACAGCCCGACGCAGCCTGTGGCATATACTTCTCAGGAGCTCTATTTCCTTGTTCCACCAGTAGACCGGCCTTTTCCTGCGGGGCATAGAAACCTCACACGCCGCACTGATAACGTTCATGGTTGAGGTTACCAATATTCCTGCTGCTAAATCTCTAATTTGACCGAGATTTTCGAGCCCTGCGGCGCCCCTCGCTAGTTCTCTTCCGTCTGCTCCGTCTAGCTCCGTCTGCTGCGTCTCGCATCCTCATCTCGACCACCGCCATCTTTTGCCCCTTAGTGTTTTTTGGATTAGCCCGATCTTAACGTCCCCCATGTTGGGAACATCTCGTTTAAGGGCCTCCTTTATGTCAACTACCTCAGTGAGGCAGTCCAGCTCGCGGATCTCGGCTCTAGGCAGGACACAGCAGCCAGCCTATTGAGCGCCACCACGATTGTGTCTCGGAATGCCCCACTATCCTTAGAGCCCACCCCCATTTCCACAAGGCAACCCCCTGCACGGGTCTCCCGGATGGCTCTTATCAGCACCCCTGTGCTTTCAGGATTCACCTTGCCGTTCATTTCTTTTAATATCTCGTCGTACGTTCGCCCCTCTTCGGGTCGAATGAGGATGGCATCCGCTGCTACCTTGCCGGTCCTCCTGCCACTCTGTTTTGCCTTGCCTGCTTGGCTCTCCGAATGGGCTGCTCTCTCTTTTTCCGGTGTCGTTTTTACCGCTGCTAGCTTTCTTTCTGCTAGCTTCAGCAATCTTTTGGTTCTCTTTGATACGACCACCATTTCTGGATTTCTGCATGCCCGCATAGTGGCTAAGGCATCTTCCAGAATAGCGATACTCCTTTTTATCTCGACAGATACATTCTTTTGTTTATTTGCAGCCGCTTTAATTTTGTCTACTGCTTCTAGGCACCGTAGTATTTGCTTGTCCTCATCGCTCCTTGCCTGCGCAGTTTGATCCCCAGCCTCCGAAATTTCTTCATCTCTATCCTCCCCCGTTGAGTTGACTGTTCTCTCAGTCCGTTTAGGCCGCTCCGGGGGTAGCTTGTGGGTCAATGCGAGATTGCCTGTTAAGTCATCTTCTGCCACCTCATCGACTCTAACCTCGGTATCTCCCGCCTTTTTAGGTGCTTGGACTCTGGGTGGGGTCCTGGAAACCTTTTGACTCTTCCTAAAGCCCTCACTCACGTCTATTTCCCGGATGGTCGGGGTTATTTGAGGATCCGTAATCGGGCCCCCTCTCCCCCAATGTTGTCCCTGCGATACTCTCTGTGGTGTTGCCACGTATCGGACGGGCATCCTCCGCACTTGTAACTATATCAGCACCGTAGGCCAAGTGGTCAACCTCTGATGCTTTGCGGTCGCTTGCTATTGACGCCCCGGGGCCCGCTTGCACACCCCTGACGGCCGCCAGTACTGGGAATCCGACCACCTGCACCGTAAATTTACTGCTCAGTACACCTTTCATATTTGGCTTTATTTCGGGGTTCCTTCCTTTAGGTCTGCTCTAAGCGGCCACGGTAACACACCTGGTTTGATGTGCTCCGAGCCGGGCCCCCCACCACGACAAGGTGGCAGACTGTGGAGGGGACAGACGGACATGGCTATATCGACTCGACTGTTGATGCTGATCAAGAATAAATATACTTTATGGAGTCGTAGATGCTTCCTTCTGCCTGTTACATACTTTTGCACAAAACCATTATACCCTTTTTACCCATTTTTATGGGTTCATGGTATAAAAAGGAAGCTGTGTAAACACTATGTGGTCAGTTGTATTTAGTGCCTTAGTATTTTTTATTTTTCATTGTTAATGTTAATATTTTTAAGTTTAACAGATAATTGATTAAATTGCTTATTAAAAT
Organism: Scaptomyza cyrtandrae; assembly: GCA_035044605.1. NCBI lineage: Eukaryota > Metazoa > Arthropoda > Insecta > Diptera > Drosophilidae > Scaptomyza > Scaptomyza cyrtandrae. The sequence goes on along the minus strand of JAWNNS010000483.1, from coordinate 747,529 downwards.
TAAAAAAATAAACTAATAACAACTAGTGTGTCCCTAATAACTCTAAAGTAAACAAATAAGAACGCTCTAGTCGAGAAATCCCGACAAGACGATAGTCTGAAACCCATACTTTACGCGTTCAGTCAGTGCTTGCAAGTATGTGTGTGTGTATGTACGCACATTCTGCATACTGCATTAACAACTTCAATATTCCATATCTCCGGTGTTTCTCATTTGATTTCAATATAAATTTCACAGATTTTCATTATTTTGTTTAATATTTCAAATGTCATCTCAAAGTTTTCCAAATTCAAGTTTTCGATTTCGTTGTTATCGATTACAGGTGTATACCGAAAACAGGAAGAGTTATCGAAAACAAACTTGTACTGCCTAGGGATAAGGCGAGCTTAATTTCCAAATCTCTAGCTCTAATAGTTTCTGAGATCGACGCGTTCATACATACAGACAGACAGACGGACATGGCTATATCGACTTGCCTGTTGATGCTGACCAAGAATATATATACTTTATGGGGTCGGAAATGCTTCCTTCTGCCCGTTACATAATTTTGAACAAAACCCTTATACCCTTTTCATCCATTTTTAATGGATCTTAAATAGCAAATGTGAATGAACGTTCGTCAAATCACATTAAAATAATTACTTGAAAGTCCTTCAGAATTGTAATACCAGTGTTAGCCTTGTTTGTTTAGATCCAAAATTGAAATGTAAGTGCCTCATGGTTATCCAATTTCAAGCTGGTGACAACACTAAGAAAAATTTTATTGAAGGCTTCACCCTACGAAAATGTAATGAATCAAGTTTCGAAACAAGCTACCCCTCTTTTTTAACAGAAACGATAAAACCTGAAATAAGCTCCTGGGGAAATGCAATGAGAATGTAAAGTAAGAGAGGAAACCAGAGTTTCTAATTTCTATTAACTTTTCACATTTTTCAAGCTTTTTAGCACCTGTTTCCACTCAATTCGTTTTATCTTTTCGGTTATCTTCCCGGACTACCGCTATGTTTGAATTGGATTTTGCTTTGTGTATCCACTGTCTGTTTATGCTGAAAGCCTAATTCATATTTCGCAGCATGAACACATATCAATGTATCCATTCCCTTACTCTTGTAAGCTAAGAGTGCATTAGAAAGAATTAGCAAACAAACTGAACATTTTCTCAAGTTTATCATATGAAATTGGTGAGCTGCTGGTTATTTTGCTTTCAAATAGAGTAAATTTGCTTGTTATAGACTGAACCCACTAAAAAAAAGGGAAAAACGGTATATTGTTTGTAAGCAAAAGTATGTAACAGGCAGAAGGAAGTAAAGGGTTCAGGGCATCGTCTAGTTGCGATCTCTTGACTAGAGCCTTCTTTCTTGTGTGTTAAAAGTTGTTGCCGACCAATGAGTATGTATATGTATGTTTGTATGCTCATTGAAGTCGAAGGAAAATCGCCTACGGACGTCCTGCTGCATGTGGCCTTGAGTCGTCTTTTTGTGTATGCATGCCTCTGCGTCTAACGGGACTAGGCAGAACGCAAAAATAATAACAACAACAACACGTGACGGTTGTCGTTGCTGAAACGCACACGCTGCTCAATGTTGCTTCGATACCCTTTATTACAATATTTAATTAATGTCAATGCAATTATTAATATATACTAATGTTATATAAGGACAATTAATGTTAGGTATATGAGTACAAAATGCGTTTATTTTATGGTTAGTGTTAATTTGGTATTTAGTCATTTTAAACCCTTCTCAATAAGTCATTAGTGGTCTACCTAATTGCCAATATACACATAAGCACATATGGTGGAAGTCATATTTAGTTATCTCATTCCATTTTACGAAATTCATACAAAGCTATGCTGCCTTCCCATTTTAGGCATTAGCAAGCAGATAGAACCAAAAGTCGACCACCAACCAAAACAAAGTTGAATAATGGCCGCTCACTATCGTTATCTAACGCATCGCACACTTCGTGAATGAGTTGACAAGGCAGAAGTGATACTTATTTCCCCAGGTGATATTAATTTGAAAAATGTCTCTGGTTTCCTCTCTTACTTTGAATACTTTTTGACCCACGAGCCAACTTGTTGCTCGACGAGCCCATTTCAGGCATTATCGTATCTGTTAACCAGATACGGTCTCTGGTTTCGTATCTATGTTCATTACATTATCGTAGAACAGTACATCGGAAACTACAAAGATTATGTAAAGAAAGATAGGAAACAAGCTACCCCTCTTTTTTAACAGAAACGATAAAACCTGAAATAAGCTCCTGGGGAAATGAATATCGTTTTTGCTTTTCAATGAGAAGAGTGTGATGCGTCAGACGAAGATTAAACGTTGTCGTACTTCATTTTGCCGTTGTGTGGTGGCCAAAGTTGAGATTTTAAATATTAGACTTTTGTTTCTGTCTGCTTGCTATGCCTCAAATGGAAGGGTAATATAGACTTTATATGATTTAAAAAACAAAAAAAAAAAAAAAAATATATACTTTATATGATTTATACTTAACTATGACTTCTATCATACATATACATGTGTATATATTGGGAGTTAGGTAGGTCATTAATGATTTATTGAACAGAATTAAATTGACTAAATACTAAATTAGCACTAACCATAAAATAAACGTATTTTGCATTCAAATACTTGTCCCTGTATTAAAAATATATATTAATAATTTCATTGACTTTAATTGAACATTGTAATAAAGGGTACTAAAACACATTGAGCAGCGTGTACGTTTCAGCAACGACAACCGTCACGTGTTGTTGTTGCTATTATTTTTGCGTTCTGACTATTCCCGCCAGCTGCAGACGATTTGCCTTCGACACCGATGAGCATACAAACACAAACATACATATACATACTCATTGAAGAAGGCTCTAGTCGAAAAATCGCGACTAGACGATACCCTGAACCCTATATCATCTTGGCTATATCGACTCGGTTGTTGAAACTGACCAAGAATATATATACTTTATAGGGTCGAAGAAGCTTCCATCTGCTTGTTACATACGTTTGCATACAAACAATATACACTTTTTCCCTTTTTTTAGTGGGTTCAGTCTATAACAAGCAAACTTACTCTATTTGAAAGCAAAATAACCAGCAGCTCACCAATTTCATATGATAAACTTGAGAAAATGTTCAATTTGTTTGCTAATTCTTTCTAAGGCACTCTTAGCTTACAAGAGTAAGGGAATAGATACATTGATATGTGTTCATGCTGCGAAATATGAATTTGGCTTTCAGCATAAACAGACAGTGCCAAAAGTACATGAGACAAAGCATGTGCAGTCAATAGACAAAGCAAAATCAATTTCAAACATAGTGGTAGTCCGAGAAGATAACCGAAAAGAAGCAACGCATTGACGGGAAATAGGTGCTAAAACGCTTGAAAAATGTGAAAAGTTAAAAGAAATAAGAAACTCTGCGTTCCTCTTTTGGTTTACATTGTCATTGATTCACAGAGCGCAAATATTAACTGTAAAAAAAGAGGGGTAGCTTGCTTCCTATCTTGAATCATTACATTATTTTAGCGGAAACTACTCCGATATCTAAAACAAACAAATAAAAATCGCATTTTGTAAATCTGGGTTATCTGTCATTTATCGGCATCGAGCAAGAAACATTGAAGATTAAATTGTTGTGCAGCACTTAGTAATAATTGACTGTACGCATGAAGTCTAGGGTTCAGGGTATCAAATTCTTCGACTAGAACCTTCTTACTTGATATTTGCAGAAATTGGACAACCCAACTCGTAAAGAGCTTTAGTTTTCGTTTATTTACAGAACCTTAAGGTCTTAATATTATTTAAAATTAGACATTTAAAAACAAAATTCCAACAGTTACCTTAAAGACATCACAATTCCAATGAATTTTTTATAATCACTAACTTAACAGTATAAATATGTATGTTTAATAATATATTTGATTAAGATATGAGTAAGTTGTATAACCAATTTGAAATATACACAATAAAAAACAATTATTTCCTATGATATGTGGGTCTAGTGAATGGTAGCGCAACTAGCTACAGGTCGAAGGTATTTTACAAAATTGATTACAATTTTGAAGAGGCAAATTAGTTTCCCCGTAATGCCGCCGGATGCGCTGTTATAATCCTCTGTGGCAAATGGGCGGCTAGATATTGCTTATGAAGTCGCTGGCGACAGAACTGATAAAATTCAATTTCATTGGTAAAATTTTGTCGCACGATATTCTTAATGTGCTCGCTTACTGGAGGCTTGAAGTTGTTTTTGTTGATTTTGGTCAGATACTCAGCGCTGTCTGAAATAAAAAAATAAATGAAATTTAATATCTTTAAATATATATTGAATATTTATTTTGGAGAGTAACATTTTATTATGGCACTGTGGCAAAACGTCACGAGTAAAAAGGGTATAATGGTATTGTGAAAAGTGTGTAACAGACAGAAGGAAGCATCTCTGATCTATGAATGCGTCGACCTCAGAGACTATGAGACTTAGACTCAGTCCTCAGGTACCTAGACAGTACCAGTTTTTAAAATCCTCGATAACTCTTCCCATTTTCGATACACATGTGATCGATTGCAATATAATCTTTAACCTCGAAACTTGGAAATGTGATGAGTGCTTGAACTATAGACTAAAGAAAATCTGATGATTTTAATGAAATTGGTTGAGAAAGACCGTAATGAAAACTTGACTTAAAAGTGAATGTTTTTCATGAATGGGAAACTATCGACTTAAAACGATACAAAACTTAGAAAATTCGATGCCCCGCCAATTGGTGGTACAACTTGAAGGGGATAATATTTCATATTATTTAATTTATTAAGTTACACCATAATCAAAATCTCATAATCATTATTTTTAGAACTACTAGTTCTGTTTTATAATAATCAAAGAGCAGATATATAAATCTTGTCGCCCTGGCCATCATATTTTGTATTCGGTAAGTTTTTGTATTAAGTAACTCAAAATATATTTTCAGCATTTTCTATAATTTAAATTATATATTAAACGGTTTACAACATTTACAACTAAATCATACACGGAAAAGGTTGGATTAACCATGAATGTGCTTATTGTACTACGTTTTTCTCTAGGTGCATATTTTATAAGAGAGTTCCTTCAAATTGTTGCTATTTTAAGTTATGCTCTCCCCGTTGGCTGCCACCTTGCCACTTGGCCCACGGTGCTGCTAAAGAAACAAATGCGGATGAAGTGCGACCGACTCGAAGTACCACAACATCGAGCATTGTTGGGACCAAATATAGTGATGGTTTGCTGCTATGATAAGCTCCCGAATAATTCCAGCCACTTATGAAACAGAAGAAGGAGAGGGTTATCGTTCGTTTTGGAGGAGCTCAGACGTGCCTAGGACTGCAACAAGAGGCCAAGTACCTAATAAGGGCGGTGGAGCAGATATTACCGGTGGAGTCGATAAATTACCACTAGGCGACTTTACAACCAATCCTTCACCGAATCCCAGGCTTGTTCCAGTCCAACCCAACCCCACTGGGCAAACAGCTATCACCGTGGATAAGGATAGCGAAAAAAATAATGGGGATACCGAGAAGCACATTTTCAGATCCAGGATCTTGACAGCCTTACAGAGGTAGTCGATATAAAAAAGGTTTTTGAGCGGGATTATTATTGGACGTAGAGGTACTAACGAACAGTACATTCGAGTGGCCCAACGATACCAAGCACGGGCTTGTTGCGCGGACTCAAGCATAAGGCATACAGCGACCCACCTCCCGCCCATCCGACCGAGGGACGCACCAGGTAGGGTGCGGCTAAGAGGACCCCAAACATTTAGACAGATGACGCAAGACAAATTTTTTTTAACAAGCAGTTAGGAGTGTCAATTTGGAAAGATAATTATTTATTGAACATAAGATCCGAAAAGGGTTGCGGTTAGCACAGTTAGAATAACAAGCTTGAAGAGCTATAGGTAAAAAATTTCTAGTGCTCCTAATGGGTACTATTTGGGGGAATCTATCTGATGAATCCTGTATTTGGGATACCATATACAAGATCCATATTCGAGAATCGGTCGGACAAGAGACAAAATGTTAAGTACGGCACGTCAAAGTCCTTCGACCAGAATATAAATATTTAAAAAGCGAATTCGTCTATTAAAAGCCATAACTTTACATTTACTGCGATTGAGATGCAATACACCTACTTTGCACTAAGTTTGAAAATTGTCTAAATCACTTTGCAAATTATGACCAGACAGAAGACAGAAGACTACAGCAGCACATCAGTACCCGAGAGTGATTTATTACGGACGAAAGGTCCGTGTAAAGGAAGGAAGTGCAAATAATAACGGTTCAAGATGACTTCCTTGTGGAACACCAGAAGTGACCTAAACCGTTTTAGAAACTAAGCCATTAAAATAGACCCTTTGGGTTCTAAAAGTTAAATAATCTTTAATCCAAAGAATAAGATTATTGGGAAAGCCCAAAAGTTTAAGATTATGTATTAAAAGGAAGTGATTTACAGAATCAAAAGCCATACTGAAATCGGAGTAAATAACATCAGTTTGCATATTATCTTCAATGCCCTTAATAACAAAATTGATGTTAATTCTTGCAAGTTAATGGTATTAGATCCTTGTCTCATGAATCTGTGCTGGCACGGTGAAATCAAAGATTTGCAAAGATGTTAAAGCTTAGTATTTCATTAGGTCCTGGAGAAAATGTGGGCTCAATAAACTGAAAATCACAAAGTAGTGAACTCCCTGTGATTTCCGGTGTAAGAATGCAATTAGAACCATGCCCAACATCGGGAATGTCAATCTTGGTCTAATCAAGAGAACTATGAGAGGGCAAAAGATAGCGGTGGTTGAGATGAGTACGTGCGAAGCCACCTACTTCCTGGGGCGCGGGTAGATCAACGGCCATGTAGCTAAGGGGCAAAGGGCCTGATCGCAGCTCCTTGTGTCGTGAATGTGGAATAGTCGGACACGAGGCCATAATATGTGATGCGCCAGAACGATGCTTCATTTGTGCGTACACGGGTCTAAGCGGAGATGACCTTGAACACAAAACTGCGTTCTAGGCGCTCGGAAAGGCCAAAAATAAAATAACGCAATGCTTCTTTAGATGGAAGTAGAGAAGAGGGTCGACCTTTTATAATTAGGCGAGCAGTACCGGAGCAGGGAGTCTTCCTCTTGGTACTCAGATATACTCGGTACTGCAGTCATCTGGAGGGTGGAGCCCGGGAAGGCCCATGTCGCTGCTCATGGTCGAGGTACAGATTTGTCAGGGTGAAGTGTGGGACGAAAACTTTTGTCAGTTGCTATCGCAAGGCGAATAAGCCGATCCAAAGAAACAGAGGACATCTAGAAAGCCAGGAAGACGCGGTGATGGCGGCTTCAGGGTACAAAGTGGTAGCCGGGGACTAAAACGCGAGGGCGCTGGAATGGAGTATGCCTTACTCCGAGGCCCGGGGTAAGCTTGTTACGGAGATGGTAGCGAGAGCCGGGCTTCTGGTTTTGAATAAGGGGAACTTGACGACTTTTCAGCGACCGGGATATGGAGAACAATTCCCATTCGTTTTGGAGCACCTCCGAACGTTCATTCGAGACTAGCAAGTCATTGAAGATTACACTGGTAGAGACCACCAATACATCGTGTTTGATGTTAACAACGGTAGTCCTTGCCATGGGGTGACTCCCAGATCATTCGTCAAATGGAATGGCGCGGCTAAGGACCGAGTTTTTGAGAGGAAACTGGCGACGGGTGCTGCAAGGATGGAGGAGGTCAGCCAGAATAGTAGCTCCAGAAACATTGGCTACTTCAACCTACTTGAGGCTTCCATACCCCGTGGTAGGCCCCGCCACGAGAAAAAGCTGATTTACTGGTTGAGACCAGAGATAGCGGATCTGCACAGGAAGTGTCACAGGCTACGCCGTGTCGCACAACAGGCGAGAAACTAAGTGGAAGCGAACGTTAAGGCGGTGGAGCATAAGGCCGCAAAATAGGAATTACGACGAGCCATTAATCAGAGCAAGGCCTGCTGCTGGAGGGAGTTGGTGGCAGAAATAGAAAGGGATCCCTGGAGACTGGGCTAGAAACTTGTGACCCGAAAACTGGGGTCCCTGAAATCTGTGGAAGCCAAAGAAGCTGTCACAATGGAGAACATAGTCGCCACAGCACCCGATCAGGCCGCAAAGGGAATGGAGCCAGATGGAAGTAATCCCACTCTTTGCTCCAAAGCTGGTCTACCATCAGAACCCAGGACTTTTACTGCACATGTATAATTCCTGCCTTGCAAACGGAGTTTTCTTCTCGTGTTGGAAAACTGCAAAGCTGGTGCTCATTAGCAAAGTAATGGGCGGTTCGGAGTCTTCATCGTCCTACCGTCCGTTGTGTATGCTGGAGAAGCTGATTAAGTCCAGGCAAACGGCAGCAACGCCGGGGGACTCTCACCGAGGCGGTACGGGCTTTGGGCGGGTCGGTACGACAGAGACGCTGTCCTTGATGTAGTTGCAGCAGTGGAAAGAGTCGAGAACCATAAGCGGACCTCGCGTCGCGTGGTAATTCTTGTAAATCTCGACGTAAAAAATGCGTTTAACTCGGCGAGATAGACAGATATGGTGGAGGCTCTGCAGCACACTTTCGGGGTTCAGGTTTATCTACTCTGAATAATCGACGCCTACCTTGCGCAGCGCGGACTATTTTATGAGACCAGAAAAAAGGTGGTCACGGCACGGGCGGCGCAGGGATCTATCTTAAAACCGGATCTTTTGAACGCAACCTACGATAGACTTTTAAGGCTGGAAATGCCAGAGGAGACGTGCTTGGTTGGGTGTGCAGATGACGTTGCTGCATTGGTAGCAGCGCGAGACCTGCAAAAATGGTAGTCCTGACCAAAAAAGGATAATCTCATTGAGAGTCGGTGAAGCTACGGTGATGATTTTTTGTATAACGGTAGACACCAAGCTGTACTTTTTCCAACAAATAAAACAGGCGGCAGACAAAGCTGCTGGTGGCGTGACTGCGCTCAGTAGGCTAATGGCCAATGTCGGGGGCCCGACTTCCAGCAGACGCCGCCTCCTGTTAAGTGCGGTTCAGTCGGTGTTGCTTTATGGGGCTGAGATATGGGCTAATTCTCTTGAAAAAGAAATGTATCGGAAGAGGCTCGCAGAGATTTAACGAAGGGGGCCTTGACGCCGCCTCCTGTTGAGTGCGGTTCAGTCGGCGTTGCTTATGGGGCTGAGATATGGGCCAATTCTCTTAAAAAGAAATGTATCGGAAGAGGCTCGCAGAGGTTTAACGAAGGGGGCCTTGAGGGTTGCTTAGGCTTATCATATGGTCTTGGAGCCTGCTGTGTTGGTGATCGCTGGGGTGGCCACAATTTTCCTAAAGAGCGACGGTTGGTTTTTTTAAAGGATAACGGGAAATGCTTCCCAGGTGGAGAGAGCCAACACACTTCAAACATGGCAGAATTATTGGGAAAGGAAAGTAGGGCGAAATGTACTGCGTGTCTTATCACAGACGTGGAGCCGTGGATCAAAAGAAAGCATTGTCAGGTAGATTACATCCTAACACGGCTTTGTTGGGAAAGGCAGCATCGCTCGACTGTCTGTACTGCCCCAAATGCAGCGACAACGCTGATTACACGTTCATTGGCTGTCGCAAATGGAACTAGCAGCGCCTGACGCTAAATCAGGAAGCAGAGACAGAGATAACACCCGACAATATAGCAGACGTAATGATTCAAAGAGAGTAATTGGGGCCGTGTGGCTCAATATGTCCAGAGAATTTTGAGAGCGAGTCTGAAATAAATGAGCAAGAAATAGATGGTCTTTAAAGTAATGTGTTCAAAAGTCCCAAGGTCCCAGTCTAGGGTCAGTCCGTCGGGTCGACCGAAGAGGAACAAGGAGAGGGGTTTTATTTTATTATTGGACGTAGATGTACTAAACGAGACAGTACATTCAAGTGGCCCAACGATACCAAGCACCGGCTTGTTAGCGCGCGGACCCAAGCATTACGCAAAACCACCTCCCGCCCAACCGACCGAGGAACACATCGTTTAACGTACGACTACGATGATCGCGAACATATAGACAAGTGATACAAAACTATTATTTTAAGTTGGAGAGCTCATTGTAGATTGAGCAAAGGATTCGGAAGGGGTTATGTATAGCGTAGTTAGTATTACAAGTTTGAAGGGAAATAGGTAGGAAATTTTTAGTATGTCTAATCGGAACTGCAAAACTTATTTGGCTAACTAGTTCAGAGGAATCAATTTCACCATTAATAAGTTTGTGTAAAAAAACTACACTTATCATTGTTTTGCGATCAGATAGAGATGGCAGATTTATTAGTAGGAGCCTACTACTGTAAGAAGGTAAATTAATGTTAGTAAGAAATTGTTTTTGCACCGATTCTAATCTCTCCTGATACATTCTGTATTTGGGGTACCAAATACAGGATCCATATTCTAGAATCGGGCGTACCAGAGAAGTATAGAGTTTTTTTCTTATATAGGGATCGTCGAATTCCTTCAACCAGCGCTCGATGAATCCCAGTACACCAGATGCTCGAGTGACAGTGGAGGTAATGTGCTTATCAAATTTAAGTTTTGAATCCAAGAGCATTCCTAAGTCTACCACCCATTCAATGCGATTAAGTGGTTTGTCATTAGTGGTGTAAGTGTTAAAAAAGGGAGTGCGTCTATAAAAAGACATTATTTTACATTTACTACAATTGAGATATAGTAAATTTAAATTACACCAAGTTTGAAATTTATTTATATCTGATTGTAATTGTTTAGCTGACTGCGGAGATTTTGCCGAGACACAAAGCTTTACATCATCGGCGAACATAAACACCCGTGAGTGGCTTATAGCTGAAAGAAGATAATTTATAAAAAGTGTAAATAGTAGAGGTCCAAGGTGACTTCCCTGAGGCACACCAGAGGTAACCTGAACCGACTTGGAAACCAGACCCTTGAAATATACCCTTTGTTTCCTTAAAGTTAATTAATCTTTGATCCAAAGAAAGAGATTGTTTGGAAAACCCAAGAGGTGGAATTTATGGATCAAGAGATAGTGATTAACTGAATCAAAAGCCTTACTGAAGTCTGTATAAATAACATCAGTTTGCATTTTGTTCTGGAAACCGCTAAGTACAAAAGAGGTAAATTCTAACAAGTTTGTGATAGTGGATCTTTGTTTCATAAATCCGTGTTTATACGGTGAAACAATGGACTCGTAAAGATGCTGAAGATGGGAAGTAATCAGTTTTTAGAAAATTTTCGGAATAGCGGACAATTTTGATATCCCTCTACAGTTTTGTATATTTGATCTATTTCCTTTTTAAGTAAGGGAACAATAAACGACTATTTCCAAATTTTCGGAATAGAGCATAACTTTAGGGATATACTGAACAGTTTATATATAGACTTTAGGAGTCCCTGAGCACAGTATCGTAGCACACAGCTTGGTACTCCGTCTGGATCCAGAGAGAAAATGGGCTTAAGGACTTGTAGGTCGCTTAGTAAAGCACTTTCAGTAATTTCTGGTCCAAAAATGCAATTGGTTCCATTAATATGATATGGGTATGGCAAAACAATTTGATGGTGACATGAAGTATATGTCGTTTGGAAAAATTTGCAAAGAGATGAGCAATCGCCTCATCCGAGCTGGCGGTTAAGTCATTAAAGAATACGTTGGATTGTAGCTTTGATGACCTTCGCTTTGCATTAACAAAAGCAAAAAACCGCTTGGGATCCCGCTAAAACTGAAGCTTACACCGAGACAGGTATTATTGTTGTTAAGGACTGAAAATTTTGATCTGGCAACCATGTATAAAGAATAAGCTACGTTAGAGTTATTTTTTTTGAAACTCTTGTATAGTTTCGATTTTTTATTTTTCAAAGTTGTCAATTCGCGGGTAAACCTTGCAGGCTTGGTAGACCTGAAAGGCTTACCAACTGGGACACACAAATCAAATGCAGAGTATAAAGTGTTGTAGAAAATACTGATTGCCACATCCAAGTCATCAGACCTGCAGAGGCAAGACCAGTCAGTCTGGGATAAAAGCCAAGATAGTTTTTCAAAACTTGTTTTCCGAAAATGACGGACATAACTTAATGGATTTACTTCACGGTATTTCACCTGTGTAGTTATAGTGACCATCAGGACTAATGTAGGATGGTATAAATCTTTGGGGTACGACAATAGACTAGATCTTGAAACGGATAGGGATGCTGGATCCAAGGCAAAAATCAGATCAAGCATTTTGTTCCGTGAGTTTGAGACTGCATTAATTTGACTTAATGACAGTCAAAATAAATCTAATATAAAATAATTGTGAGCCGTGGGGGTTAAAGCACACGAATCAGGACTGGCGATCCAAGTGGTTTCAGAAATGTTGAATTCACCGAGGACAATTAAAAAGTCACGATCAGAGACCATTGCTGAAACAGAACGAATGCCAGACAAATGTGCTTCGTACACAGAGTTGTCTGAGGAAGGTAGTATATATGAGCAAATTAAAAAAATTTTAGCTCCGTGAAAATACACCTTAACAGCAATAAGTTCCACATCGGACGAATGATCAGATATTACTGTTTCTGAGGAATAGTCAGCATCAACAGCAATAAGCACACCACCACCACGCCGTAAAGCGTGGTCTTTTCTGTGAATGCAATATTTTCTGGACAGAATTTCAGAGTTAAGGATGTCTTTCTTTCACCATGTCTCTGTGAAGACAACGGCTTAAAAGTTAAAAGAATGACTATTAAGGTATAAACTACTAAGTTTACTACAAAGACCCCTTACATTCTGATAGCCCAGTAAGAAGTAAGTTGTTCGTTTTTTAAACTATCAGAAGAGATAGTTAGATCAACCTCCTGTGGGGCTGATGAAATTGGAGGCCGATTTTTCTTTTTTGCAGTATGTTTTTTCACTATTATGTGTTCAGGCCAAAATTCCTTACAACATATAGTGTCGAAATCTTGACCTGAGACGCTAATTTTGAACGACGAGATATTTCGTTCCTTTTTTCGTACCCTTGACATCTTCTGATGTTAAGTTAGGGAAGCCTTAAAACAAAGATTTGTTTTTTCGGTGGGACTGCGACAAATTTTTTTATTATATCCTGTACTGATTCTGAAATTTGATCAGGTGCGGATAGGGGGACATTGGGTTCCGTAGGCATGTTAGGTTCATGTTGTTGAAATAACTCAACACTACTAACCTCCATAGCAACCAAATGATCGACAGAATTTAGAGGAGGGACTGAAAGAGATTTTAAATTATTTATATTTATATTTTTCGGATCGACTTTGCTTGGATCGCTTTCAGACATTTTCGGATCGAACGACAACACAACATTGGGCCTTTTGCGTTTGGGAGATTGATTCGTGAGACTTTTCCCTTTGAGATTTTTCTCAACCGCTGAGAATTTTTCACACAGTTTCTAAAGCTTTCCGAAAATACCGTCAAAGCCCAGTTGAGACTTCGTAAAATCCGCAATATCCTGTTTTCGTTCCAAGCATGACCAACAAGGCTACTCAAGGTTAGTCGAGGCTAATAGGTCAGTTATTCTGCCAGTTAATCCAGCACATTTTTAATGTGCCTCATTTGGACACATCCAACAGCCAATAAAGCCCATTTTAGTATCGGACCTGGCAGTTTTCAGAACAACAGACAGCCATAATACAACCGGACAAATGAAAAAGAATTTTGAAAATAATGTAGTGAATTAAGTTTTTATGACGAAATATCCGCAGAGATTTTTTGAGATTGAAAAAATTTTAAATTTTAAATTAAAGTATTTTATATGAAGAAAGAAAAGAGTTTGGGTCCACTCTAAAACAAGCTGTTTACAAGTTGACTACACAACAACTGCTACTTACAAGACAAACAAAACTTACCGGCGCGTGCACGATGACCGAAAACGCAAATAAGCTGACCGCGACCAACACCAACCTAAGAGAGCGCCTAAGAGAGCACGGAAGGCAAAAACGGTTGTTTGCACTTAGAGCACAAGCAGCACCGCAAGACAAAACAAAACGTACCTACGCGAGCGCGACGACCGAAAAACGCAACAACAACGGAATAAGCTAACCGCGACCAACACCAATCTAAGAGAGCGCGTCAGAGAGCACGGAAGGCGGAAAACGGTTGTTTGCACTTAGAGCACAAGCAGCACCGCAGAAAATATAATTGAGTAAGAGAGCACGGAAGGCAAAAACGGTTGTTTGCACTTAGAGCACAAGCAGCACCGCAAGACAAAACAAAACGTACCTACGCGAGCGCGACGACCGAAAACGCAACAACAACGGAATAAGCTAACCGCGACCAACACCAATCTAAGAGAGCGCGTCAGAGAGCACGGAAGGCAGAAAACGGTTGTTTGCACTTAGAGCACAAGCAGCACCGCAGAAAATATAATTGAGCGCGAGAGTAAAAACACAAAAGGCAACAAAAATAGAGTCAAAGCAGAAATGCTTGTACTGCAGATTGTTGTTGTACTTTGACACTTTCGCTCTATAAATGCAAATAAGTTATTAATTTGAATGTTTTCCTTGAGTTTACACAACCGTCGAAAACACAAAGTCACAGCACTGTTATTTGCACAAAGCTAGGGGAATTAAGAACTGATAAAATCACAAGATCCGAAAATATAGCGAAGCGCAAAAAAAACACGTCCGTTGCGTTACAAGCGAATGTGAATATCTGGTATACTGCTGTTAAGGCAAAGGAGCCCGGCTCACGGGTGGTTTTTTTGGCACGTCACCTACGGCACGCAAAGTGTATATCTCCAGCATTTGCCCATAAAAAAAAATAATTCAATAATAATGCACAAATATCAAATTTGTATGAAGATTTTTTTTGTACAAATAATTCCTAATAAAATAAATAAGAATTGTCAAATTATGGTGGGTATTCAATTTCAACTACATATTAAAAAAATATATTAACAAAAAATCAACGAAGTAAAAGTTTCGAAAAATATGAGGAAAGCTCTCTTCGTGAGAGCACTTTACCCAATAAAAATAGGAAAAAAGGGTATAATGGTTTTGTTTAAAAGAATGTAACAGGCAGAAGGAAGCATCTCTGACCTCATAAAGTATATATATTCTTGATCAGCATCAAAAGCCGAGTCGGTGACTTTTAAAATATTAAACAAAATTTTGACAATCTGTGAAATTGAACTAAAATTTGATAAGAAATACCGGAGATATGGAACACTGAAGTTAAGTACGCGTAAAGTATAGGGTTCAGGGTATCGTCTAATCGGGGTTTAGAGATTTAGAGTCTTCTTACTTGTTTTAATTTTAGTATAATCTGCGAGTAAATGAAAACTTTAAGAGTGTTTTTTGCAAAATCGCTTTTGACGTTCACAGTCTTCAAGTAAATGAAAGTTAAATTTTTGAGATTGGCGCAATGCATTTAAAGGCGCATATAAAGGTTGATATATTATATAAAAATCCAATAGCAGCAAACTTGATGCTGATTAAAACTTACTTGCATAAATATCTCGTACACCGTCAAAGAAACGTGGAACATATTTTTCTAGCACTGAAAGGGTTGTATTAAAGTCTTCTAAAACGCCAACAACCGCATACTGTTGTTCCACGGCAAACTTAGCACGTTCCAAAGCGCCAACTGTGTTAAAAGGTCTGTAAAGGACATAATTTTATTGAATGAAAAGTGTTAGTTAATAATTAATATATGCTTAGCTTACGTGCACTCGTAATTGTGTCCACAGAAGAACAAGCTTTGACGCCGATGATCTCCAATGCCCTCAACTGAGACACCTTGAGTGTAGGTGCACTCCTGGTCGCCGGTAAGGACGCATGTTTCAAAGTCCTTTTTGAGCCATGCTGGATGCGGCAGCGGTAGGTCAGGAAATGCTGCCTTGCGCTCCACAAAATACCAGGGGGCGCGTACATAATAGAACCAACTGATAACCCGCTCAACTGGATCACGCACAACATTTAGATAAATCGGCGTTGGTAAATTGAACTTGGTAAAATTGGTAAAGCACACATGCTTAATAAATACAGAGGGCTCAGGCAGCTCACTGATTACTTCGGCCATTTCTTGTTGCTGATCTTCAGCCAGACGAATGGTTTCTACTTTCTGAACAGCATCGCGATGAAACTGAAAGTTGTTGCGCTCCGACAGGCGACGAAGAAGCTCCATAAATGTCTGACTGCCCACTTTGGGGACACGATTAAAAAATACTAGTTCCATTCCAGCTTTTTGTGTATTATTTAGATTTCTCACATTAAGCGCCGACATCTGTGTTTCAAATAGAAATTTATCAATTTATCAGAAAGTGTAGCTACTGTGGCGTATACGATAAGACCATACCTTACAATTTCTTGGTGTTTGATATTTAGCTGCATCTTGTTGGATGCGCGCTTCTAAGGACCTTATTAAAACAAATCGGAAGGCTTTACTTGGAAAGCTCACCTGAGAGATACACTGAACGTAAAATGAATATAGGCCACATTCGCGAGATATGGTGATTCCACAATCATTCTTCATTTCATTAACAAGCGATCTGGCCAAAAAATTTGGACTTTTATGGATCTAAGCATTTTTAATTTAATTAAATGTAACTGTACATACGAATTTCGCAACGAAAATGCACCAAAAACGTAGATGCAAAAACACTTTCTTGACAGTCAAATTTAGTTAGAGTTAATTTGTTTTTGTTATAACTTTTTTGTTCTTTAATGAATAATCAAATAGGTTTAAATATATTATTAAGAAATAAATAAATAATACAAATTTCAAAAAAATTTTAAGAGCCATATTACAGTTATATTTTTGCCTGTGAAGTGAAAAAACATACATTTTTCTTCACGCGAAAACACTTTCTTGACAGACTGGATGTAGGTATGACGTCCTACAACATAAGACTTAAGACTCTTAAATAGAGGTATAACATTAAACTATAGGAGATGGATATCTGAATTTTGAGGGGAAAAATAGTTAAAATAGTTTACAGCAACATACAAGCCAAATGTCATTCAAAAACTGTGAACTTTGCTCATTAACAGTTTTAAACCCAAATAAAAACGAGAAAGCCCGACTAGAAGATACCCTGAACCCTATTCTTAACGCGAACAGTCAATGCTTGCAAGTTTGTGTATACTTCATACTTGATTTAACTTCAATTTTCCATATCTCTGGTGTTTCTCAGCCGATTTCAATAAAAATTTCACAGATATTCATTTTATTGAGAGACTATAGGAGCTAGAGACATCAGATTTGGAACATTACTCTTCCTAAGCCATAGGTAAATCAAGTTATCCATAACTCGTTTCGTTTCCGATATACTCATGGAATCGATAATAATAAAATCTTGAATTTGGAAAGCTTGGAAATAGTGTTTGAAAATATGGACGAATAATGAAAATATGAACATTGAAGTTAAATCAAGTATGCAGTAGACGCCATCACACATATACACATACTTACCCTTTAACAGAGGTTTCAGTGTATATTTTAGTCGGAACTCCTTAACAAGAACCTTACTTGTTCGTATTGGCTTTTCCAGCTGACAATTGTGAAAAGCTTAATGGTTTTATTGCAGCCCAAGGGAATTTATTGAGCTCCATGTTTATTGCAATTTATATTTACGCAAACAACAAATTCTTATATTTCTTTTTTTTAAATCAAAGACGTAATTGAATTTGCAATGACTTCTTTCAAGTTCGTCCAATGTTAATTTATTATGGGTGTGCGGAAACTTAAAATTTTTGTTTATGAATATATACAAAAATGCTTGTTGACAATAAGGTATACATTGGACATGAACAGTTGTGGTGATGCTTTTTTTAAAAATGAATTAATTTAAACGAAGTAAACAAAACAAATCTAGTTGTGGAAACCAGATTCTTGTTTACAGTGTACAACACTGTCATACAGGTCGTCTAGTTGCAACCAGGTGTCGGGAGTGTACACTGCAGCAACAAATCACAAGTTAACTAAGATTATTCTCCAGAAGCAAAGCCAAATATTGTTTATACAAACGCTGCTTGCAAAAATGGTAAAAATCATATTCCAGCGTAAAATTACGCTGTACCATGGCCCTAACATCTGCATCCACAATAAAGCGTTTATTGAAATAGCTATTGCTGAGCTTGTGCGCTAAAAAATTTTTAAAATTGGGATACTGTAACTGTACTTTTACGAAAAAAAAAAAATGTTTTCGACCACATACAATTGTATAGATAACGCGCATGATTGAAGTATCTTGGTACGTACTTCTCCAGCACAGTAAGCGTTATATTCGGTTGCTCCCAAGTGCCTACAACGGCATACTCCTTTTCTACATTTCGTTTGGCCATTTGCACCGCATGCGGCGTATTGAAGGGTCTATTGATGTAAGGTTGTGTTTTATATTTTGGCATTTATTAACATTCTCGATGATTAACTTACAAACAGTCCTGCTGATTGCCGCAAAAAAATAGGGACTGTCGCTTGAAATCCTCCACTAAATCAACAACTGAGTATTTGATATATTGACACTCTGGACTTCCTTGACGCACACAGGTATTAAAGCTCTGCTGGTACCATTCATTCGTTTGCTGTGGAAACCTTGCATAAATTTTTCGACTTTCTATCCGTTTCTGAAGAGTGCGTCGCCTGTAAAAGTTTTGGATAACACGCTCCACAGGATCCCGTACCATCGATATGTATATAGGCTTGTGTTTTTGATATTTGGCAAAATTTATCCAATTTCCATGCGCTACATAGAGTGTTCCCTTAGACAGCTGGCTTACCCAATGTGATTCAATTCTCTCCTCTTTAGGCATTCGAATGCGTTTCATGCTCTTAAGTGGGCCATTGAGCACAAGATTGTTGTCATTTTTAGTGGACAAGAGACGCAAGAGCGGAATCAGTTTCTCTGTTCCCACGCGGGTTGGGCGATTGAAGAAGACTACTGGAAGGCGTGCACGGCGTGTATTGTTCAATTGCAGAGTGCTTATATTGAGTAGCTAAGAAGGATTTGGGTTTGGCAAAGTTGTTGGTATGTCTATGATAGAAATTGATAACACACAATAGATTTTAACTATGCATATGTCAGTCACAAGAAATGATAACTGAAACGATGAAGCGACTGAAGATTAAATAAAATACCTAAGCCAGGGATGTTAACGGTAAGCGAGGCCGGAATGTGTCAATCTATGGGTGTGCTTTACACTTCGTAAGAAGTGAAGTAATTATTGTACACTGTTAAATGTGATGAGAATAACTTATTAAGTAAGAATCTTTAGTTAAGGATATTTGTTTTTGTGTATGACGAACGGTAATGGTGCGAAATATGCGGTGGGTCCAGTATACGAGTACACGCGGGCATATGGATGGATATCCCTGGTCTTAGCTCTATAAAACTCTTTTTAAATCTCCCCACCCTAAACCTATTTTTTTTTTTTTCAAGCAACTTGTAGTAATAACAAATACTTTTAGTAAGTATTAAGTATTTTAATTTTAAAGCCAAAAATAATTGGATGAAAATTTAGATCTAATAGCACTGTTCGAAAGAACGGCCAAACTATGTGAAGCTTAATTGTTCCAGTTCCATACGCTTTAACGCAATGTATTGCTTATAGAGACGCTGTTTGCAAAAGAAGTAGAAGTCGTATTCATTTGTAAAGTTTCGCCTGACCATAGCTCTAACATCTGCGTCAACTTTTGGTTTGCGATTGTTGCGATTTCGATTCTTTAGTGCTTCCTGGTACACTGTAAAAAATAATGTTTAACTACAGCACATTACATAGGGCATACTCTTACTGGGATAAAGAGTAGTGGCGCGCGCAAAATATCTCGGTACATAGTGCTCCAGCACTGTAAGAGTAATATTGGTTTCCTCCCAGGTGCCCACAACTGCATACTCCTCTTCAACCCTACGTTTTGCTATTTGTATAGCTAAAGGTGAATCGAAGGGTCTGCAATTTATTTATAATTTATGTATATTGGAGTGTCCTTTATTTGGCAAAAATTTAAAAAAGTAAATGCGAATTTTTTTCATGCCCAGCATAATGGATAATTTTTTTCTATTAACTACAAAAAAAAGGAAAGCGTTGCAATCGGGCGCAACCGACTGCGTTATACTCCAAAACCAGCATTAAACAAGTAAGAAGGCTCTAGTCGAGAAATCCCGACTAGACGTTACCCTGATCCCTATACTTTACGCGAACAGTCAGTGTTTGCAGGTATGTGTGTTTGTATGTACGCACATACTGCATACTGCATACACAACTTCAATGTCCCATATCTCCAGTGTTTCTTAACCGATTTTAATAAAAATTTCACAGGTTGTCATTATTTTGTTCATTATTTCAAATGCCATCTCAAAGTTTTCAAAATTCAAGATTTTGTTGTTATCGATCCCATGTGTATATCGAAAACGGGATGAGTTATCGAAAATCGAAAACAAATTTGTACTGCCTAGGGATTAGGCGAGCTTAAGTTCAAAAACTGGAGTCCCTAGCTCTTATAGTCTCTGAGATCGGTTGGCTCATACATACGGACGGACAGACGGACAGACGGACGGACGGACGGACGGACAGACGGACATGTCTATATCGACTCGGCAGTTGATGCTGATCAAGAATATATATACTTTATAAGGTTGGAGATGCTTCCTTCTGCCTGTTACATACATTTGCACAAAACCATTATACCCTTTTTTCCCATCTTGGTATCAGAGTATAAAAACAAGTATGAAACATTTAGTCGAAAAGTCCGACTATAAAAAAGCCCAAGCACTCGACTTAACATGTGTGGTCCTTTTTTTTACACGCGTACGGAAAAAACGACTTTTCTACTGCGTATCTACTAATAAAACAAGTAAAAAGGCTCAAGTCGAGAAATCCCGACTAGACGATACCCTGATCCATATACTTTACGCGTACAGTCAGTGCTTGCAAGTATGTGTGCGTGTGTGTACGACCATACTGCATACTGCATACTCAACTTCAAGGTTCCATATCTCCGGTGTTTCTTAACCGATTTTAATAAAAATTTCACAGATTGTTATTATTTTGATTAATTATTAAAATGCCATCTAAAGTTTTTTCAAATTCAAGATTTTATTGTTATCGATCCCATGTGTGTATCGAAAACGGGATGAGTTATCGAAAATCGAAAACAAACTTCTACTGCCTAGGGATTAGGCGAGCTTAAGTTCCAAATCTGGAGTCTCTAGCTTTTATAGTCTCTGAGATCGACGCGTTCATACATACAGACGGACAGACGGACAGACGGACGGACGGACAGACGGACAGACGGACATGGCTATATCGAATCGACTGTTGATGCTGATAAAGAATATATATACTTTATGGGGTCGGAGATGCTTCCTTCTGCCTGTTACATACTTTTGCACAACTTCATGATACCCTTTTTCCCATTTTTAATGGGATCAGGGTATAAAAATCGAATACAAAATAAAATATACGGATCCGAAATAGAAAAGGATAATTATAAGAAAATTTGGTGGTCAATCAAAATGTGTGATAAACGAAGGGTACAACTTTTTTGGCTTGATAGAAATACCGGACTATTTTTTTTTACAAATTCTAAACTGTGTATAAATTGCCTTATCAATGTTTAAGGGAAAAAAAGAACTGAAGAGCAAATCGCAAATAAAAAGATGTTAAAGTGCTTTAAAAATAGGTAACCTGTTGTTTTATATGGATCGTTTTTGATATTAAGCAGTTAGCAAAATTTGCATGTTACAGCTTTCATTTAACATATTAAAGTTAAACAGGTCTTTGTTTATTTGACGATAGTTTCCGTTTGTGGTTGTAAAATAACCTAACAAGCTTAGTGGTAAATTGAGCAAATGAGGAAAAACCTACCATTTAAAAAAAAAAACATTAATTGAGTTTAATCAGTCAAAAATACTCACAGGCAATCTCGATCGTGACCGCAAAAGAAAAGCGACTGACGCTTATAATTACCAACATTATCTTTTACTGAGAGGGGTACATATTGACACTCAGTATCGCCGCTGCGGACACAATCATTAAAGGATTTCTTGAACCAAGCGGTGGGCTTTAGGGGTGCATGGGGATTCTTGCGATAGTAGATGGCATTCAGGTAAGAGTTGCGCACGTAATAATACCAGCTGATCATACGTTCAACAGGATCGCGCACGAGGTTTATGTAAATTGGCTTGGGCAAATTATAGGCATTGAAATCGATCCATGATGTGTGCTCAATATAAGCTGTGCCAGTTTGTTGACTAAATATATGCGCAGCCCTTTTGGCCTGCTGTTTTGGTGATAGCTGACGTTGTGATTTCTTCCTTAGGCCCAAGTGATCGACATCAAAATTATTGATGTCCTGTAAATTCTCCATAAACTCCACTAGCGATTCGCTCCCCACTTTGGCGCATCGTGTGAAAAAAAGGCGATCCATTTCAGCCTTTGCCGTGTTGTTAAGCTGCTGCGGTGTTAGAGAGTGCAACTGGCGAGTGGGATTGGCAGAGGTTGGGTTATAGGAATTGGGTGTAACACACAAGACACACACACATATACAGTTTTCCAACTATTTGTTTGGGCATGGTGAAAAATTTTGATATTTCTTCTTTAGAGCTATAAGGTCACACTGGCTGTTGTTTTTTTTATTTATTTTTTGTTATTTTTTATAAGTAATTCCATCATTTATCCCTTAAACCTATTTAATAGAAATTAAAAACATAAACATTAACAAAGAACAATTAAAAATACTAGCAAAGGCACAAAATTCAACTGCCAACTAAATGTTTGGACACCTACGTTTTTGGTGCATTTTTGTGGTTAAATTCGTTTGAAATTCGTATGTACAGTTACTTTTAGTTAAATTTAAAATGCGTAGATCCATAAAAGTCCAATTTTTTTGGGCAGATCGGTTGCCAATGAGATGAAGAATGATTGTGGAATCACCATGTCTCTCGAATGTGGCCTAAAAGTTTTAAATTTTAATTAAAATTTTAAGTACCGCCAGCCGTTGAAAACACTTGAAAACCAAAATATTGTACTGACTCCTCAATCATTCTTCATCTCATTGGCAACCGATCTGCCCAAAAAAATTGGACTTTTATGGATCTACGCATTTTAAATTTAACTAAAAGTAACTGTACATACGAATTTCATACGAATTTAACCACGAAAATGCACCAAAAACGTAGGTGTCCAAACATTTAGTTGGCAGTTGAATTTAGTGCCTTTGCTAGTATTTTTAATTGGTCTTTGTTAATGTTAATGTTTTTTAAGTTCTGTTAAATAGGTTTAAGAGATAATACCTTATAGCTCTAAAGTGAAAATATCTAAATTTTTCACCATGCCCAAACAAATAGTTGACAAACTGTATGTATAAGGAATTAGACACAAAATGGTTTGCTTTTTTTTTTAAACACGAAGGAAATACAAAATTGTTCGGAAGTATGGTTGTGAATTTATGTTTTCATTTTATTGTTTTCGACTTCTAATTTATAAATCCATTTTTTTCCAGCTCAGGCAAGTAAAGCGCCAGATATTGTTTATATAAACGCTGCTTGCAGAAATAATAGAACTCATATTCATATGTGAAATTGCGTCTAATCAATTCCTTTACTTCTGGTTCAATGTATGGCTTGCGTTTGTTTTTATTTCGATTTGTAATCTTGTTATTATGCACTAAACGGGTAAGAAAAAATTTGAATGGTTTAAAAGATAATTGGAGAAAATAATCGTAAAAACTGCAACATACTTTCATACATAAGTTTGGCACCGCGAAAGAACCGTGGTATGTACTGCTCAAAGACGGTCAATGTTATATTTGTATCCTCCCAACTACCAACTACCGCATAATCACGCTCCACATGCTCTTTGGCCATTTGAACTGCTGTGGGCGAATTGAAGGGACTGCAATTCAAATTACATTGTGGTCTTTAAAGGCTCGAATTTGAATATTAAAGTCCCTTGTTCCACTTACATACAATCATCATGATGACCACAATAGAAGAGGGATTGTCTTTTAAAGTTTGGTATAAAATCCTTCACTGTATGTGGCACATATTGGCATTCGGGATCACCACTACGCACACAATCATTAAAGTTTTTCTTGTACCAGGAGGCAGGCTTGATTTTCTTGTTTGGGGCCTTGCGATACTCAATGGCGTTCTTGTAGGAGCTGCGTGCATAGTAGAACCAGCTGATTACACGCTCTACAGGATCCCTAACCATGTTTATATAGATAGGCTGCGGCAGATCGAATTCAGCAAAGTCAAGCCAATTAATGTGCCGTATATAAACAGTGCCCTCCTCAAAACCTGCTACCAATTCAGCAGCTTCTCGCTGCTGCTTCTTATTAAGTTGGCGCTGTGTCATTTCATGCAACCCGCTTCGTTCCAATTCGATGTCATCGTTATACTCAACCAATGAATTAAAGAGTTCCAGAAGCGCTTCACTACCCACTTTGGCGGCACGGTTGAAGAAGAGCACATCAACTTCTGCATTATGAGTGTTGTTCAAACGCTCAGCGCTCAAATGTTGCAGCTTCAGTAGTCAGTTTGTTGCAGAGTATTTGGAATAGGTTCAATTTCATTCAGATTTTGACAATGATTTTAAGCTTTTGCTGTGTTAGTTGCAACACGCGAGACAGAAGCCAAGCAAGTGGGCGTAGCTCTTGCAACACTTAACTGTATTTTTAGCGAACCTTCAATTTATATGTACAGTCTTATATTTAATAGTTATGGGAAAAGCTTATGCATCTGTAAGTCATGCATGAGCGTGTACAAAGCAGTAATCCAAACCTTTTATAAATTGTTAAGCATATTTTAAGTGCCATATTGAAAGATCCTTAAAGCTTAGACCTTTTATTTTTAGCTGATAATTTGTTAATCTATTATTTGCACATTAATCTCTTACGACTAGCAAATCGCTAGACTTTAGTCTTCTTAAGCTATCATCCAGTTTCATCAGATCCTTAAGTTTAAGAGCAAGATATTGTTTATGTAAACGCTGGCGACAGAATTGATAGAATTCGATTTCCCTTGTAAAATTGCGACGTACCATTTCCACAATATCTTGGCGTATGTGGGGTTTCATTGGGTTATCATTAGCCTTTTCGAAATGTAAGCCCGCTGCAAATGGGACATTTCAATGCCTTTTTTAAGAGGTTGTCTTACAAGAACTTACAGTAGTACATTTTAGAGGCATCTGCAAAGTAGCGGGGTACATAAGCCTCAAAAACTGCCAGGGTCTCATTTGTATGCTCCCAAGTGCCCACAACAGCGTACTCTCTTTCCACGTTCATTTTTGCTAACTGCAGAGCCAAGCGCGAATTAAATGGTCTGGCAAGTGGAAAGGAGTGGAAGGTACTAACACCGCTTTGAAGGAATTAACATTTTCTAACTCACGTGCACTTAAACTCATTGTGACCACAAAAGAATAGAGTTTGCCTACGATGATCGCCTACACGTTCCAGCAGAGAGCCCTCAATGTAGTTGCAGACCTTCTCACCTGACAGCACACACTGATCGTACTCCGTGTTTACCCATTGGGGATTGGGCATTTCGCGATTATTACGACGACGTCCGGGCACAAATATCCATGGGGCACGAATATAGTAATACCAACTGATTACACGTTCCACCGGATCACGCACCATATTAATGTAAATTGGCCGCGGCTGATCGTGTTTACTGAAGTTCAAATAGTTTACATGACTGGCAAAGACGGTGCCATCCTCGAGATGTACTATATTATCAATCCAGTCGCCCTCCTCGGCGGGATCTAGTATTGACTGAATGCCGCCATTTTGTGGATCTTGTTCCACCTCATAGTCGTGAACTTTGCCCAGGGCACGCATCAGTTTTATTAGTTGTATGCTGCCCGTTTTGGGTACCCGATTATACAATAGAACATCAATCTCTGCTTTCTTGGTATTGTTCAACTCATTTGCATTCAGCTGAAGTATCTGCAAATTATCGAGGAGTACCGATGATGTTGATACTAAGTTTGAATCAAGCAACCATAAGCCCACAAAATATTAGTAACGAAATGAAAAGACTCGTTCGTAGTATATATAAATATATAATTTACTGAATATTACTCAACTAATTCTGCAATTAGGCGTTATCTGCAAATTCCGGCATTGATATTTTGATAGCTATGTACTGCTTGTAAAGACGCTGCTTGCAAAAGTTATACAACTCAATTTCGTATGCGAACTGTTGTTTAAGATAGGCTTCCACATCCTTATCCAAATGATTATCGTGCGGCGTCGCATTTATTGTAAATTTCTCCCGATGCACTGTACACACACACACACAACAAAAAAGTTTTGGATTAAAATTGACTGTGAGTAGAATCAACTCAAATACTGACAATAAAACTGAGTTGTAGCATCGGCAAAGAAACGCGGAATATATGCCTCTAATACGGCCAGGGTTATATTTGTGTCCTCCCATGTGCCTACAACGGCATATTCCTTTTCCACATGCAATTTTGCTATTTGTGTAGCCGTCTCAGAGTTGAAATTTCTAGAGAATTGCGATTATTATAGCAACTGGTTTTTAATTCTTTTAGGCGTTACCTACTGGCAGACAGGCTGATTACCGCACAAGTGCAAGCTAAATCGTCGCCAGTCATTGTTGTACGGGATATGTGGATCAAAGCTACACTCAGGAGCTATCCTCTGTCTTACGCAGTCATTGAAGCTTCTGTCAAAAAACTCCTTTTTTTGCAAAGGCTTATTCGGATTTCGAAGCAGACTATTCGCATAGATAACAGGATGACGCTGATAGTAATAGGCACTTATTACCTTCTGTAGTGGATGACGAACCAGATTTATGTAAATAGGCCTGGGCAGATCGTGTGCCGTGAAGTTTATCCAGTTTGTGTGCTCCACATAAGCGGCAGGATCTTCAAGGTCTTGAAGGTCTTCGGCAAAAACCGACTCCTCCTCGAAAGTATTTAAAGCTTTTTTACCTGGTGGTATCTCATTGCGGTAAGTAAAAAAACCATGCAAATCGCCCAAATGACCCAATAGCTTCGTCATACTTTGACTGCCAACCTTTTCTAAACGATTAAACATAATAAAATCGCGTTCGGCGTTTGGTGTATTGTTCAGTTGTGCAGCTGTCAGACCAGCCAGCTTAAATGAAAAACAAAATAGTTTCGAGTCAAATCAACAAATAACAAGTCGACAGCCATGTAAGGTGATTTGTTAGTGGAAAAATTGAAAGCATATTTAGGCTTTTTTGTCCTAATTAGACAGTGAAACAAATTGCTTTACCCTTGCAGAAGGTGCTAATTTCGTAATATTGTCTCGGAATCTGGGTTTAAGGAACGTAAGTCATACAAATGGACAGACCGCATGACAGACATTGCACAAAACTGATATACTCTTTACCTTCGGTATCAGAGTATAACCACGTATCAAATTAATGCTTAGGGCGACATAATCAGCAAGACACTCACAAAGAGGAGCATGCCCTGCATTTCGTTGGTAATTTTTTCATATTATAAAGTCAAGGACAAGAAAACTCTCTAACAATTCTTAAATTATAAATTAACACCAAAATGCATTTTATTCAAAACTTAAAATTACATTTATGTGTCTGGAAATCCGCAAAAGATAGTGACAGATGTAAGTTTTTTAACTTAAAGCTCGTCAAGAATTTGTTGTCGCAAAGCGCCAATTTGGCTATATTAAAATGTTCAGTTTATTTGAAATATTTTCAACAAAATTGTTGTCAGCATTAAAAGCACATACAACATACCGGAATCTTGGCGTTCTTAAGCTTACTGGTGGCGTCAAAGGTGTTCGTTAAATGTTACCATTAACCGTGGGTTTCCACAAGTCCGACGTCTTGTGAACAACTTTCAGTCGCAAAAATTTCTGGTGGAAACCAATTTACCTGGTTAGTCAGCCGAGGCAATAATACCTACCATTAGCAGAAAAAATCGAACGCGGAATCCTTAATTTTCTCTCAAAAGATACTATTCATAGACTATACATAGCTTTAACTGCAACGGCAGCACACACAGAAAATCAACATTAACTAGCTCTGAAGATTATTTTTTTCAGTCTTGACGAAGGGTTCGGTCCCTTAAACTTGACGCGCATCGAAGAATGTTTTCATTCATATCGAAGACAAAGAACTTCCGTCCAATAACGTTTATAGAAATAGAGGGAGATTTCAGAAACAAAATCGAATGCACTAACTGGTTAGGGAGTTGAACACCGCAAAGTGGACTTGATCAACCAGCTGTCGACCAGAAATCGACAGTGCCACACCGATATTTCCAGGACAGAGGCATTTCACAATCCACTCCTGTGGTACGCAGCAGTAAGCAAACTGGCTTCCGTTCCATGACCGCCGCTCTGCGTACCTTGATCATTTAGACAGCACTACGCGTCATTTGACTTAACTCAGCCAAAACTTACTCATTCGCCAAAGAATACTGCGTTCCTATACGTGAAGCAGGCATGCAAACCCCGAAATTTAAGAATTTATTACTGAATTTCCACACGGCAATTATACGAAAAAGTTGCGCAAGGCCATGCCTTAAAAGTTTCAAACTAAATATGAGAACCTGCACAAACAGTGTCAGGTTTGCCCCGGTTTAAAAAAATGTATTAGTCGAAAAGGATTATACATATATACATATGCTGGAAGCCTAGATTAACAGACACAGCAGCCAATATACTTTTTTTTACTTTCCTACCCAGAAGTATCGGGAAATTTCAGCTAGGAGATATTTTGAGTCTGCACTACTGCGGTAATACAGGATCACTTAACTTAAATCTTCAATATCTCCGGTTTTTCTTTACCGATTTCCATGAAAGTTTCTTAGATTTAGAATGTTGTGCCGACAATGCAGTATATATCGAACACTGGGAGAAATATAGAATTTTGAAACAATATAGTTTTGGCTATGATCAAAGAGATGATTTTCGAATCATTTTGTTTTCGACTTGGTCGACGCTTGCTGTCTCTGTTGGTGCCCGCTGTGTATAACGGCATCGATTACTTATAAATGCAGTTCATTGCATCGTCGCGTATGCACCTTTTCCTGCGCTTTTTCCTCACAATAGTTTTCAATATTTATTGAAATTTATATATGTTTAGAATCAGGTAAATTTTGTTAATATATGTAACTCATGTTAACTTTTTAATAAATATATGAAGGTATATTTAACAATAATAAAACAAGTAAGAAGGCTCTAGTTCAGAAATCCCGACTTGACGATACCCTGAACCCTATACTTTACACGTACAGTCAGTGCTTGCAAATATGTGTGTGTGTGAACACGCTTACTGCATACTTGACTTAACTTCAATGTTCCATATCTCCGGTGTTTCTCAACGGACTTTAATAAAAACTGCATAATTGTCAATGTTTTCCAAATTCAAGATTTTATTGTAATTGATCCCATGTGTGTATCGGAAACGGCAAGAGTTATCGAAAATCGAAAACAAACTTGTACTGCCTAGGGATTATTCCAAACCTGGAGTCTCTAGCTCTTATACTCTTTGAGATCGGCCCGTTCATACATACAGACGGACGGACAGACGCACAGACGGACATGGCTATATCGACTCGGCTGTTGAAGCTGATCAAGAATATATATACTTTATGGGGTCGGAGATGCTTCCTTCTGCCTGTTACATACTTTTGCACAAAACAATTATACCCTTTTTACCCATTTTTAATGGGTTCAGGGTAAAAAACAAGGACTTTTATTCTAATTTAATACTTTGCGCCACTGAAAGCGGATTCGCACGAACACTTATAATGTATTTTGTGCATACACGCCGGTTTGTAGCGGGTTTGACAGCAGGTAACATTGTTACAACGCGCCATACGACTGGCTTATTTGTATACAGTCCATTATTTATGTGTTTTATAATTTGTGCTATAACTTACGAGAATTTATGTTCTAAATCTAAAGTCTCTAGCTATTACAGTCCCTGAGTTTGACGCGTTCATATAAACAGACAGACAGACGCACCTGTCTTTATCGACGATACTGATCAACAACAACAATTAACAATGTAGTGTTGTTAAGATGTTTGGGATTAAAACGCCATAGCTGTAAACAGTCCAGGGGTTGTGTGTTAAGGCCGAAAACAATTCTAATCAAAAGCATGTCTACACAAAAAGAAGAAAAAGCCGATAGCTATAACTGCTATCTCTTGGAATAGTCTACCTTTAGGTAGGTAAGTGCTAGAGTTATTAGTAAATTTTTTATGTGTTTAACTAAAGTTAAAAATTTATTCCACTGAACGTAATAAGTTGGCACAGCTTAACTTTTGAAAAGCACTTTTGCTCAATACTCGTCCTCATCATCTTCGAATTCTCCGCGAAGCTCCGGCATCAGCAGATAGTCGTCCTCGCCAACGCGTTTTTCATGATTAAGTGCAGCATATTGCAAATAAAGACGTTGTTTGCAGAACTCATAAAACTCAACCTCATTGGTCAGATTCTTGCGCAGTATCTGACGTGTCTCATCGCTTACGATACGAGTGACATTATTGCGATTGACACGCGATAGTCGCTCCACACCCACTGCAATATCAGCTTAAAGTTAGAAATCCTCATGAAAAAATCAAATTCTTACGATAATATGCCACCTTGGCATTACGGAAATAACGCGGTATGTAGTGCTCCAAGACGGTTAATGTGATGTTCGTATCCTCCCAAGTACCAACGACTGCGTATTCCGTCTCCACAGTGCGCTTGGCCTTTTGCATGGCCATCTCCGAGTTAAAGGGCCTAGCACAGTATTATTTTAATAATATCAAGCACTGTGCTACTTGTTTTCGATCCAAGATTATTACTTACATGCAAAGCTTCTTATTCATGCCGCAAAAAAACAAAGTTTGTCGGCGATGATCTCCGACGGGATTTCTAATCTGCATTTGCTCAAATGTGCAGTGCGGATCGTGGTTACGCACACATGTGTCCAGATCAAGATCGAGAAATTCATCCGATGGCATTGCTATGGACTTTTCACCCAGCTTGTCCTTCATATCGTTATAATACCACCGTGCACGAACATAATAATGCCAGCTTATAATGCGCTCAATGGGATCACGAACTAGGTTTATGTAGATGGGACGAGGCAAATGGAATCGGGTAAAGTTTATGTAGGCAATATGCTGACTATAGATATACGGCTTGTGGCGTGTAAGCAGATCCCCAATAAGATCTTTTTGGCCCTCCTTGGGCAGCATTATAGTCTCCTTAACGCTACCTGGATTGCGGGTATGCAAAAAGCCATTAATCTTTCCAAGGCGCCGCATCAGCTCCATTAGCGATTGGCTTCCCACTTTGGGCACGCGATTAAAAAACACAAAGTCTGCCTTAGCGCTTTTGGTGTTGTTTAACATATCCGCTGCTAAATTATAGCCGGTCTCATTGTCTTCCTCATCATCATCGTCCGTGTCAGCTTCACCCCAAACTTTATTATCTTCATCATTATAATGTTGTGGATGCTCATTATCTGGCAGGGCCAACTGTCTATCGTGTTGAGACTTGTGCAAATGATTATGTGCTTTTTGGTGAGCTTTACGATTATTTTCATTTTCATTCTGTTTCTTGCCGTTTCGAGGCGCATGCACATTCTGACCAAGTAACTACATGAAGTAGGCTTTTAATTAGAGTTTAATTCCAGATCGATAACATAATACCAGCAATGGGATGCATTTCAGAAAAGTTGCAGAAGTTTAAATTCGCCAAGCTTACCGAAAGTTAGAGTTGCTTTTTATTCTTGAAATCTTATTCGTTAGCTTTATAATCTCATTTCAATTACACTAATAAACACCCCTTGTTCAGACGCTGACGCGTCTCCCGACATAAAACTATTATCTCATGCAACAGACTCCTCATTGTCTACACCTTTTTTAAAGTCTAAATGGCAAGCGCGCATCCTCATTTAAATTCAAAAGCCTGAGAAGGTTGTTTGTTGAAATTTACACATGCAATTACACATGCCTGCAACAAAAAAGCTGCTTTGGATTAATACAATGGCGTTTTCAGATTTTGCGTCTTAGGAATATGGGTCTTTAAGTGTACGATAAAAGCTTCAAAGAAAGAACACATACATGTTTCTGGCACGTCAGGACTGGGATATAAGGAGTACTGAAAACCTTCAAAAACACGTTACATTAGGGATGTTTTTTATTAAATCTTTGATACCAAGGATGTAATACTTTCACACCATATGATGTATATCCGTCCATCTGTCTGTTTGTTTGTCCCAATGATTCATGTATAACCCTATGTCTGAGTCAGACAGTGTTCAAATTATGAATTGTATTGATTATTAGGAATCTAGTGAAAACTACTCCAAAGGTGCCTACAAAGTACATGTGCTTTGTACTAAGTGAATTTCGAGTTAATTGCTTGAATAGCCATGAGTATGGTTTTTAAATAGTTGTTTGGGATTGCGAAGTGCCTTGAATTTATTGTGCTTCGCTTATCGCTGCCCACCTTTGGCACTCGATTAAAGAACAGTGTATCTAGTTGTGGTCGCGGCGTGTTGTTCAGCTGTGCGCTATTCAGGTTTTTTAGCTACTGTATTGCAAAAGTGAATGTATTTCGCCAGAGTTGTTACATACACAATTACAGAGGAACATACGCAGGTGGGTAGCACACGTAAGTTGGATATATATAAAGATAGGACGCCTTAAGCGGATTTTGGCAGATACAACAGGCACAATGGGGCAATGGGGCAATATAAAACTGGCAAGCATTTAACTTAGCCATCATCTCTGGCCTGGCCTGGCCGCAGGTTATTTTTTAATCAACTCAGCGACGCCAGCGATAAATTATAATCCTCTCATCGGACTTACCTTTCAAGCGCTAAACTTTTTAATCGAATTTCTATCACTTCTATTTAGCAACTTACTCAATCAAATTAATAAAAAAAAGGTCTAAGAACAATACTGCTTTAACAAAATTTCACGACTAAATGTGTAAATTGTAGATTTGTGTTAGTGTAAAGAAAAGTCTAAGAGAGTCACAGCCAGAAAACAGAGTATCCGAAAGACGGAAAGATAAATGGAACATTTTTAAACCATCAGAATTTAATGTATTACAAGTATTGGGTGTATGTTTGTGTTACATGTGTGTATGGTGTGAATGTGTGATCGTGAACGAGAGCAAGAAAGTGAGAGGGAGAGAGCGAGTGTGCTATAACCTTAAATGAGCGACATTCGATGTATAACTAATATGAGTAAACGCTTACTGGATGTATAACCTGAAAGAGAAGATGCAAACAGCAGAAAGGCACACTTGAAGTAAATATCAAACACCGAGAAGATGAAGCTAGCTTTCCAATGATTTGTAGTTTGACTTTGATGCCTTATATGGTTGCAAAGATTTGTATGACCAACCAGAATGTATGTATGACACATGTACGGCATATGCAACTTATACTTAAATAACATTGTACTCTGCTTACCTGACCGGTGCTTTTAAGATATTGATATGTGCCATGTAGCGTGTTAACGTCATCGTGCTCTAGAAGGCCAAAAAAAAAAAAATACATGAGTAAAAAAATTAATTCAGGAAAAGAGTTGAAAAGAAAGATGGTCAGTAAAAGATTTTTATATCGAAAACAGGAAGAGTTATCGACGCTAACATTGACGACAAGCTAATTTTATAATCGTTCTTTGCAACAATTATTTTTAAATTTTCGATAACTCTTCCGATACACACATAGAATATCTGTGCAATTTTTATATCCTAATCCCATTAAAAATGGGAAAAAAGGGTATAATGGTTTTGTGCAAAAGTATGTAACGGGCAGAAGGAAGCATCTCCGACCCCATAAAGTATATATATTCTTGATCAGCATCAACAGCCGAGTCGATATAGCCATGTCCGTCTGTCCGTCCGTCTGTCCGTCTGTCCGTATGTATGAGCCAACCGATCTCAGAGACTATAAGAGCTAGAGACTCCAGATTTTGAACTTAAGCTCGCCTAATCCCTAGGCAGTACAAATTTGTT
Organism: Scaptomyza cyrtandrae; assembly: GCA_035044605.1. Classification (NCBI taxonomy): domain Eukaryota; kingdom Metazoa; phylum Arthropoda; class Insecta; order Diptera; family Drosophilidae; genus Scaptomyza; species Scaptomyza cyrtandrae. The sequence continues at coordinate 713,558 of JAWNNS010000483.1, read as the reverse complement.
TTCGATTTTCGATAACTCATCCCGTTTTCGTTATATACATGGTATCGATAACAACAAAATCTTGAATTTTTAAAACTTTGAGATAGCATTTGAAATAACGAACAAAATAATAACAATCTGTGAAACTTTTTTTAAAATCGGTTAAGAAACACCGGAGATATGGGACATTGAAGTTGTGTATGCAGTACGTGCGTACATACAAACACACATACCTGCAAACACTGACTGTACGCGTAAAGTATAGGGATCAGGGTATCGTCTAGTCGGGATTTCTCGACTAGAGCCTTCTTACTTGTTTTTTATTGAAATCAGTCAAGAAATAGTGGAAATATGGAACATGGAAGTTAAGTCAAGAAAGCAGTAAACGCGTGCACGCACACACACACATTCCTGCAAAAACTGTCTGTATGTACTCGTAGTCGGGATTTATCGACTTGAGCATTCTTATTTTTTTTTTGGTGTGACATGTTTTAGTTAGTTTATCGAAATATTAACTATACATATTTTAATGGTAAAAGTTCACCCTCTGTGTTCTGACAATCGATCCAAAGAATAACTTGTTGAGAATGCCGAATAGTTTACGTGTGTGATTGTAAAATGTTTTGATTGCAGAGTCAATGTCGGCAATTAAATAAACTTGTAATTTCACTGTAGACAGCATTAAAACTTTTGATGCAGTTCCTCAAAGGAAGTCACTGTTCTTTAATCAAAAAGTCAAAAAGTGACCTCAAACACATATTTAATCTCAAAGATTTTGAAACTCTGCATAAGGCCTATAAATGAAAAACTCTTTTGGTGCACATGCCATGCCCAGGCGTAGGTGGCCGGTGCCAGAAATATTATCAGCAACAAGTTTACTACTTGAGAGCTTGCAATTGCATATTCAGTGATTGAAATTCATTATCTCTTTCGACAGACAGAAAAGGTATCAACGTGGTTTCGAAAAGAGTGTGGTAAGGCACAAGACTTTTTTTTACAGCTAAGCGTTTCATAATTTACCGGCCAGATGTGAAAGGTAATCGGCGTAAGTTTGAGTCCAAATCCAATGCCTACAAGCAAGATCCAGATTCGGTTTGGATGTACTGTAATTTAATAGCATGCATATCGGCAAGAGTAACTGGTTTTATTGACTCCGATCACAGCCGTATTCAAGTCACTGAACCAAAATCAAAAACTTTTTCTCGCGTGCAAAAACTTTATTTATTTAGTTTCTGGTACTTTTTGTGTGGTATTGAAATTTGAATTGCATGCAATTTTATACCCTGATCCCACTAAAAATGGGGAAAAGGGTATAATGGTTTTGTGCAAAAGTATGTAACAGGCAGAAGGAAGCATCTCCGACCCCATAAAGTATGTATATTCTTGATCAGCATCAACAGCCGAGTCGATATAGCCATGTCCGTCTGTCCGTCCGTCTGTCCGTCCGTCTGTCCGCATATATGAGCCAACCGATCTCAGAGACTATAAGAGCTAGAGACTCCAGATTTGAAACTTAAGCTCGCCTAATCCCTAGGCAGTACAAGTTTGTTTTTGATTTTCGATAACTCATCCCGTTTTCGATATACACATGTGATCGATAACAACAAAATCTTGAATTTTGAAAATTTTGAGATGGCATTTGAATTAATGAACAAAATAATGACAATCTGTGAAATTTTAATTAAAATCGGTTAAGAAATACCGGAGATATGGGACATTGACGTTGTGTGTGCAGTATGCAGTATGTGCGTACATAAAAACACACATACTTGCAAACACTGACAGTGTTCTTACTTGTTATACCATGATCCCATTAAAAATGGGAAAAAGGGTATAATGGTTTTGTGCAAAAGTATGTAACAGGCAGAAAGAAGCATCTCCGACTCCATAAAGTATATATATTTTTGATCAGCATCAACAGCCGAGTCGATATAGCCATGTCCGTCTGTCTGTCCGTCCGTCCGTCTGTCCGTCTGTATGTATGAGCCAACCGATCTCAGAGACTATAAGAGCTAGAGACTCCAGATTTGAAACTTAAGCTCGCCTAATCCCTAGGCAGTACAAGTTTGTTTTCGATTTTCGATAACTCATCCCGTTTTCGATATACACATGGGATCCATAACAACAAAATCTTGAATTTTGAAAACTTTGAGATGGCATTTGAAATAATGAACAAAATAATGACAATCTGTGAAATTTTTTCTAAAAATCGGTTAAGAAACACCGGAGATATGGGACATTGAAGTTGTGCATGCAGTATGCAGTATTTCTCGACTAGAGCCTTCTTACTTGTTTACTCGTGAAGCTGCTAAGTTTCACTTTTCTATAAATATACTTACGTCATAAATCCAGCTTCTGCTTATTCTGTTTTTAATTCTATAACTGACTTACGTTTATCTATTACTAATATCACACAATATTTCTCGTAGTGAATTTACTTACTACCAACTTAATTAATATTCTCTTTCAATGTGCTAATTTTACTCTAAGCTCCCGGGCTGTCCCCAAAACATAAGAAAAGCAGCAACTCTTATCAGCTTATTAGCGATAATCAAACCAGTGCATAAAAGACAATCAAAACAAGTAAGAAGGCTCTAGTCGAGAAATCCCGACTAGACGATACCCTGATCCCTATACTTTACGCGTACAGTCAGTGCTTGCAAGTATGTGTGCGTGTGTGTACGACCATACTGCATACTGCATACTCAACTTCAAGGTTCCATTTCTCCGGTGTTTCTCAGCCGATTTCAATAAAGATTGTTATTATTTTGATTAATAATTAAAATGCCATCTAAAGTTTTTTCAAATTCAAGATTTTATTGTTATCGATCCCATGTGTATATCGGAAACGGGATGAGTTATCGAAAATCGAAAACAAACTTGTACTGCCTAGGAATTAGGCGAGCTTTAGTTCCAAATCTGGAGTCTCTAGCTTTTATAGTCTCTGAGATCGACGCGTTCATACATACAGACGGACAGACGGACATGGCTATATTGACTCGATTGTTGAAGCTGATAAAGAATATATATACTTTATGGGGTCGAAGATGCTTCCTTCTGCCTGTTACATACTTTTGCACAACTTCATGATACCCTTTTTTCCCATTTTTAATGGGATCAGGGTATAACAAGTAAGAAGGTTCTAGTCGAGTAAGGTCGACTAGGATATGCTCTTAACCCAAGCCTTACACGTACGGCCATGCCTGCGCTACACCAATGGTTAATCAATCTGCCGTAAATCCGGTTTTTCTCAACCGGTATCAAAGAAAATTTGACTTATTTGCGTTACTTCATACATTGATTTGAATTCAATTTCCAATTTTTGGAGAACAAAATTTTATTGTTATCGATTTTATGTGCATATCAAATTTTAAATTTAAAAAATTTAAATTTTTATACTAGAGTTCCCGAGTTCGGTAGCAGGATAGCTAGAACAATTCCTTTGAAACAAAGTGCCTATTTTTCAACAGTTTAAGGCTAGTCATAAAAATTTATGGGAACATATTAGCTGGTTGAATTTCACTATATGTTTTTATACGGGTATCGGACCTTACTTTGCGCTCGACTGCTAGGTTTTTTGATTTTTCATATATCTGAAAAATCACAATGTAGAAATACGTTCTCAAAAGTTTAAGTTGATTCGATCAAAATTTTATGAGACATGAGCGTTATGCGTAGACAACTAAAATCTAAATTCGTTTAATAGGGTTGTCAACTTTAGTTGGTAATGATAATGAAAATGGGCAAAGTTTTAAAATTATGCCTTGAATTACTAATTATTTATCTTCAAAATTAGGTGGCACTTATTCGAAAAATTAAGAAATAAAGGCACTGCGAATTTTAAAGACCGTGGCGTTATTTTTATACCCTGAATCCATTAAAAATGGGTAAAAAGGGTATAATGGTTTTGTGCAAAATGTCCGTCTGTCTGTCTGTATGTATGAGCGCGTCGATCTCAGAGACTATAAGAGCTAGAGACTCCAGATTTGGAACTTAAGCTCGCCTAATCCCTAGGCAGTACAAGTTTGTTTTCGATTTTCGATAACTCATCCCGTTTCCGATATACACATGTGATCGATAAAAACAAAATCTTGAATTTTTAAAACTTTGAGATAGCATTTGAAATAATGAACAAAATAAATTTTAGATGGCATTTGAATTATTATTCAAAATAATAACAATCTGTGAAATTTTTATTGAAATCGGCTGAGAAACACCGGAGATATGGAACCTTGAAGTTGAGTATGCAGTATGCAGTATAGTCGTACACACACGCACACATTCTTGCAAGCACTGACTGTACGCGTAAAGTATAGGGATCAGGGTATCGTCTAGTCGGGATTTCTCGACTAGAACCTTCTTACTTGTTATTGTATCTATTTGGTATCTCCAGCTCAAAAACTGGAGCTATTATTATTTTAACAAACCTCTTTCCTCTTACATTTAATATAAGGGAAATATATTACTATGTTCTGCATCAAAAGTTTATGAATCAGACCATCTTGAAAAATATACTAAAATTCCAAACAGTGGCATAAAGGGCCATTGTGTCACACTGTACATCAGTATCAGGATATTTCGCAGGCGGCTGCGTCTGACAGCAAATATATATGCTTATATGCTTATATAATGGCTTCACACACAAAAGGCTGGTATATTTAAGTGATTGCTGTAAGCGTGAGTTGGCAAAATGCATTGGTATTTTAGTAATAATTATTATTTATTATTTAGGCAAGCTAGCAAGTTGCTAACCCATTGGGTGTAGTTTAAAGATCTAATGATTATAACCTGAAAACCTTGCCTGGCTTATTTCGCTACTTTTGAAATTGACGCTAGACGCACAGGCAGATTGATTGCAAACAAAATACATGCTATGTTCGCCGGCATAAACTTGAAGCAAATAAGTGAATGACACACCTTTTTAACTATAGGCGTTTTCGATATTAAAAGGTGAAAGCCCTGGGTAGGAAAAACTGGGCGTAGTCAAAAATATTTGGATGCAGTTTTTTGAGCCTATATGAAAATATATTTGCCTTTCAAAAGTATAGAATACAATTGCGTCACAGAGACGGATAGGGATTTAGTTTATATGCTGTGTCAATTTGGTAATAAAAAATCAATTTGGCAAAGTTGCAGTAATTTCTGTGTGTGTCCGTGTGTGTGTGTGAGTCTTCGGTTTCCTGTGTAGAGGCATTTATCTAACAGCTGCGTTTGCATCTGTATATACGCATGCAGTAATAAACAATCGAATAAACACTTTGACACAGTTTTGGCATGCGGCCATGTCTGAACCAAGCCTAGTTGAAGAATGCGTTTTGTGCTTAGATTTCTATCTTGATTACTTACTGCCCGCATCACGTCCGGTTATGTGATTGCCAGTTAATCCCAGGGCCGAGAACTCGGAGGGCTGTATCTTCATTTCCATTTCCTTAAGGCGACTGTTTAATTTGTTTGTGTGCATGAACAGAAAAAAAGTGCACGATATGGCCAGGAGTGCAATCAGCTCCACGGAACTATAAAATATGAAAAATAGATATAAAAAAAAAAAAATTAACATGCTATTAAAGCATTGTTTGACAGATGTTATCCCCTTGTAGGCCTTTTAAAGCTTTTTTAATTTACGCCAAACTAGTTTTTAGCACCTATTATTTAATCTTCACTTGTAATTGCAGTCACCTAACAAACAACTTCTTAAGTAGCAGTGTTTGCTTCCGCGCTCGCAGCTGTTGGTTGCTATTTTGCTGACCCAGCTAAAACTACAAAGTGTGCGCTGTGACATCATTTAATTAGGTTCTGAAATTCCCAAGCAAAAAAAAAAAAACAAAACAAACACTAAAATACGGGCTAGGCTGCCAGGAAACGATATTCAGCAAAAAAACTATAAACAAAAATTACAAACACTGTAAAAGGCATGATGTACAGACTACACAGTAGGACTCGTAGGCTTTAACATGCATAACTGTTGGAAACTAAAGAAGTTTAAAAAATACTTAAAAATTTAATCAAAAAATTTTTATTTTACTTGTTAATAAATGACCAAGTATATTTTTTTTTCTGTATTACTATGTAGAAAAGAGAGATATTACTACCCCACTTGCTAGTACATAATATTATCAGTACAAGAATTGAATTATAATATATATAAAAAAAATAACTCCAAAAATTCAATGTACTACACACATTGGTTTCTTAAACTATTTTTATTTTTTGGATCATTAAAATCAAACAGTATACAAAATTAATTTTTTAAATAAGTCTCGGAAACATTTTAACTGCTACCGTACGAAAGTGATGAAAATGTTTACAAATTTATCACACTTTTTGTCATATAAGAATTAAGCTTTTAGATTTATTTTCACCAAAATCTTTTTGTCAATAAAACAAAAAATCATTGCAAATTCTTTGGCTTAACTTGGCAACTTGAAGTTTTGTTTAAGACAGATTTTGATTGGCTAAACTAAAAAAATTTAGTTTAACATAACAATAACAGGCAAGTACGAATGAAATCACTTAAAAATTACAAAAAGAATAATAATGAAAGACAAACAAGTAAGGACGCAAGCTTCGGCATGTCGAATATTATATACACTTAAAAAAGTTTTCGTTTCATGACCAAATTATATATACACTTCTTATGTGTAGAGAAGCAAAACATTTGGAATCAAATCGATTCCGAGTGGCCTGATTATTTCTGATGTACTGGACAAGCTAGTCCTATCTTTAACTCCATTTTCTGAATTTTTTTTTATTTTTATGTATTTTGTAGTGTACGATTTAAACTTTAATTTAAGTTCATTAAGATGTTACTAGAGCGTAAGGTTATGTAGAAAAATCATGCCGAAAACCAAATACACATTTTTGTTGCTCATTGCATCTATTTTGCAAAATCCTAAAGTAGTACGCAAAATCTGAAAGCGGGATCGTGTTAGGCGCACGCAGCATAAACATACAATATAATACATAAAGGGTATAATGGTTTTGTGCAAAAGTATGTAACAGCCAGAAAGAAGCATCTTCGACTCCATAAAGTATATATATTATTGATCAGCATCAAAAGCCGAGTCGATATAGCCATGTCCGTCTGTCCGTCCGTTCGTATGTATGAACGCGTCGATCTCAGAAACTATAATCCCTAGGCATTACAAGTTTGTTTTCGATTTTCGATATCTCATCCCGTTTCCGATATACACATGGGATCGATAACAACAAAATCTTGAATAAGAAGGCTCTAGTCGAGAAATCCCGACTAGACGATACCCTGAACCCTATACTAAACGCGTACAGTCAGTGCTTGCAAGTATGTGTGTGTGTGTCTACGCGCATACTGCATAATGTATACTCAACTTCAATGTTCCATATCTGCGGTGTTTCTTAACCGATTTTAATAAAATTTTTTATTATATTTTTTATTGTTTCAAATGCCATCTCAAAGTTTTTCAAAGTCAAGATTTTATTGTTATCGATCCCATGTGTATATCGGAAACGGGATGAGTACTCGAAGTCGAGTAGTCGAAAGCAAACTTGTACTGCCTAGGGATTAGGCGAGCTTAAGTTCCAAATCTGGAGTCTCTAGCTCTTATAGTCTCTGAGATCGACAGACGGACGGACGGACAGACGGACATGTCTATATCGACTCGATTGTTGATGCTGATAAGGAATATATATACTTTATAAGGTTGGAGATGTTTCCTTCTGCCTGTTACATACTTTTGCACAAAACCATTATACTATTTATACCCATTTTTAATGGGATCAGGGTATAAAAAGAGAATGACAGTAACTGTGGCTTAACGAAAAAAAATATATTCTAGGCAGAGTTTTGCGATGTTTCACAACTTGTGGCTGCTGCTGTTCAGTTGTTGGTTTTGTCTTCATCAGGTGCAAAAAGTAATTTATTTCAAATGACCGATTTGCCCTTCATAAAACATTTGCAAGAGGAGTTACAGTCGGCGGTTGCAACAGTTGAATGCTGTCTTTTATTTAGCGTACAAAGCCGATCCAAACTGGCAGATAAACAAGTGAAACGAATCTGACGGATACGTCGCCATCAGCTTTCCCTTAAGGCGCTTTAACTTCTGACCACCAGCTGTGCGCACTTAGCAAAAGTTTTCAGCTTTAATGGCTGTGGGTTTTTATTTCATTAGCAGAGTTTGCAAGTTTGTGTGTGTATGTGTGTGTACGCGTATATTGCATACTTTACTTAACTTCAATGTTCCAAATCTTTGGTGTTTCTCAACTGATTTCAATAACAATTTAACAGATTGTCATTATTTTAGCTAAAGTTTCAAACGCTGTCTCAAAGTTTTCCAAATTTTAGATTGAGTTGTTATCGATCACATGTGTATATTGGAAATGAGAAGAGTTACCGGGATTAGGTGAGCTTAAGTTCCAAATCTGGCGACGCGATCATACGTACGGATGGACGGACGGACGGATAGACTGACATGACTATATCGACTTAGTTTCTAAAGCGATTCAGGCCCCTTCTGGTCTTTTGCAAGGAAGTCACCTTATTATTTATACTATTTATTAACGACCTTCCGTCCGTAATAAATCATTCTCGGGTGCTGATGTATGCTGATGATGTAATTATGCTTGCAACTCTTCTGTCTGGTCATTTTATGTAAATTTATTGCATCTGAATTGCAGTAAATGTAAAGTTAAGGCTTTTTATAGACGAATGTTTTTTTTTATATTTATATTCTGGGTAACCAACCACTCGGTCGGATTGATTTGGTTTAGGATTTGACAAGCATATATCTCCAATGACTAATCGAGCATCAGGTGCCTTGGGGTTCATTAAGCGTTGCTCGAAGGAATTCGACGACCTGTACTTAACAAAAACTCTGTAATTGTCTCTTGCAAATGTCTCTTATAAATGGTGGAATAGATTCCCCCATACTAATTAACCAAATTAACTTTGCAATACCCATTAGAAATTTTTTACCTATAGCTCTTAAAGCTTGTTGTTCTAACTATGCAAACCATAACCCTTTTCGGATCTTATGTGCATTGTAGAACGATCTTTCCCACATAACACATAGTACTACTTCTGCAAGCTCCCTAAAATAAATTGTCCTATGTCATTTGTCTACATGTTTGCGATCTTCGTAACCGCACGTTACGCGGTGCGCCCCTCGGTCGGACGGGCGGGAGGTGGGTTAGTTTATGCTTAGGTCCGCGCATTAACAAGCCGGTGCTTGGTTGGGCAACTGTCGCGATGCCCCCTTATGCGAAATTTTAACCACCCTTATCCTCCCATAATCACAACTTTTTTTGTACCCTGGAACACTGCAACATAATTTAAAAACGATAAATTATGTAACTGGTGGAGTCAATTACTGTGCGCGTAAAGTCCGGGGCTCATAGTATCTTCTACTTACGTTTTCTTAACTATAGCCTCGTTACGATTTTTTTTATTTTTGACATTTTTGTTTTTGTCTATTGGGTCGCGTGACGTGCCGAAAATGCCGAAAGTTATATAATTTATAAAAAAATTTTACGTGACTGCGTGAATATCTTTTTCACTAATTTCGTTGATTAATTATGACATTGTTCTGGGGCTCAGCTTGAAGGACTACGACTTTTATAAGGATTCCATTTGGATTTCGGTTTCAGTTCGCGTTGCTGACTGGTGACTTCTAGCTGGCGATTTGCGATTGCTGACTGCAGCTCGTTTGCTGCCACGTATCACATGTGCCTCCCATTAGGGACCTACACTTGGTTCGTTATCGTTTTTTGTGTGCCAATGCGCAACGGGTTGATTTCAATTTTCAATTGTATGTGTTGGGGATCGTGGGAGAAGCATATTACGATACCCCATGTTGTGTACATGGAGTTTGGAAGCCCAAACCTTCTGGTGTTGTACTATAACTTGTTGACTTAAGTGAAGACACAACAGTTACCATAGCCTTTCAAAAACTTTAAGCTTAAAGTATTTACGAAATAAACTTTAGTTTTGTATTTTTTTTTTTAATTACGTTCGATTATGTGAATTAAAACCGGAAATAAATCAATTTTATGACTTAAGGCAACCGATGCGCACAGTACTTAACATATGTAATCAATAGGAAGTTTGCAAAACCACATGTCTAAACATTGTTGCTAATATGCTTGTATAATGTAACGTAAGCACCGCTTGATAAGTAGTATATTTAAATGACGACAAAATTTCCAACAAATAAAACTGAAACCGCAAATGCAAATAGCAAAATGCAAATGGCAGCTTTAACAAACCGAAAATGATTAAGGAATGAGCAAAAAGAAATACGCAAATGAGTGCCTTAGTGACATTGTGAAAATGGGGGAGCTGGACCTGATCAGCGATAGCATGCTCCTGCGTTTGGCGTAACGATTAAGCAATCAGATACGGCTACAAACGTAGTCTCAGCTTCAATCAATCAATAAATATTCCATCCATTATACATAATTTGAAAGGTTTCTGAACCCGGCGAAGTTAACTCGCTGAGCTAATAGTTAAAATTATATGCCCGCGGGCTGTTGTGTTAAAGTGGCTAAGCAAGATGAAGAAACTTCAAACATCTGCGCTCATCTCACATTTGCATTTGCGGCCATGACTTTGGAAATAAGATTCTACAGGGTCATTAACATTAACAAAAACCAAAAACAGCAGAACTAGTTTTGGCCCCGGGTCAGAGAATGATTTGGCTTATTTTATTTTATGAGCAAAAAATATTGCTTAAATTTACATTTTCTTCACCAAAGTTCAATAAACTTCGTTCTATTTTTGGTGTTTGCCTTTAAAGCTACTTTTTGTTTTTACCAATTTCCATTTGCTATTGTTAACTGAGGTTCGGATAATTGGGCCTACAAAGTCTATTTGGCAAGCTTAAGAGCCAAATTGAAACTCTCTACTGGGGTCTGTTAGACTTATGACCAAGAGCTACAGCTGAAACGTTTATTTAGTATGAAGCGCAGACATACAGACCAGAAGGTTATTGTTGCAAGGTCAAAGATGGAACTCCAAATGATGTGAGAAACGCACAGATAAATAAACTTGAATAAAATTAAGAGAAATACATGACATAAAAATAAGTTTAAAAAAACAAAACTAAAAAGGCTCTACAGTATCTCTGGAGATAGCACGTGCTACAAAACACAAAACTCCTATTCGCCAAGCCAAAAGCTTATGAGCAAACATTAGACACGAAAGCGAACGAAAAACCACAAACACAGCATCGACAGTTAAAACGGGCTTGCGCCTGAAAGCAAGTTGCCTGCATCTCTTATAATCTTTTTATAATAAAAAAAACATTAGACGACCAAAAAATAGGGTTCAATAGGGTTAATAGTCAAATTTATCCAAAACTCTCACTGTATATTATTCAACGACAAATTCTGTACACATTTTTCAACACACAATACCCTCACTAACATAGACCTTTCTCTTTGCTCACCCACAATAGTCCCATACTTAAAATGCAAATACTAGATGACATCATGCCAGTGACCACGTCCCAATTATAGTTTCCTAAACTAAACTAAACAGAATATCCGAATAAATGATAAAAAAAACACCTCAACCAACACAAAAATTAGTGTCACCATCTAATTTAACTTAAACGCTTATTTCTGTTTTTTAAAAAAATTTGCATAAAATCATTATACCCTTTTGACATATTTCTTGGGTTCAGGGTATAAAACAAAAAAATTGTTTAAGTTTGACGTAAGATATCTAAAATTTATTTCAAATATATACATTTGCGGAGTTCCTCCGCTTTTGGTTGTGCGTTTTCAGTTCACAGTTTCTTAACAAAACCTTTGGCCTCTCAGGCGTTGTTGACTGTAAACAGGTTGATGTTTTTTTTTTCTTTGCAGACTTCCATTAAATCATATAACAAGCTCTGACTTCATGCAGCATAAAATTGCTGTATTGCTATATAATTTGTTGTGCGACTTTTACAATAACTAACTCCCTTGCTAAGCTTAGTGCCAGAAACAAAACAAAAGAAAAAGTAGCGTAAGCAAACCTAACAATTGTGTAAAAATGCACGCGCTTCGAACCGCTGGCTTATGAGATGATACAACTTTCTAACCAAAATAAAGAGTGCATTTTTTTTTAAATTCAATGAATAGAGAAAGAGAGTATAATGGTTTTTTGCAAATAAATGTAGCAGCTAGAAGGGAGCACCTACGATCCCGCATAGTGTATATTTTTTTTGATAAGCCTCGACAGCCGAGTCGATATAGCCAAGATGATATATATAGAGAAGAAAAAGAGTTTTAAAATTTGTTTAAAAAAGTTTTCGAATTCCACACAGTCGAGTTTGTTTTAAGTTATCGATAATCGATAACACACGTTACATAAACCTGCATACAAAAAAAGACTGCACGCTTTTGATCTAGGGTTCAGGGTATTAAGATTACTCGACTAGAGCCTTTTTATACCCTCAACCCATTAAAAATGGGTAAAAAGGGTATAATGGTTTTGTGCAAAAATATGTAACAGGCAGAAGGAAGCATCTTAGACCCCATAAAGTATATATATTCTTAATCAGCATCAACAGCCGAGTCGATATAGCCATGTCCGTCTGTCCGTCCGTCCGTCCGTTTGTCTGTCTGTTCGTCCGTCCGTATGATTATTAGGCAAAATTATGACAATCTGTTAAATTTTTATTAAAATCGGTTGAGAAGCACCGGAGATATGGAACATTAAAGTTAAGTATGCAGTATGCAATACACGCGTAAAAACACACACACACACACACACACACTTGCAAGCACTGAGTGTACGCGTAAAGTATAGGGTTCAGAGTATCGTCTAGTCGGGAGATCTTGACTAGAGCCTTCTTACTTTTTATACCCTGATCCCATTAAAAATGGGAAAAAAGGGTATCATGAAGTTGTGCAAAAGTATGTAACAGGCAGAAGGAAGCATCTCCGACCCCATAAAGTATATATATTCTTTATCAGCATCAACAGTCGAGTCGATATAGCCATGTCCGTCTGTCCGTCTGTCCGTCTGTATGTATGAACGCGTCGATCTCAGAGACTATAAGAGCTAGAGACTCCAGATTTGGAACTTAAGCTCGCCTATTCCCTAGGCAGTACAAGTTTGTTTTCGATTTTCGATAACTCATCCCGTTTCCGATATGCACATGAGATCGATAACAACAAAATCTTGAATTTGAAATAAACTTTAGATGGCATTTTAATTATTAATCAAAATAATAACAATCTGTGAAATTTTTATTAAAATCGGTTAAGAAACACCGGAGATATGGAACCTTGAAGTTGAGTATGCAGTATGCAGTATGGTCGTACACACACGCACACATACTTGCAAGCACTGACTGTACGCGTATAGGGATCAGGGTATCGTCTAGTCGGGATTTCTCGACTTGAGCCTTCTTACTTGTTATACCCTGATCCCATTAAAAATGGGGAAAAAGGGTATCATGAAGTTGTGCAAAAGTATGTAACAGGCAGAAGGAAGCATCTCCGACCCCATAAAGTATATATATTCTTTATCAGCATCAACAGTCGAGTCGATATAGCCATGTCCGTCTGTCCGTCCGTCCGTCTGTCCGTCTGTATGTATGAACGCGTCGATCTCAGAGACTATAAGAGCTAGACACTCCAGATTTGGAACTTAAGCTCGCCTAATTCCTAGGCAGTACAAATTTGTTTTCGATTTTCGATAACTCATCCCGTTTCCGATATACACATGGGATCGATAACAAAAAAATCTTGAATTTGAAAAAATTTTAGATAGCATTTGAATTATTAATCAAAATAATAACAATCTGTGAAATTTTTATGAAAATCGGTTGAGAAACACCGGAGATACAAAAACCTTGAAGTTGAGTATGCAGTATGCAGTATGATCGTACACACACGCACACATACTTGCAAGCACTGACTGTACGCGTAAAGTATGGGGATCAGGGTATCGTCTAGTCGGGATTTCTCGACTAGAGCCTTCTTACTTGTTATTATTTGAAAATTAGCCATGTTAGGACTTACTTTAATTACTCACACAAAATACCTATTGTTATTGTAACAAGCCGACTAGAAGGTACCCTGAATCCCATACTTTTATATCGTCAGTGCTTGCAAGTTTATATATATGTATGTGTGTACGCCTATATTGCATACTTTACTTAATTTCAATGTTCCATGTCTCTGGTGTTGTTCAACCGATTTTAATAAGAGCTTCACCAATTTTCATTATCATCGTCACAACAAACAAACTTGTCGATCTCTAAGATTGACGCGTTTATACATACAGACGGATATATGTGAAGCTGGGAATTTTTTCTTCTGCCTGTTACATACTTTTGCGCAAAACCATAATACCCTTTTTATACCCTGATCCCATTAAAAATGGGAAAAAAGGGTATAATGAAGTTGTGCAAAAGTATGTAACGGGCAGAAGGAAGCTTCTCCGACCCCATAAAGTATATATATTATTGATCAGCATCAACAGCCGAGTCGATATAGCCATGTCCGTCTGTCCGTCCGTCTGTCCGTCTGTCCGTCCGTCTGTCCGTCTGTCCGTATGTATGAACGCGTCGATCTCAGAGACTATAAGAGCTAGAGAATCCAGATTTCGATCTTAAGCTCGCCTAATCCCTAGGCAGTACAAGTTTGTTTTCGATTTTCGATAACTCATCCCGTTTTCGATATACACATGGGATCGATAACAACAAAATCTTGAATTTTGAAAACTTTGAGATGGCATTTGAAATAATGAGCAAAATAATGACAATCTGTGAAAATTTTATTAAAATCGGTTAAGAAACACCGGAGATATGGGACATTGAAGTTGTGTATGCAGTATGCAGTAGGTGCGTACATACAAACACACATATTTGCAAACACTGACTGTACGCGTAAGGTATAGGGATCAGGGTATCGTCTAGTCGGGATTTCTCGACTAGAGCCTTCTTACTTGTTTCAATAGGTTCAGGGTTTACAAAATTTGCAACACTGTTAAAGTAACCACATATGCAGCTTTTAACGGCTATACTACAAGAACGGCAATGTAACCAATAGCGGCCTCGCGCCGTAACCCAAAGTAGAGTTAAGCACGCACTTGGTACAAGTTGAACGCCCCATCGAGTCAGTCAAGCATCCCGCTCTCTCTCTCTCTCTTTATATGTTTTGCTTGAAGTTGCCATGGCAGATTTATTTTCAAAAGATGCTATTGAAGTATTTCACGTATTTAATAGAACGTGATCTTATAAAACGGCAAAAACGGACCGATGTCGACTGTTAAGTGTTGTCTGCATGCTCTTTTAGTGATTTCTGATTCAGCCTTCGAGAAAGTTTCTTATACGAAAATCAATCATTCGCTTTGGTTTCCCATGCGGCGACTTTCAATTGCAAATTGCTTTAAGACTTTTGCAGCTCTCAGCATGCATCTTGCAACAACCTGCGTTGCACTATGCAGCGGTCTGTTGAGGCACGGTTTGGATAAGCGACAAATAATTTTTTTCAGCTGCTTTCGTTTTATGAATCTAGGCTACAGTTTTTACCTACAGCATTCACACCTTACAGGCACAGTTGCCGTTCACAGTCATGGTTATTGAATAAAAGTGTCAATCTGAGCAACATCGACATTAGCTTTCGCAGTTGAAACATCATTATCATTAAGATCATAAACATTAACAAAAAGGGAAGCCATATATATATGACAAAAGACTTATTTGTATATGGCTTATTTTCAATAAATGAAAGTAACTCAGTAAAAAGCTTCTAAAATTCTTATGTTAGTTATATAAATAGTTCAGTACGATGTACACTTAACATTTATAAATACCGTCGCAGTTTTAATACAATGCAAAGTGGTTATCAATTGTGTCATGAGATGTGTAACGCATAAAGAAAACAAAAACAAATCTGTTTCTATACTCCATCATCTAACTGCCACACAAGTAAAAAATCTTTAAAAAAATATTACAATAAAATCACAAAATGGCTGCTTGTTATACCCTGAACCCATTTAAAATGGGTATAAAGGGTCTTATGGTTTTGTGCAAAAGTATGTAACAGTAGGAAGCATCTTCGACCCCATGAAGTATATATATTCTTGATCAGTATCAACAACCGAGTCGATAAAGCCATGTCCGTCTGTCCGTCCGTCCGTATGTATGAACGCGTCGATCTCAGAGACTATAAGAGCTAGAGATTTTGAACATAAGCTCGCCTAATCCTTAGGCAGTACAAGTTTGCTTTCGATTTTTGATAACTGTTTCCGTTTTCGATATACAAATTTGATCGATAACATTACCTTGAATTCTTAAAACTTTGAGGCGGCACTTGAAACATTAGACAAAATAATGACAGTCTGTTAAATTTTTATTGAGATCGGTTGAGAAACACCAGAGATTTGGAACATTGAAGTTAAGTCAAGTATACAGAATGCGCGAACACACACACACACATACGTGCAAGCACTGGCTGTTCGCGTTTAATATATATTGGGAAAAGTCGTAAAAACATGCGACAGAGTGGCATTTTAATAAACTATTCCCACTTATTTGGGCAGTAACATTTAACCAAGTATGCCGCTGCATTTGCGAGCTCTTCAATTGGGCCTTAGCTTACTTGGGAGTGCGGATGTGCAGTGTAGTCTTCCTGAAATATTTTGCCATTTGACGGAATGCACGTTTTTGTGACACAATACGTTAGTGTGTTCCGATAAGGCTTTGCACGAGCTGCTTGCATCAAATGTTAATAAAGTTAGTGCCAACAATTGCAATTGAAACAACTTGATGTAGTTTATTGTATTTGTAGTTTTTCTTACTGTTGTATTAGCTTCCTTTAACTAGCTCAGCGCTGATGCAACTTGCGCACGTGCTACGCTCCCACATAGACGTATTAAGACCCAGAACAAATTTTCCTTACTTGCCGCTGTCGTTTGCGGTATTGAAATTAATTTAAGATTGTTGAATGTGTTTATGTACTATTTTCTATTCCTATTTTCTGACTCCTGCTACAGTAAGAATAGCAGCAACAACAATGGACAAGTTGTTTAACGCTTTTAATTTACCGCCTGCATGACTCGCAAATAAATCCTTGTCATACAAAACGAAATAGAATGGAATTCAAAAATTGCGGATAACGTTTATGTTATAGATAATTATTCCGCTTTCTTATGTACAATCGAACGAGATTGAAGTTAAGTCAGAAGCGCAATAGTTCATGCACTTTCTGTATACGCGTGCACACACACATGCAACGACAGAACAAATAATTTTCAGGGCTCGGAGTATCTCCTAGTCGACCTTTCGACCAAAAATACGCGAAAACTACTTAAAATTGTTATTTTTGTATTTCAAATGGTTTCATAGCATAAAATCCACTGGATTTTGGCTTGAAAATCAAACTTATAGCTTTGACTGTCCGAGATTTTGTCAAACATTCACATATTTTAAAACCCTTGATGAAAGACTAATTTGTTATATTGTTTGACCTTACCCATTTACACCTTTTGTTTTGGGTAATCACGTTCGTTAAATTTTTGTCACCGTAAACCGACAAAACAAATTCACAACCTATTTAACGGCCGTTTTTAAGAAATATTAAGAATAATTTCTTAAAAAATAAAATGCTTAAAACAAAAAAATTTTTTAATAATACAGTCTCGTTAGCGCGCTGGACGCTATTAAAACAAGCGGGTGATTCGAAACTGTTCAATCATAATCTTCAAATTTCCAGTACGCTAAAGACACTTTAACAACACGTAAGGTAACACGTTACTAGAAACACAACAAATTTTAAATGATGTATAAAGTTTACATTCTTATAACCTGAACCCATTAAAAATGAGTAAAAGGGATATAATGTTTTTGTGCAAAAGTATGTAACAGGCAGAAAGAAGCATCTCAGACCCTATAAAGTATATATATTCTCGATCAGCATCAACTGCTGAGTCGATATAGCCATGTCCGTCTGTATGTCCGTCCGTCTGTCTCTCCGTATATATGAACGCGTCGATCTCAGAGACTATAGAGCTAAAGACTCCAGATTTCGAACATTCCTAGGCAGTAAGAGTTTGTTTTCGATTTTCGACAACTCTTCCCGTTTCCGACATACTTATGGGATAGATAAAAAAAAACCTTGAATTTGGAAAACTTTGAGATGGCGTTTGAAACACTAAGAATTTCATCAAATTTTGTGCGTAAGTCTTTCGGGGACGTCATCGGCTATTTTCCCATTAAATTTTTAACTCTTGCTTTAAAAATTCAACACGAGGTGTATCGACTTGTTATAAATTTTCCCAGCCCCGCAGAACGCGTAGCGCACCCATTCTAATATATATATATATATTAATATATTTGCAGTTTTAGGTATTATTATTATTTTATATATATTAATATATTTGCAGTTTTAGGTATTAAGCTATTTTAATGTAAAGGAAACGCATGACTGACAGACAGCTAGGCGGACATGGCACAAAACAAACTTCAGTATCAGAGCATTAAAAATTAGACAGGCACAAACAGAACAAGTAAGGAGGCTCTAGTCGAGAAATCCCGACTAGAAAATACCCTGAACCCTATACTTTAACGCGTACAGTCAGTGCTTGCAAGTATGTGCGCGTGACTACGTGTATACTGCATACTTTACTAAAATGTTAAACATACTTTAATAAACGTTAATGTTCCATATCTCTGGTTTTTCGCAACCGATTTCAGAGATCGTTATTATTATTATCATTTATAGTCTAAAACGTTGTTTCAAATATTTTTATTTTTATCGATGACGTATATATATCGGAAACGGGATGAGTTAACGAAATTTTGAAACAAACTTGTACTGCCTAGGGCTTAGACAAGCTTATCTTTCAGGTCTGGATTTTCTAGCTTTCATAGTCTCTAAGATTGACACTTTAATACATACAGACGGACAGACAGACATGGCTATATCTACTTGGCCGTTGATGCAGTAACATACTTTTGCACAAAACCAT
This sequence comes from Scaptomyza cyrtandrae, assembly GCA_035044605.1. Taxonomy (NCBI): domain Eukaryota; kingdom Metazoa; phylum Arthropoda; class Insecta; order Diptera; family Drosophilidae; genus Scaptomyza; species Scaptomyza cyrtandrae. The sequence continues at coordinate 694,639 of JAWNNS010000483.1, read as the reverse complement.
TATACCCTTTTTACCCATTTTCAACGGGTTCAGGGTATAACAAGTAAGAAGGCTCTAGTCGAGAAATCCCGACTAGACGATACCCTGATCCCTATACTTTACGCGTACTTTCAGTGCTTGCAAGTATGTGTGTATGTGTGTACGCGCATACTGCATACTGCACACACAACTTCAATGTCCCATATCTTCGGTGTTTCTTAACCGATTTCAATAAAAATTTCACAGATTGTCATTAATTTGTTTATATATGTGTATATCGAAAACGGTAAGAGTTATCGAAATCGAAAACAAACTTGTACTGCCTAGGAATTAGGCGATCTTAAGTTCCAAATCTGGAGTCTGTAGCTCTTATAGTCTCTGAGATAGACGCGTTCATACATACAGACGGACATGGCTATGTCGACTTGGCTTTTGATGCTGTTTATGAATATATATATACTTTATGGGGTCGGAGATGCTTCTTTCTGCCTGTTAATGGGATCAGGGTATAAAAAGAGAACATGTTTAGGGCAAGTGGTAACTTTATAAGGATAAATTCTGTTTAATATTTTTATGTGCAAGTTTGCATTGACTTTTTGTGCATGTGTGTAGGTATGTGCGGGCAATTGACGGTAAAACTAGTTGCTAACGCTGTAAGCGTTTTCGATGTCGATGGCGACCTACTTTGCAGCTTGCTCTCGGTTCAACGCGTCGGGGCGGAGTTTACTGGACTGCTGCTGCTGCAGCAGCTATCGTTTGTTTTGATGCTAGCGCCACTTTCTTTGGCGTTTAGTTGACTAGTTGACACCAATTTCAATGGCAGGTTTCAGTTTGGAACACAGCTGAGGCATTTTATGCTATTATTTTAATGCTTAAACGCAAATAAGCGGCTTGAAAGCGTTATACTAGAAACTCTATAAGAACTCTATTACCTAGGCATGTGAGAACTGTTTCTACGACAGTGCTGTGAACGCTATATGTACGTAAAATGTGTAAATATGTACAAATAAAACTTTTTAAAGAACGGATAATAACCTTTTGTTACCCTGATCCCATTAAAAATGGGAAAAAAGGGTATAATGAAGTTGTGCAAAAGTATGTAACAGGCAGAAGGAAGCATCTCCGACCCCATAAAGTATATATATTCTTTATCAGCTTCAACAGTCGAGTCGATATAGCCATGTCCGTCTGTCCGTCTGTCCGTCCGTCCGTCTGTCCGTCTGTCCGTCTGTATGTATGAACGCGTCGATCTCAGAGACTATATATAGTACAAGTTTGTTTTCGATTTTCGAAAACTCATCGCGTTTCCGATATACACATGGGATCGATAACAACAAAATCTTGAATTTGAAAAAATTTTAGATAGCATTTGAATTATTAATCAAAATAATAACAATTTGTGAAATTTTTATTAAAATCGGTTGAGAAACACCGGAGATATGGAACCTTGAAGTTGAGTATGCAGTATGCAGTATGGTCGTACACACACGCACACATACTTGCAAGCACTGACTGTACGCGTGAAGTATAGGGATCAGGGTATCGTCTAGTCGGGATTTTTTGACTAGAGCCTTCTTACTTGTTTTTACTTAAAAGCATCATTTTTTTTAAAACTTTATGATTGAAAATAATTTTACTGTTAATCTATGATTGCTAGTAAATACAAAAAAAAAAAAAATTGGTATACTTCAATTTTTATTGTACTTGTTGTTACGAACTGAAAACATTTGCATTGAAAATCAACTTGTAAACTGTCACTTCGCAAGCGTTAGCATAAAACTCCACGCCAAGCGCTAACGGCCCTATGGAATCAGACTCTGTTAAATTGTAGTGTTTTGTTAATAAAATAAGAACAAGAACATAATAAAATAACAATTAAAAATCAATTATTGAAAGAAAAAAAAATAATAATAAGCAGGTGACACATCTTGCAGGGGTTTCGCTGCATTGGCTGATATTACTTTTATAAGAGTAGTATATAATCAGATATATTTTCTTTAATTAAAAGAATATAGCTTAGGGTATTTAAGCCCGAGCAATATCAAATTAAAACCAGTCTCAATCTCAACTAGTTGGTGCCTTGTAAGAACAGCAAACCGAATACAGTTTATGTATTGATATTCATTCACATACAAATTCAGTCTTGAATTAATCGGACTCTTTACATTTTTTGGTATTAGAGTAGTCTGCAGCCTGCAACTTTTCACTTGTTTTAATTGTTACATTGCTGTAGTCGGGCGCAGCCTCTGGTGCGGTCTTATGACGTAATGACCAGTCATGTTGTTGTTTGTCGGTTTTTTTTATCTGCTTATCACAGGAAGCAAGAAACAAGGCAAGTTTTGCTGCGCTTAGATCAGGTTCAGTTTCAACTCTTTTTATAGCCTGATCCCATTAAAAATGGGAAAAAAGGGTATAATAGTTTGGCAGTACAAGTTTGTTTTCGATTTTCGATAACTCTTTCCGTTTTCGATATACACATGCGATCGATAACAATAAAATCTTGAATTTGGAAAAATTTGAGATGGCGTTTGATACATTAAACAATAACAATAATGACAATCTGTGAAATTTTTATTGAAATCGGTTAAGAAACACCAGAGATAAGGGACATTGAAATGTGTATGCAGTATGGTCGTACACACACGCACACATACTTGCAAACACTGACTGTACGCGTAAGGTATAGGGATCAGGGTATCGTCTAGTCGGGATTTCTCGACTAGAGCCTTCTTACTTATTTTTAGTTTTAAACTGGCATACTCATCCATAAACCAATGCGTGAAAAGCCCAAAACAGTGCGTACAGCCGAGAAAAGTGTGCGTGAAGCGCCATCAACATCAATTCACCGTCGTTCTCAACAATTAAACATTTCGGAGACATCATTGAGACGAATTTTGCATAAAGACCTTGGTATGACGCCTTACAAAGTCCAATTGGTTCAGGAGTTGAAGCCAACTGACCATCCAATGCGTTTTCGCTTCGCTACGTGGGCTCTGATCGACTTACAGAAGATGCCGATTTTGCAAAAAGAAATCAGCTTTTCAGATGAAGCTTATTTTGATCTTGGCGGCAAAATTGTCGCATTTGGGGCACAGAAAACCCGCACGCATACATTGAAAAGCCGACGCACCCAAAACGAGTCACTGTTTGGTGCGGATTTTGGTCTAGAGGCATAATTGGGCCATTTTTCTTCGAAAATGAGCAAGGAGTGGCCGTTACAGACAATGGCGTTATCGTTATCGAGCCATGTTGAACGAATTTTTAATCACAAAATTGAAGAGTAGGATATTGGCAACATTTGGTTTCAACGTCCAGCCGACGCAGCCATTTGAATGAAATTATTTTTTATTATTAACCGGAAAGATTGTACTTTCAAGTAAAAAAATGAAATTTGAGAAAATATTCAGTAATTTTTAATACCCTGATCCCATTAAAAATGGGGAAAAAGGGTCATACATACAGACGGACAGACGGACGGACGGACAGACGGACATTGCTATATCGACTCGACTGGCATTCAATTTAACAATACGTCAGCGGTAGTCATTGGTCGATATTTATATCAACGCAAAAGACTTCTTTTCAAATTTTTTATTTTTTGATAATATATTATTTTCTAATTATGTTCTTATTTCATTTTGGGTAGTCAAAAACATCAGTTGGTGCCCATTTATTTATATTAAAAAAATTTATTTCATATGCCTGCAACTTTCTAATTTGTCCCTAATAACTTGGATTTGATTTATATCACTGTGGATTATAGTCCGCGCTAAAGAATTGATAATGGTGCATAAAGAGACTTTAGCAACATAAAATTTTTTAAAAAACTTTTTTTTGTTTTGGTTACATGGCGACTCTCTAGCAGCGCAAGCAAGTCTCTAAAATAAAATAAAAATTACATATTTTGTATGGTAAGGGCTAAAGTTTTCGAAGACCCTAAGGCCAAATGCTAGCTGAGTTGTTAGCAACCTAAGTGTTAATGCCCTATTAAGTTCCATAAGCATACTAAAGGGCAACAGAAATAGTAAAAGCTCATCAACATTAGTATTAAGTCTTATTGTTATTTATTGTTCCGCATTTTCAGCATCATACATAGGCAGGTGCTACTCCTTGGCCATATTTGTATATCAAGTGAAAGCGATTCACTTAGTTTCCCCTTTTTGCTGTTGTTATCCAAGCTAAGTCAGTTAAGCTGCACATTTATCGCATGATTGTGTTAATCAGTTTTTTTTTTTTTTTTTCAATTTTTCTCTTTGTAGTTATTTGAAATCAACAAGTGGGAGTCAGCCGGTGTTATTTTTACACAGCATGAATAAGACTATGCGAAAGTTTATTAGTTATTGTCGCATGCTTATGCTTAAATTGTAACTTATAGATGTTAACCATCACGCAGTCTGTTAGGTCTGCTGTGGGCGGGCTCTGTGTGTGTGTGTGGTGTCTCTTTCTTGACACTGTGTATTGTCAGCAGAAAAATTTACCAAAAGCGTACACATTTATTTGGCAAACGTCGCACCTAGGCGTTTTTTGTAGCTTTCCAATGCTTCAAACTGCTGCAAACGATTTTTTATATAAATGTGCTAAACAAATCACATAATTGCATCCAGCAGTGCCAAAAGAAGAAGCACATTGGCAAATAATCATCGAAGTCGATGAGAGATAAATTGAAAATAACGACAACAGTAACAGGTGCGGGATGCGAAAAAATAGACAATTTGTGAGAGCGAGGGAAAGAAAAAATTTGCTTTTGGTCTCACGCACAGACCTCGTGGCATTTGGTAACAGAAGTTTGGGTAACTTTATTAATGTTTGTACATAATTTTAATGCACTTAAATTCTACTACTCACAACGTTAAACTGGCAAAATTTTGATGCTTAAATCGCAATCATAAATAAACAAGTAAGAAGGCTCTAGTCGAGAAATTTCGACTAGACGATACCTTGAACCATATACTTTACGCGTACAGTCAGTGCTTGCAAGTATGTGTGTGTGTATGTACGCACATATTGCATACTCAACTTCAATGTTCCATATCTCCGGTGCTTCTCAACCGATTTTAATAAAAATTTCACAGATTGTTATTATTTTGATCAATAATTCAAATAGCATTGAAAATTTCATTTTCAAATTAAAGATTTTATTGTTATTGATCCCATGTGTATATCGGAAACGGGATGAGTTATCGAAAATGAAAAACAAACTTGTACTGCCTAGTGATTAGGCGAGCTTAAGTTCCAAATCTGGAGTCTCTAGCTCTTATAGTCTCTGAGATCGACGCGTTCATACATACGGACGGTCTGACGGACAGACGGACATGGCTATATCGACTCGACTGTTGATGCCTATAAAGAATATATATACTTTATAAGGTCAGAGATGCTTCCATCTGCCTGTTAAATACTTTTGCACAAAACCATTATACCCTTTTCCCCATTTTTAATGGGATCAGGGTATAAAAAGGGTATTCTGTAAACTTTGGTTTTTGTCATACGATGCTGTGATAAAACTGCGTGGGTATTTATTAATATTGAAATAAATATAGTCGAAAAAATGCTTTTCGATTGATAGGTTGAACGACTAACTGATTAATTAATTGACTAATTTAATAAAAACAAAATAAAATCCTATAATATATATGTATATCCGTTTCTAAAAATATAACAACAAATAAATGTCATTATATCAATTTGATTTTTAATCGACATCAAACACAGTTTCAAACACAGAGACAGTGGTCATACATATATTTAAATACAGTGATATTGTGTTTTTTGCTGAACAGCTTTTTTCATAAATTCATTTGGTTCGGTCAAGATTCTCATAAATATGTGACAATGTGTTGCATTCGAAAGCTACAGCCTGCAGAATACTCTGCATAGGTACGGATAGATAGCATTACGGATTTTGCAGACCAATATACTCTTCTTCCTTCAGTATCAAAGTCCGAACAAGTAAGACGGCTCTAGTCGAGGAATCCCGACTAGGAGGGGAATGGCCCTACAAACGCGAACAGTAAGTGCTTGCATATACGTATGTGTGTTTGTACGCTTATACAGATGGAGCACGGGCTTCATACTTGACATAACTTCAATCTTCGAAAATGGTACTGCACTTCTGCATTTCTGCAGACCTTTTTGGAACGCTAACAATTTCTGTTTCGAGAAAGACGGCGACTGTTGCCAAAAATCAGTTTTAAAAATTTGAGTGCCACGCCCACTACTGCCGGCTCCATAACCTACTCACAATTTACCATTCCTTACCACTTGTTTAATAAAGGTATTTGGGTGCGTTATAAGAAAAAGAAAAAAACGCCACCCCAACACAACACTCGCAACCTCTAAAAACTAATTAGTCTGTAACAAGTATGTCTGTGTTTGTTTGTCGTTCGTCTAATGAGCTCCCAATTGCAACACTTTTGGGTCTAACATAAGTTGCACAATAAGCCGACGCAGTGAACGATGCCCAGTAAAGGTCTGGTCAAAACACCTTACAGGCCCGGCCTCCGCATACTAAGCAGCCAGTCAGCGAGCTGTGATCTCTTAAAAAGGCAGCCAAAAGCACAACCAAAATAACATTATTAGGCAAGTGAGAACGTTGCAGTCGAACGCAACCGAATGCTGAATACTCTAATACCAATATTATGTCAAACAACAACAGGTGGTAGAAGTCTGGGTCTATGGAAAGGAGGGGTGTGACCAGCAATTTTAAAATGCAGATAAAGAAGTCACAAGTCAAAACTAATTTACTCTTTACCTTCGGTACCAGAGTGTAAAGATATGGTAAAACCGGCGCCCAGGCTTCACAACAATTGTTGGCAACACGAAATGAATATGACAGCAGATCAGACAGCAGAATCGAAAAAAAATGCTTGCTGGCTTAAAATTACATTGAACTGGATCACGTTGAAAGAATTTAGTTTGGGCAGCAAAATGTAGCAGCTGCAGTTGACCATGAAGTGCACTGCAATCACTTGAAATCAGAAAAAACCGAAAGTTCAAAGCTGCCAAACAATTGAGTGCACGTCAAGTCGAATTCGAGTCGGTAAAGTTGTGTGCGCCGTTTTCAACAAGTAATTGTGACCGGTTTCCAATTACGCGTTACATTTATTGCGAACTCATTGGTTAAAGCTATGTGCCGTTTTCCAGGCACATTTAGGAATAATGCTAATTCAGTCTTGCGCATACCAAAGTTGCCATTCGAAACTTTAAATTCAGGCCGATACTTGTTTCTTATATTCATATTTTTTGTGTTTTTTTTTTCTTTCCAATTTTGACTTACCGCTTTGGATAGGGTATCCGTCTATATTTAAAGGCATTTTCCACATCGCGCAGCTTCATTTTGTAGGAACGTTCCGCGTTTAGAGGCATTAAAATAAAAATACACTCACTAACAGCACAGATTCCACAGATTTAAAAAGCTTGCACAGCTAGCTTTTCTATCTCTTTTTGTGGCACAGTCACAAATAACTGTTGCAGATTGATGCTATTATATTTTCTGTTTAAATTGGCAACAGCTCGCGTAGAACCGTGGCACTGTAGTTACAGAGTTTGACGTGTAATGCGCACAACGTTTGCGGCACAACTGACTGTTCCTGTGAGTGCTTGGCCGCCAGTTTGGCCAACTCAAAGCATCGAAGTCGGCGTCTGCGACCGCGCTTAGCGCTTGAACGTTAACGTTAATCATTTTTTTTTTTTTCATTTTGTTTTCTTACCACCAGCTGCTTTACCTTCTTCTTTTGCGCACTTATTCGAATGAAGTTTGAAGCTTGGCATCTCTTCAGCATTTAGCTCTCTTTTCTTTGCTAAGCAACACACAATACTTTGGACGCCAGTGTAGCCGTTTGTGGTGTGTGCTTTGTTGTTGTCAATATGTTTTTAACTTACTGCTGTCTGGCATCAAAATCCACTTTGATGGTTTATTTGGGTCTCTAATATTTGAACAAATTTTCAAAGCATATGGCAGTCAAAGAAAATAAGACAAGTACACAAATTGTGGTTGTAAGAAACAATAAAAAATTCTCTATGTGTTTTAACAGTTGTTTTTAACTTCTCTTTTCTTTTCGACTTGGTTAGGTACAACGACTTGGTTGTGTATCATTAGCATTTCATGCCCGTTCGAATCTCTTCTTATTTATCCCTCTTTTGCGACTATTCTAAAACTGGTTTAGCCTTGAACCGGCCAATAAACCACACTTGACCTCTCTGTCAATAGCTTTTGCTATTGATCGATAAAAGAATTCTATGTTGTCTTGATATTTTTAATTTGTGCAAAATTTCTTATGCCGAACAACAAACCTTTGGTACTTTAAAATTTTTTACATTAAAATTTTCAGTCCCGCACTTGAAAAGTTTTTTAACCTCACAACGCTTATAGTCATTAAAATAACAGTGTAAGCTAAAAGTTTGCGTATTAATATATTTGATATCTTTTGTACAATTATTATATTATAGAAGAGATGGAAGTATGCTAAGCCCTCGTATCGTATTTGTATACGTATATGTTTGTTTATCTCTCATTCTCAGAGTTTCATAGAACCTGTGCGATCAACATTTTGACATGCAGATTGTTTTTGATTAAGAATTTAAATTTTTGCGAAGCATTGCTGTATTGGGCTAATGCACGATAAATGAACTTCAAAACTACGGGTATTTCTTAACCAATTTAGATTAAAATTAAATTTTCACAGCACTTTTAATAAGCTATAGTTTCTAATAAATTTTTAGAAATATAAGTTTTAAGTATTATCGACACTTAAAACGAGTATATTCATTTTTTCGGGAAATGTGTAACTCATAGTACAAAAGCATATCCGACTTCATAAAATATTTATAGTTTTTTGATCAGCATTGCAAGCTGAGTCAACAAAACCATGTTCGACTGTTTCTATGCAAACTAGTCCCATAATTTTTTTAACCATCGAACTGAATTTTTAGTCAATGTCTTCTCTTAGTTGGATTAATTTTTTAAAAATGACGAGATCGGACCACTCATAATTATTGACAAGATTTTCTCAAAAATGTAGCTTCCTTAGTTGTTTATTTGTATTATTGTATTATTATACTATTTTATGGGCTTAGACTACAATAACCATAACCTAAGTTGCAGCACAATAGCTCAAAGACTGTAAGACAATTTTCCGTAAAAACATGCGGAGACACTACTATATTTAACTGCAATACTTATCAAAAATATACTTAATGAGGTCTAGGATGGTAAATGAAACTTGAACAACCGTCTCATCAAGTTGGCACGCTTGTAAGGGAAAGAAACAATTCTTCACTAAAGACTGTGTATCTTTAAAAGTCTTTAGTTATTATTAATATATAAAAAAATTCATTATTTCTTTCACTTAATTTTCTATAGGAAAAAATGGTATTTTGATTTTGAGCAAATGGATTTAACAGCCGTCCAGCGACTGGAACAAAATGATCGCAAACCAATGACACATCGAGCTTTTTAAAATTTGAATAACTCTTTCTGTTTCCGATACATCGATAAAATCATAAATTTGAAAAATTTAAAAATGCCTTTGATCTTGTGAAATAATATTGATGGTCGGTAGAAAAACACCTGAATTATAGAAGTTTTAAGTTTAGTATCATGCAATAGCGCAGTAGGTCAGGCATTTTTCAATTTACTGCAGTGCGTTTCAGATCTGAATCAACAATAAACAAGTAAGAAGGCTCTAGTCGAGAAATCCCGACTAGGCGATACACTGATCCCTATACCTTAAGCGTACAGTCAGTGTTTGCAAATATGTGTGTTTGTATGTACGCACATACTGCATACTGCATACACAACTTCAATGTCCCATATCTCCGGTGTTTCTTAACCGATTTTAATAAAAATTTCACAGATTGTCATTATTTTTTTCATTATTTTAAATGCTATCTCAAAGTTTTAAAAATTCAAGATTTTGTTGTTATCGATCACATGTGTATATCGAAAACGGGATGAGTTATCGAAAATCGAGAAATCCCGATTTCGTTTTCAGGGTATCGTCTAGTCGGGATTTCTCGACTAGAGCCTTCTTACGATAAAATCATAAATAGAAATCCCGACTAGACGATACCCTTCAAACGAAATCGGGATTTCTCGACTAGAGCCTTCTTACTTGATATATAATAAGTCATTATAATTATCTTAATTAATTAATACCAATCTATTAAAAGATTATTTGAGCCCAAATTTTTTTTTAAATTTGTAATTATGGAAATAATATAATTTTAATTAATTTTAATTTTTTTTTATTTTACGCAAACTTGTGGGCTTACATGTTTGTCTGCTCTTTTTCGAATTACTTATTGTTATTTGTTTTTTTTTTTACGTCAAGCAGCAAAAAACTGATTGTTTATGTTTTAGCAACAAGCTGAAAATTCATGTTAATTTCTTGATAAAAAAAATAATAAAAAACGCAAGTCTACAAAAACTGCTTTAAGAAAACAAAGAAACAAGTAAGAAGGCTCTAGTCGAGAAATCCCGACTAGACGATACCCTGAACCTTATATTTAACGCGTGTGTAAGTACGCGTATACGACATACTTCTCTTAACTTCAATGTTCCATATCTCCGGTGTTTCTCTACCAATTTTATTAAAAGCTTACCAGATTTTCATTATTTATTTCATTTGTATTATTTATTATTGGGCATACTTTTGCACAAAACCATTACACCCTTTTTAATCATTTTAAATAGGTTCAGGGTATAAAAAACCATCGGCAGAATTAAACAGAAAATCAGGGGCATAGCCATTGGGGGAAACGAGGGAACACATTATATGAAAAAAAAATTGTTTTTTTCTTGTTTGCAAGCTAAGGATATTATAAAAAATTTAAGTTAAAATTGAATCAAAAGAATCTGGCTTGTCACATTTTTAATTCGGCTAAGAAACCTACAAAACCATAATGACCTTATTGATGATGATAATGACGGTTCATAATGGTTTGGATAATATTCCCAGTAGATTTCTGAGTGCATTTCTTCTGCATTTATTCGTGTTTTCGTTTTAAAGCTTGTCATTGAAGATGTGGGCAGGCTGGCGACCAAACAATTCACAATTTCAAAACAGCCGCAGTGTCGGCTAGCCGCATACATGCTCGCTTACTTCATATATTATTTAGTGAAAAGTATATCGGAACAGAAAGCACAAACAGCACAGCTTAGTTTACTTCGTGTACGCAGTTGTAATGCACTAACTAATTTCATAATGTATACTATTTAGTCAGAAGTAGTGCACAAAGGGCAATGAAGCTCTCACCTCAAAATAAATTAGAACATATTCAACTAGTATAAATATTTTTTTTAATGTAAAGAATAGTTAAAAACAAGTAAGAAGGCTCTAGTCGAGAAATCCCGACTAGACGATACCCTGATCCCTATACCTTAAGCGTACAGTCAGTGTTTGCAAATATGTGTGTTTGTATGTACGCACATACTGCATACTGCATACACAACTTCAATGTCCCATATCTCCGGTGTTTCTCAACCGATTTTAATAAAAATTTCACAGATTGTCATTATTTTGTTCATTATTTCAAATGCCATCTTAAAGTTTTCAAAATTCAAGATTTTGTTGTTATCGATCCCATGTGTATATCGAAAACGGGATGAGTTATCGAAAATCGAAAACAAACTTGTACTGCCTAGGGATTAGGCGAGCTTAAGTTCCAAATCTGGAGTCTCTAGCTCTTATAGTCTCTGAGATCGGTTGGCTCATACATACGGACAGACGGACGGACAGACGGACGGACAGACGGACGGACAGACGGACGGACAGACGGACGGACAGACGGACATGGCTATATCGACTCGGCTGTTGATGCTGGTCAAGAATATATATACTTTCTGCCCGTTACATACTTTTGCACAAAACCATTATACCCTTTTTCCCATTTTTAATGGGATCAGGGTATAAAAAATATATATATATATATATATTTATGTAATTTTAAGTTATAATACTTTTGAGTAAAACTGATTAATTTCAATATTATTTTACATATCTTGCATTTCCTTAAACTTAATTTCATCAACATATTATTTTGCCTTATTCTCAAAATCATTACTATTATTTTTTTTTATCATTTTTATTTCACTGTAGTAGTTAGATTTATCGATGTGACCTTTTTATACCCTGAACTTATTGGAAATGGTTAAAAGGGTATAATTGTTTTGGGCAAAAGTTTGTAAGTAGGAAGTATCTCCGACAGCACATATATTCTTGATCAGCGATATGGCCCTGTTATAAGTTTGCTTAAGTCCCAGGCATCTCCGACTCAATAAAGTATATATATTCTTGATCAGCATCAACCGCCGAGTCGATATAGTTATGTCTGTCTGTCCGTCTGTGTGTATGTCTGAACGCGTTGATTTCAGAGCTAGAGACTCCAGATTTGGAACATACGCTCGCCTAGTCCCTAGGCAGTACAAGTTTTTTTTTCGATTTTCGATAACTCTTGCCATTTCCGATATACACATGGGATCGATAACAACAAAATCTTGAATTTGAAAATTTTTGAGACGACGTTAAAAACATTAAACCAAATAATGACAATATACTTGCAAGCACTGACTGTACGCGTTTAGTATAGGGTTCAGGGTACCGTCTAGTCGGGATTTCCCGACTAGAGCCTTCTTACTTGTTTTTTTTTTTTGTTTATATATTTTTATTTTTTTATTTTTTTATTGATCTATGAGCAGCGAATCTATGAATTAATTTATGTTTCTTAATCTATAACAACTTGAAGATAACATACATATATTGGATTCTTTAAAGTACTTGTTATGTGGAACATGAAAGAATGATGGTAATTAATAAATAGACACGAATCTGTATATATATCATATATAATATCTGGTACATCTTGAGTACATTACATTTAAATACACCAAAGTGTATCTACACATTAAAAAGTCCCTGAAGATGTTTTTGTCTCTTTCAACTATCCAACTCTAAGTCTAAGGCCTTTGTCTCTCTATCTGTTTCTTCTTTTGGTGGTTTTACGCTTGCGATTGTATATCACAAATATCAATGCAAGAACTTGTTCCTCAGTGGTCGACCCACTCGACTGACCCTGGGCGCTTGCCTGGGACTATTTAACACATTACTTCAGGAAAGGTCCCTCATGTGGCCCTAAAGGCCTTCTTCTTCTTGCTCGTTATTTCGGGCTCGAGCTCACTTCAATCTCGGTCCAGGTCGGCTTTCTTGGCTCTCAAAACTCTCTGTGCGTATTGGGCCACACGGCGCCAATTCCTCTCTCTTCGGATCATGACGTCAACTATGTTATCGGGCGTGATTTCTTCTGTCTCCGTTTCCTGGTTTAGCGTCAGGCGCTGCCAGTTCCGTTTGCGGCAACTGAAGAACGTGTGCTCAGCGTTGTCGCTGCATCCGGGGCAGTACAGACTGTCGGGCGATGCTGCCTTTCCCATTCGGTGTAGGTAGTGGCGGAAGTAACCATGTCCCGACAGAAGCTGTGTTAGGTAGTAATCTACCTCACCATGCTTTCTGTTGGTCCACGGCTCCACGTCTTTGATAAGACGCGCAGTCCATCTCCCCCTACTTTCCCCTTCCCAATAATTCTGCCCAATAATTCTCCTCATGAAAACCATCCGCCGCTCCTTAGCTAGGAGGCTCCTTACACTGCAGGCTCCGAGACCGTACGGTAAGCCGAAGCTACTCTCAAGGCCCCTCTTCGTTAGACCTGTGCGAGCCTCTTCCGATACATCTCTTTTCCAAAAGAATTGGCCCATATCTCGGCCCCATAGAGCAGCACTGACTGAACTGCGCTCATCAGGAGGCGGCGTCTGCTGGAAGTCGGGCCCCCGACATTGGCCATTAGCCTACTGAGCGCAGTCACGCCACCAGCAGCTTTGTCTGCCGCCTGTTTGCCGGGACCCCGAAGCTGTGCTCCAGAGCCTCCATCATATCTATCCATCTTGCCGAGTTAAACGCATTCTTTACCTCGAGCGTCACAAGGACGCACCACCCGGCGCGAGAACCGGTTATGCTCCTCTGCTCTTTCTACTGTTGCGACTACGTCAAGGACCGCATCTCTGGTGGACCGGCCCGCCCTAAACCCGTGCTGCCTCGGTGAGAGTCCGCCGGCATTACGAATTGCTGTCGTTAATCTGACCTTGATCAGCTTCTCCACTATCTTTCCAGCTGTATCCAGCATACACAACGGACGGTAGGACGTAAATATAAGAACAGAACATTCGAGTGGCCCAGCACCCGCTTGCTAACGCGCCTACCCAAGCACAAAACGAACCCACGTTCGCGAAGATCGCGAACATGTAGACAAGACTAGTTTTTCAAGAGAACAAGTAGGAGTTAAAGGGGAAAGATCGTTATATAACATAAGATCTGAAAAGTGTAATGGATAACATAGTTAGAGTAACAAACTTGAAGATATATAGGTAAAAAATGTCTAGTATTTCTGATCGGAATTGCAAAGATAATTTAGTTGATTAATCCAGAAGAATCAATTTAACAAATAATTAGTTTGTGATGTTATTTCTAACATTGTTCTGCGATCAGATATATTACTAAAAGTTGACTACGGAAAGAATGTAAGTTAATGCTATAACACCAGTTAAGATCCCTGCGTGCAAAAAGCAATAATAGTTTTTCCACCGGTTCTATTTTATCCCAATAAATCCATGGGTTTTTGAAACCAAATCCATATTAGATAAATGGAAACAAGATTCATCAAAAAGACAAAGTTGTATACAAGCTGTAATGCAGGGCTTGTCTAATTTTATTTTTTTATTTTTTTTTTTTTTTCTTTCGGTATATTGGACGTAGATGTACTAACGAACAGTACATTCAAGTGGCCCAACGATACCAAGCACCGGCTTGTTAACACGCGGACCCAAGCATAAAGCGACCCACCTCCCGCCCATCCGACCGAGGGGCGCACCGCGTAACGTGCGGTTACGAAGATCGCGAACATGTAGACAAATGACATAAGACAATTTTTTTAGAGAGCATCCAGAAGTGGTACTAGTTATAAGGTGGAAAAGATCGTTATATAATGAACATAAGATCCGAAAAGGGTTATGGATAGCATAGTTAGAAAAGCAAGCATGCAGGGCTATTGGTAAAAAATGTCTACTACTTCTAATAAGTACAGCAAAGTTATTTTGGCTTATTAGTATGGGGGATAGTTCTATGATGATTAAGAGAGGGAAGATTTATTACTAAAAGTCTACTGTGGTAAGCAGGTAAATTAGTACTATTGTCCCAGCTTAGACCCCGAAGCGCAAAGAGCAAAAATTGTTTGTGTACCGATTCTATTCTATCCTGATGAGTCCTGTATTTGGGATACCATATACAAGATCCATATTCAAGAAAAGGTCGGACAAGAGACAGATAAAGAGTTTTTGTTAATGAACCCTTAAGACACTTGATGCTCGATTTGAGATTAAAGCAATATGCATGTCAAACTTAAGCTTTGGGTCCATTAAGATACCCAAATCCTCAACCAAATCAATCCGATCCAATGGTAGGTTATCCAGAAGATAGATATTAAAAAAAGGCATTCGCCTATAAAAAGACATAACTTTACATTTACTGCAATTGAGATGCAGTAAATTTACTCTGCACCAAGTTTGAAAGTTGTCTAAGTCACTTTGCAGTCTATTACCAGACAGAAGACTTGCAGCTGACATGCATAATTTTACATCATCAGCATACATTAGTACCCGAGAATGATTTATAACAGACGGAAGGTCGTTTATGAACAGTGTAAATAATAACGGTCCAAGGTGACTTCCTTGTGGAACACCAGAAGTGACCTGCACCGCTTTAGAAACTGAGCCATTAAAATAGACTCTCTGAGTTCTAAAAGTTAAATAATCTTGAATCCAAAGAATATGATTATTGGGAAAGCACAAAAAATTAAGTTTATAAATTAAAAGGAGGTGATTTACAGCCTTACTGAAATCAGTGTAAATAACAATAAGCACAAAGCTTGGTATTCCATCAGGTCCTGGAGAAAATGTGGGCTTAATAACCTGAAGATCACAATGTAGTGAGCTCTCTGTGATTTCCGGTATGAAGATGCACTTTGAGGCATTAAGCTGATAGGGGTAAGGCATGACGAGTGGTTGAAAACAAGGGCTATAGGTCGTTTGATGAATTGGCTTTCATTTCATCAAAGAATATGTTAGATGGAAGAATCGGTGTCTTGCGTTTCGCATTAACGAAATCAAAAAACCGTTTAGGATCCTGCTGAAACTGTAATCTACACCTAGTCAGGCAATTCTTGTAACATTGGTTATTGAGGACTGAAAAGTTGGAACGAGCAATCAAGTATGCAGAACAAGCTAACGGAGAGCTTGATTTTCTGAAACTCTTGTAGAGTTTCGATTTACGGTTTTTTAGAATTGTCAACTCTCTGGTTTGTTTGACCTGTTTGGCGTTCCATAAGGGACACACAAATCAAGTAAAGAATTTAAAGTATTATAAAAAATACTGATTGCCACGTCCAAATTTTCAGACCCGTAGAGGGTAGACCAGTCAGTCAGGGCCAACAGCCGAGTAAGTTTTGCAAAATCGGTTTTCCGAAATTGGCGTACTCGGCTTAAACGATTTCTACTGGGGCATAGTACCCGGTAGGGTAAAGTGATCGACACCTCCAACGTTGGGTGGTATAAGTCCTCTGGATAAGATATGTGATAGGGTAATGGATGAGGAGGATAGATCTAAAACAAAAACCAGATTAAGCATTTAATTAAGAGAATTTGGGATATCATTTATTCGATTCAATGATATCCCAAGTAAATTAATCAAGAATGCATTCTCTGCCGAGGGGGTTAGTGTGCCAGAGTCGGGACAAGAAATCCAAGTAACTTCAGCAATATTGAAATCACCGAGAACTACAAGTATATCGCAATCGGAAAGCATGCAAGAAATTCGTCGTCTTAATGAATCCTAAGGCACCTAATGCTCGATTTGTAATGTGAGAGATATGGTTGGCAAAGTTTAGCTTTATGTCCATTAGTAACCCAAATCTTTAACCCGTTCAATGCGATCTAGTGGCTTATTATCAAGAATATTAATATTGAAATAGGGCATTTGTATATAAAATGACATAACTTTACGTTTAATGCATTTAAGATTTAAAAAGCTTGCTGTACACCAAGTTTTTAATCACTTTGTAGTTTTTGAACAGACAGAAGAGTTGCACCCGACGAGCATAATTTTACATCATCAGCATAAATTAGCATTCTACAAGAATTCATTACAGATTGAAGATCATTTATAAACCCCCAAAACTAAAGAAAAATAAATAGATCCTTTAAAATTTTTGGAAAGAACATAACTTCACGGACAAACTAAAGCCTTTGAACAAATACAGGCTTTAAAAGCCCCTGAGCACAGTACCTATATTCTTGGCACTCCATCAGGTTCTGGTGCAAATATAGGTTTAATGACTTGTAGATCACAAAGTAGAGCACTTTTTGTGAATTTCGGAATAAAAATACAATGAGAGCCATCAATCAGATAGGGGTAAGACAAGTTATGAGCTTTTAAAATATGTTCTCTGAGATATATACAACGTTTTTGGCTAATGGATAGGTCAATTTATAGCTTTGTTGCAGTCCTGAAAGGACACAACAGCAATAAAAACATCTTTTTTAACAAGAAATGATTTCCAAAACCTTATGAATTATCAAAACAATCGACAGCATTTTCAGTTGAGGTCCTTTTGGGACAAAGCAGTGTCCTAATTATTAGTATGGTAGCTTTAAAAGTTTGCTTTAATCTATAATTTACAAACGCAAGCAGTTGCAAAAATTTGTCTAAACTGGTCAGCCGAACCATTTAGAAATGTTTTATGGACAGATGCGATAAGTTATTGGTAAAAACCAATTTTAGAGAAACCTCTCATTTTCACCAAATATAATAGCTTCAACATTATCTGTCAGTAAAATATTCTTGCATGCATCAAGCCGCTCAAAAAGACTTTGTTCTAGTGCGGGCCCGGGAGTCAGAAACCAGGCCCGCGCTCACCTCAAGTCCGATCACACCTCCGGACACTCAAGCATTCCAACAACGGAATACTCCTGTCCACAAGAGTTTTCCGAAGGTCAATTTAAAAACACTTATCCCCTTTAGGGACGAGTGGTTCACACTGTATAGGCACTCCAGGGGTGAGAAAATCAATCTTTACTGATTGCTAGATAACTGCGTTAATTGTCATAGCAAAAGCAACACGGATGGAAATTGCGTTCTCTGAAACGTCCTCCTCTTCTCGAATGTCGAGTGTGATTTGCGGTATAATGACAAGGGATCCATTTTTCTTTTCAGATTAATCTAACAAGTAATTTTTTACCATTACTATAAATGCTGACGGCGCTCACAACGCCACAGAGCAAAAGGTAACACAATATAAATGATAACACGACCCCAAACTTATATAGATTTTGTCAATCTAATTTTGATTAATTTTGTAGCTTATGTGCATGTGTAGGTCACTTAAAGACAAGCTTTTTTTAAAGTATGTTTTTTTTTGTAGTACTATTTTGTACTATTTTTTTCGTAAATGCTTTTAGTCTTATTCGTATTATGTTTTGCCCCTGTCATTTGATATTCCACCATATTTTGGATTTATTTAACGGTGAATTCTTTTCATATAGTTTTCAGCAAAAACTACCCATATTAAGGTTGTGCAGGAAAAATGGTTAGTCCGCTATCTTGGATGATCCACTATATTGTCTTTAGAACAGTATCAGATAGAGCTTTACTGACACAATCAGGATCTGGTTACCCATTCTTTCTCAAATTTAAGATCAATTGCTTATGTTTAATTGCATGTGTACATTCATATACTTATTGGAATGCATGTCTTCCTCAACCCCTTTAACTTGTATCAAATGATTTCCCAAATGATTTTATCAAAGGTTGCCTAGGACTTAACCAAGAGTCCAAGTACCTGATAAAGGCGGTGGAGCAGATATTGCCGGTGGAGTCGATGAATTACCAGTAGGCGATTTTACAACCAATCCTTCACTAAATCTTAGGCAAGTCCCAGTCCCACTTAACCCGACTGGGCAAACAGCTATCACCGTGGATAAGGATGAAAAAAAAAAAATTTGGAGACCAGACCTCTGTGGTTTCGCAAATTGCGCGGGTCCAGAGTGAATTAGTCTTTATATAACACGGTGCCTAGATGCTATAGCCAAGATGAAGGCGGCAGCAAATAGTCTAAGGACCACCTCAAATGACATCAAACTTGGTCTTGCAACTTTGGAGGGCGCCTTCTCAGCCATGAAGTCCTCAAGAAGGAAGAAAAGAAGATGCCAAGAAACATGCAGAACACTGAACTGGATACGCCAACAGAGAAGCGTTAAGCAACGAGTCCTGCGGGCCTGAACATTTAAAAACGCATATAGACGGTTGATATCAACCCCGAACGTGTGGTCATTTGAATGAGGGTAAATGGATGGTAAAGTTGGCTGAAATAAGGATAGTTTCGAACCAGCAACCTCGATCAAAAAAGTCGTTTCTCGAGAAAAGCAGGCAATTGGGGTAAAAAAGATGGGCAGGAGTGGTCTTACGGCAATATTCTAAGACAAATGAAGTGAAATGAAGCGAACCCGCAAAGCTTAGGATTGCGGGTAAGGACCATCCGGGAGACTCGAACTAAGGGTGTCCTTGTAGAAATTGGAGCTAGCGCCAAGGACAGTGGTGTCTTCCGGGACTCAATTGCGGTGGCGCTCAAGGATCTGTCAGCTGTGTCCTGCTAAGAACCTAAGTGTGCTGTGGAGATACGGAATCTTGACAGCCTCACAGAGGTAGTCGATAATAAAGAGGCCCTCAAACGGGATATGCCAAACATCGGGGATGTCAAGATTGGTTTAATACCGACAACTATGAGAGGGCAAAACGTGGCGGTGGTCGAGATGTGTACGAGACGCATCTTAGATGTGTACGAGACGCATCTTAGATGTGTACGAGACGCATCTTAGATGTGTACGAGACGCATCTTACTTCCTGAGGCGCGGAAAAGTACACATTGGATGGGTTAACTGTTGAGTGCGGACATCAGTGACGCGCTGTTATATATACCTTGGTTATGGGCATCTAGCTAAGGGCTGCATAGAGCCTGATCGCAGCTCCTTGTGTTAAAAATGTGGAGTAGTCGGCCACAAGGCCATGGTATGTGAGGCGCCGGCACGTTGCATTATTTGTGCGGAAAAGGGCCTAAGATAAAGGAGCCGTTTGGAAAAGCCAAAAATAAGATAAAGGCAATGATTTGTGTTCTCCAGGCAAACACGAATAGGAGCCAAACTGCCAACGATTCGCTTCACCAGTTGGCAGTGTAGAGGAGGGTCGACCTTTTATTGTTAAGCGAGCAGTACCGGAGTAGGGATTCTTCCCCTTTGGTACTCAGATCTACTCGGTACTGCAGTCATCTGGGTATTGGAACCCAGGAAGAGCCATGTCGCCGCTCACGATCAGCGACCGGGATATTGGGGAAACAATTCCCATTCCCATTCGTCTCGGAGAACCTCGGGCCGTTCATTCGAGACTAGCAAGTCATTGAAGACTACACCGGTAGTGACCACCAATACATCGTGTTTCATGTTAACAACGGTAGTCCTCGCCAGGGAGTGACTCCCAGATCATTCGTCAAGTGAAATGGCGCGGCTAGGGACCGAGTCTTTTGAGAGGGAACTAGCGATAGGTGATGCAAGGATGGAGGAGGTCGGCCAGAATAGTGAAGTAGCTGCAGAAACATTGGAAGCGAACGTTAAGTTGGCGGAGCATAAGGCTGCAAAATAGGAATTACGACGAGCCATTAATCAGAGCAAGGCCTGGTGCTGGAGGGAGTTGGTGGCAGACATAGAAAGGAATCCCTGGAGCTGGAAACTTGTGACTTGAAAACCGGGGGCCCTGAAATCTGTGGAAGCCAAATAAGCTGTCACAATGGAAAAAATAGTCGCCCCGCTGTTCCCACAGCACCCGATCAGGCAACAAAGTGAATGGAGCCAGATGGAAGTAATTCCTCTCTTTACCCAGGGAGAACTGGAAAAAGCGGTTCTTACGACGAAGAATAAGAAGACACCTTGCCCAAATAAGGCTTTGAATCCGGTCGGTCTACCACCAAAACCCAGGACTTCTATTTTTAGCGGAAAGAGTTTTCTTCTTCTGTTGGAAAATTGCAAGGTTGGTGCTCATCAGCAAAGGAAAGGGCGATCTCCATCGTCCTACCACCCGATGTGTATGCTGGATTTAGCGCAGGTGATGGAAAAGCTGATTAAGTCCAGAGACGCTGTCCTTGATGTAGTTGCAGCGATGGAAAGAGCCGAGAACCATAAGTGGTTCTCGCGATGCGTAGTACTTCTTGTGACTCTGGACGTACAGAATGCGTTTAACTTGGCGAGATGGACAGATATAATGCAGGCTCTGGAGCACAGCATCGGGGTCCCGGCTAATTTACTCCGAATAATCGACGCCTACCTTGTGGAGCGCGGACTGCTGTATGAAAATGCAAGAGCAGACATGTGATGTGGACTGTCGGTAGTTGGATGGCGAAAAATGGGCTATCACTGGCGCTTAACAAGAAAGAAGTGGTAGTCCTGACCAAATAAAGGATACCAACAATCATTTCATTGAGAGTCGGGAGGCTACGGTGGTGTCGAAACACGTTGGCATAATGATAGACACCAAGTTGAGCTTCTTCCAACAGATAAAACAGGCTTCAGACTAGGCAGCAGGTGGTTTAACTGCTCTCAGGCTTAGGCTTAGGCTAATGGCGAATGTTAGGTGCCCCACTTTCAGCAGACGCAGCCTCCTGATGAGTGCGATTCAGTCGGTTTTGCTCTTTCAGGTTGAGACATGGGCCAATTCTATTGAAAAAGAGAACTACGAAGGCCTTGAGGGTAGCATGAACTTATCATACGGTCTCGGAACCTGCATTGTTGGTGATCGCTAAGGTGGCATCAATACACCAATACAAACCAGCGGCGGATGGTTTTCTTGAGGAGAAGTGCAGGAGAAGGCGAAAATGCTTCCCAGGAGGTGAAAGCCAACTTTGCGCATGGCAGAATTATTGGGAGGAAGAAAGTAGGGGGAGATGGACTGCGCGTCTTATCACAGACGTGGAGCTGCGGATCAAAAGAAAGCATGGTTAGGTACATTACAAAGCGGACTTGGCTTTTTCCGCCACTACCTTTACCGAGTGGGAAAGGCAGCATCACCCGACTGTCTGTACTGCCCCGAATGCAGCGACAACGCTGAGCACACATTCTTTAGTTGTCGCAAATGGAACTGGCAGAGCCTTACGCTAAGCCAGGAAGCAGAGACAGAGATTACACCCGACACTATGTAGTAGAAGTTATAATTCAAAGAGAGAGTAATTTGGGCCGTGTGGCTCAATATGTGCAGAGAATCCTGAAAGCTAAGAAAGCCGATCTGGATCGAGCTCAGAGCAAGATCGAGTCCAAAATAAATGAGAAAGAAGTAGAAGGCCTTTAGGGTGAAGGACCTTGCCTGAAGTAATGTGTTAAATAGTCCCAGCCAAGTGTCGAGTGGGTCTTTCGAAGAGGAAGAAAAAGATTATTATTATCATGATTTGATTTCGAAGATATGTTCATTTTATTTCCATTTTTATAGAGATATTTATTTTTAGCCCGAACAATATTTTTGTTAAATATTTTTTTTTTAAACTTAGATATTATGAATAAAAATATATATTACAAAAAAATCGTTTGGTGAATGGAACGATGATAATTTTGTAGGTTGCGACCAATCTAATTGAATAAGGTCACAGAGTGACATATAACATTATTATCGAACATTAACATTATAATCGACAACCTTTTGCAATTGTAACTGTGACGTTCCCCTAATGTCTAAAAATGCACAGACTGATACTTCTTTATTAAAAACTGCCGAGCGCATAGTGCAGTGTTCGTAGATCTACCTGGCATATCTGCGTGTAGCGTTGCTTTCAGCGGTCCCTGTGTAAGCTAATTGATCCAAATGGTGTAGTCCTATTGCTTTTCCAGCAGTTTTAACAAGTTAATTAGTTAAGTGGATCAGAATTTAATTGGGTTGGTGATGTTTGTCTTTCCTGCTGTAGCACGCCTCTAAGAACTCGGTATATGACCGAGTGAGAGGCTACTAAACAAATTTCGTCACAGGGAAGGGCTTGTAGGGTTTGAAAGTTTAAATTCCCCAATTTTGGCACATGCCAAGACATTTACAGTTTTTTTTGTGATGTTCCTTTGTTTCCAGTTATCCACAATGTTACCAGGAGATACTTTCTGGGAAGTGTGTCTGTCTTAAACAGAAGAACCAACTTGTGCATATTGCTGCTCGTAAGATGTTGTCTCTACGACAAGGCTAAAGTCTTCGGCGCTCGTTTGGATTGGCCTCTACGGAGTCGGTCGCCTTCACTTGTGCTTGCTTTGCTATCACAAAGGTCTATAGTTTATACGTTTGGCCTTCCTTATCTCCTTGTTGTACGAATTTTTTAAGAGGCGACCACCATAAGGCTTCTTTTTCTTTGCATGTTTAAGGGCGCCCTGGTGTTTGTGCTCCTTTGAAGGCTCCAAAAAACCACAGGGATATCGTGTAGCTATTTAAGTTGCTTGTTGTTTTGCCTTTCTCTTTTATTCTGTAAATGTGTTCACAGAGACGGACTTGTAAGGGCTTTTTCATTTTGGTAGTAGCAGACAAGAACAAATTTGAATTGCGCAGTGTACTTGTACGCGCTTTTAAAGATTCAATGTTTAATATTTGAGTGTAATTTTTTCTCCAATCCAATTCCAGGTTTTACATGCACACATGGAATACCTCTGCGGATTTTTCCATAAGGATTTGGAGCCATGGTCATTTTTAACGGCTTTGCAGCTTGGTTTTTCAAAAACGTCGCAGAGCTTACCATGAATTGTCAACCAAACTATGTGTATCTGAGATTTTCAGTTCAATTAGAAGCTAAAAATTTAAAAAAAAAAACTAAAATTGTATATGTGTCACAGCTTATTTGAAGCACTTTTAAAGAAGTAAAATATAGTGTAAATAACTTAAATAAGGATGTTATTACTTAGTATGAACTCCTTAGCATTAATTATTTTTGAAAGATACCAGCTTCCGGTTGGTTTTCGAGCTTATTTTGATCAAACCCATTTAGCTGAAACTTCATGGTAGAACCAGAAATTATGATTGATTTCCCTGCTTCTCAGCACTTTGGTGAAAATTTTACATAAGCATATTGAGATATATATTTTTGTCAATTGTTGTCTCATTAAACAAAATACCTTTAACGACGACTGCCGACTTACTACATACTACACTTCCTCAGTCATGGTTGCGTAAAATTCCGCGCACAGTTTCCGCACAGCACTCTTTTTCATTTCGTCCAGCACCTGTTGAGTAAGTTTTGCGGCCGATAACTTAGGGTTTTCCATAATTTTTTTGATGATCTTCTGTTTTTCATGTTTGGTAAAAATCTTATTCGGTGCCGTGATGTGCCGAATGATATGTTGTACACTTGTTGTGCTTTTTTTTCCTATTGTTGTTGTTGGTTTGTCGCACTCCGGTTGCAGAATTTGACTTAACTGCCCACAAAAGATTTCCCCATTTTTATCAAAAGTACTCAAACATTTTTCCATAATCGCGGTGTTGTTGGTGTCTTTACATAACTGCTTCAAATAAACTGTGACCTAAATTTGCGGGGAAAGCACAGTGAATTTCGATCATATATTAATTTTGGTGTTAAATATATATACATACCTACCGTATACTTAAAATTCTTGCTTGACACTGCTTCAAATAAGGCTAACAAGCCACTGCACATGAGTAAATGTATTAAAACTAGTGTCTAGTGCCTTTATGCATTTAGATAGGCATTGGCAAAGTTTTAAGGCGGAAGAGGTGGGCATGGCCTAAAAATTGTTAAAGTGAGTTTTTGGAGGATGTTTTTACTAAGAAATTCAATTAATTATCTATTAAACATATTAAACAGAACTTAAAAAACATTTAAAATACTAACCAGTATTATGTTCAATTGTACAGTACAGTTACTTTTGATTAAATGAAAAATACGCAGATCCAGTCGAATTTTTTTTGCGCAGATCGCTTGCCAATGAGATGAAGAATGATTGTGGAATAACCATATCTCGCGAATGTGGACTATATCAATTTTAAGTACCTACCCTTAATCTCGAGCTGTACAGTGGGTATAAAAGTTTTGGTTTTCAAGTGCTTTCAACAGCTGGCGTTAGACTCTGCTGGGGGCATCATCATGGTATAGTGACTGTTCCAATTGGATCCAGTCAGAAGTTAAACGTGTCTGAACATGCTCCGTCGATGTCGTCGAAAAGAAAATGCATTTAAAACGTAGATGCGCAAACACTTTCGTGGCTGTTGAATTTAGTGCCTTTGTTAGTATTTTAAATGTTTCTTTGTTAATGTTAATTTTTTTAAGTTCTGTTTAATGGGCTTAAGAGATAATTGATTGAATTTCTTATAAAAAAAAAATAAAAAATTAAAAACAACAACCGGTGTGTCCATTATAGCTCTAAAGTGAAAAAATTAAATTTTTTTACCTAGCGCAAACACTTTCGTGGCTTTCTGTATATGTACAGTATGCCCAATAAAGGTTGCGACAAGGCGAAAAATGTTGATATTTTCACTTTAGAAATATATGGTCACCCTGGTTGTTGTTTTTTATTTTTTTCATATTTTTTATAAGTAATTCAATCAATTATTTCTTAAATCTATTTAATAGAACTTAAAAAACATTAACTTTAAAAAATAAACGTTTAAAATACTAACAATGGCACTAAATTCAACTGCCCAATAAATCTTGCGACACTCCGTTTTGTCGCATTTTCGTTGTAAAATTCGTATGGAATTCGTATGTACAGTTACTTTTGAATAAATTTAAAATACGCAGATGTACTTAAAATTTTTTAGGCCACATTCGCGATATATGGTGATTCCACAATCATTCTTCATCTCATTGGCAACCGATCTGCGCAAAAAAATTAGACTTTTATGAATCTGAGCATTTTTAATTTAATTAAATGTAACTGTACATACGAATTTCATACAAATTTTACAACGAAAATGCACCAAAAACTGAAGTGTGTAAAGCATTTCTGGGCAGTTGAATTTAGTGTCTTTGTTAGTATTTTAAATGTTTCTTTGTTAAAGTTAATGTTTTTTAAGTTCTGTTAAATAGGCTTAAGAGATAATTGATTGAATTACTTATAAAAAATAAAAAACAACAACCAGGGTGACCATATATCTCTAAAGTGAAAATATCAACATTTTTCGCAACCTTTATTGGGCATACTGTATATGGTCTTATGG
Source organism: Scaptomyza cyrtandrae (assembly GCA_035044605.1). Classification (NCBI taxonomy): domain Eukaryota; kingdom Metazoa; phylum Arthropoda; class Insecta; order Diptera; family Drosophilidae; genus Scaptomyza; species Scaptomyza cyrtandrae. Next base: position 668,330 of record JAWNNS010000483.1, on the reverse strand, counting down.
GTTTTTTCATCGATTTCTCAGCCGATCAATCTTGTTAGGCTGTGACTCCTGCTATACACTTAATGGGCCCAGCGCCTGCCAAGTACCCTGAATTTTAGGGTCTTTGCAACAAATTTAATAAAACAATGGTCAATTCTTTTTAAAATTCTCAGTATTATCTTTATTTTCCCAATTTTCATCTTTTAAATACTCATTTCGTCTATTTGATTCAGTGCGTCATTATCTTATTATTTTACCAACGATACTATACCAATATCTATTAAATTTAATGTTATACAAGTGAAACTTACTTCATAAACCTTTAAAATGATTGGTAGAGTGTCTAATTAATTTAGAGTTTGACAATTTTTCTCTTTTAGTTTATACATTACTTAGAATTTTTTTTTTATTCTACGACATGCGTGAACTTTATTTTGACTATTTACACAGCTGCTTTACATACATATATTATTCACTGGTGTCACATGCGGCAGACATTCATTCTTTAATTTGCTATTTCATCATATAAGTAACTTGCCGTGTTTGATGTGGCGTCATAATTCAGTTTAATGTACGTTTTTTTTGTTTGCTTACTGAATGGAATCTACTTTAAACACAGTTGGCACAAATTTAAATTTCATAGTTTTTTGGTCATGTGTGAGAAGGAACTGAACGTAACGTGATTTAAAAACTGTGAGTTTGACCTTTAGGTTTTGATTGTGACGCTGACAAAAAATAGTAATCGTTTTTTTAAAACTACACATATATGTACATACCTATGTATGTATAAATATTATACTGTGTCACATTTTTTGTATGTCACATTTATGTAAGTATATTTGTGTTTACCGAATTCCCGTGTGTTGGACAGGAAATTAAACTTATTCTATTTACTAAAACTTTATTAATTTTTTTTTTATTGTTTGGCTATTTATATGTAAAACATGTCGTGTTGTTATTTATATATATTTTTGTTATTTTTGTGTGACAAACTAAGTATAGTTTTTCTTTAAAATTTTCAAAGTGCGCATTTCGACTACAAAATAGTAGTTTTTTTTTTTTAAATAAGCAAATAAATTAAGTTTAATATATGTATTTATTATTCAAAGTAAATACTTTGCCCATTTTACGATATTTTTTTTTTATATGTATTCATTACAGTTTTGGATTTAACTGATTTTGCTATGCTAAATACAGTTGTGAGTTTCTATGAATTTCCAGCAAGGATACTTGCGATACAAAAGAATCGATGTCAAAATCTTTAGATTTAGATTACGTTTGTGGAGAACTAATGTCTGCCAACGTCATTCTTTTTTTTTTCAAGGCTCTAATAAAGTCAAACGTTCGTATTTTCAGTTTTAGATTTTCATAGCACAGGCCAAAAAAAAAAAAATATTTAGTATAAATAAAACCAAAAACGTTCACAAAAGTATAGTCTGATTATCTTGTTAGAAAATTTGTTTCGCTTATATGATTCAAAAATTATTAATAAAAACAACCGAGTATAATAAAATTTTACATTCAATTTAAGTCCATTGTCACCGCCATCGATGTTTTTGCAGCATTTACTCATACATACTTATTATTATTTATTATTAGTGCACAAAATAAAGTATATTCGTCTTATGCATTAATTTATGCGCTTAGATTAAGATTATTATTGCGAACCCTGCCAAATTGTATTATATTCGCTTCATACTATTGTATGGTATCAAGGGGATTTTACAGCTCTTTTTTTTAAATGCTCCTTTTTTAATCCCATAAAATATTTGGTTCTTCTTTTCCATTTTGTGGATACATATGGAAAACCATATACACTTTAATTGAATTAAATCAAAACAAACAAATCTTGAGAAAAACCATAAACAGAACAAATGAAAACGTTGCAGCTATATTTTCATGTTTGATAACTCTAGCTGTAAGGTTGTGGGAAATACTTGATTTTTATTGGTGTTTCAGCCGGCATATTTGACACTTAATCGGATCAGTCCGTAGACAAAATAACAGTGTCAAATTGTCTAGCCTACGGAGAGATAGCAGTTTAAAAAAACGGACAAACTCTGTAGTTTCGGTATCAAAGTGAAAAAAAAAATTTCAAAACTATTTATAGAAATTGGAGATTTAAGACATTTTATTGCGCTTTTTTTTGCTAATTTACGACGCCTGACACATTTTTATTTCAATTATATTACAAGTCAATCACTATGTGATTTTTTGTTTTCTTTGGTGTTCCTTAATGTGTGTTTGTGTGTGTGCTGTATGAAAAACATACGTGCAATATACGTATTCATATAATCGTATAAAAATTTCCTTAGAAGCTAAATAACTCGTTGAATTTCTTTTTTGCTTAGAAAATATAGTTCAGTATGTGCATGCATGATCACAACACTGTCGAGATTTATTACTTTCCTAATTGAAATGTAGCTAACAGTTATAATCGTATCTGTATCTATTCTGTAATTCTTATGTAAAGGATTATTTCTTATAGCGTTTAAATGTCGTAACGTTGTTTTTGTACAATTAAATTGTAGTTTATGATCTGTTTTTATTTGGCTTCCAATTTAAACTTATTTTCCTTTTGTTTTTGTGTTTAGTATTATTATTATTATTTAGACTTGTAAACTTAAAGAATAACTTACACAAGATACGTTTAAATAAAAAAGATTTATGTAAGTATACAAAATGAAACAGTTACAAATGTTATGAATTAATTAAGAAAAAGCTTTTAAGTCCGCCTTTTACCTGTAGGGAAAAATTTTTCTTAGCTTTCGAAATTAAAATTTTTAACACGACAAAAAAGTTACAACAGAACAAATTTTTCTATGAGATGCTCGTGAATGCTGGAGTCGAAAACCAAAGTTATGTCAAACTTAAATTTTGTTTTCAATAATAATAATAATTTGAAAGGAAATAATCTGAGGATTTAATTGTTTCCAATAAATAGTTAGGTTATCAATTGTTATTTTAAATTATTTTTTGGATACCAATTTTTCTTCCTCTCTTAATTTGATTGTTCTATATTTGTATACCTATATAGAGAACACTCAAGGCAGTGATGATCGACTTAAATAAATAAGTTTTTGTTTAAAGCCCAAAGTCGCTAGTCCTACCGTTATCATTATATTGTGCTTAAGTCTACACACACACATTCACGCTATATTTTTACTCTTAAAGCGCTTAGAAAAAAACGAAGTTACAAACATTCTTCAGTTTTCGATTTTCCCTGCCTGGCTCAACCTTAAATCCTTTCGCACTTAAGCATCATATACTCACATTCGCAATCAGCCGCTTTCAAATCTCCATGCCAGTTTCCCTATCTGCAGTTAATGCTATCGATCTTGCTCCAGTTCTTGCTTCAGTTTCGGTCAGACAATGCTCGCGCACAGCTCCATTTGCTCGTAGGTGCCATAGCCGGCGGCAACATATCACACGGTGGTTTCCCGATCCATATGTATGTACTCGACCGGCTGTAGTGGATGTCAGGACACTGGATCAATATAAAGTGCATCCTTCTTAAAGTCCTTCTTAAGAGTGCCAATATTACAGGCAACTGGCACAGTGCTAGTGCCATTCGTTCCTACATTAATAAAGCCACCACTCTTCTGCACCAGCGACTTTTTTCGCTTGCGGATCAGTCCGAACATGCAAAAGATTAGGCAGGCAGTAAGTGCTGCGGCAATGCAGCCCAGTGCCGCAAAGACGCCGCCGGGCAACTCTAGCAGCTTGCGTGCGGTTCCGCACTCCTCCTCGGACTCGTCAAAACCACTAGGACAGTTGTTATGACCTGTAAAAGTAAAAAGCAAACCGTGGCAATAACTAAAACGAAATCTGCGGTTAGGTTACAGGTTCACCCTTGTTATGACCAAAGTGAAAGAACCATCAGCTATTATATTTTAAATGCTCTCTGGTGGCTAAGTAGCTTGGAAAGCTTGTTTAATGCCCTCTCTGTCTGTTTTTTGGTTACGGAGCTCAGTTTAACATGCCCATTGCAGCCTAAATAATTGAAGTTAAAAGCCAGCTAGTCCAGCAGACACTTTTATCAAATGCATGCCAAACCATTGGGTGGTTGCTTTTGCAAACGGATAGAAAAGAAAACTTTTTTCAGTAGAGGTACAATTACTTTATTGGGTGCGGGAACGTTTTGTAGGACAAAGCCGCAAATTTGTGCTTTTGTCAGCAGAAACTTTGCCTTAGTACAACAACATGCAAGAGTGGCCTTGGTCGTGAAACTATTTTTGTTAATTAAAGAAAGCTACTAGTGTAAGACCTTCAAATTGAATGACTGTAAATACATTTTTTTTTTACCTATTTAATTTAATTTATGATTTAAGAGTATTTAAACTCGTCTAGCAGACCAACAGCTTGCTTTGAAATTAACAGACAAGTAACTGAGTAAAATGAGTTTTATAATTATACCCAATGAAATAGGTAACAAAAGTGGTTTTTTAAAAATGTATGTAACAGACAAAATAAAGCATCTTCGACCCCATAAAGAATATTTATCTCGCTAAACACTAAGAACAAAATTGATTTAGTAATTTTCATTTGTCCGCCTTTATATACTCTTGTGATCCCAGAGACTATAAATGGTAAACACTTAAAAATGTTGTTTTGTTTTAGAAACTATAGACAAAATAATAAAAAAAATTCATCAAATCGGTTGAGAAATACCGAAGATATTGGAGATTGAGGTTTTGTCACCGTGCAGAAGTGCAGTACCGTAAAGGGTCTTCTACGGCACACGGATTATATAATGTCTAGTGTCTAGCCCCATAAAAATCAAGTAAGAAGGCTCAAGTCGAGAATACCCGACTAGACGATACCCTAAACCCTATTCTTTACGTGTACAGTCAGTGCTTGCAAGTATGTGTGTGTGTGTGTGTACGCGCTTACTGCATACTGCATACACAAATTCAATGTCCCATATCTCAGGTGTTTCTTAACCGATTTTAATAAAAATTTCACAGATTGTCATTAATTTGTTCATTATTTCAAATGACCTTTTCAAAGTTTCCAAAATTCAAGATTTTGTTGTTATCGATCCCATGTGTATATCGAAAACGGGATGAGTTATCGAAAATCGAAAACAAATTTGTACTGCCTAGGAATTAGGCGAGCTTAAATCTGGAGTCTGGAGCTCTTATAGTCTCTGAGATCGACGCGTTCATACATACGGACAGACAGACGGACGGACGGACGGTACCCTGATCCCTTTACTTTACGCGTACAGTCAGTGATTGCAAGTATGTGTGTGTGTGTACGCGCTTACTGCATACTGCATACACAAATTCAATGTCCCATATCTCAGGTGTTTTTTAACCGATTTTAATAAAAATTTCACAGATTGTCATTATTTTGTTCATTATTTCAAATGCCATCTCAAAGTTTTCAAAATTCAAGAATTTGTTGATATCGATCACATGTGCATATCGGAAACGGGATGAGTTATCGAAAATCAAAAACAAATTTGTACTGCCTAGGGATTAAGCGAGCTTAAGTTCCAAACCTGGGACTCTAGCTCTTATAGTCTCTGAGATCGACGCGTTCATACATACAGACAAACAGACGGATAGACGGACATGGCTATATCGACTCGGCTGTTGATGCTGATGCTACATACTTTATGGGGTCAGAGATGCTTCCTTCTGCCTGTTACATACTTTTGCACAAAACCATTATACCCTTTTTCCCATTTTTAATGAGATCAGGGTATAAAAATGCATTTATTTTACAAAACCAAAAAAAGTTTTACTGACAAGTTCACGTGTTTTTTTTTTGTGTGCAAATACTACGGCCATTGTATATTAAACCTGATCAGTAACCCTTAAAAAAGCTTAGTGCTATATATCAGGCACTCAGATTAGAATAGCACGATTACGCACGTTCATTTTTTCGCAGTTTACTTGATAATAAAGCTTGGCCCTGATTCAGACAATCACAAACCATATAAAAAATGTATATCTGATCAGCAGTACAAACTCTTTTATATGCTTAGGCCGGTCTTAGCAAATATTTAGGTTGATTTATTTTATTTTATCTAAAAGAACCTTATGAAAATTTCATTTGATAAATCAGAAACTGAGAGACAAGTTCGTATAGTTGCAAACGAGAAGAAGGAGATTGACTATGCACGCTAATGTACTTTTCATCTGCTACACATTTAACACAAAATTAATATAAAGTGTGTAAAAAAGTTAATAAGTTTATTTATTTAAAAATGTGTGTGTGTGTATACGCGCATACTGCATACTCAACTTCAATGCTCCATATCTCCGGTGCTTCTCAACCGATTTCACAGACTATCATTATTTCGTTTAATGTTTCAAACGCCGTCTCAAATCAAATTTAAGATTTTGTTGTTACCGATCCCATGTGTATATCGGAAAGTATACCGACTAAAACCCCTCTCCCTGTTCTTCTAGCGTCGACCCACTCGACTGACCCTGGTCACTTGCCTGGAACCGTTTACAACATTACTTCGGGCAAAGTCCATCGTAAGGCCCTAATGGCCTTCTTCTTCGTTCTGTCTTTCAACGTCTCCCTGTATTCGGTCCATCTCTAGCTTCTTGTCTCTAAGGATATTCTGCACGTACCCGTCCGTCTCTATTTCTTGGCTAAGCGTCGACCGCTTCCCACTCCATTTGCTACAGCTAAAAAACGTGTGTTCGGCGTTGTCCTCGCAGCCGGGACAATACAGACAATCGGACGATGTTGCCTTTCCCATGCGGTGAAGGAATTTGCGAAAGTAGCCGTGTCCCGAAAGAAACTGTGTCAGGTAGCAATCTACTTGTCCATGCTTTCTTTCGGTCCACAGCTTTACGTCTGTTATGAGGCGCGCAGTCCATCTCCCCCTACTTTCCTCCTCCCAGAGGCTCTGCCATGCATTGAAAGTCTTGGCTCACTCTTAAAGGCATGCGTTTTCCCCTTCACCTGCGTTTCTCCTCAAGAAAACCACCCGCCGCTCTTTAGCTAGAAGTATTATGGGTGTAACCTCCGCAATCAACAGAGCTACCGGTTCAGAAACCGTGCGGTATGCGGAAACCACCCTTAAAGACCCCCTCCTTTGGACTTGCGCCAGCCTCTTACGGTATTTTTCTACGTTTAGAGAGTCGACCCAACGTTGGCCATAAGTCTGCTGAGCGCAGTCACTCCACCTGCCGCCTTGTCTGCCGCCTGTTTGATCTGTTGAAAAAAAGCTCAGCTTGGAATCTATCATCATACCCAGGTATCTGACCGCCGGTTTCGACGTCACCCTCCAACTCTCAACGTGATGATTGTTGGTATCCTTTTTTTGGTCAGGACTACCACTTCTGTTTTTTTCTATCGCCATCTCGCCGAGGTGAACGCATTCTTCTCTTCGAGTACCGGGTGTGGTTCTCGGCCTTTTCCACCGCTGCCATTAGATCGAGGACGGCGTCTCTAGTGAATCGGTCGGCCCTGAACCCGTACTGCCTCGGTGAGAGTCCACCTGCGTTACAAAGAAGACCCCCTCTTCTAGGCATGCATTGTACATGCGCAGTAGTAGTCCGGGTTTTTGGTGATATACTTCAGCGCCTCGCTTGGTATCCCATCCGGGCCAGGCGTTTTTTGTCTTTCATCGAGAGAACTGCCTTTTCAAGTTCTCTCTGGGTGAAGGGTGGGGTTGTTTCTTTCGTTTCCCATACCCTTGTCGGTCTGGTTGGGTGCTGTGGGAATAGCGCATTGACTATGTTCTTCATCGTCACAGCTTCCATGGTTTCTACCGATTTCAAGGCTCCCAGTTTCCTGTTTACTAGTTTGTAGCCTAGTCCTCAAGGATCACTTTCTACATCCTCCACCAGCTCCCTCCAGCAGCAGGCCTTGCACTTATTTATCGATCTTCGCAGTTCTTTCTTCGCGGCCTTATGTTCCGCCGCCTTTTCATTGACTTCTACTCTATTTCTCGCGTGCTGCGCAGCCTGTGGCATTTACTTCCCAGGAGCTCTATATCCTTGTTGCACCAGTAGACCGGTTTTTTACTGTGACGGGGTCTACTACGAGGCATAGAAACCTCACACGCCGCATTGATAACGTTCATGGTTGAGGTTACCAATATTCCTGCTTTTAAATCTTTAATTTGACCGAGATTTTCGAGCCCTGCGGCGCCCCTCGCTAATTCCCTTTCAAAAAGTTCATTCTTTAGTCGCGCTGCATTCCACCTGCCGGTTGTCCTCGTATTCAACCTCTGCTGAGGACGATCATAGTTAATTTCTAAAACTATATACTGGTGGTCGCTCCCGGTATAGTCCTCAATGACTTGCCAGTCCCGGATGGACTGGCCAAGGCCCTCCGATGCCAGTGAGATATCCGGGATTGTTTCCCTTGCTCCTGGTTTTTGAAAGGTGGTGACATTGCCCACGTTCCGTACCAGCAGCTCCGTTCTCGACGCCATATCCATCACTAGCTTACCCCGGGTGTTTGGGTCAGGCATACCCCATTCCCTTGCCCTTGCGTTAAAATCACCGGCTAACACTCTGTGCCCCGAGGTCGACACCACCTCATCCTCCAGGCCCTCCAACTGTTCTCTGTAGTTTTGGCTCGGTTGGTTCGGCATGAGGTAGCAGTTGAAAAAGGCACCTTCCCACACCTCACCCAGACGAAACCGTTGCCCCGCCCATGCGCGGCAACCTGTGTCCTTCCAGGTTCCAGGATCCATATGGCTGCTGTGCCGAGTAAGTCTTGGTACCAGGTTGCTGGATCTCTATTCCGGTACTGGTCGCTTACAAGTACAAGGTCGACCGCCTTTTCTACTGCCAGCTGTTGCAGCAGGTCGTTCGCGGTACGGCTCCTGTTCAAGTTAGCTTGTAAGACACGGATCATTTCATAGACTTATTTTTTGCCTTCCCTAGCGCCTCCCTGAACGCACTCCGGACAGACGGACACAGCTTTATCGACCCGGCGGTTGATGCTAGTGTATGTATGAACGCGTCGATCTCAGAGACTATAAGAGCTAGAGACTCCAGATTTGGAACTTAAGTACAAGTACAAGTTTGTTTTCGATTTTCGATAACTCTTCCCGTTTCTGGTATACACATGGGATCGATAACAATAAAATCTTGAATTTGAAAAACTTTGAGATGGCTTTTAAATTATAAATCAAAATAATAACAACATGTCTTTTATTAAAATCGGTTGAGAAACACCGAAGATATGGAACATTAAAGTTGAGAATGCAGTATGCAGTATGTGCGTACAAACACAGATACTTGCAAGCACTGACTCTACGCGTAAAGTATAGGGATCAGGGTATCGTTTAGTCGGGATTTCTCGACTAAAGTCTTCTCACTTGTTTTTATTTCCATCAGTCAATTTCAACTTACCATCACACCATAGACTAGCCGCTATGCAAGCGTCAATTTCAGGACATTTGTACTCGCAATCCGCCTCCTTAGGATAGAAACCAAATTCGTTCAGCGTTTCGTTGGCTGCTGTACTATGTGTTATGCCTCCAGTGCCAAGAACACCAACGCCACCAGTGCCGCCTACTCCACCAGCAGAAACAACACCCGCATTACCAGAGCCAGGAGCACTACTGGATGGTGCGCCCATGCCTGTGATAACGCTTGCATTCACATGCAGATCCAATTGCTGTAGCAGTGGGTTCTTGGTACGATGTATCTCTAGCCATGTGAAGCCTATGTCACCGGGCTCCTTAAGTATGGGCTCCAGCACTAAACTAATAGGCCTGGAAAAAAAGGTAATTAAAGTTATGTTGCAAACATTATCAATTTTTCATCTATGTGTATTTCAAACTTAGGTCTTTTGAGTATAATGCAGCTATATTACAATGCTACCTTAATTTAGACAAGTCAATAGAAACAGAAGTATTTACCTTCAGTGTGCAATGAAAAAGGTAAAAGCATATTGCTTTTCCCAACCTAACAGTTGCCGCAGTGTGAGAATTAGGCGTGTATTATCGATTTGCATCTCGAGGGTTATCGAGATGATATCGATTTTCCATTCCCCCACTGGAAATCACACCAAAAACTTGACACTTTTTCTGATGAATACATGATGTAAAGATAGTTGCAAAGTTTTTAGGACAGACATTGAACGAAACCATTATACTCTACCTTCGGTATCTGAGTACAAAGGATACAAAAAAAAATAATTATACAATAGCTATTCGGGAATTTTATTTGGATTCAGCAAGCATACCTTGTATGAGAATTATACCTTAAACAACAAACATGCATTCATTACAAGTCTGTTAGATAGTTTTACTCAGAGCTTCAAAAGAACGAGTGACGCAACCGACAGCAGAATACTCGGATATCCTAATAAAAAGGGGTGATAAGGTGTCAGCTTGCAAAGAGAAAGAAATGGCGATTTCCGAATGCGGGCGGTATAGGTGGGCGTGGCATCCAAACTTTATGGATCTGAAGTAGATGACACTATATATATTGAAAAAAAATTTGAAGACTCTAGCCAAAATCTGTGAAAGATAAGTGGATTTCCAATTTTAGTTTGGCATCCAAGATTTAAGACAATATTAAAATAAATTACACATGAAAAAAACAATGTCTTATTTTTAATCTGGAAATATTGCATTCAAAAAGTGCACAAAAAAAGTCATCCAACAGGATTCTGAAATTTCATTCACGCCAACCTATGAGCCAAAAAATAAATACGGCGATACTAAGAGATGATCTATTAAAAAAAATTATTGTAATACTATTGAAAAACAGCTAGCTATTAGCTATAAAAGATAAGTGGAAAACATAATACTAGAAATAACGAACGAAAAAAATCTAGTCCTTAAGAAAGCAAACAACGCCAGTCCGGACGACTGAATGAACTAAATGAATGAAAATGAGTTCAAAAGATCAACAATGAACAACAACAAAACGAAGTGTACATACGCTGTGAACCACAAAGACGTATAACAGACGAACAGTTAATAAACATAAAAATATGTGCAATATAAATTTAAATCTGCTGACACTGCTATAATGTATGTAAATTTTAAATGTGTTTGTTTTAAAAACCGATACGCGTGGAAGAAAATTTATGTTGTCATTTAACAAAAAATGAGCCCAAACCCTGAACGAAACTGTTTACAAACTGTCATCCTCTGTGTTATAAGCTCAAAATGCAACTTCATAACAATGACGAAATATAATATATTTGATAGTTTTAAAATACATAAAATGTTTTTTGCTATCGATAACATATGCATGTCGGTAGCCGTTAAAGTTATCGATAATTTTTAAAAACTTTTTCACAAATAATTAATTTGGTTAGTGCTATGGCCATAGAGAGGTTACAATCCAAATCTGGAATCTCCAGCTCGTATATTCAAAAAGGCAGATGCAAATTGTAGCCTTTTGATTGATATATATGCATTTTCAATGAATTATAACTATTTACAAAAATAAAGTTTTAAAAACCGGATAACCGATTTTTTGTCGATTTTTGCTGAAAATTTTAGATTTTTTGACTTTGCACCCAGGTCGACCACTCAAAAACAGGTTCTTATGTTCAATAAAAATGGTAGTTGTTATATGGTGAATATTGTACTTGGCACATAATGTATCAGAATCAATTGCACTTATAAATATTACGGATACAATTAGAATGATAAAAAATTTAATGGGTTTTTACTTAAATTTACAGAAGAGATTTTTTCAATGAATATATCGAGTATATTGTACATACTTGTTCATAAATAACGGCTGTCCATTCGTCCAGTCCTCAGAAAATATGTGCAGGGATGTAGGCCGGGCACCACTCTGGGCGGGGCAAACAACACGCATGGGCTTCAGCGGCCTGCCGGAGTATACCATCAGTCGATTCTTGGTGTGGCAGCGCATGGCATCTTCAGAGGTTGGGTCGACGGGCAGATAGGTGCCCCATGTTTGCACAAACAGCGAACGCTCCGGTATTTGTGCTTCAATGAACCAGGCGAGTCCCTCACAGCCAGCGTCTTGCGTCTTAAGGGGATACTTAAGCTCATCCTCGCCCCCGGCGCCCTTCAGTTTCAGCTGTTTGCGGCAGTCCGCTTGCCGCTTGAACTCATACGAGGCCGAGAAAAATACATCGGCAAAGTCCTCCGAAATGTTAAGTCTGCTGACTGTAAAGCTGAGCTCCATAATTCTTGAGTGCGAAACAAATGTCAGCGGAGCATTGCTATAGAGAGCGCTAGAGTTGTCACAAAAGCATCCCAGTTGAATTTTTACATCTCGGAAGGGAACATCGTAGAGGCGCAGTTCACTAATACGTCCTTCGATATCCAGTTGATTGCACCGTGGTCGACCCGTGTGCAGATCTGAGTCGGTGTTGCAGGCGGTTCCCTCGCCAAATGATACATTGTGCAATACCAGCTTAACCCGCTCCGAGGTGCCCGCTTCGAAGCGATAAAGGCAGGTGATGTTTTTGGCGCCGCCTCTGCCGTAGAGGAAAACATTCCTTGGCACCTGAATGTTGCCTTTGCGTTTGCGAAAGACACGCGAACAGAGTTGCGGTACTGCATCCTCGCCTCGCCGGCCGGGCCAAGATTCTCCTCCCTGTTCTGTATCAACAAACTCGTAGTTCAATGCAAATTGAGCAGGAAACAAGGCGGTGCCTGTGTGCGTGTGGAACTCCAGTTTCTGTAAATATCAAAAGTTTGAAGTTAATTTTCAATATTTGCATTGTGAACATAATTATATATACTAAGTGTTTAATTTATTTATTTTTTTGAAACAGTTACTTTCGGTGTTTCTTTTTTTCTGAGACGATCTGAACCGAACTGACTCAGAAATATTATTATTGGACGTAGATTTACTTACAAGCCCCGGCTTGTAAACGCGCGGACCCAAGCATAAAGCCCGACCGACCGAGGGGAGCACCGCATAGCGTGCGGTTACGAAGATCGCGAACATGTAGACAGATGACACAAGTAGTATTATGTATTGCACTATGTATTAATTAGGAAAGATCATTATATCATGGACTTTTAAAATTCATTTCTGATCTTAAACGATCATTAACAAGTAAGAAGGCTCTAGTCGAGAAATCCCGATTAAAATATACCCTTAACCTTATAATAAGCGCGTACAGTCAGTGCTTGGAAGTATGTTTATGTGTATACGCGTATACTGCATACTTCATTTAACTACAATGTTTCATATTTCCAGTGTTTCTCAACCAATTTTAATATTTTATTGTGATCGATTCAATGTGTATATCATATCGAAAACGATAATAGTTATCGAAAATTTGAAATAAATTTGAACTTCCTAGGCATTAGGCAAGCTTACGTTCCAAATCTGGAGTATCTAGCTCTTATAGTCTCTGAGATCGACGCATTCAAACATACAGACGGACGGACAGGCAGACAGATCGGATATCGACTCGGCTCTTGATGCTAATCAAGAATATATTTATTAAATTTACTGTCTGTTTAGCTGCGTTAAAAGTGTAGAGAGTGTTTAAATTGATGCAAAAAATGTTGCTGCATTTATACGTTTAATTGACCAAATTTAAACTAATAATCAAATAAACGTATTTTGTTTTCAAATACTTAACATGTTTTAATGATTCCCTTGACTTTAATTAAACATTGAGAGAAAGGGTATTTAAACACGTGTTGTTGCTTGTCTTGTTAGTTTTGCGTATTCTCGTTGGACACACTCACATGCATACAAGCAAAGACGGGCCTGACCTAAGCTGTTTGCAGTCAGCATCACTTGTTTTGCCGTCGGCAACTTGACGACATAATGACGTTAAAATAAAAATTGTAATTTAAAAATGAAATAAATTTATCGTAAATACAAGATGGTTTCGCCGTCGGCAAATCATAATAGGCAATACTAATGTTACAAGAGTAAGAAAAATTCATTGGTTTGAGTTCAACCTCGAAAGTAAATACACATAAGGTTTTTAGCGAACAGACAGTGCCAAAACATACGAAAAAATAAAAATCGGCAGTCCATAGAAGAAAAAAATACTAGGCATTAGGCTATAACTAAGTTTATAATAAGCTGTAAACCTTAGATTATGTTTTTCGCTTCTCGGCCGGGACTACGGTGAGGCATTGAGTCGCCCGAGCTGCAAAGTCTATCACACTGCGATTGCAGCTCTGTCTCTCTTTTGAGACGTCTGAGCTCGCACATTACGACCGCTGCAAAGTTGTTGTTCGCCTCCCATCGCTGTTTATTACCAACCGTGAGATTAATAATTTTTTCTATCGAAATTTGCTCGAAGACCTGCTCGGAATTCTTTTCTGAGCTGCCGCCGCACCCTGTACACCCTGGGCTAAGCTCGCGCTCAAGATGATGGAGATAGCTCCTGAAGCATCTATGCCCACTAAGCAGCTACTTAAGGTGAAAATTCACCTCGCCATGCTTTCGTTTCAGTCACACTGCTACCGTCAACATAAGCTGGTGCGTCAAATATGGCGAAAAGATAGAGGTGACGTCCCCCAAAGATTTGAATCAAACAATTTTATAAGGCCAAGTTCCAGGTATTTCGCACTCAACTGCGTTCGATTAAAATCTTTTTAGATGTTCTTAAACATTTTGCTAAAACTTCTCAACCAACAGCAGAAAATCCTAAATATGGTTGTCTCAACAATTACCTGGCGCAGCGCAATTCTAACAAATTCAGTTCGGTTTAAATTTGTATTTGCCTAAAACTTGACAAAATGAATCGAATTAAACACTCAAATGCATCCCCAGACGTGCAAAAAAAAAAACAACGACAAGCGACGAACGGTGCCAACGAATAAACAAAAACTTCACAGTCGCCCACGGCTACTTTTGAGTGCCTGCCTGCCGATTCTTCCTTTCGTGGCGTTGAAGTAGTAGGAGGTGAATTGAGTACTAGGTAACAACTACACGCAAATAGCTGGGGTACGGTATAAGCTTGTTTAGCTTTCTTGAATGGTGCAAATATGAACAGCAAATATTTGACGTCAAATTTAAGCTTAATTTTTAGCCCAGACTAGAAAAAAATCAAGTTAAGACAAGTGAAAACGTTGCAGTCGGACGTTGCCGACTACGGGATACTCTTGAAAAGAGAAAGATAAGGCGATTTCCGATTTTAAAAGGCGGTTGGTATGAATGCAGATCTTTGAAGGATGTCAAGTTTGGTGACTCAACCCTAAATGCTGTGGAAGCTATCGATTTAACAGCCCCCAGTGCGCGTAGCTTTCCAATTTTAACACTTTGACTAACAAACACGTTGACCCAGGTATTTACAAAGTTTCTCTATTTTTAAGGGTGTCGAAAAAAGTAACGTTCATTTCGACGGACGGACAGCATGACGGACATTGCACAAATCGAATGTACTCTTTTTCTTACCTATCAGAGTTTCATCCAGAGTTTGAGATTTGTGTCCATCATTTTTGTACACTTCACACATTTTATGCAACATAACTTTCATTTTTGACAAGAAAGATCAGATATATCCGAAATAGCATATCAGCAAGTTGTGAAATAAAATTACTGCGAAAGACAGTCCTCGCTAGTGATGAATCATCATGAATGGTGCGAAAGGCTACTATCACAGTTCATTTTTTAGTACAGACATCAGCTTTTATGATACAGCTTTTTAAAATTCAAAACTAACAAATAAAAAGGCTCTAGTCGAGCAATCCCGACTAGACGATACCCTGAACACTATATTGTACGCGTACAGTCAGTGCTTGCAAGTATGTGTGTGTATGTACGAACATACTGCATACTGCATACACAACTTCAATGTTCCATATCTTCGGTGTTTCTTAACCGATTTCAATAAAAATTACACACATTGTCAGTATTTAGTCTAATGTTTCAAGTGCTTTCTCAAAAATTTGCAAATCCAAGATTTTCTTGTTATCGATACCATGTGTGTATCGGAAACGGGAAGAGTTAAATGGCTAAATCACTTTGCAGTTTATGACCAGACAGAAGAGTTGCAGCCGACATGCATAATTTTACATCAGCACCCGAGAGTGATTTATTACGGACGGAAATAAATAAAATATGTAAATAATAACGGTCCAAGGTGACTTCCTTGTGGAGCACAAGAGTGACCTGAACCGATTTAAAAACTGAGCCATTCAGATAGACCCTCTGAGTTCTAAAAGTTAAATAATCTTGAATCCAAAGAATAAGATTATTGGGAAAGTCCAAAATTCTAAGTTTATGTATTAAAAGGAAGTGATTTACAGACTCAAAAGCCTTACTTAAAATCAGTGTAAATAACACATGGACCAAGATATTTGCAAATATTCTCATCTCTAGCTTTAAGGGCTTCGAAAAATAGCTGCCTTAATACGGATCGATGAAACAGATAATTAGTTAGTAAATCTCTACCAGTCAACCTTAGCCCCTGAACTTCTAAAATTATTGTAAAGTTATTTATAAGTTCATATCGATCAGTGAAAAGGAAGTCGGTCTTTGAGCTTCGGTCCGCTAACAAGACGGTGCTTTGTATCAATAAGCATCTTGAATGTACTGTATGTTAGTAAGTCCAATGTGCAAATACTGTTCTACTCTAACATTTCTACACTTTGAAACCAAGTAAAAATGGATCGCTCTGAAAATAAATGGGAATAAGCACTCTTAATAAAAAAAATTGTTTAATTAGACATTTTTAAAAACTTTTTGCATATAATTTATATAACATTTACGTAATAAATAGAGCGGAATTCATGGCTGACATCTTGATTAAACTTGCACGTGATTATTATGTCCTTAATGTCGGGCAAAGTTACAGGAGAGGGAAGTACTCCTTAACGCCAAGCAGCTGCGTATGTTTTGATTTTTGGTGATGTTTTGTTGTTTTAGCTTGGTAGTGTAGTCTTGTAACTTAATTGTGTCTTTAAGAGATCCAAAAGAACAGGGAAACTAATTTATAATTTTTTAAATTTATAATCCTAAATGTTATTTTGCATTGCATTCCATGTCTGCAAGAAAATCTTGTAGTAGAAAATACAAAATAATGATATATAAAAATTCTGATCTGGAGGACTTTTGCGTTGCACGTAGAAATCGGCAGATTAATGGAGACTTAAGACTCTGCAAATATCTTTGTTCATGACTGCGTCAGACAAAGCTACTCCTACTAAAGAAATCGATAACACGTCGATATACTTCAAAGGTCATAACGACAGAACACACATATATCCCACATTTTAATAGCTAGATCTACGTTTTAAATTTCTAGATTATTATATAATTAAATGAGTTAAAAACTTAATGCAGCATACCAGATCTCTGCCGGTGCTCACATAGCTCTCTAGTGGGCTACATGGTCGGTGCTTGTTGGCGCCCAGTAAGGCGCTACTGCCGCTGACTCCACTGCCGATGGCCGTGTGATCGCACAATTTAGGTGTCTCATAGTCGTAGATCTCGACCATGAGACGCCTTTTGCCCTTGTTGCTTATTGGGAAAATTGCGCTAGGGCTGTTTTTATCTGAGCTTAATACTGCAGCAGCTAAGGCTCCACCTCCATCGCTAACGGGCTTACCACCTGAAATAAAGGTTAAGCTATCCTTGAAACCGCCCAGTTGCTTGCTTGCTGCTCCAGAGGCAGCTACTCCGCCAGAAGGTGATGCGCCTGCAGCGACACTGCTTTGGTAGCCACTGTACTTGTTCTCCTGATTGAACACACTTGACTGGGTTGGTCCGTAGATGTAGGTATCAACCGGATTCCAGGCGTTGTCAATGTTTACGCGCAAATTGCGATTTAGTTTCGGATTACTGGCACTGTAATAATAGCTGCCGTAGTTGCTTTGATTCAAGAGCGTAGTTTTACCACCATCCGCCGACGAGGCAACTGGTGGCGGAAGTGGCGGCTGCCCGGTGGTTATACTCGTTGATTTAATGAGCACATAGGTGCCGTAGCTGTCCCACATGCGCAGACGTGTTATCCAAGGCGGAAGGTCGCTCTGAAAAGCGAACAAAATGTATTAATTAAAAGTTTTTTTCGTTTATACAGAGTTCAGCGGAGCTTTTGATTTTGTTAACCTCTATCTTTTGAATCAAAGCTTTTAATTGGGTGTTCAAGCATCTTAAAATGAGATATTTAAACTTTCATATAACTTTTTTTTTTAGAAAATAAGGAAGATATGTCCTGCAATTTGGGGAACAGCGAAGTTGTGAAAGCTTCATAACTCTGCGGGGGAAATATGTACTTTTCAAACTACATAAGTTCTCTAATAAAAAGCGACAGCAAAATTTACTGGCAGATAAATTTTGCTTTTATCAGATAGAAACTTAGGTATCTCAATGGACTCCGCAAAAAAAAAACCCGACTAGACAATACGCTTAATTCTATAGTTTACGCGTACAGTCAGTGCTTACAAGTATGTGTGTAGACGGCTCAAAAATGAAGGATTGTGGTGGTGCAGCACTGTACTGCGCCGAGACTGTCCTACAGACAAATGCAGAATGTTCCAAGGAATACATATGCAATAAGGAAAAGAGCACAAGCCGTATTACGAACGAGTACAACGTGCTAAAAATAATATTTGTGGACAGTAAGGTAGCAATTAAGGCTAACTGCATAACTGTGTATACCTTTATATATATATGTATATGTATAGCTCTCGGAACGTCTTGGCGAGCAGAGAAACACTATATGCACTTGGCAATTAAAAAAAAGGTACACATTTACTGGATTCCAAGTCACCAGGGTTTCGAAGACAACGATATAGCTGATAATCTAGAAGCTGAATCTAAGCCTGGAATCAGCTCATGCAAAGAAGCTAGGCAGAACAACGACGTATGGAGAAAATGTAAAGAACCAAGTGTTAAGGAGACGCTAGATAGTCTTTTTTGCAGTTGCCCCGCACAACTTAAATTTAACGTTTCTTGTTCATCCAATCACCGCTTTCGTTTTCGCCCAACGTCTACTTAAAATTAAAATGTTTCAAGATAATATAGAACAGCCGAAGATTAAAAACTTCACCTCTCTTAATTTCCAACCGGCTACAACGCGCACACATGCGAACATTTTTCCCTAACACCTAAAATCACCTTGACACAGTTATCAGGTCTTTGGACATCAAACAGTGGATATTACAAGCTTAAACGTCGCTGACGTAAGAAACCATCGGCGGGATACTCTGAAACCGGTATAAAAACAATAGCAAAAATCCTTCTGGTGGAATGGGCAAACAACTTACTGATAGACAGCCAACTCCAATATACTCTTCTAAGTTCGGTATTTGAGTATAAAAATGCACACAATTGCATAATGACACAAGGTAGATTTCGCCGTTACTATTATTCATACTACAAGCTGCTTTAGTTATTTTTAAATGTAGTTTTTATTGATGTTGTTGCTGTTGTTAATGGGATCGCATTTTGACAGCAGTTCAATTTAGTGTCTGAATAAACTCAAAGCTCTAGGCATTAAATTGTAAATGTTATATTTCATAGGTGGGGAACCTTTTTGCCCTTGAAGGCCAAGTTTTATTATTTTTTTTTTTCGAAGAGGCCGCATTGGAGAGTAAAATAGAAAAAAAAATATCGCAAATATTTTTATAAGTTGATGTTATCCGTGGCGAAGACTAAAAGAAAAAGGTCAATAGAATAGAAAATTCAAAATATATACTTTTTGATCAAAAAAAAAAAAAGGTCCGCACACAAGCTTCGCGGAGGCCGCACAAAATCTTCGCGGAGGCCACACAAAATCCTCGTGGAGGCCGCGGGTTCCCCATCTATGGTATATTTTATACTGAATACTTAAAACATTCGATAATATAATTGGACTGCGTAAGACTAACTGAACTTACACAGGTCAGCAGAAGGCCCCAGCAGATATGCTAACCCACTACTTACTAGTCTTAAAGGCTATAATAATAATACTTACTTAAATGTACATAAGAGCAAGTATCTTCAGCCTGCTAAAGGTAATTTCTCATTCATTAATCTCAGTCACAACCCACGGTTGCATTTTAAATTGAAGCCAAAGTGTTGCTTAATTGACAATCTATTATATCTAACATGTTATAAATCCCCCCCGATGGCTGTCACCTTACCGTGGTGGGGAGGGGCTCGACTCGGAGCACGCCAAGCCAGATGTGCTACCTTGTCGCTAAGAGCAGTCCTAGTGGAAGGAACCCCGAAATCAAACCAACAATGAGTGTTGAGAGAAACAAAAAAGTTACGGTGCAGGGGGTCGGAATGGGGATGGTTTGGCTGCAACGATGGGCTTTAGACTGATCCCAGTCGCCTGTGAGGCAGAGGAGGAGGGTTACCGACCCTTTCGGAGGAGCTCAAAGGTACAAAGGACTCCACACAGTGTCCAAGTGCCTGAGAGGAGCGGATGTTGCCGGCGGAGTCGAAGAGTTGCTGGTGGACATCTCCACAACCGGACCTTCACCAAGTCCTTGGCTTGGACCGGTCCAATCCAGCCCGACTGAGCGAACAGTTGTCACCGTGGATGGGAATGGCGAAAGAAAAGGTGTGGAGACCGGGGAGCACATTTCCTCTGTGGTCTTTCAAATTGCGCGGGTGAAGAGCGAGGAAGAGTCGCAGATAGCACGGTGCCTAGATGCCATAGCCAAAATGAAGGCGGAAACAAACAGGCAAAAGAACACGTCAAACGACATTAAACTCGGTCTTGCAATTCTGGAGGACGCCTTTTCGGCCGTGCGGTCCTACAGGACAGATTGGATGGGCCTCGAGGAGGAAGCAAGGAAGATGGCGGTGCCTACAGAGAAGCGTTTAGCATCAAGCCCCGCGAGTTTGAACGCCGTTAAACGCATTAGGACTGCTGAAATCAACCCCGAGCGTGTGGTCGTCTCGAAAAGGACCAAACGGATGGCGAAGCTGGCAGAAAGAGGGATGGCTTCGGAACAAGCAACCTCGGCCAAAAAAGTCGTCCTCTGGAAAGGAAGGCAATTGGAGGAAAAAAGAAGCGCAGGAGCACCGGCAAGGCACCAACGAAAGCTATTCTGATCCGACCCGAGGGGGACCGGACTTACGCCGATATTCTGAGAGAAATGAAGGCTAAAGTGAACACAGAAAGCTCAGGAGTGCCGGTAAGGAAAATCCGGGAGACTCGAACTGGGGGTGTGGAAATTGAAGCTTGCGCCAAGGACAGTGGTGTCTTCCGGGAATCAATTGCGGTAGAGATTGGTAGAGATGAGTACGTATCCTACTTCCTGGGGCGAAGATCCACTTTGGTTGGATTAACTGTCGAGTGCGGGAGCGTACATCGGTGAAGCGCTATTATAGATGCCTGGGATACGGGCATGTAGCTAATGGGTGCAAAGGATCTGATCGCAGATCCTTGTGCTATAAATGTGGAGTAGCCGGTCACAAGGCCATGACATGTGATGCGCCAGCACGCTGCATTATCTGTGCAGACAATGGCCTAAGCAGAGATAACCTTAAGCACAAAATAGGGTCCGGAAGCTGCAGAGCGTTTAAGGAGGCGCTCGGACGGGCAAAAAAAGAAGGTATCGCAATGATTCGTGTCCTTCAAGCAAACACGAATAGAAGCCGAACTGCCAACGATTTGCTTCAACAGTTGGCCGTGGAGAAGAGGGTCGATCTTTTATTGTTAAGCGAGCAGTACCGGAGGAGGGAGCCCTCCTCTTGGCTCTCAGATCTTCTTGGTACTGCAGCCATCTGGGTGCTGGAACCCGGGAATGCCCCTGTTACCGCTCACGGTCGGGGTAACGGGTTTGTCTGGGTGAGGTGTGGGACGACAACTTTTTTCAGCTGCTATCTCACGCCGAATCAGTCGATCCAAAGCAATAGAGGCCAGCTAGAGAGCCTTGAAGAAGCGGTGATGTCGGCTTCAGGATACAAAGTGGTCGCCAAAGACTTAAACGCGAGGGCGCTGGAATGGGGTATGCCTTACCCAGACGCCCGGGGTAAGCTCGTTATGCAGATGGTAGCGAGAGCGGGGCTTCTGGTTTTGAACGATGGGAACGCAACGACTTTTCGGCGACCGGGATAAGGGGAAACAATTCCCGATGTCTCATTCGCCTCGGAGAACCTCGGGCCGCTCATTCGAGACTGGCACGTGATTGAAGAATACACCGGTAGTGACCACCAATATATCGTGTTTGATGTTAACAACGGTGGTCCTTACCAGAGGGTGACTCCCAGAGCTTTCGCCAAATGGAACACAGCGCGGTTAAGGACCGAGTCTTTTGAGAGGGAATTAGCGAGGGGTGAGGCAAGGTTGGAGGAGGGTGGCCAGAATAGAGAATTAGCTGCAGAAGCATTGGCTACGTCAACTATGAACATCATCAGCGCTGCCTGTGAGGCTTCTATGCCCCGTAGTAGGCCCCGCCACGAAAAAAAACCGGTCTACTAGTGGAAACCAGAGATAGCAGAACTGCGCAGGAAGTGTCATAGGCTCCGTCGTGTCGCTCAATGAGCGAGAAACCGAGCTGAAGCGAACGAGAAGTCAGTGGAAAAAAAGGCATTACGGCGGGCCATTAACCGGAGCAAGGCCTTCTGCTGAAGGGAGCTGGTAGCAGACATAGAAAGGGACCCCTGGGGACTGGGTTACAAACTTGTAACTCGAAAATTGGGGCCCTGAAATCTGTTGAAGCCAAAGAAGCCGTGCAAATGGAGAACATAGTTGCAGCGCTGTTTCCACAGCACCCGATCAGACCACAAATGGAGCCAGATCGAAGCAATTCCTTTTTTCACACAGGGAGAACTGAAAAAAGCGGTTCTCACGATAGGATAAGAAGGCACCTGGCCCGGATGGGATACCGAATGAGGCTCTTAAGCTGCTCTATCACCAAAACCCAGAACTGCTTCTGCGCATGTTCAATGCCTGCCTAGCGGATGGAGTTTTTTTCTCGCGTTGGAAAATTGCAAGGTTGGTGCTCATCATCAAAGGAAAGGGGGATCCGGAGTCTCCAGCGTCCTACCGTCCGTTGTGTATGCTGGATACAGCTGGAAAGATAATGGAGAAGCTGATCAAGGTCAGATTAACGACAGCAATTCGTAATGCCGGCGGACTCTCACCGAAGCAGCACGGGTTTAGGTAGGCACGGGTTGATGTAGTCGCAACAGTAGAAAGAGCAGAGGAGCATAAGCAGTTCTCGCCTGGTGGTAATTCTTGTGACCCTCGACGTAAAGAATGCGTTTAACTCGGCGAGATGGATAGAAATGATGGAGGCTTTGGAGCACAGCTTCGGTGTCCCGGCAGATCTACTCCAAATAATCGACGCCTACCTTGCGGAGCGCGGACTCTATGAGACCAGAGAAGGCGTTCGCAGAATGGAGGTCACAGCAGGGGCGCCGCAGGGATCCATCCTAGAACCGGACATTTGGAACGCCACCTACGATGGTCTTCTAAGACTGGAAATGCCAGAGGAGACGTGCTGGGTATGCGGATGACGTTGCTGCACTGGTAGCAGCACGAGACCTCGAACTAGCACAGCTCAAGCTCAACCAAGTGATGAGGACTGTCAGTAGTTGGATGACGGAACATGGGCTATCACTGGCGCTGAACAAAACAGAAGTGGTAGTCCTGTCCAAGAAAAAGATACCAACAATAATCTCGGTGAGAGTCGGGGAGGCTAGGGTGATGTAGAAGCCTGCGGTCAAGTACCTT
This sequence comes from Scaptomyza cyrtandrae, assembly GCA_035044605.1. Lineage (NCBI taxonomy): Eukaryota > Metazoa > Arthropoda > Insecta > Diptera > Drosophilidae > Scaptomyza > Scaptomyza cyrtandrae. The sequence goes on along the minus strand of JAWNNS010000483.1, from coordinate 644,825 downwards.
TGTATAACGGTAGACACCAAGCTGTACTTTTTCCAACAAATAAAACAGGCGGCAGACAAAGCTGCTGGTGGTGTGACTGCGCTCAGTAGGCTAATGGCCAATGTCGAGGGCCCGACTTCCAGCATACGCCGGCTCCTGATGAGCGCAGTTCAGTAAGTGCTGCTGTATGGGGCTGAGATATGGGCCAATTCTCTTGGAAAATAGATGTATCGGAAGAGGCTCGCACAGGTCCAACGAAGAGGGGCCTTGAGAATGGCTTCGGCTTACCGTACGGTCTCGGAGCCTGCAGTGTTGGTGATCGCTGGTGTGGCACAAATACACCTCCTCCAGGAAGAGAGAGCCAACACACTTCGCGCATGGCAGAATTATTGGGAAGGGGAAAGTATGGAGAGATGGACTGCGCGTCTTATCAAAGACGTGGAGCCGTGGACCAACAGAAAGCATGGTGAGGTACCTAAAACAGTTTCTGTCGGGGCATGGTTACTTCCGCCACTAACTTCACCAAATGGGAAAGGCAGCATCGCCCGACTGTTTGTACTGCCCCGGATGCAGCGACAACGCTGAGCACACGTTCTTCAGTTGCCGCAAATGAAACTGGCAGCGCCTGACGCTAAGCCAGGAAACGGAGATAGAAGAAATCAGAAGAAGTTTTGAGAGCTAAAAAAGCCGACCTGGACCGAGATCAAAGTGAGTTCGAGTCTGAAATAAATGAGTTAGAAGAAGAGGATCTTTCGAGCCACATGAGGGCTCTTGCCTGAAGTAATGTCTTAAATAGTCCCAGGCAAGCGCCCAGGGTCAGTCGAGTGGGTCGACCGTTGAGGAACAAGGTGAGGGGTATTAGCCGGTGTACTTGCTGTTAAAGCAGAGGAGCCCGGCACACGGGCTGCTATTCGGGCACGCAACCTTCGGCACGCAAAGTGTTTCCCCTCTCCAGCATTTGCCCATAAAAAAAATAAAATATGTTATAAATAGGCACAATTAAAATAAAAAACCCAAATTTAGATCCCTAAGGTAAGAAAAAGTTTGCTAATATTTCAGAGAACATAATTTAAATATTGCACTTTATCAACATTAACAAGTAGCAGACGCAAAATTGCAAAATTAAGTCTTTATTAAGATTAAGCGATCTAGTGGTGGAAGATGCGATTAATATTGATATGATTGGTAAAAATAAACTTGAGACCAAGTTCATGTTCGCTGAACATTACAGCTTTAATAATGGTTTTTGACTGTCATTATTTGTAGGACCGCCACTGTACATAAAAGGCAAGACAATAGTCATGTGAATACGTCTGGCATAGAATGCGACACAAAGCAAACAACTAGGATACTTCAGATCCTGCATCTCTGCTTGCTCCACAGATCCACCTTTCCTCCTCATCGCAACTTTTACACATTTCCAGCAAAAATGTTTTGGATACATGGGGCTGCCTAATACTATTTCACTCACCCGTCCCAGCGTATTGTTATCATGTATCGCCTGCTGCAGTATCTGCAGATTGTAGCTGGTGAACGATAACCAAATCAGGTCACCAGGATATCCGTGAAAGTGGTATGTGCATGTTGTGTTCGGCGGAAGCGTGTGACGCGGACTTACAATGCGTCCCATGCGGCCACGTCGTGAGAAAAGCACATCATCTGCAAAATAAAGACCAAAAGATAAATTAATATACAGAGTTGGAGCGTGATGAATAGGGATTATAATATGCATATGAATGCCTAAATCCACAAATTTGGTTAAACGTCTGCATTAAAATTTTGGGTGCCACACCCCAAAACTCAGCAAAGAGCCATTGTCTTTAAAACCCGGGTATGCCTGTATGCAAAATTATTAGCTAAAGTTTCAAAATTTGGTTGTAAGGTAGCTGGTAAATTTCTTCGGATCTGCATTGGTTTGATGCTACAAAGTTCCATATCTTTCACTGTTTTTGAAACAGTCATTATATTTTGTAGGAATATAGCTGACTACATTCTTAAATGATTCCGCATCAAAATTTACAGATCACGCCCACCTTGTCCTCCCCGCCTTTTCAATCACAGAAATTACTATATTTCCCACAGCTTTTAAGCTACATAGTGCACTCCTTTAAGGATATTCCTAAAACAAATGTTTAAAGAACACGCTCATATATACCACCTTCCTCAGACAACTCTGTGTACGAAGCATTTGTCTGCCATTCGTTCTGTTTCAGCAATGGTCTCTGATCGTGACTTCCTAATTGTCCTTGGTGATTTCAGCCTTTCTTAAGCCACTTGGATCGCAAGTCCTGATTCGTGTGCTTTAACCCCCACGGCTCATAATGATTTTATAATAGATTCATTTGGACTGTCATTAAGTCAAATCAATGCAGTCCCAAACTTACGGAATAAAATGCTTGATCTGATTTTTGCCTTGGATCCAGCATCCCTATCCGTTTCAAGATCTAGTCTATTGTCGTACCCCAAAGATTTATACCATCCTACATTAGTCCTGATGGTCACTATACCTACACAGGTGAAATACCGTGAAGTAAATCCATTAAGTTATGTCCGTCATTTTCGGAAAACAAGTTTTGAAAAACTATCTTGGCTTTTATCCCAGACTGACTGGTCTTGCCTCTGCAGGTCTGATGACTTGGATGTGGCAATCAGTATTTTCTACAACACTTTATACTCTGCATTTGATTTGTGTGTTCCAGTTGGTAAGCCTTTCAGGTCTACCAAGCCTGCAAGGTTTACCCGCGAATTGACAACTTTGAAAAATAAAAAATCGAAACTATACAAGAGTTTCAAAAAAAAATAACTCTAACGTAGCTTATTCTTTATACATGGTTGCCAGATCAAAATTTTCAGTCCTTAACAACAATAATACCTGTCTCGGTGTAAGCTTCAGTTTTAGCGGGATCCCAAGCGGTTTTTTGCTTTTGTTAATGCAAAGCGAAGGTCATCAAAGCTACAATCCAACGTATTCTTTAATGACTTAACCGCCAGCTCGGATGAGGCGATTGCTCATCTCTTTGCAAATTTTTTCCAAACGACAAATACTTCATGTCACAATCAAACTGTTTTGCTTTACTAAGCGACCTACAAGTCCTTAAGCCCATTTTCTCCACGGGTCCAGACGGAGTACCAAGCTGTTTGCTACGATACTGCGCTCATGGACTCCTAAAGCCTATACATAAACTGTTCAGTCTATCCCTAAAGTTATGCTCTTTTCCGAAATCTTGGAGAGAGTCGATTATTATTCCCTTACATAAAAAAGGCAATAAATCAAATGTACAAAACTATAGAGGGATATCAAAATTGTCCACTATTCCGAAAATTTTCGAAAAATTGATTACTTCCCATCTTCAGCATCTTTACAAATCCATTGTTTCACCGTATCAACACGGATTTATGTAACAAAGATCCTCTACCACAACACTACACTGTAATTAGGGGTTTCCAGAATAAAATGCAAGCTGATGTTATTTATACAGACTTCAGTAAGGCTTTTAATTCAGTTAATCACTATCTCTTGATCCATAAATTACACCTTTTGGGCTTTCTAAATAACTTCCTTCTTTGGATCAAAGATTGCTTAACTTTAAGGAAAAAAAGGGTATATTTCAAGGGTCTGGTTTCCAATTCGGTTCAGGTTACCTCTGGTGTGCCTCAAGGAAGTCACCTTGGACCTCTACTATTTACACTTTTTATAAACGGTCTCCCTTCAGTTATAAACCACTCAAGGGTGTTCATGTTCGCCGATGATGTAAAGCTTTGTATCTCGGCAAAATCTCCTCAGTCAGCTAAACAATTACAATCAGATATTAATAACTTTCAGACTTGGTGTAATTTAAATTTACTATATCTCAATTGTAGTAAATGTAAAATAATGTACTTTTATAGACGCACTCCTTTTTTTAACACTTACACCACTCGGTACCCCAAATACAGAATTCATCAGGAGAGATTAGAATCGGTGCAAAAACAATTTCTGCTTTTTGCTCTCAGGGGTCTTCCCTGGGATACTAACATTAATTTACCTTCTTACAGTAGTAGACTCCTACTAATAAATCTGCCATCTCTATCTGATCGCAAAACAATGATAAGTGTAGTTTTTTTACACAAACTTATTAATGGTGAAATTGATTCCTTTTGAACTAGTTAGCCAAATAAGTTTTGCAGTTCCGATTAGACATACTAAAAATTTCCTACCTATTTCCCTTCAAACTTGTAATACCAACTACGCTATACATTACCCCTTCCGAATCCTATGCTCAATCTACAATGAGCTCTCCAACTTGTTTCATGGTTCCACTTCTAGTGTCTCTCTTAAAATAATAGTTTTGTATCATTTGTCTATATGTTCGCGATCATCGTAGTCGTACGTTAAGCGATGTGCCCCTCGGTCGGTTGGGCGGGAGGTGGTTTTGCGTAATGCTTGGGTCCGCGCGCTAACAAGCCGGTGCTTGGTATCGTTGGGCCACTTGAATGTACTGTCTTGTTTAGTACATTTACGTCCAATTATTATTATTATAAGTGCTTTCAACGGCTGGTTCCTCACTTTTCTTGGGCCATCATCATAATATAACATCATTTTGTTTCATCAGAAAACACCACGTCGTCCCAATATAAATCTGGCAGTCCCGAGTGGATCCTAGCAAAAGTTTAACATCTCTTAACATACTCCGCCGACATCAACGGCAAGCGTTCGGGTCGAAATAGTTAAACTTTCATTGATCTCTATGACCATAATTCGCTCTGTCCTTGGAGTTAAGAAGGCTTCGCCTTAATTGCAAACTCAGAGGCCGATTTCCCGATGGTGAAGTTGTAATAAACCAACTGGATCATATCGGAAGATAACCGCTGCCTAGCATTTGAAAAACCGCCTAATCTCTCTCTAATGATTAAATTTTATATCAAGGATCAAGGATATATATCTTTATGGGGTCGGAGATGCTTCCTTTTGTCTGTTACACACTTGTGCACAAAACCATTATATCCTTTTTACCCGTTTTCATTGAGTTCAGGGTATAAAAATCAAAATTTATCACAGTGTTTAAACACTTTGTTGCCTAACTTTCGGAGTGCTGTAGCTGAGGTAAAAAAAAACCCGCCTAGAGGCGGTCTTGTGATAGCTTGTAAACAATTTTCAAAGTAAGTTGCAAATTTAAGCTTTGGTGTGTGGATAGTGTAAGTCAAATTAATTTTTTTTTTTTTTTTTTTGACCAAACTAACCTTTAAATATTATTTTAACAAGAAAGACGTATGAGAGAATATACTTTTTATCCTCCTGCGAGGGCTTAGATGTGCTTTTGAAACCCAAAAAAAAAAAATGCTTCATTGATTTTAGCCATAAATTAACTGAATTGAGCTGATGAAATGAGCACAAAAAATCAATTATTTATGCGTTAGTAGCTCTATTTGGCTTTGTTTTGCAAGACTGCCTCCAGGTGGAGTGGGTAGTTCAACCTATAAAATCTCATTCCCGAAGAATATTTTTTTTTTTGAAGCGAAACTCATGCAAAAATAAGTTTTTATTCAAACAAAATATATTGAAACTAACAGGGTTAAATATGTTTTTTGTCCGTAAGAACGCAAACTTCGACACCCTTAAACCAAGATACTTGAAATATAAAACAAAGTGTTATTATGTGTGCGCTCAACCCTTTAGGGCCAACGCTAGATGATACACCTCAAGGTGCAAAAAGATAAAACACACTTATTTCGCACAATTCAACAGCTAGAATCACCAAAATAGCTGATAACGTCCAAGAGTGCAAAAATTAAAAACGACCATATCTTCAACACTTTTTTATACCCTGATCCCATTAAAAATGGGTAAATGGGTATAATGGTTTTGTGCAAAAGTATGTAAAAGGCAGAAGGAAGCATCTTCGACCCCATAAAGTATATATATTCTTAATTAGCATCAACAGCCGAGTCGATATAGCCATGTCCGTCTGTCCGTCCGTCTGTCTGTATGTGTGAACGCGTCGATCTCAGAGACTATAAGAGCTAGAAACTCCAGATTTGGAACTTCAGCTCGCCTAATATCTAGGCAGTAAAAGTTTGTTTTCGATTTTCGATAACTCATCCCGTTTTCGATATACAAATGGGATCGATAACAACAAAATATTGAATTTGGAAAACTTTGAGATGGCGTTTGATACATTTAACAAAATAATGACAATCTGTGAAATTTTTATTGAAATCGGTTGAGAAACATTGGAGATATGGAACATTGAAGTTGAGTATGCAGTATGCAGTATGCGCGTACACACACAAACACATACCATATCGGGTATCCATACAAGTGCAATATCCTTTAAAAGCTTTTACTATGAAAAACAAGTAGACTTGCTGAAGACAGTCGTCAGTTGTCTCTTGGACTCTTGGAGCTACAAATTTTAAATTAATTAAAAATCGCAAATGCCTTTTAAAAACAAGTAAGAAGGCTCTAGTCGAGAAATCCCGACTAGACGATACCCTGATCCCTATACTTTACGCGTACAGTCAGTGCTTGCAAGTTTGTGTGCGTGTGTGTACGACCATACTGCATACTGCATACTGAACTTCAAGGTTCCATATCTCCGGTGTTTCTTAACCGATTTTAATAAAAACTTCACAGATTGTTATTATTTTGATTAATAATTCAAATGCTATCTAAAATTTTTTCAAATTCAAGATTTTGTTGTTATCGATCCCATGTGTATATCGGAAACGGGATGAGTTATCGAAAATCGAAAACAAACTTGTACTGCCTAGGGATTAGGCGAGCTTAAGTTCGAAATCTGGAGTTTCTAGCTCTTATAGTCTCTGAGATCGACGCGTTCATACATACAGACGGACAGACGGACATGGCTATATCGACTCGACTGTTGATGCTGATAAAGAATATATAACTTTATGGGGTCGGAGATGCTTCCTTCTGCCTGTTACATACTTTTGCACAACTTCATTATACCCTTTTTTCCATTTTTAATGGGATCAGGGTATAATAAAAATTTAAATCTCTATACTTTTCAGCAATTAGAAGCTAGGGTTTTCCAAACTAGAAGGAAAGCAATTAACACACTACTTTTTTTATTCACCCCTTATTTAGCTTTCAGAGTATTCTGCAGTTTGGTGCGGCTGACTTCAATGATTCTCGTTATTTCTTGTTCTTACCTGGATTCGACGCGTTAATATGAAATTCGCAAATATTTTTCATTCCCTGCGCAAAGTCGTATGAATCCGAATCGGTAAAAAGAATGTCCACATCTAGTTCAAAACCTCGATTAGGTATGCCCTGTTGCAGAGGCGCTGAGAAGGGACTAGAGTGAAATGCAACCAGCATTTCCGGACCGCTGCAAAAGGCAATTTGTTAAAAAGAAATTGTTAAGTGATTTATAAGGTATTAAACACTTTTTAATAGCATTTAAGTTTGTTATCTTAAAAGCAATATGTATGTATTTTACACTTCTGAAAACGATTTTGTAATCAAAGTTTATATGTGGGTAAGTTTCAAGAAATTATAACCTGAACTAAAGATGGACACGTGGCATTCGGAGTGTGCATTCGATCAAAATTCCACGACGTGTTTGTGCTCAAAAAAACAGTTTCGTGTGTTTCGCTCGAATTTTTTTATACCCTGATCCCATTAAAAATGGGTAAAAAGGGTATAATGGTTTTGTGCAAAAGTATGTAACAGGCAGAAGGAAGCATCTCCGACCCCATAAAGTAAGTACATTCTTGATCAGCATCAACAGCCGAGTCGATATAGCCATGTCCGTCTGTCCGTCCGTCCGTCCGTCTGTCTGTCCGTATGTATGAGCCAACCGATCTCAGAGACTATATGAGCTAGAGACTCCAGATTTGAGCCTTAAGCTCGCCTAATCCCTAGGCAGTACAAATTTGTTTACGATTTCCGATAACTTATCCCGTTTTCGATATACACATGGGATCGATAACAACAAAATCTTGAATTTTGAAAACTTTGAGATGACATTTAAAATAATGAACAAAATAATGACAATCTGTGAAATTTTTATTAAAATCGGTTAAGAAACACCGGAGATATGGGACATTGAAGTTGTGTATGCAGTATGCAGTATGTGCGTACATACAAACACACATACTTGCAAACACTGACTGTACGCGATAAGTATAGGGATCAGGGTATCGTCTAGTCGGGATTTCTCGACTAGAGCCTTCTTACTTGTTTTTATTATTTTACGTCAGTAACAAGGGGTATATAACGTGTAATGGCATAGGTGTACATACATATCGCCATATTGTATTTATGTCGGTATAAGTTTGCGCTTAAGTCAAGCAGAATCACCAACGATCCGCCGACGGCAGGTGATCCCCATCATAAACGATGAGTCTGCTGAGGCCCTGTGTCTAACGCATACGGCATGCAAGCCGTCAGCTCCTAGCGAGGTACAACTAATGGAAACCGTCGCAAAGGGTGACACCGCTTCCAATTGTGTCACTAATCAAGTCACGGACTGTGAGGCGCCGGAGAAGAAGGAGGACATGCCGGCCGGCTCTGACCTGGCCCGCGATTTTTTCTATGACCAAAGGTATATCGAAAAAGTTTTCTCTCGCCACATTCCCAATCCTTATTAGTTAAGATGTACGAACTCGATCATTTTTCATTATTATTATCATTACCGGAGCATCCCCCAGCGGGACTCCGCCTCCGAGTACATAGACTTACTCACACAAAATTATACGGAAGCATGCGAGTCCGCCCTAAACGAGTCATACACCGAGATCAAAGCCACAGGGAAAGCAACAACATCATGGTAGTCACCCCAAGTAGGTGAGTTTCGTAAGATATCACGAAAGCTCTTTAATAATGCCAATTTGAAGGGAGAATATTTATAATAGAGTCTCTAAAACCAGCTTTGCCTTACAAGAAGGCCCTCAGACAAACTAAACGCTCCACGTGGCACATTTTCTGCTCTAAAATTGAAAGCACTAAAGACGCCGCAAGGCACAAGTAGTTCTCTCTCATACTCTATTAACCGTGTCCTTAAAAACGCCGATGATTCATGGACAACGTCCAGTCTAGAGTTGCTAAATCTTCTGTGTATGCAGTATGCATATATATCGTCTAAGACGATACCCTGATCCCTATACTTTACGCGTACAGTCAGTGCTTGCAAGTATGCACACTGCATACTCAACTTCAAGGTTCCATATCTCCGGTGTTTCTCAACCGATTTTAATATTAATTTCACTGATTGTTATTATTTTGATTGATAATTCAAATGTCATCTAAAATTTTTTCAAATTCAAGATTTTATTGTTATCGATCCCATGTGTATATAAAAAACGGGATGAGTTATCGAAAACAAACTTGTACTGCCTAGGGATTAGACGAGCTTAAGTTCCAAATCTGGAGTTTCTAGCTCTTATAGTCTCTGAGATCGGTTGGCTCATACATACGGACGGACAGACGGACATGTCTATATCGACTCGACTGTTGATGCTGATAAAGAATATATATACTTTATAAGGTCGGAGATGCTCGAGTCCAAGTCCCAGTCCGATTCCAAAATGTTGGCCAACAAAGGCAATGACACCGAGTGCTTATAAAACTTGGGCACTTTGGGCGCAGCTTTAGTTAAGGTTAGCACTTCCCCTTTTGCGTTACAGACTTTATAATAATTGAAAATATCAATCTTCAATGTTTGCTACTCAAAATAATAAATTTCGCTGATTTTAAGATGTAACAGAGCTGTATTTATCGAAAGGAGCTGATATGCATGATATGCCTTGGTGCTGTTTTCATTTTTTTGCCCCCCCTTTTATTGGCATTGTATTTAAATATTAGGGCAACACGTAGTTAACAACTTGGGTTCCTTAATAGCCTCAGTTTCAAAAACGTAAGAAGATACAAACACTTCGGTTTTTTAAAATACAGTCCTTAAATTCAAATTAAGCGGGCAACGTGTTAACTAGTGTAAATGAAACAAGTAAGAAGGCTAAAATCAAAAAAATCTCAAATAGGACCTCTTTCTTTAAGTTTACGCGTACAGTCATGCATTACTGCTATTTTTAATATCTCCGTTTCTAAACCGAGCTTGGCAAAAAAAAACTTCATAGATTAACATTTTTTTTATCTATTTCTAAAAAAAAGTTTTTGAATTCTAGTTTTATTTCGCTATGTGCTTGAAAATTCTATGTTTTCTGACCACCGGCTGCTTTTACCTTGCTTTTTCGTGCTTTCATTCGATTGAACTTTGAAGCTTGGTATCTCTTCACCAGTTAGCTCTATTTCTTTGCAACTGTGAGCAACACCATATTTGGGACATCAGTGTCACCGTTTGTTTGGCCGTGGTGTGTGTTTTGTTGTCAACATGCTTTTAACTAACTGCTGTGATGGTGTATTTGGAATTCTATTATTTAAACAATTGTCATGGCAGTCATAGAACAAAGACAACTACACTAACAGTGAAACATTTTGTGTTTCTTTATATGTTCAACAGTTGTTTCTTACTTCCAATTTCTTTTGACTTGGTTGCTTCGAATTTCTTCTTATTTAATATTTTTTTTTCGACTTATCACAAACGGTTTCAGCTTTGAACCGACCAATAAACCACAATTGACGTTCCGGCTTGGCATAACTATTGATTTTGGTTTGTTTTTGAGAGTATTTTTATGTTGTCTTGTCTTATCGCTTTTGGACCATTCTAATTTTTTGGCTAGCGCTTGGCAGTTCGTTTTTTTATACCTTGAACCCATTAGAAATGGGTAAAAAGGGTATAATGGTTTTCTCGACTAGAGCCTTCTTATTTGTTTTAGATAGGCCCACATATTTTCAATTGAGTTGAGTTCTAGGCTTTGGGCAAGTGTATCGAACACCATCACAGTTAAAAGGCAGCAAGCACCTGACCAGATTTGCATTGTTCTTAGGATTATTGTCCTGGTTAAATTTATATGTTGGCTTGCTATCACTTATAAATCCAAATTTGTTGGCACTGGCTACCACATGTGTGCGCAAAATACTAAAATATTGTTGGGCATTCATTGTATTTTCAATGAAGCACAATTTTCCAGCTCCTTTGCTTGAGAGACACACTCAAACCATCACTGACAATTTTTCAAACTTTACAGTCAGTATAATATTTTTTTACCCTAACCCATTAAAAATGGGAAAAAAAGTATAATGGTTTTTTGCAAAAGTATGTAACAGGCAGAAGGAAGCATCTCCGACCTTATAAAGTATATATATTCTTGATAAGAATCAACAGTCGAGTCGATATAGCCATGTCCGTCTGTATGTATGAACGCGTCGATCTCAGAGACTATAAGAGCTAGAGACTCCAGATTTGAAACTTAAGCTCGCCTAATCCCTAGGCAGTACAAGTTTGATGCTGATTATGAATATATATACTTTATAAGGTCGGAGATGCTTCCTTCTGCCTGTTACATACTTTTGCACAAAACCATTATACCCTTTTTCCCATTTTTAATGGGATCAAAAATAAAAATAATTTCAATGGGCGGGCATTTTGTATAGTCAAGCAGAAAGTTGCAAACATCACTCACATAAATCTATTCATATGTATGTATGTTGTTTGTTCGTGTTTGTGTGAATATTTGTAAGTCTCTTCAAGTCTGTTTGTTTTTGCTATGTCTGCCTGCATAGCAACCCAGTTTCCGATTTTTGCTTAGCGTTGCATATAATTGCGAGACGTACACAAAGGCACGTAAGCAGTGCTCGCGCGATTTGTGTGTGTGTGCGAGTGTCTTTGAGTGTATCTATGTGCAACTGAATTCGAACACATACGCCCCAGGCCAACTGCAATGCACAACACACACACACACACACATACATAGGTAACCTGAGTGCGTCCGTTATGACAATTCGTGTCCCTGCAGTGCGATATAGACCTGAAACGGGCGTTGATCAGATAGTAATGGCTCATGGCCATGCATTAAGCGTAATTTCAACAACACGCTTTCGACTTTCACACACGCATTGTATAGAAATAGTCATGAGTTCCTTAACCTGCCTAAATGGAACAATGGCCGTATTAATATAAAAAAATATTTTTAACATTTTTTTTTATTTTTTCTTTGCAAATTTTACAAAACAAAAAAATTTGTATATTATGAAATTAATTTTGATTCGGTGTGTGTGCCTTGCACATTGTTTTTTTTTATACCCTGATCCCATTAAAAATAGGAAAAAAGGGTATAATGGTTTTGTGCAAAAGTATGTAACAGGCAGAAGGAAGCATCTCCGACCCCATAAAGTATATATATTCTTGATCAGCATCAACAGCCGAGTCGACACAGCCATGTCCGTTTTTCCGTCCGTCCGTATGTATGAGCCAACCGATCTCAGAGACTATAAGAGCTAGAGACTCCAGATTTGAAACTTAAGCTCGCCTAATCCCTAGGCAGTACAATTTATGTACTTTATTTATTTATTTCAAATGCCATCTCAAATTTTTCAAAATTCAAGATTTTGTTGGTAACGATCACATGTGTATATCGAAAACGGGATGAGTTATCGAAAATCGAAAACAAATTTGTACTGCCTAGGGATTAGGCGAGCTTAAGTTTCAAATCTGGAGTCTCCAGCTCTTTTAGTCTCTGAGATCGGTTGGCTCATACATACATACGGACGGACAGACAGACGGACATAGCTATATCGACTCGGCTGTTGAAGCTGATCAATAATATATATACTTTATGGGGTCGGAGATGCTTCCTTCTGCCTGTTACATACTTTTGCACAACGCCATTATACCCTTTTTTCCCATTTTTAATGGGATCAGGGTATAAAAATTGTGGCGTCTATCTTACATGCCAATACCATGTCATTGATTAGGTTTATATAGATATATATATATATATATATATATATATATAATTTTGTGGTGTAATTTTTTACGTACCATGCAAACCTATATTGCTATTATCTAATAAATATTATTAATTAATAAATAATAGCAATATAGGTTTATATATTTATATAGAATATATTTATAAACCCATATTGCTATTATTTATGTTATATATTTATAAACCTATATTGCTATTATTTATGTACCGGACAAACTACTTCAATTTTTAACCCTTCTGAAAAGACTCGAAAACAAGTTTTTGGGGTATTTACCATGGTTGTATTTTAATAAAAAAAACCTTGTTGACTTATGTTATCTGTGAAAATTTCGTCAAATGGCAAGAGAAATACCGAAGATATCGAAAATTTTAGTTTGCTCTGCTGGCAATTTATGTGTACCAGTAATGTATAGGGCTCAGGGTACCTCCTAATCTCTCTCTCGCGACTAGAGCCTTCTTACTTCTTAATCATGAAACTTACCGTGACACCACTCGCGGCAACCAATCACCTCCACAGTATTTGGCCAGCACAGGATCATTGGTGGAGCTGCCATCGTAGAATATCAAATGATCGCGTTCACCTGTACAGTCTGACCAGGCGCGTATAGAGCGTGAGGTTTTATTAAAGCTGGCAATCGATCTGCAAGTGTCAAAAAGCATGGCATTTAAGTTCTAGTCAGACACAACCTGACTGCTTATAAAACTTACACTAGTATAATACTAGCTAAAAACAGGTGGTACAAAGTTCTTCATCAATCGATTTTTTAACGCCATCAATAAATACCTGGCGCCCCTATTGCCCCCTTTGCAAGCATATTTTGTCTTATTAGAAACTTAAAAAGCAGACATTTCCATTGGCTTCTAGCTTTTGAATAGTGTTTTTCAAGATATAAACAAACTATTTCTGCCAAAATTCAATAGAGGTGCTATTATTTCAATCATGTTTTCACTACATTTCCCTCAACAAAAAAATGAAATAAATGAATTTTTCCAGTTATTGTATAATAAAATACTCAACGTTTAGGGAAAACTCTAAGCATTAAAAAATAAAAAAAACAAGTAAGAAGGCTCTAGTCGAGAAATCCCGACTAGACGATACCCTGATCCCTTTACTTTACGCGTACAGTCAGTGCTTGCAAGTATGTGTGTATGTGTGTACGCGCATACTGCACACTGCATAGAAAACTTCAATGTCCCATATATCCGGTGTTTCTCAACCGATTTTAATAAAATTTTCACAGATTGTCATTATTTTGTTTAATCTTTCAATGAATTTCAAAATTCAAGATTTTATTGTTATCGATCACATGTGTATATCGGAAACGGGATGAGTTATCGAAAATCGAAAACAAACTTGTACTGCCTAGGGATTAGGCGAGCTAAAGTTCCAAATCTGGAGTCTCTTGCTCTTATAGTCTCTGAGATCGACGCGTTCATACATACAGACAGACAGACGGACAGACGGACATGGCTATATCGACTCGGCTGTTGATGCTGATCAAGAATATATATACTTTATGGGGTCGGAGATGCTTCCTTCTCCCCATTACATACTTTTGCACAAAACCATTATACCCTTTTTTCCCATTTTTAATGGGATCAGGGTATAAAAAAAAGAAGTTGCATAAGTTGATGTTTGTTTTCTGGCCGAGAAGAAAAAGTTATTAGGTGGTGCTATTATTATTTTTTCAACTACAAATTTTCGATGATTTAACATCATGGTTTGATCCATGCAGACAGTATGTTGAAAGTTAGTTAATACATTGTAGAATTCAATTTCACTGGCTAAATATTGACTTTGAGATATGCAATGGGTAAGTAAGACTAGTTGCATTGCAATGAGTCAAACAAAAATGTTCATGGAAATGCGCCACGGGAATCTATATCAGAAAAATTCGAATGCTTATTAGACGTTGTATAGAACTTGCAGTTAAGGGTACATACTACAATCGATAATCACCAACCCCCAAATATGGACTGAACCTTCCATTAAGACTTTTACTTACCGCTTTACTAGTGCCTTGTGCTGGTTTTCCTGACTAACGGCAATCATTGCATGCTTGCTGGTTGGAACTTCTTTCTGTCGTATGGTCCAATAGCAAGTTACATTCCTTGGATACATACCAGGATAGTTTGGACTTTGCAGTCGACACTTGTTACGATAACATTCATCAAATTGTCTTGTACAATAGGTACCGGGAGTGACACGTCCCAATTCTAATGGCTTCTCGGGCAGGCCATACCTGTAATGTAATGCAAGTTCATTTCCGTTATTAAAGATATTTATATATATGTACACATGGGTGCGTAGGGTCTAATATTTGGTAGTTTTTTATTTTGCCTGTATAAAATCCACAAAGAATTCGTAATGCAATTTTTTTATGATTTCCATATCCGATATAAACATTGACATTAATATTATAAAGAGGTAAAGATCTACTGAACCGATTTTTAACTTTTTTTTTTTAACAATAGAAAGCATCGTCCTAGCGAGGTGCTATACACTATCCCGATAAACAAAGACTTTAATTTGGAGGCGGATTTGCAAAGTTAATATTTATCCCTTGCGCCGGATGTGTTAAACTCTTACTGCAATAATAGTTCTGCTCTGGTTTAATGCAGAGCCTCAAGAAATACTAGTTGCTTTAATCTTACATTAAAACAAGTGAAAACATTGCAGTCGCTCGCAATCGAGTATGAAATACACTGATACCAGTAATGAAACATTTATTATTATTTTTTTTTTTAATCTACGCTATCTTGCTAAAATACTTCGTCACTGTAGACCAGCGGTCGGGGAACTTTTTTAACCATTACCCCAAATATTGTTGTGTAAGTTCACATTAACCCATGGCGAAGAGCAAAAAAAAAAGAAAATGCTTAAAGAATTGCAGATTAAAAATATATACTTTTTACTCTCAAAAGTTTAATTTTTACTTCCATAAATATAACTTTTACCACATTTGGGGTAATTGACCCCGGTTCCCCGACCGCTGATCAAGATTATATTTATAATATTTCCCCTTTTTGAAATGCAATGGGTTGGCGGACAGAGTTTGGAAGCCTGGCATCTAAATTTTTGATGCATATCTTTGGGGGGTGTTAAAACTTATGATAGAAATTTTTAAGGGAAAGTTAACAGTTCCCTCTCTAAACAAGTAAGAAGGCTCTAGTCGAGAAATCCCGACTAGACGGTACCCTGATCCCTATACTTTACGCGTACAGTCGGGGGTTGCAAGTATGTGTGTTTGTATGTACGCACATACTGCATACTGCATACACAACTTCAATGTCCCACATCTCCGGTGTTTCTAAACCGATTTTAATAAAATTTTCACAGATTGTCATTATTTTGTTCATTATTTTAAATGCCATCTCAAAGTTTTCAAAATTCAAGATTTTGTTGTTATCGATCACATGTGTATATCGAAAACGGGATGAGTTATCGAAAATGGAAAACAAATTTGTACTGCCTAGGGATTAGGCGAGCTTAAGTTCGAAATCTGGAGTCTCTAGCTCTTATAGTCGCTGAGATCGGTTGGCTCATACATACGGACGGACAGACGGACGGACAGACGGACATGGCTATATCGTCTCGGCTGTTGATGCTGATCAAGAATATATATACTTTATGGGGTCGGAGATGCTTCCTTCTGCCTGTTACATACTTTTGCACAAAACCATTATACCCTTTATTCCCATTTTTAATGGGATCAGGGTATAAAATTTAGGTGACAATACGTGAAATTATGGGATGGGTTATTGAAAATCGAAAAAAAAACTTGTACTGCCTAGGGATTAGGCGAGCTTAAGTTCCAAATCTGGAGTCTCTAGCTCATATAGTGTCTGAGATCGACGCGTTCATACATACGTACAAACAGAAGGACATGGCTATATCGACTCGGCTGTTGATGCTGGTATGGTATTTCTTAAAAAATACTGTTTCTTTTGCGTCAGGGTAACTGTATATCGAGAACCAGACGTACTATCCCCAATCGGACTTCAGATTTAGATAAATCACGCCCATGTCCATAAAAAGAAAAGCTGAATTTTGCACAATATTATCTTTAAAAGTTAATTCCATTGGACTTTCGCATGTTTTTATACCCTGATCCCATTAAAAATGGGAAAAAAAGGTATAATGGTTTTGTGCAAAAGTATGTAACGGGCAGAAGGAAGCATCTCCGACCCCATAAAGTATATATATTATTGATCAGCATCAACAGCCGAGTCGATATAGCCATGTCCGTCTGTCCGTCCGTCCGTATGTATGAGCCAACCGATCTCAGAGACTATAAGAGCTAGAGACTCCAGATTTCGAACTTAAGCTCGCCTAATTCCTAGGCAGTACAAGTTTGTTTTCGATAACTCATCCCGTTTTCGATATACAAATGGGATCGATAACAACAAAATCTTGAATTTTGAAAACTTTGAGATGGCATTTGAAATAATAAACAAAATAATGACAATCTGTGAAATTTTTATTAAAATCGGTTAAGAAAGACCGGAGATATGGGACATTGAAGTTGTATATGCAGTATGCAGTATGTGCGTACATACAAACACACATATTTGCAAACACTGACTGTACGCGTAAGGTATAGGGATAAGGGTATCGTCTAGTCGGGATTTCTCGACTAGAGCCTTCTTACTTGTTTAATTCACATACGTGGGTGAGTACGTAAATTTTATTAATGATTGTTTGAGGGTTAAAGGAACTTATATTTTAGCAACTTACCTCACAACTGCGTCAGTCTGGCTAATAAACTTGTATCGTATGCTGAACTCAAAGGGTTTCTCGTCTCGTAAATTTTGTGGCGGATGAAATACCTGCAAAATTGGCAGAGTGTAGAAACCGTGAATTATCCTTCAAAATTAATTTTAAGTTGCTGCGAAAAACTGAAAATTAAGTGTTAAAATAACTGCTCGTGAGCATATGTATATATATATGTAATCGGCTGCATTGTTATAGATTTTTACATATAATACAGAAAGCAGTGCGCTGCTAAATTTAAAGCAAAAATTACAAAGGACGCAATGCACGGACTATCAAAATAGTAACAATTGGCGTATAGTGTATAAACCTGCGAAATTTTTTAATTTGAGAACGCAAAAATCAAAGAAATACTTATTTTGCGGTGCAGTAGAAATTACAATTTGCAGACGTAATTTTCTTTTAGTTTTTTGATGTGCACCTCTCACAATGTCAAACCATCATCACCAGGAGTAATTTGTTTTACTTGCAGCATCAGTGGAGTAAGAGTCGTCAAGTCCCCAACAGAATCAAGAATGTATTTTTATTAATTTTCATAATTTATGTGCTGGTGAACTCTGCAACCTGGTCTGAGTCAGTGTTCATTTGCGTTTATGGTTGTGCGCTTATTTAAATATTAATCGAAAAGTGGCAATGGCAAAGTAAAAGTTATTAAAAATAATAATGAAAACATTAAAGCTATACCTACCTTATTTACGATTATTTTCATAAATTCAAAAATTCATGGCTATTTTTTTTTTTATTATAGGTTTCTGTATTTCAAATCTGTTTTTTTTTTTTTTTTTGTTAATTTTGTTCAATCTACCTTACACATTTTGATAATTGCTGTGAGAAGTGCGGTTTCATTACATTACCCAAAATCACACTTTATTAAAATGTCATGCTTAAAAAAAAAATTTATTTTTTGCCGAACAAGACATTTTTTTTTTCTTAGTATCTGACAAAGATAGACGTTTTTTTTAAGGAAAAATTATAAAATGTATATATACATATTTGAATTTTGTAATATTTTAAAATATTATTGTGTAGGTAGTTATAGGCTTATAGGGTTTTCTTGTTTAATATAATAAAACAAAGTATTTCCGCATAAAAATAACAGGCGTTGTCATAAAGACACGTAAGTCTACAACAAATGTATGTTGGCATGCGGTAATGTGTCTGTGGGTGTCTGTCCTTGAGGTCTGTTTTTTTTACTTACCTTTACCGATGCTGTTACCGTTGATGTTTCGCTGAAGTATAATTGCGGTCCTGTGGCCTTGCCGCACCAGGAACCACCCGTAAATGGTCTTCCCAGTTCGCTGAGCTGTCAAGTAAATAAGTGAGACTAAATTAATTTAAAATCAAGTTAGCTTTCCAAAAAAAAATTTTGGAGTCAACACGCCAACGTCCAATTTATACTGAAGGTTAAGAGTATATTGGTATTGCGTAATTTTCGTGATATTGGCTGCAATCTAAAAGAAATCGATAACTTATAACATATTTTGCACATCCTTACATCAAGACTCACAAAAAATTGTGGCAAAATAGCTGGGACCAA
Source organism: Scaptomyza cyrtandrae (assembly GCA_035044605.1). Lineage (NCBI taxonomy): Eukaryota > Metazoa > Arthropoda > Insecta > Diptera > Drosophilidae > Scaptomyza > Scaptomyza cyrtandrae. The sequence continues at coordinate 625,704 of JAWNNS010000483.1, read as the reverse complement.
AAAATAGATGTCAAATACTACACTCATGTGTGTTTTTTATACCCTGATCCCATTAAAAATGGGAAAAAAGGGTATAATGAAGTTGTGCAAAAGTACGTAACGGGCAGAAGGAAGCTTCTCCGACCCCATAAAGTATATATATTATTGATCAGCATCAACAGCCGAGTCGATATAGACATGTCCGTCTGTCCGTCTGTCTGTCTGTCCGTATGTATGAGCCAACCGATCTCAGAGACTATAAGAGCTAGAGACTCCAGATTTGGAACTTAAGCTCGCCTAATCCCTAGGCGATATATCGATTTTCGATAGCTCATCCCGTTTCCGATATACACTTGTGATCGATAACAATAAAATCTTGAATTTGAAAAAACTTTAGATGGCATTTTAATTATTAATCAAAATAATAACAATCTGTGAAATTTTTATGAAAATCGGTTAAGAAACACCGGAGATATGGGACATTGAAGTTAAGTATGCAGTATGCAGTAGGTGCGTACAAACAAACACACATACTTGCAAATACTGACTGTACGCGTAAAGTATACGGATCAGGGTATCGTCTAGTCGGGATTTCTCGACTAGAGCCTTCTTACTTGTTTTATACAGGTATCAATCAGTCAGTTGTATATGATCGTTTTTACTTGTTTAAAATCAATATTATGTAGCAAAATATTTTAAAATCTTTACCATGCATGTATAAAATTAAACAACAAATGTTTTTGCATCTGTGCCCGAATAGCAATCCATCTCAAGCCCAAACTCAACTAATTCCTACCACAACTCTGACGTTTGTTATGGGAAACGGATAATGGTTGTATACGTTTTATTGCGGCTTCCCACCGGTTGCCTCTACAACATTGCGAAGTCACGGCTCATTGTTTAAATACCGTGAAAGCCTCACTTTTAAAAACAAGGAGATCAGGAGCATTTCTTCAGTAGGGACAGATTACATTCCTACCTCCCCTGAGAAGAATCTTGATTAGTAGCCTAGCATTCAGTCATATACCGAGAACTTGGAGTATTATTAGGGTGCCTTCATCCCCAAGGGGATGAAGACATATATAACCGACCCAAAGTCCTTCCAACTCATTAGCTTACACAGCATAAGGACAACACTCCTAATACAGAGTCTGCTGCAAGCAACGCAGCGCGCATATAAGGCAAGTAGATTTGTAGAAGCATCCTTATTTGCATGTCATTGCAAAATGCGTAGCCTTATTAAGGGAGTTAAAAATGTTTGTGGCAATCAGGGACTTGGAAACCATCGACCCTTCAAAAATACTTGCTTTCTTGGCAAATCCCGCTTACCCCAGCCTTTCCGCCTTTTTAAAAGGATTTAAGTTTATATTTAAATTACATGCATGTCTTGAACGAGCAAATTATTGCAAAAACAAAACATACGCTGTCGAAAAAAAAAGTGAGGGCCTGTTTCTAATCAAAATAGTGCATTCAAAAACTAGTGAATGGTGCCCTGAATAATTGAAATGTCATAAATGGGTGGCATAATGAATAAAATTCAATTTCCAATATGATGATTCCTAGCCTTCGAAAAAAGTTGTATGGATATTTATTATTTTATCCAAACAATTTTAACAAAACAAATTTCGCACATTAAATACCACAAATCAAATATAACAATTTCATAATACAAGTTTTTATTGTTATTGACTGTGTGTTTATGTCGAAATCGGGAAACGTTATTGGTAATTTCCCTATGGCATAAAAGAGCTTATACTCCAAATCTGAAGTCTATAGGCCTTAAAGTATCAGAGATCGACGTATTCACACATACAGACGGACATGGACTAGGAGAGGGTGTCAATGCTGGTCCAGAAAATATGTAAATTTTATGGGGTCGGAGATGCTCCCTTTTGTCTGTTAAATAATTTTGCACTGAACAGGGTATAATATTTGAGCAATTAAATGAATATTATATTATTATTATATTTTAAAGTAACATCCAATCTAAAGTTTAAGTGAGACTTAAATAAAGGAGCAAGATTGTTCCAAAGCCGAATGTCACAAATATGTTGCACGTTGCATATGGTCGTTCTTTTTCGACACAAATTCCAAAATCTGCATTTTTTAAATGTAAAATTCTTGAAGAACAAAAAACATCCATAACGTTCAGTTGTTTGAGAGAGATTAATTTTTCTTTTTAAGCGAACGAGCCTAAACAGTTTATCGAGTAAACCGATATACAGCTTGCCCACACACAATGAAAAATGTTGGTTGTTGTTTTATACATTATACATTTTTGGGAATTGCCAACTTAACAAGAGGGTATATCATATCCTCTGATAGTTTTGTGCAAAAGTATGTAACAGATTGAAAGGAAGCATTTACTAAACCAAAAAGAAAAAATATATTTTCTTGATCAGCATCAACAGCCGAGTCGATATAGCCATGTCCGTCTGTCCGTCCGTATGTATGAGCCAACCGATCTCAGAGACTATAAGAGCTAGAGACTCCAGATTTGGAACTTAAGCTCGCCTAATTCCTAGGCAGTACAAGATTGTTTTCGATTTTCGATAACTCTTCCCATTTCCGATATACACATGGGATCAAAAACAATAAAATTTTGAACTTGAAAAAATTTTAGATGGCATTTAAATTATTAATTAAAATAATAAAATCTGTGTTTTATTAAAATCGGTTTAGAAACACCGGAGATATGGAACATTGAAGTTGTGTATGCAGTATGTACGCACACACAAACACACATACTTGCAAACACTGACTGTACGCGTCAAGTTTAGGGATCAGGGTATCGTCTAGTCGGGATTTCTCGACTTCTTACTTCTTACTTGTTTCAAATGAGTATTGTGTTCGTTTCTACCTTTAGCAGTGACCAGACTGAACAACAATCGCATCATCATTATTATCGACTGCTTTGTCAATGGGTTTGTTTAGAGAAGGCACTAGTTTGTGTTCACTTATGTTCGAATATTACAGAAGGGTCGTGATTATTTTACTTAAAATGATTGTTTATTCGGTTTTAGCAATTTGTACAATTAGATTGGTAGCATATGCGTTTTAATTTTGTTTAAGTTTTAATTTACATGCTTAAATTATTTATTAGCTGCTCCTGCCTCCGAAAGGGTTAATTGTTTACTTCTGCAGTTGATTACTCTATGATTTAGTTTCTTCTTTATCTTTAATTTTTGTGTCGAAGTGTTTTATTTAATTAGGAATTGGTTTCTTAATTTTATTATTTAAGTTATTAAAATAAGTGTGGACCGGTTAAGATAGCAGTGATGCGTTCACGAAGAGTATCAGTGATGCAAAGGAATCAAAGTGAAAAATTTTACAGCAACAAATTTCATTTAAAATTTTGGATCTCGTGGTGTGCTCTCTTTAATTGCATGAAGGATTAGATTTTACTAATCTACTTAATAGAAAAAATTGACTCTTTCAAACTGTTAGATCGAATTAAACTTATTATTCATAACTACCAATAAATCTTGATTCATTATTGACCAATTATAAAACTCATCAACTTTTTGTTATAGTATGCTCTGACTATAAAAATCGGAGTACTTAAGAGATTGATCCTTTTACATTTATCTAATTTTAAACGCTAGCCATTCTGCTGGTCGGGAGTTTATATTGAATTTTGTGTTTAATTTTTTAGTAATTTATCGCTAAAAATATATATGTATATATATTTCTGTTAAGTTGGCCATCCCAAAATGTATGATGTATATCGATGTACTCGATAAACTGTTTAGGGTACTGCTTGATAAAACAAATCAGTCTCTCCCAAACAACCAAACGTTGTAGATGTCTTTTGTTCTTTAGCGCACTCGCTAACAATTTCTAAATTTTCAATTTACTTTCAGGTCTTAATTAAATAAAAATTTTAATCGTGATTTTGTTTTGTCATATATAATTTTTTTAAATTTGAAATGATTTTTTCTTTTTTTGTGTAACTTTTGGCCTCTATGAAATCGATGTTTTAGAGTTATGTTTGTGTATATTATAAGGGAAGCAGTCAGCACATAAATTGACTACTAAAAGGCGTCGCAACTAGCACTTGTAACTAGTTGGACTAAGTCCTAATATTACATTATTTAGGACGCTGCCTGTAAATCTATCTGCTAGCTACAGGCCGCTCGACAGATGGTGTAATAAATATTTCTTTTCTTAAACCATGGCTTGGGTGCATCTGCTTACTGCAGGCGGCTCGACAGATAGTGTGAACATATTTCTAATCACAACCCATGGATTAGGTGTATCTCATTTGCTGTGTATCTGCGCTATCTGCAACGTACGATTTTTTGCTTAAATAAGTGTTGATTTATATGAACCTATACAAGTTCTAAAATCGTTTTTATACCCTGAACCCATTAAAAATGGGTAAAACACACATACATATGTAAATGTACTTGCAAGATCTGACTGTACGCGCTAAGTATAGGGTTCACGTATATTCAAGTCGGAGTTTCTCGACTAGTGCCGTTCCACTTGTTATACCCTGAAACCATTAAAAATGGGTAAAAAAAGTATAATGGTTTTGTGCAAAGAAGGAAGCATCTCTGACCCCATAAAGTATAGATATTCTAGATCAGCATCAACAGCCGAGTCGATATAGCCATGTCCGTCTTTCCGTCCATCCTTCTGTCTGTCCGTCTGTCCGTATGTATGAACGCGTCGATCTCAGAGACTATAAGAGCTAGAGACTTCAAATTCAGAACATAAGCTCGCCTAATCCCTAAGCAATACATGTCTGTTTTCGATAACTCTTCCCGTTTCCGATAAAAACATGCGATCGATAACAACAAATTCTTGAATTTGGAAATCTTTGAGACAACATTTGAAACAATATACAAAATAATGACAATCTGTGCAATTTTTATTGAAATCGGTTGAAAAACACCGGAGATAGGGAACATTGAAGTTAAGTAAAGTGTGCAGTACACGCGAACAGACACACATACTTGCAAGCACTGACTGTACGCATTAAGTATTGGGCTCAGGGTATCGTTTAGTCGGGATTTTTAAATGAATGTACTGTCCGTTGGTACATCTACTACAGTAAACATGTAAGAAGGCTCTAGTCAAGAAATCCCGACTAGACGATACCCTGATCCCTATACTTTACGCGTACAGTCAGTGCTTGCAAGTCTGTGTGCGTGTGTGTACGACCATACTGCATACTGCATACTCAACTTCAAGGTTCCATATCTCCGGTGTTTCTTAACCGATTTTAATAAAAACTTCACAGATTGTTATTATTTTGATTAATAATTAAAATGCCATCTAAAGTTTTTTCAAACTCAAGATTTTATTGTTATCGATCCCATGTGTATATCGGAAACGGGATTAGTTATCGAAAATCGAAAACAAACTTGTACTGCCTAGGGATTAGGCGAGCTTAAGTTCGAAATCTGGAGTCTCTAGATCTTATAGTCTCTGAGATCGGTTGGCTCATACATACGGACAGACGGACAGACAGACGGACAGACGGACATGGCTATATCGACTCGGCTGTTGATGCTGATCAAGAATATATATACTTTATGGGGTCGGAGATGCTTCCTTCTGCCCGTTACATACTTTTGCACAAAACCATTATACCCTTTTTTCCCATTTTTAATGGGATCAGGGTATAAAAAAAAAAAACTTCAAGTTGGAAAACTACAAACGGCGTTTGAGACATTAAACGAAAAAATGACACCGGAGATATCGAACATTGAAGTTAAGTAATGTATGCTGTATATACGTTTACATACACACACATACTGTACGCGTAAAGTATAGGATTCAGGGTATCGTCTAGTCGAGACTTCTCTACAAGAGCATTCTTACTTGTTTTTTTAGTTTTGTTTACACAAATGTTCGAATTGCGCTGGAGCGTGGTTTTTTAAGCTGGGCTTAAAGCGAAAATAAACAAGTAAGAAGACTCTTGTCGAGAAATCCCGACTAGACGATACCCTGATCCCTATACTTTAAGCGTACAGTCAGTGCTTGCAAGTACTGCTTACTCAACTTCAAGGTTCCATATTTCACATATTGTTATTATTTTGATTAATAATTCAAATGCAATCTAAAATTACGTCAAATTCGAGATTTCATTGTTATCGATCACATGTGTATACCGGAAACGGGATGAGTTAAATCGAAAACAAACTTGTACTGCCTAGGAATTAGGCGAGCTTAAGTTCCAAATCTGGAGTCTCTAGCTCTTATAGTCTCTGAGATCGGCGCGTTCATACATACGGACGGACGGACAAACGGACATAGCTATATCGACTCGGCAGTTGATGCTGATCAAGAATATATATAGAGAGATGCTTGCTTCTGCCTGTTACATACTTTTGCACAAAACCATTATACCCTTTTTACCCATTTTTAATGGGTTCGGGGTATAAAGGAAAAATGTTAGTTTAAAATCAAGCTTCTGGCATCCTTACTTACTTAATACTTTTAAGCATATATGCTAAGAGTGCTGTCACTTCATATTCAAAATCAAAATAAAACTTTTTAAGCAACTCGACCCTTTGTCCTTTATTACTTTATTACAGCCGTCTGTACCACTTAAGATTTAAATTAATTCGAAACATAATAAATATATTTTCGCAAGGCGCGACAAAGCCGTCATGTACAACACAAGAAACTAAACGAATCCTACATACAAGCACCAAACTCTGATACCAAAAGTATATAGTTTATTGACTTTGTGCAATGTCTGTCATACTGCCAGTATGTCCATTCTTATAGCTAAATACTTTAAACTTTGCAAGTTTGTTGATCCGCCCACTGGGACTGGGAAATAAATACCTTAAGGTGCAAATCATTAAAATACATATTTTGGTCATTGCTATATTTGGTGACTTTTCCCCCTCTGCATGAGAAATTTTGATGATAAACCAACCACTGCCGCCCCAACCGTCGCTGTATGAATGCATGAATCATCCACAGTTTTTAATTCAGATTGACTTTAGCTGATAGCAAAAAAGAAAGCAACATATTTCTAAGATCCTTCACAGTTTAGCAGAAAGACTGCTTATAACTTCCTTCGAAATTCAGCATTCCTATAATTGTAGCAATTTTTTTTTATGTATGTAATGGTTTTTGTGCAAAAGTAAGTAACAGACAGAAGGAACCCCATAATGTTTGTATATTCTTGATCAGCATCAACAGCCGAGTCGATATAGCCATGTCCGTCGGTGTGCCCCCCCGCAGTCTGCCACCTTGTCGTGGTGGGGGGGCCCGGCTCGGAGCACATCAAACCAGGTGTGTTACCGTGGCTGCTAAGAGCAGACCTAGGGGAAGGAACCCCGAAATAAAGCCAAATATGAAAGGTGTACTGAGGAGTAAATTTACGGTGCAGGTGGTCGGATCCCCAGTACCGGCGGCCGTCAGGGGTGTGCATGCGGGCCCCAGGGCGTCGATAACAAGCGACCGCAAAGCATCAGAGGTTGACCACTTGGCCTACGGAGCTGATATAGTTACAAGTGCGGAGGATGCCCGTCCGATATGTGGCAAAACCACAGAGAGAATCGCAGGGACAACATTGGGGGAGGGGAGGACCCGATTACAGATCCTCAAATAACCCCGACCAACCGAGAAGTAGACGTGAGTGAGGGCTATTCCCCTTTTAGGAAGAGTCAAAAGGTGCCCAGGACCCCACCCAGAGTCCAAGCACCTGAACAGGCGGATGGAGAAACCGAGGTTAGAGTCGATGAGGTGGCAGAAGACGACTTAACAGGCAATCTCGCATTGACCCACAAGCTACCCCCGGAGCAGCCTAAACGGACTGAGAGAACAGTCAACTCAACGGGGGAGGATAGAGGTGAAGAAATCTCGGAGGCTGGGGATCAAACTGCGCAGGCAAGGAGCGAGGAGGAAAGGCAAATACTACGGTGTCTAGAAGCAGTAGCCAAAATGAAAGCGGCTGCAAGTAAACAAAAGAATGTCTCTGTCGAGATAAAAAGGAGTATCGCTATTCTGGAAGATGCCTTAGCCACTGTGCAGGCATGCAGAAAGACCTGGACAGGCCTTGAGGAAGAGGAAAAGAGGACCTCAGGAGAAAAGGAGTTTAAAAAACTGAGCACGGCGCCAGAGAAGCGCAAAGCAGCGAGCCCTGCAGGCGCGAACGTTAAAAAACGTATCAAGACGGCGGACACCAATCCAGAAGTGGTGGTCGTATCAAAGAGAACCAAAAGAATGGTGAAGCTAGCAGAAAGGAAGCTAGCAGAGGAAAAAATGATACCGGCAAAAAAGAGAGCAGCCCATTCGGCGAGCCAAGCAGGCAAGGCAAAACAGAGAGGCAGGAGGACAGGCAAGGCAGCAGCGGATGCCATCCTCATTCGACCCGAAGGGGGGCGAACCTAAGCCGAGATATTAAAAGAAATGAAGGGCAAGGTGAATCCTGAAAGCACAGGGGTGCTGATAAGAGCCATCCGGGAGACCCGTGGGGGGGGGTGTCCTTGTGGAAATGGGGGCGGGCTCTAAAGATAGTGGGGCATTCCGAGATACAATCGCGGTGGCGCTCAATGGGCTGGCTGCTGTGTCCTGCCTAGAGCCGAGATCCGCGATCTGGACTGCCTCACTGAGGTAGTTGACATAAGGGAGGCCCTTAAGCGAGATGTTCCCAACATGGGGGACGCTAAGATCGGGCTAATCCCAAAAACACTAAGGGGAAAAAAGATGGCGGTGGTCGAGATGAGGATGCGAGACGCCTCCCATCTCTTGAAACGAGGAAAGATCCATATTGGATGGGTCCGCTGTAGAGTGCGGGAGCGCATATCTGTGAAGCGCTGCTACAAGTGCCTAGATTACGGGCATGTAGCAAAGGGGTGTAAAGGTCCGGATCGTAGCTCCTTATGCTACAAATGTGGGCTTTCCGGGCACAAGGCCACGATGTGTGTAGCGCCAGCACGCTGCATTATCTGTGAGGGCAAAGGCTTAGGCGGAGAAGACCTAAAGCACAAAACAGGATCGGGAAACTGCAGCGCGTTCAGGAAGGCGCTAGGGAAAGCAAAAAATCAGTCCGTGAAATGATCCGTGTCCTACAAGCTAACTTGAACAGGAGCCGTACCGCGAACGACCTGCTGCAACAGCTGGCAGTAGAAAAGGCGGTCGACCTTGTACTTATAAGCGAGCAGTACCGGAATAGAGATCCAGCAACCTGTTACCAAGATTTACTCGGCACAGCAGCAATATGGATCCTGGAACCTGGGAGGACACAGGTCGCCGCGCATGGGCGGGGTAACGGTTTCGTCAGGGTGAGGTGTGGGAAAGTCACCTTTTTCAGCTGCTACCTCACGCCGAACCAACCGAGCCAAAACTACAGAGAACAGTTGGAGGGCCTGGAGGTTGCGGTGGTGTCGACCTCGGGGCACAGAGTGGTAGCCGGTAATCTTAACGCAAGGGCAAGGGAATGGGGTATGCCTGACCCAAACACCCGGGGTAAGCTAGTGATGGAAATGGCGTCGAGAACGGAGCTGCTGGTACTGAACGTGGGCAATGTCACGACCTTTCGAAAACTAGGAGCAAGGGAAACAATCCCGGATATCTCTCTGGCATCGGAGGGACTTGGCCAGTCCATCCGGGACTGGCAAGTCATTGAGGACTATACCAGGAGCGACCACCAGTATATAGTTTTTGAAGTTAACTATGATCGTCTTCAGCAGAGGTTGAATACGAGGACAACCGGCAGGTGGAACGCAGCGCGACTAAAGAATGAACTTTTTGAAAGGGAACTAGCGAGGGGCGCCGCAGGGCTCGAAAATTTCGGTCAAATCAGAGATTTAGCAGCAGAAACATTGGTAACCTCAACCATGAACGTTATCAGTGCGGCGTGTGAGGTTTCTATGCCCCGCAGTAGGCCCCGTTACGTGAAAAAAGGGATCCCTGGGGACTAGGCTACAAACTAGTAAATAGGAAACTGGGAGCCTTGAAATCGGTAGAAACCATGGAAGCTGTGACGATGAAGAGCATAGTCAATGCGCTTTTCACCAAAAACCCGGACTACTAATGCCAGACTAACGGAAGCAGTCTGTAACGCAGGTGGACTCTCACTGAGGCAGTACGGATTCAGGGCCGGCCGATCCACTAGAGACGCCGTCCTCGATGTAATGGCAGCGGTGGAAAAGGCCGAGAACCACACCCGGTACTCGAAAAGAGTGGTACTCCTCGTGACACTCGACGTGAAGAATGCGTTCAACTCGGCGAGATGGACAGACATGATGGAGGCTCTGGAGCAAAAATTCAAGGTTCCGGCCTACCTACTCCGTGTTATCGATGCCTACCTCTCGGATCGTGGACTTGTCTACGAAACCAAAGAAGGCTCCCGCAGAATAGTGGTCACGGCAGGGGCGGCACAGGGATCCATCCTAGGCCCTGATCCATCTTATGATGGTCTGCTAAGATTGAAAATGCCAGAAGAAACGTACCTAGTTGGGTACGCGGATGACTTAGCTGCACTAGTAGCAGCACGGGACATACCAAGGGCACAGCTCAAGCTCAACCAGGTGATGAGGACGGTCAGCAGCTGGATGACGGAACATGGGCTATCACTGGCGCTAGAAAAAACTGAAGTGGTAGTCCTGACCAATAAAAGGATAGACGTCGAAACCGGCGGTCAGATACCTGGGTATGATGATAGATTCCAAGCTGAGTTTTTTTCAACAGATGGAGCGATTGCGCCCAGCAGACTTATGGCTAATGTCGGCTGAGCACAGTTCAGTCGGTACTGCTCTACGGAGCGGAGATTTGGGCCGACTTTCCTCTAAACGTAGAAAAATACCGGAAGAGGCTGGCGCAAGTCCAAAGGAGGGGGGCTTTAAGGATGGCTTCCGCATACCGCACTTTTTCTAAACCGGCAGCTCTGGTGATTGCGAGGGTTACACCCATAATACTTCTAGCTAAAGAGTGGCGGGCAGTTTTCCTGAGGAGAAACGCAGGTGAAGTGGAAAACGCATACCTTGAAGAGAGAGCCAAGACTTTCAATGCATGGCAGAGCCTCGGAGGAGGAAAGTAGGGGGAGATGGACTGCGCGCCTCATAACAGACGTGAAGCTGTGGACCGAAAGAAAGCATGGACAAGTAGATTACTACCTGACACAGTTTCTTTCGGGACACGGCTACTTTCGCAAATTCCTTCACCGCATGGGAAAGGCAACATCGTCTGATTGTGTGTATTGTCCCGGCTGCGAGGACAACGCCGAACACACGTTTTTTAGCTGTAGCAAATGGAGTGGGAAGCGGTCCACGCTTAACCAAGAAATAGAGACGGACATCAATCCCGACAACATAGTGAGGGTTATGCTTCAAGAGGAGAACAACTGGAGACGGGTAGTACAATACGTGCAGAATATCCTTAGAGACAAGAAGCTAGAGATGGACCGAACACAGGGGGACGTTGAAAGACAGAACGAAGTAGAAAGCCATTAGGGCCTTACGATGGACCTTGCCCGAAGTAATGTGGTAAACGGTTCCAGGCAAGTGTCCAGGGTCAGTCGAGTGGGTCGACGCAAGAAGAAAAGGGAGAGGGGTTTTAATCGATATACTTGCCGTTAATGCATAGGAGCCCGACACACGGGTGGATATTGGCAAGCCACCTACGGCATTTAAAGTGTTGCCCCTCTCTAGCATTGGCAGAGAAAAAATAAAATAAAAAATGTCCGTCATAATGTCATAAGCTCAAAGCTAAAAGTTTTTTTTTCAAATTTTCAATAAGAGAATAATAATAATACGAACTAGAGCCTTCTTACTTGCTATAACTTTGATTTTGTATAGTTATATTTGTGTAGATTTTTATAAGCTGGCTTAAAATTAAAGTTGATTGTTAGTTTAAGTGCAACAATAGCAAATGTTGTAACACGTAATTTGGACTTACCTGCATGAAACCCTCGGGACATCCGGGTAGCTCACCGGTTAGACTAAGATTTGTGTCGTAGCCATCCATATCCGAATCGATCATGCCCTCATCAAAGCGTCCCACCGTAAAGCCATCAAAGATTATCTGCATCAGAATTACGAAATATGTACACATTATACTATTTGTGTACGTTAAAGACGATAAGAAAAAGAGAAAGTCGAAACCAGCTATCGCTTTTATTTGGTCTCCGTTTGTTTTTCAATAAATATCGATATGTCAGTTTTAAAAAATAGTTACTTGTTTACTTTATTTACTTTAGTATATGGCACAGAGTTTGGAGAACACAAATTGGTTTTAAGAAAATGGAACGTAGGTGTCAATAGGAATAAGGAACATCTTTACGACGGTCCGTTTCAATCTCGTTCTCTTAACAAAAGAAATTTCCCGGTTTAAGCTATTTAGGCATTGATACGAATGGAAAGAGTCGCTACTTTAGGATCTAAGAAGTCAAGTCGGATTGTTGAATACGTTCCGCATAAGGGATCGTCTTGAAAATAACGCGAATTTTGGAAATAGTCAAGAATATCGTTTGGAGGAAGTTGCCTCTTGCGCTCAAAATTCACACATTATTGTTTTATTTCGATTACACATTGCAAGATTGCAAATGTTTGAAACTTGCTCAACTACTGTTAAGGCAGGAAAGGCCTTGACTTGTTTTGAAAACTAGAATTTGGCTTTATATCCTTAATCGCATCAAGCTTTCAACGCTCGCTCAGAAAACTGTTCAGCTTTTCTTCCCATGTCGGATTTTCGGACTTATTTGACTTTGGCATGGAAAACAAGCACTGCAAATCAAAAAGCGTATTTTGTTAGCTCTTGCAAAATCGCTGTATAGAATCCGCTTACATAGCGCTTGCTATAAATACATATATTATATTTGGTAATTCAGGTCAAAAGCGAAAGGCTGGGGGCAGCTGATGTGGGCGTGGCATTTAATTTTGTTTGCAGATCTTTATCGCTTTCCCAGGCTCCAAGTGATAGCAATTCCCCAATTTTGACACTTTGTCTGACGAACAGATTTTTGCAAAGTTTTAATTATCTAGCTATAAGGTTGTCAAAAAAAGTTGTGTTCATGCGGAAAGATGGAAGGACGTACAGACAAAACCAATATTCTCTCTACCTTCGGTATCAGAGTATAAAAAGGGGGTATTTTGGCGGCAAAGAGGTTGACGGGAAAAGCGACATTAATGCTTAATTTAATTTGCTTCGTATACATATCAAGATGTCTACGAATGTGCAAGCACAGGGTGCAAGTTACAATTTATGCATGAGAGGTTTTGTGAAATAATTTGAATAATTTTATATAAAGACGTTACCAATACCAAGAAGAATATTACGCATTGAATTGCGCACTGTCGTTGTCGCTTCCATTTGCTTTATTTCTTATGTTAAGCCTTATTTTATCCCCTTTTCTGAAAGGAGGGTCGTAATTTGGAACGGTTATTACATGCTTTCACCCTTTCCTAAGCGATTTGTATTTTGAGTAATTATACTGCAAACACTTTTGGCGTTGCTGTTGTGCCCTAGACTCACTTTTCAATTCTCGACAAGCAATATACAATCCTGAATGTTTATTTATTATTAAAATACAGCGGTTGTAACAGTGTCCGTAAAGATTATAACTGTTATTTTACAAAATAAAACAAGCATTATTTATCAATTTGTTTAATTTTATTATGTTTATGAAACGAAAAAAAAAATTATAAATTTGATTTTAAGCGTGTTTTAAACAGTTTTTTTCCATCAAACTTCGAGAAATTCATACTTTTTTTTCATTTAATAATTTTTTTTAATTTAAATTTAAATTTAAGGTTTATCTAACAACAAAAATACTTATACTATAGACTAGAAGTAACATCTCTGAGATGAACAAAAATAAAAATAATCATCTCTTCTTCATCGGTCGAGCCAATCGACTGATCCTGAACGCTTACCTGGGACTGTTTACCATATTACTTAAGGCAAAGTCCTTCCTGCGGCCCTAAAGGCGCTCCACTTCCGAACTCGCTCAGAACTCGATCCAGATCGGCTTTTTTTTCTCTCAGGATTCCCTGCGCTTATTAAGCCACACGGCCCCAATTACTCTCCCTTTGAAAAATAGCGCCTACTATCCCGCGATCACCAACACTGCTGGTTTCGAGACCATACGGTAAGCTGAAACTACTCTCAAAGCCCAACTTCGTTAAACTTGTGCGAGCCTTTTCCGATATATATCTTTGTCCAGGGAATTGGCCCATATCTCAGCCCCAGAGAGAAACACCGACTGAACCGCACTCATCAGAAGTCGGCGTCTGCTAGAGCCCGGGTCCCTGACATTGGCCATTAGCCTGCTGAGCGCAGTCACACCAGTTGCAGCTTTGTCTGCCGCCTGCTTTATTTGAAGGAAAAAGCTCAGCTTGTTGTCTATCATTATGCCGAGGTATTTGACCGCAGGTCTCGACCTCACCGTAGCTTCCCCGACTCTCAATGAGATGATCGTTGGTATCCCTTTTTTGGTCAAGACTACCACTTTTGTCGTGTTCAGCGCCAGTGCTAGCCCATGTTCCGCCATCCAGCTACCGACAGTCCTCATCACTTGATTGAGCTTCAGCTGCGCTTGCAGGTCTCGCGCTGCTACCAGTGCAGCAAAGTCATCCGCATGCCCGACCAAGCACGTCTCCCCCAGCATTTCCAGTCTTAGAAGACCATCGTAGGTGGTGTTCCAAAGATCCGGTCCTATTATAGATTCCTACGCCGCTCATGCCGTGACCACCCTTCCACGGACGCCACCTCTGTTCTCATACAGCAATAAAGAAGTAAATTAGCCGAGACTCCGAAGCTGTGCTCCAGAGCCTCCATCATATCTGTCCATCTCGCTGAGCTAAACGCATTTTTTACGTGGAGATTCACAAGAAGTACTACATGACGCGAGGTCACGTTCTCCTGATTCAAAACCGGAAGCCGCGCTTTTGCTACCATCTCCATAACGAGCTTACCCCGGTCGTCGGGGTAAGGCATGCCCCATTCCAGCGCCTCGCCTTAAAGTCCCCGGCTACCACTTTTTATCCTGGGGCCGGCATCACCGCGTCTTCCAAGCCCTCTAGCTGTCCTCTATAGCTTTGGATCGACTGATTCGGCGTGAGATAGCAGCTGAAAAAAGTTATCATCCCACACCTAACCCAGACAAACCCGTTACCCCGACCGTGAGCGGTAACAGGGGCATTCCCGGGTTCCAGCACCCAGATGCCTGCAGTACCAAGAAGATCTGAGTACCAAGAGGAGGGCTCCCTACTCCGGTACTGCTCGCTTAACAATAAAAGATCGACCCTCTTCTCCACGGCCAACTGTTGAAGCAAATCGTTGGCAGTTCGGCTTCTATTCGTGTTTGCCTGAAGAACACGAATCATTGCGTTATCTTGTTTTTGGCCTTTCCGAGCGTCTTCTTGAATGCCCTGCTGTTTCCGAACCCTGTTTTGTGTTCAAGGTCATCTCCGCTTAGGCCCTTGTCCGCAAATATTGCAGCGTGCTGGCGCCTCACATATCATGGCCTTGTGTCCGGCTTCTCCACATTTATAGCACAAGGAAATTCGATCAGGCCCTTTGCACCCCTTAGTTACATGCCCGTGATCAAGTCATCTATAGCAGCGCGTCACGAATGTCCGCTCCCGCACTCGACAGTTAACCCATACAACGAGGATCTTCCCGCGCTTCAGGAAGTAAGATGCGTCACGCGTACTCATCTCAACTATCACCATCTTTTGTCCTCTCATAGTGTTCGGGATTAGACCAATCTTGACCTCCCCTATGTTGGGCATATTCCGCTTAAGGGTCTCTTTTATATCGGTTACCACTGTCAGGCAGTCAAAATCCCGGATCCTCACAGGGCACTTGGGCTCTAAGCAGGACACCACTGACAGATCACTGAGCGCCACCACAATTGAGTCCCGGAATACACCACTGTCCTTGGCGCAGGCTCCGATTTCCACAAGGACACCTCCTCATGAGCTTTCCGGGTTCACTTTAAACTTCATTTCCCTTAGAATATCGGCGTAAGACCGGTCCTTCTCGGCTCGAATCAGGTTAGCCTCCGTTGGTGCCTTGCCGGAGCTCCTGCCCTTCTTTTTAACTCCAATTGCTTGGTTTTCCCGAGAGACGGATTTTTTACCGAGCTTGCTGGTCGCCATCTTCTTTTCTTCCTCCTCGAGGCCCATCCTGCTGTCCTGCAGGACTGCATGGCCAAGAAGGCGTCCTCCAGAGTTGCAAGACCAAGTTTGATGTCATTTGATGTAGTCTTTTGCATATTTGCTGCCGCCTTCATCTTGGCTATGGCTTCAAGGCAAGAAGAAATCCCGACTAGACGATACAGTCAGTGCTTGCAAGTATGTGTGTGTCTACGCGCATACTGCATACAACTCACTCAAATTCAATGTTTCATATCTCCGGTGTTTCTCAACCAATTTCAATAAAAGCTTCACAGATTGTCATTATTTCGTCCAATGTCTTTCAAACGCTTTTTTAAAGCTCTCATAATTTAAGATTTTGGTGTTATCGATCACATGTGTATATCGGAAACGGGGAAAGTTATTGAAATTTTGATAAATAATAAACTTGTGCTGCCTTGGGATTAGGCGAGCTTAAGTTCAAAATCTGGAGTCTCTAGCTCATATAGTCTCTGAGATCGACGCGTTCATACATACAGACATGTCTATATCGACTCGACTGTTGATGCTGATCAAGAATATATATACTTTATTATGTCGGAAAAGCATCCTTCTGCCTGTTACATACTTTTGCACAAAACCATTTACCCTTTTTCCCCATTTTTTGTAAGGGCGGGTGGGTGTGTTATCAGTTGTCCCTAGCTACCTTTTTACCGAAATTGCTGAATCTATCTCAAAAACGGCTGGTGTGGGCGTGGCTTTTTAATTCGATGATGATCATTGCGGGAAGCTCACCATGAGGAAGATGAGTCGGTGGCGAAGGAACCGGAAAACAAAGCATCAAAATTGGTATAGAGAGCTTCGACATAAGCAGAGTCCTTATAGCCATGTCCGTCTGACCGTCCGTCCGTATGTATGAACGAGTCAATCTCAGAGAATATAAAAAAGCTACAGACTCCAGACTTGGAAATTATGCTCGCCTAATCCCTAGGCAGTACAAGTTTGTTTTCGATTTACGATAACTCGTTTCGTTTCTGATATACACATGTGATCGAAAACAACAAAATCTTGAATTTGCAATACATTGAGACGGAGTTTGTTGAAATTATGACAATCTGTGAACATTTTATTCAAATCGACTTAAAAACACTGGAGGTATGGAACATTGCAGTTAAGTAAAATATTCAATATGCGCGTACACATTCTGTCAAGCACTGACTGTACGCGCTTAGAATATGGTTCAGGGTATCGTCTAGTCGGGATTTCTTCACTAGAAACTTGGTTCGTGTTTTTAGTTGGCCTTCAAATACGCTCGATGGAGCAGCATACTGGTGCTAGGTAATACGCAGATTCGACTAAGAAAACGCGGATGACAGTCTTCCGAAAACCCCACAGAAATCTGTGTGTGTTTGACGTTCCTGGACTCTCGGATTGGCGGTTTGGCCTTAGACGCCATAAAAACAGTGGTTAAGATTGCTAACGATGCTATTGTAAGAAAGCGAGGTGGCCAAATGCATTCAAATCTGCTAGCTGGCTGATTAATTAGCACTCTAAGCAAACTAGGGATATCGGAGTACTTAAATACCTTGATATACAGCTATTTTAAGGGTCTTCGATACATCAAACGGGTAGCACAGTTATAAAGTATGGAGGAGTTCAACAAGTATATGTTCTTGGGCCGACGCTGTGGATGTATTGTTCGGTTTTGCGGTTACAGACGCCTAATGGTACCCGACTTGTTGGGTTCGTAAATAACATCGCAATCATCAATGTGGAAAACAACTGCATTTGAAAACGAATGCAAATACTGCTATACGACAGGTTATCTTCTGCTCGAAAGCGATACATTCTCAATTACTAATATGTAGCACAATGCAGGTGGAGACTCACGAAAAATATCCGAGAGTAAAGCTTGAGCTTTAAATACCACTTGAAGTATAGCAGAGGATTGCAAAAAAAAAAACATCGCCCATCAACGGTATCATGGCGAACATCGAAACAGGTATGTGTTTGTTACAAAGTACGCTGCGAAAGTCTACGTAATCTCCGTTAAGTCCTTCGGCCACTTATGCAAAGCGGCACATCAAACTTGTAGCCAACAATTGCTGAGTTCCTTAAGAACGGTTCCAGAGGCGATGTTTTTGGCTGCAATCTCACTTGATCTGCATGCCGGGGAGACCAGGACCAATGCAGAAGATGGCAACTAAAGAGGAGAGCACCAACTAATGGCAACTAAACAAGACGACTCATTTCGGATCTGTTGATACGGGGTAAATCAGAAGTTCAGTAAAATCAACTTTTATTTGACATAATGGGTGTGTTAAATCTTATTTGCATATTTCTAGGCTTGAGGCAGATATTTCATGCAATCACTGCGCTCTAAATGTACAAGGCGATAAGTCTGGACGCAGGTTAGTCACGCTTTCTCGACTAGAGCTTGTTAGGTCCCCCAGTTGTGGACTTACCTGAACTATATCGCCTTGATCATGGCCGGACGCGGTGAATGTCAAGTGACAGAAAAATGGTAATTTATTCCACTGTGGTGTTGGCACCTTAATGGCATAAGTGCGTCCAATATCACCATAATAAGTCCGATTGCATACTGTCATTATTTTTAGAAATATAAAGAGAAATAAATACACAAGCCCAAATAAGTTTTAGTTCCAATTTTTTCATGTCTGATACAGCTTTTACTTACCGGAGCAATGTTTGGGCTCATCACTGCCATCGGCACAGTCGCTTCGTCCGTCGCAGTATTTGTCCAGCGGTACACATATGTTGCCATTGCTTCCGTTGCCTTTGCATGAGAACTCTGAGACGCGGCAGGCAAGACTCAAACTCAACGCTGCCAACAGCGACAAAAACAGCCAAGGCTGACTTAAAATCTTTTTCTGACCAAGCACCAACATCTGCAAGGAGTGAAGAGGACTAGAATTAAAAACGTTTTTCATACAATGAGAGAGCATGTGAATTCTAAGGTTCGAGTCCGGTCAAAGGCAAAAATTTTCCAAAAATAAACTTGTGAGTATAATTAATACTTATACTTTACGTTTAAAAGAAGTTCTAAGCATTATCAAACATGTAAAAGAGCGATCTTCGGTGTGCCGAATATTATACACACTAGCAAAGCCTAAATTTTTGTTCATAATAATATCTTTTTAAAGATTTTGCAATTGTACAAGATTACATTGACTAGTAAGTTTATTAGTTAGTTTATGCAAACATAAACCAGACCAACATGCGGACATGGCTATAACGATGCTGATCAAGCATATATATTTATGGGCTCGAATATGCTTTCTTCAGCGCGTTACACATTTCATGACAAGTGGGCGTCACGCCCACACACGAACACTTGGAGCAAGATATCTGCAAAGTCTCAAGTCTATATACAGCCTGACACGAAAATGTTTACACAATGTAAAAAATTTAGAGCAGCAATTTGAATCATAGCCCCAAAATTTTTTTGTGAAACTTGACGTTACCCCATAGTGAAGAGCAAAAACAAAACATTTAAGAAGGCTCTAGTCGAGAAATCCCGACTAGACGATACCCTGATCCCTATACTTTACGCGTACAGTCAGTGCTTGCAAGTATGTGTATATCCCATATCTCCAATGTTTCTTAACCGATTTTAATCAAAATTTCATAGATTGTCATTATTTTGTTTCTTAATTCAAATGCCATCTCAAAGGTTTCCAAATTCAAGATTTTGTTTTTATCGATCGCATGTGTATATCGGAAACGGGACGAGTTATCGAAAATCGAAAACAAACTTGCACTGCCTAGGGATTAAGCTCGCCTAAAAGTTTCAAATCTGGAGTCTCTAGCTCTTATAGTCTGTGAGATCGGTTGGCTCATACATACGGACAGACAGACAGACGGACGGACAGACAGACATGCCTGATCAAGAATATATATACTTTATGGGGTCGGAAATGCTTCCTTCTGCCTGTAACATACTTTTGCACAAAACTATTATACCCTTTTTGCCATTTTTAATGGGATCAGGGTATAAAAAAAAAGCTCAATAGAATAGAAAATTCAAAACATAAATTTCTAAATCATTACCGTTACCCCCAGAAATTTCACTTTTACCCCATTTGGGGTAATTTACCCCGGTTCCCCGACCGCTGCTTTAGAGCTATAGGGTCACACAGGTTTTTCTTTTTAATTTTTTTTTTTTAACTTTTATAAGTTATTCATTTAATTATCTCCTAAAAAATAACAGTAAAATATACTAACAAATGCACTTAATGCAACTGACAAGAAATGCTTTACACACTTCCGTTTATGGTGAATTTTCGTTGTGAAAATCGAGTTTACAGTTACTTTTAATTAAAATAAAAACGCGCAGTTCTTGGTAATGCAATTTTCTGATATAATTATAATTTTCATAATTTGAATATAGAATTTATATATACAGTTATACAGTTTTAGACGGTTTTCAAATAGCAGGATAGCGGTTACCTTCCGACATGATCCAGTTGGCTTATTACAACAACACAAAATGTTAGCAATTAGCAGGAAAACTGTTTGTGATGTAATGTTTTAAGCCGCGTAAAAATCGAGGGAAGTATGAAGACGAAGCCTTCAACTGGTCGGCCACGGGCAATCGCTCCAAGGGCAAAGTGAATTATGGTCAGAGAGCTCAAATACTGACAGACGGACAAACGGACAGACGGACAGGCGGACACAGATATATCGACTCAGCGCGCGATGCTGATCAAGAATATATATATACTAGCTGGGGTTGGATATTCTAAGCGTTACACATTTTATAACAAAATTAAGAAACACTTTTTAACTTATAACTCAAAATTTGTATTAACTACTTAAGTACTCAAATTATTGCCAAAAATATTTGGACAAAACAGAAAATCTTGTTATATAGTAACAATTGTACTTAAATCAAGAACTAATCCAAAATCGTCGTTAAATTAAGAACAATTTTGTTGACTTCAGCAGTTCCGTTCTAATTGAAAACAAACTCGATTTGTTTGGTTGTTAGTACGAAATAAATTACAGCAGTAAATCAAAGGAACTTTCACTTTGGCTTTGACGAATCGTTGGCAAGTTTTGCAGGACCAACACCGACAGTCTAGAATGTTGTTGGACGACAAAAAAAAAAAAGGAAAAAAATCAATAGCGTTGTTTAGTAACATATGTATGTATAAGTATTTGCATATTTGTGCAGCCTTGTGTGTGTTTTAGTCTTGGACATCCACGCTGTGCAGTGTACGTGAATTCGTTAGCTTAAAATCCGCGTTAGCTAAAGGCAAGCCATTGTTGTTGTTACAAAACTTATTCGAAATTCATGGGCTCGATTTGCATTTTTGATTACTTGAATACACTTAATGTGGAAAGACAGAGAGATGGTTACAAAAAAGAGTGCAGACAAAACAGGAGCTATGAATTTGCAGAAATTGAGATACAGCGATATTAAGCTAGTACACAGAAAAAAAGTTTAGGTTCTAAGGGCTTAATCTTATATAAGAAGTGGCCTATGTATCAAATACGAATTGTACTACAATGCGCTTTAATTAAGTTGAATAGTTTTTTTGCATATACTTTCATAAGTTATAAAGTAGCATAAAAAAAAACGCAAAATAGCCTCAGAACTGGCTCAACGGCTCAGGCTGCTTTAAACAAGTAAGAAGGCTCTAGTCGAGAAATCCCGACTAGACGATACCCAGATCCCTATACTTTACGCGTACAGTCAGTGTTTGCAAGTATGTGTGTTTGTATGTACGCACATACTGCATACTGCATGCACAACTTCAATGTCCCATATCTCCGGTGTTTCTTAACCGATTTTAATAAAAATTTCACAGATTGTCATTATTTTGTTCATTATTTTAAATGCCATCTTAAAGTTTTCAAAATTCAAGATTTTGTTTTTATCGATCCCATGTGTATATCGAAAACGGGATGAGTTATCGAAAATCGAAAACAAATTTGTACTGCCTAGGGATTAGGCGAGCTTAAGTTCCAAATCTGGAGACTCCAGCTTTTATAGTCTCTGAGATCGGTTGGCTCATACATACGGACGGACAGACAGACAGACGGACAGACGGACGGCTGTTGATGCTGATCAAGAATATATATACTTTATGGGGTCGAAAATGCTTCCTTCTGCCTGTTACATACTTTTGCACAAAGCCATTATACCCTTTTTCCCATTTTTAATGGGATCAGGGTATAAAAAAAAGGGTTCAAATTTCGTCATAAAAAATTTGTAATCATATTATTCTAATTTTTAGCTGAAGCATGAAAATGATTGGCATCTTTTCAAAATCTGTACCCTGCTCTACCGGCAAGTAAGAACATCAAATACTAGCTTAAGAATTACGGAATTTAAAAAAAATTCTTGCATTGAGTATTTTATACCCAGTTTAAGAAATTCCGATTAAGTGCAACTTCTTAAACCGCCAGGCTGCATTTTAAGAACGAATGACATTTTTTCAGTGTAATAGTTGTAGATGTGCGGCACTGTCTTGGTTTGGGTATGACATAGACATCACTACAGACCCGAAACTAGGCAAAAGGTGTGATATTTATATTTATGAACGCAAATTGCACAGCAAACGCTTGGGGAATTTTCGGTAGCTATAAGTAATTTGACGCCATTTTTGTGGCAAATGTTGGGTTACAGACTGAAGGAAGCGTAAAAAAACACACCTGTGTGTATGATATCGTCACCAGGGACGCATAGCGAAACATATAAATATTTAAACAAAAATAAAATTATAATGCATGCTTTCTGGTTTGATTGATTTAAGTAAAACGTGTTCTTATTTTTCCTTCTCTATTGTGACATGTCTCTCACAGCATCTCCCATGATGCTGAGTATCTGCATATATTAAAAGCGCTACATTTTTGCGCCTTTAAATGGCTCTGCAAAGGTAGTTTTATAAGTTCTCCGTTCAAACCAACATACACTGCAAAAATAATCTTTACCAACGCAAAATGAAACAAGTAAGAAGGCTCTAGTCGAAAAATCCCGACTAGACGATACCCTGATCCCTATACTTTACGCGTACAGTCAGTGTTTGCAAGTATGTGTGTTTGTAAGTACGCACATACTGCATACTGCATACACAACTTCAATGTCCCATATCTCCGGTGTTTCTCAACCGATTTTAATAAAAATTTCACAGATTGTCATTATTTTGTTCATTATTTCAAATGCTATCTCAAAGTTTTCAAAATTCAAGATTTTGTTGTTATTGATCCCATGTGTATATCAAAAACGGGATGAGTTATCGAAAATCGAAAACAAACTTGTACTGCCTAGGGATTAGGCGAGCTTAAGTTCCAAATCTGGAGTCTCTAGCTCTTATAGTCACTGAGATCGGTTGGCTCATACATACGGACAGACGGACAGACGGACGGACAGACGGACATGGCTATATCGACTCGGCTGTTGATGCTGATCAATAATATATATACTTTATGGGGTCGGAGAAGCTTCCTTCTGCCCGTTACATACTTTTGCACAAAACCATTATACCCTTTTTTCCCATTTTTAATGGGATCAGGGTATAATTATAAGTCACAGTTTATTTGACGCAGCCTTAAAAGAGAAAAATATTTGGCGTAAAATAGCTTTTATTAGCATGTTAATACTTAGTATGACATACTTTAGCCTTAGCTACGGCCCTTAACGTATAATTTTTCCAGGTGGTCTCCGGGCTTAACTTCATTATTTAGATCATTTTTGTTGGATATGCTTTGCTTCCTGATGTTATTCTCCAGCAGCATACACAAATTGTCAACAACATTCAAATCTGGAGACTGGGACGGTGGAATAATCAAGTGGGTGCAATTCTAGATAAGCCAGGACCCTCAGGTCAGCCAAGCACCGCTTTCTAAATAATTTTGTACATTCTTGCACATTTGTTTTGATTTAGAATCGGCTGATTTTAGTTGCCGCCATTGATTATTTGACCAAAAAAAAATTCGGTCGTCTCAAAATTTAAATTTAACTGACACATTATGTATGGTAAATGATGTAAATTTCGAAGACATTAAGGCCAAGCTCAAGCGTCGTTGCTAGGGACCTTAGTGTTAGTTCACTATTAATCAGTTGGTACCCAGCTGTCAAAAAAGAGACCACCTTGTCAGTTCCAACATTAACACACCGTTCTGAGTTCCTTATAGTAATCGACGACGATTACATTTTTAAGTAAATTTCTTATGTATTTATTGGTATTCCGCAGCAAGTTGGTAATCATGTTGTTGTCCGTTCGAATAATAAGAAAAAAAAACGTGAAATTGAGATCCTTTGGGAAATACTTACAATAACCCCACAGAACTTCAGAGTGACCCGATGCAAACGTTTACTTTGAATCGACAGGTAATCTCTTAGCTTCGGATTTATAGCAAATACGAATTAAAAACCTTCATTGTGGATCACTTCTAGCAAAATTCATACCATCAAAGTGCAAAAAATTTAAATATATACAATTGCTGACGCGTTCATACATACGGACAGAAAACAAGACGAACGGACAGACGGACATGCCTAAATCCACTTGTTTGTTGATGTATATACTCTATCGAATATGCTTCCTTCTGCCTTTAACCTATATTTGTACACAACCATAATACACGTTTTCCCAGTACATGCAAAAAGAACATTTAGTTCGCTTTAATGCATAGTTTGTTAAGGAAAGACTATTTTAAAACAGATACATTTGGTGAGAGACACCAGAAACTCTTCTACAAGCGTTTTGCCTGTAATCTTTTACACCATGACACCGATCTTCGAAAAGAGTGTTTTTCATTCCGTTGACAATTTCTGAATAATTAAAGAACGATTTGTCTTAACATAGAAAATATTTTATTAATAGTGATGTAAAACTAACGGAAAAAATTATATTACATTTTAAGTATATTTACGTATATTTAACTATGTAGTTCAGTAACATCCAAAAATATACGTGCAAATGTGTCATGATTATTATAGCAAATAGTTTTAACTGTGGAACAGTTTTCAAGCTGTATGGATTCGGGATTTCTCGATTACGATAAAATCATAAAGAGAAATCCCGACTAGACGATACCCTGCAAACGAAATCGGGTTTTCTCGACTAGAGCCTTCTTACTTGTTATATAATAAGTCATTTTAATTATCTTTATTAATTAATACCAATCTATTAAAAGATTACTTGAGCCCAAATTTTTTTTAAAATTGTAATTATGGAAATAATTTAATTTTAATTAATTTAAATTTTTTTTATCTTACGCAAACTTGTGGGCCTACATGTTTGTCTGCTTGATATTTTTCGAATTACTTATTGTTATTTGTTTTTTTTTTTACGTCAAGCAGCATAAAACTGATTGTTTATGTTTTAGCAACAAGCTGAAAATTCATGTTAATTTCTTGATAAAAAAAATAATAAAAAACGCAAGTCTACAAAAACTGCTTTAAGAAAACAAAGAAACAAGTAAGAAGGCTCTAGTCGAGAAATCCCGACTAGACGATACACTGAACCTTATATTTAACGCGTGTGTAAGTACGCGTATACGACATACTTCTATTAACTTCAATGTTCCATATCTCCGGTGTTTCTCTACCAATTTTATTAAAAGCTTACCAGATTTTCATTATTTATTTCATTTGTATTATTTATTATTGGGCATACTTTTGCACAAAACCATTATACCCTTTTTAACCATTTTAAATGGGTTCAGGGTATAAAAAACCATCGGCAGAATTAAATAGAAAATCAGGGGCATAGCCATTGGGGGGAACGAGGGAACACATTATATGAAAAAAAATTGTTTTTTTCTTGTTTGCAAGCTAAGGATATTATAAAAAATTTAAGTTAAAATTGAATCAAAAGAATCTGGCTTGTCACATTTTTAATTCGACTAAGAAACCTACAAAACCATAATGACCTTATTGATGATGATAATGACAGTTCATAATGGTTTGGATAATATTCCCAGTAGATTTCTGAGTGCATTTCTTCTGCATTTATTCGTGTTTTCGTTTTAAGACTGTCATTGAAGATGTGGGCAGGCTGGCGACCAAACAATTCACAATTTCAAAACAGCCGCAGTGTCGGCTAGCCGCATACATGCTCGCTTACTTCATATATTATTTAGTGAAAAGTATATCGGAACAGAAAGCACAAACAGCACAGCTTAGTTTACTTCGTGTACGCAGTTGTAATGCACTAACTAATTTCATAATGTATACTATTTAGTCAGAAGTAGTGTACAAAGGGCAATGAAGCTCTCACCTCAAAATAAATTAGAACATATTCAACTAGTATAAATATTTTTTTTAATGTAAAGAATAGTTAAAAACAAGTAAGAAGGCTCTAGTCGAGAAATCCCGACTAGACGATACCCTGATCCCTATACTTTACGCGTACAGTCAGTGTTTGCAAGTATGTGTGTTTGTATGTACGCACATACTGCATACTGCATACACAACTTCAATGTCCCATATCTCCGGTGTTTCTCAACCGATTTTAATAAAAATTTCACAGATTGTCATTATTTTGTTCATTATTTCAAATGCCATCTTAAAGTTTTCAAAATTCAAGATTTTGTTGTTATCGATCCCATGTGTATATCGAAAACGGGATGAGTTATCGAAAATCGAAAACAAACTTGTACTGCCTAGGGATTAGGCGAGCTTAAGTTCCAAATCTGGAGTCTCTAGCTCTTATAGTCTCTGAGATCGGTTGGCTCATACATAGAGTCTCTAGCTCATAAAGTCTGAGATTGGTTGGCTCATACATACGGACAGACAGACGGACGGACAGTCCGTTACATACTTTTGCACAAAACCATTATACCCTTTTTTCCCATTTTTAATGGGATCAGGGTATAATTATAAGTCACAGTTTATTTGACGCAGCCTTAAAAGAGAAAAATATTTGGCGTAAAATAGCTTTTATTAGCATGTTAATACTTAGTATGACATACTTTAGCCTTAGCTACGGCCCTTAACGTATAATTTTTCCAGGTGGTCTCCGGGCTTAACTTCATTATTTAGATCATTTTTGTTGGATATGCTTTGCTTCCTGATGTTATTCTCCAGCAGCATACACAAATTGTCAACAACATTCAAATCTGGAGACTGGGACGGTGGAATAATCAAGTGGGTGCAATTCTAGATAAGCCAGGACCCTCAGGTCAGCCAAGCACCGCTTTCTAAATAATTTTGTACATTCTTGCACATTTGTTTTGATTTAGAATCGGCTGATTTTAGTTGCCGCCATTGATTATTTGACCAAAAAAAAATTCGGTCGTCTCAAAATTTAAATATTTAACTGACACATTATGTATGGTAAATGATGTAAATTTCGAAGACATTAAGGCCAAGCTCAAGCGTCGTTGCTAGGGACCTTAGTGTTAGTTCACTATTAATCAGTTGGTACCCAGCTGTCAAAAAAGAGACCACCTTGTCAGTTCCAACATTAACACACCGTTCTGAGTTCCTTATAGTAATCGACGACGATTACATTTTTAAGTAAATTTCTTATGTATTTATTGGTATTCCGCAGCAAGTTGGTAATCATGTTGTTGTCCGTTCGAATAATAAGAAAAAAAAACGTGAAATTGAGATCCTTTGGGAAATACTTACAATAACCCCACAGAACTTCAGAGTGACCCGATGCAAACGTTTACTTTGAATCGACAGGTAATCTCTTAGCTTCGGATTTATAGCAAATACGAATTAAAAACCTTCATTGTGGATCACTTCTAGCAAAATTCATACCATCAAAGTGCAAAAAATTTAAATATATACAATTGCTGACGCGTTCAATACATACGGACAGAAAACAAGACGAACGGACAGACGGACATGCCTAAATCCACTTGTTTGTTGATGTATATACTCTATCGAATATGCTTCCTTCTGCCTTTAACCTATATTTGTACACAACCATAATACACGTTTTCCCAGTACATGCAAAAAGAACATTTAGTTCGCTTTAATGCATAGTTTGTTAAGGAAAGACTATTTTAAAACAGATACATTTGGTGAGAGACACCAGAAACTCTTCTACAAGCGTTTTGCCTGTAATCTTTTACACCATGACACCGATCTTCGAAAAGAGTGTTTTTCATTCCGTTGACAATTTCTGAATAATTAAAGAACGATTTGTCTTAACATAGAAAATATTTTATTAATAGTGATGTAAAACTAACGGAAAAAATTATATTACATTTTAAGTATATTTACGTATATTTAACTATGTAGTTCAGTAACATCCAAAAATATACGTGCAAATGTGTCATGATTATTATAGCAAATAGTTTTAACCTGTGGAACAGTTTTCAAGCTGTATGGATTCGGGATTTCTCGATTACGATAAAATCATAAAGAGAAATCCCGACTAGACGATACCCTGCAAACGAAATCGGGTTTTCTCGACTAGAGCCTTCTTACTTGTTATATAATAAGTCATTTTAATTATCTTTATTAATTAATACCAATCTATTAAAAGATTACTTGAGCCCAAATTTTTTTTAAAATTGTAATTATGGAAATAATTTAATTTTAATTAATTTAAATTTTTTTTATCTTACGCAAACTTGTGGGCCTACATGTTTGTCTGCTTGATATTTTTCGAATTACTTATTGTTATTTGTTTTTTTTTTTACGTCAAGCAGCATAAAACTGATTGTTTATGTTTTAGCAACAAGCTGAAAATTCATGTTAATTTCTTGATAAAAAAAATAATAAAAAACGCAAGTCTACAAAAACTGCTTTAAGAAAACAAAGAAACAAGTAAGAAGGCTCTAGTCGAGAAATCCCGACTAGACGATACACTGAACCTTATATTTAACGCGTGTGTAAGTACGCGTATACGACATACTTCTATTAACTTCAATGTTCCATATCTCCGGTGTTTCTCTACCAATTTTATTAAAAGCTTACCAGATTTTCATTATTTATTTCATTTGTATTATTTATTATTGGGCATACTTTTGCACAAAACCATTATACCCTTTTTAACCATTTTAAATGGGTTCAGGGTATAAAAAACCATCGGCAGAATTAAATAGAAAATCAGGGGCATAGCCATTGGGGGGAACGAGGGAACACATTATATGAAAAAAAATTGTTTTTTTCTTGTTTGCAAGCTAAGGATATTATAAAAAATTTAAGTTAAAATTGAATCAAAAGAATCTGGCTTGTCACATTTTTAATTCGACTAAGAAACCTACAAAACCATAATGACCTTATTGATGATGATAATGACAGTTCATAATGGTTTGGATAATATTCCCAGTAGATTTCTGAGTGCATTTCTTCTGCATTTATTCGTGTTTTCGTTTTAAGACTGTCATTGAAGATGTGGGCAGGCTGGCGACCAAACAATTCACAATTTCAAAACAGCCGCAGTGTCGGCTAGCCGCATACATGCTCGCTTACTTCATATATTATTTAGTGAAAAGTATATCGGAACAGAAAGCACAAACAGCACAGCTTAGTTTACTTCGTGTACGCAGTTGTAATGCACTAACTAATTTCATAATGTATACTATTTAGTCAGAAGTAGTGTACAAAGGGCAATGAAGCTCTCACCTCAAAATAAATTAGAACATATTCAACTAGTATAAATATTTTTTTTAATGTAAAGAATAGTTAAAAACAAGTAAGAAGGCTCTAGTCGAGAAATCCCGACTAGACGATACCCTGATCCCTATACTTTACGCGTACAGTCAGTGTTTGCAAGTATGTGTGTTTGTATGTACGCACATACTGCATACTGCATACACAACTTCAATGTCCCATATCTCCGGTGTTTCTCAACCGATTTTAATAAAAATTTCACAGATTGTCATTATTTTGTTCATTATTTCAAATGCCATCTTAAAGTTTTCAAAATTCAAGATTTTGTTGTTATCGATCCCATGTGTATATCGAAAACGGGATGAGTTATCGAAAATCGAAAACAAACTTGTACTGCCTAGGGATTAGGCGAGCTTAAGTTCCAAATCTGGAGTCTCTAGCTCTTATAGTCTCTGAGATCGGTTGGCTCATACATACGGACAGACAGACGGACGGACAGACGGACGGACAGACGGACGGACAGACGGACGGACAGACGGACGGACAGACGGACATGGCTATATCGACTCGGCTGTTGATGCTGGTCAAGAATATATATACTTTCTGCCCGTTACATACTTTTGCACAAAACCATTATACCCTTTTTCCCATTTTTAATGGGATCAGGGTATAAAAAATATATATATATATATATATTTATGTAATTTTAAGTTATAATACTTTTGAGTAAAACTGATTTATTTCAATATTATTTTACATATCTTGCATTTCCTTAAACTTAATTTCATCAACATATTATTTTGCCTTATTCTCAAAATCATTACTATTATTTTTTTTATCATTTTTATTTCACTGTAGTAGTTAGATTTATCGATGTGACTTTTTATACCCTGAACTTATTGGAAATGGTTAAAAGGGTATAATTGTTTTGGGCAAAAGTATGTAAGTAGGAAGCATCTCCGACAGCACATATATTCTTGATCAGCGATATGTATGTCTGAACGCGTTGATTTCAGAGCTAGAGACTCCAGATTTGGAACATACGCTCGCCTAGTCCCTAGGCAGTACAAGTTTTTTTTTTCGATTTTCGATAACTCTTGCCATTTCCGATATACACATGGGATCGATAACAACAAAATCTTGAATTTGAAAATTTTTGAGACGACGTTAAAAACATTAAACAAAATAATGACAATATACTTGCAAGCACTGATTGTACGCGTTTAGTATAGGGTTCAGGGTACCGTCTAGTCGGGATTTCCCGACTAGAGCCTTCTTACTTGTTATACCCTGATCCCATTAAAAATGAGAAAAAGGATATAATGAAGTTGTGCAAAAGTATGTAACGGGCAGAAGGAAGCATCTCCGACCCCATAAAGTACATATATTATTGATCAGCATCAACAGCCGAGTCGATATAGCTATGTCCGTCTGTCCGTCCGTCTGTCCGTCCGTCTGTCCGTCTGTCTGTCTGTCTGTCCGTATGTATGAGCCAACCGATCTCAGAGACTATAAAAGCTAGAGACTCTAGATTTCGAACTTAAGCTCGCCTAATCCCTAGGCAGTACAAGTTTGTTTTCGATTTTCGATAACTCATCCCGTTTTCGATATACACATGGGATCGATAACAACAAAATCTTGAATTTTGAAAACTTTGAGATGTCATTTAAAATAATGAATAAAATAATTACAATCTGTGAAATTTTTGTTAAAATCGGTTAAGAAACACCAGAGATATGGGACATTGAAGTTGTGTATGCAGTATGCAGTATGTGCGTACATACAAACACACATATTTGCAAACACTGACTGTACGCGTAAGGTATAGGGATCAGGGTATCGTCTAGTCGGGATTTCTCGACTAGAGCCTTCTTACTTGTTTTTTTTATGTTTATATATTGGACGTAAATATAAGAACAGAACATTCGAGTGGCCCAGCACCCGCTTGCTAACGCGCCTACCCAAGCACAAAACGAACCCACGTTCGCGAAGATCGCGAACATGTAGACAAGACTAGTTTTTCAAGAGAACAAGTAGGAGTTAAAGGGGAAAGATCGTTATATAACATAAGATCTGAAAAGTGTAATGGATAACATAGTTAGAGTAACAAACTTGAAGATATATAGGTAAAAAATGTCTAGTATTTCTGATCGGAATTGCAAAGATAATTTAGTTGATTAATCCAGAAGAATCAATTTAACAAATAATTAGTTTGTGATGTTATTTCTAACATTGTTCTGCGATCAGATATATTACTAAAAGTTGACTACGGAAAGAATGTAAGTTAATGCTATAACACCAGTTAAGATCCCTGCGTGCAAAAAGCAATAATAGTTTTTCCACCGGTTCTATTTTATCCCAATAAATCCATGGGTTTTTGAAACCAAATCCATATTAGATAAATGGAAACAAGATTCATCAAATAAACAAAGTTGTATACAAGCTGTAATGCAGGGCTCGTCTAATTTTATTTTTTTTATTTTATTTTTTTTTCTTTCGGTATATTGGACGTAGATGTACTAACGGACAGTACATTCAAGTGGCCCAACGATACCAAGCACCGGCTTGTTAACGCGCGGACCCAAGCATAAAGCGACCCACCTCCCGCCCATCCGACCGAGGGGTGCACCGCGTAACGTGCGGTTACGAAGATCGCGAACATGTAGACAAATGACGTAAGACAATTTTTTTAGAGAGCATCCAGAAGTGGTACTAGTTATAAGGTGGAAAAGATCGTTATATAATGAACATAAGATCCGAAAAGGGTTATGGATAGCATAGTTAGAAAAGCAAGCATGCAGGGCTATTGGTAAAAAATGTCTACTGTTTCTAATAAGTACAGCAAAGTTATTTTGGTTTATTAGTATGGAAGAATCTATTTCACCATTTATTAATTTGTGAACAAAGGTTATTGCTAGCACAGTTCTACGATGATTATGAGAGGGAAGATTTA
Organism: Scaptomyza cyrtandrae; assembly: GCA_035044605.1. Classification (NCBI taxonomy): domain Eukaryota; kingdom Metazoa; phylum Arthropoda; class Insecta; order Diptera; family Drosophilidae; genus Scaptomyza; species Scaptomyza cyrtandrae. The sequence goes on along the minus strand of JAWNNS010000483.1, from coordinate 593,174 downwards.
TTAGTAAAAGTCTACTGTGGTAAGCAGGTAAATTAGTACTATTGTCCCAGTTTAGACCCCGAAGCGCAAAGAGCAAAAATTGTTTGTGTACCGATTCTATTCTATCCTGATGAGTCCTGTATTTGGGATACCATATACAAGATCCATATTCAAGAATAGGTCGGACAAGAGACACATAGAGAGTTTTTGTTAAGTAGGGGTCGTCGAATTCCTTCGACCAGCGTTTAATGAACCCCAAGACACTTGATGCTCGATTTGAGATTAAAGCAATATGCTTGTCAAACTTAAGCTTTGGGTCCATTAAGATACCCAAATCCTCAACCAAATCAATCCGACCCAATGGTAGGTTATCCAGAAAATAGATATTAAAAACAGGCATTCGCCTATAAAAAGACATAACTTTGCATTTACTGCAATTGAGAAGCAGTAAATTTACTCTGCACCAAGTTTGAAAATTGTCTAAGTCACTTTGCAGTCTATGACCAGACAGAAGACTTGCAGCTGACATGAAAAATTTTACATCATCAGCATACATCTGTACCCGAGAGTAATTTATTACGGACGGAAGGTCTTTTATTAAAAGTGTAAATTATAACGGTCCAAGGTGACTTCCTTGCGGAATACCAGAAGTGACCTGAATCGCCTTAGAAACTGAGCCATTAAAATAGACCCCCTGAGTTCTAAAAGTTAAATAATCTTGAATCCAAAGAAAAAGATTATTGGTAAAGCCCAAAAGTTTTAGATTATGTATTAAAAGGAAGTGATTTGCAGACTCAAAAGCCTTACTGAAATCAGTGTAAATAACATCAGTTTGCAATTTGTCTTCAAAGCACCTAATAACAAATGATGTGAATTCTAGCAAGTTAGTAGTGGTAGATCTTTGTTTCATGAATCCGTGTTGGCACGGTGGAATCAAAGATTTGCAAAGATTTTGAAGATGAGAGGTTGTTAATTTTTCAAAAATCTTAGGAATAGCACACAACTTGGAGATACCCCTATAATTTTGAGCATTAGATGTTTCCTTTTTTGAGAAAAGGAATAATATATGACTCTTTGCAAATTTTTGGGAAAGAGCAAAGCTCCAAGGACGACCCTGAGCACAGTACGTAAGCACACAGCTTGGTACTCCATCAGGTTCTGGAGAAAATATAAGCTTTATAACCTGAAGATCACAATGTAGTGAACTCCCTGTGATTTTCGATATAAAAATGCAATTAGAGCCATTAAGCTGATAGGGGTAATGCATGACGACTGGTTGAAGGCAGGGGCTGAAAGATTGAAAGAATTCGGCAAATAGATCGGCAATGGCCTGATCTGAGTTGGCTTTCATTTCATCAAAGAATATGTTTGATGGATGTGTCGATGACTTGCGTTTCGTGTTAACGAAATCAAAAAACCGTTTAGGATCCTGCTAAAACTTTTGTTTTTTGACCAGTTTGGTATTCAATGGGACACTCAAATCTAATATGGAATTTAAAGTATTATAAAAAAAACTGATTGCCGCGCCCAAAGTCGGGGATAAAGTTTTGCAAAATCGGTTTTCCGAAATTTACAAACTCGGCTTAAATGTTTTCTACTGGGGCATAGCACCCGGTAGGGTAAAGTGATTGACACCTCCAACGTTGGGGGGTATAAATCTTCTGGATAAGATATGGGTTGTGATCGGGTAATAGATGAGGAAGATGGATCCAAAACAAAAACCAGATCAAACATTTTATTATTAGAACTTGGGATATCATTTATTTGACTCAATGACATCCCAAGTAAGTTAATCAAAAATTAATTCTGTGACGAGGGGGTCAGAGTCGGGACAGGAAATCCAACTAACTTCAGCAATATTGAAATCACCGAGAACTACAAGGATATCGCGATCGGAAAGCATGCCAGAAACGGACAGTATAGCAGACAAATGAGCATAGTGAACAGAGTTATCAGAGGAAGGGGGTATATACGAGCAGGTAATAAAAATACCAACACCATTAATATTTAACTTAACAGCAAGAAGTTCTAGATATATAGAACCACCTACATTTACTGTCTCCTAGGAACAATCTACATCAACAGCAATAAGCACACCTCCGCCACGTCGAAGCTTACGGTCTTCTTTATAGATAAAGTATCTGTTGGATAGAACTTTAGAACTAAAAATGTCCTCCCTTAACCAAGTTTCGGTGCATGCAAAGTCATCAAAAGGAAGGGAAGTGCTCTTAAGGTACAAGCTACTGAGTTTACTTCAAAAACCTCTTACATTCTGATAGTTAAGTAGGAGGGAAGATGTTAGTTTTTTGAACTATCAGAAACGGGAAGAGTTTTAGGCACTAGTGCTGGGAGATACAATCGTAGGCTGATTTTTTCCTTCTGGCAGTGTATTCGTTAACTATTATGTGCTCCGGCCAAAATTCTTTGCAACATATAGAGCTAAAAATCTTTACTCGAAACACTAATTTTAAAAGAAGAGATATAATTGTAATTAAATTTAAATTTTTCCACCGTGAAATTGGCTTAAGATTTGGACTTAATGTAGAACTTGCCATTAAAAACAGACAGAGCAGTGGAAAGACTTTATATCATGCCACCACATTTGGTTAAACAAGTAAGAAGGCTCTAGTCGAGAAATCCCGACTAGACGATACCCTGATCCCTATACCTTACGCGTACAGCCAGTGCTTGCAAGTATGTGTGTGTGTACGCGCAATACTGCATACTGCATACTCAACTTCAATGTTCCATATCGCCTGTGTTTCTCAACCGATTTCATTATTTTGTCTAATGTATAAAACGCCGTCCCAAACCCTACCATACTTTTGCACACAACCAATATACCTTTAACAATTTTAATGGGTTCAGGGTATAAAAAGGTCGAAAACTGTGAAAGGTTTAAATATCACACTTAAAAAGGCGTGTGGTGGTCATACCTGGGAACAATAGAGGTAGTCGTAGTCTTAAACATTTCGATAAAAATTTTTTGTTAACGTCATCATCTAGCTTGGCCTCATCTGACTGGGCCAAAAACAGATAAAATATCGACATGCCTTTTGCTGTTATAAAGATCATATATACTTGATGGGGTCAAAGATGCTTCCTTCTGTCTTTTACATTCATTTACACAAAACTAATATACCCATTAATCATTTTTTCAATGTTTTCAGGGTACTGAAACGTTTCGAAAAGAAGATGATTCAGAGTTCGTTGTACTTTAAAACAGAGCGAAACCATACAGAATAAGTCAAAATGGTTGTTGTCGTGTTGTTTAAGGGATTGTCTAATATATTTTTTACAATTAAAAGATAAGCTAAGTGTAAAGTGGCTTTGGGGTCCTTTTTTTGCGTCCTTATACGTCAAAAGACAAATATTTAAATATATATGTATTTCTTATCGTTTTGTTTGCTTACTTTTATTCCGATTCAGCAGCTGCTGAAAAAAACGTTGACTGCTGTTAATCGATTTCAATATTGGTTAAACGTTGATTTTTGTTTTGCTACTTTTTTTTCTAGGTTTTTGTTTGTAACATTTTGTCTGTGTGACCGCACACTTTCTTGGGAACACAGACTATTATCAGGGTTGGCTGGTATGTTATCCCAACTAGGTTTTCAGTTTTAGGCAACAATTTTATGGCGCCGCTGAATTTGGCTGAATTTGGTTTGGTAACATTTTGATTGGCTTTCAAATTTCGTATCCTTGAAAGCAATTTAACAAACGTGCAATCAATAAAAGCACGCACACTCAAACACGCACACACACACACAATGAGCACAATGTGCTCTAGCGGTCACACGCAACGTATACGTGACGCACACACATCCATGTAAAAAGAAATATTTCATTCGCTTTTTACCCAGCTTCTTTTGGCAGCTACATTTGGATTTTACGTAGATATAAGCACACACGACGGTACACAAAACAGGCCAGTGGACACAAATTTATGAATTTGAACTTAATTTAGTTTATTTTCAACTTTTTAATTATGCCCATTACGCGAGAATACTTTTTGCGCGTTGGCTTCTGTACGTTACGCGTCCTTGTTCCAACTGCTGATGCTCAGCGCAACGCAACGATTCGCTCACGGGTCCTGGACGCCCCATAAAAAAGCTCTTGCCTTCTCCCTATCTTTTTTTGAATCTCTTAGTCAATTCTATTCAGCACACGTAAAAAAGCTTTGCGCTAACTGGTGCTTTCATGCTGTTGACCCAGGCTCTCTCAACCCCTTACTCTCTTTCGGAGTTTCTCTTCTGCTTACATGCTCTTTTCGTTTTTGTTTTGTTTGCCAGATTCGTTAGCAAGGTTAAAAAAATGCAGCTGCAAGACACTAATCTCCCAAAACATCTGATTCCAGTCAATAATTGGACATGCGCAGTTTTGTTTTAACATATAAACTTAAGCTTTTGGGCTTTCCCAATAATCCTATCCTTTGGATTCAAGATTATTTAACTTTTAGAACTCAGAGAGTCTGTTTTAATGGCTCAGTATCTAAAGCGGTGCAGGTTACTTCTGGTGTTCCACAAGGAAGTCACCTTGGACCGTTATTATTTATTATTAATTTATCTGTTATTAATCATTCTCGGGTACTAATGTATGCTGATGATGTAAAATTATGCATGTCAGCTGCAAGTCTTCTGTCTGGTCATAGACTGCAAAGTGACTTAGACAATTTTCAAACTTGGTGCAGAGTAAATTTACTGCATCTCAATTGCAGTAAATGCAAAGTTGTGTCTTTTTATAGGCGAATGCCTGTTTTTAATATCTATTTTCTGGATAACCTACCATTGGGTCGGATTGATTTGGTTGAGGATTTGGGTATCTTAATGGACCCAAAGCTTAAGTTTGACAAGCATATTGCTTTAATCTCAAATCGAGCATCAAGTGTCTTGGGGTTCATTAAACGCTGGTCGAAGGAATTCGACGACCCCTACTTAACAAAAACTCTCTATGTGTCTCTTGTCCGACCTATTCTTGAATATGGATCTTGTATATGGTATCCCAAATACAGGACTCATCAGGATAGAATAGAATCGGTACAAAAACAATTTTTGCTCTTTGCCCTTCGGGGTCTTAACTGGGACAATAGTACTAATTTACCTGCTTACCACAGTAGACCTTCACTAATAAATCTTCCCTCTCTTAATAATCGTAGAACTATGCTAGCAATAACCTTTTTTCACAAATTAATAAATGGTGAAATAGAATTCCCCATACATCTTGATGGAATTTGGTAGGTGATTTCTTTTATAAGGATTTAACCAAGCTAAACATTTTTAAAATAACACAAGTAGGAAGGCTCTAGTCGAGAAATCCCGACTGGACGATACGCTGAACCTGTGCTGATCAGTATCAACCGCCGATTCCATGTAGCCATGTCCATCTGTCCGTCTGTCTGTCCGTACGTATGAACGCGTCGAACTCCAGATTTGAAACTTAAGCTCGCCCAATTCCTAGGCAGTACAAGTTTGATTTCGATTTTCGATAACTCTTCCCGTTTCCAATATACTCAAAGGATCGATAACAACAAAATCTTGAATTTGGAAAACTTTGAGACGGCATTTAAAATTAGACAAAATAATGACAATCTGTGAAATTTTTTTTAAATCGGTTAAGAAACACCGGAGATATGGAACACTAAAGTTGAGTATGCAGTATGCGCGTACATACACACACACATACTTGGAAGCACTGACTGTACGCTTAAAGTATAGGGTTCAGGGTATCGTCTAGTCGGGATTTCTCGACTAGAGCCTTATTGTTTAATAGCAATTTCGGCAGCCTGCTTTTATTCCTGCCTCCCCTTTTGCCAACAGACTCCTTTTCACCTGTTTTTGTACTGGTAGTAGAGTAAGGAACGCTGTTGGGTACTGCTTGCTTGGTCACCGTGTTGTAAAATACCATCTTCAGAAGCAGAATGCAGGCTTTGTAAAGAAAAAGGCAACAAACAAAGTACACTCCCTGTAAACACTCAGCCATTATTTGGTCACGAGGGAGGGAGGCACTTTAATATCAGCTTTCTTATAAATACGCCGATCACGAACGCCTTGATTGGGGAAGCCAGTAGCTTTTGTCCATGAAGGGAGCTATTAAGGCACAATTCATCGATGTGCTTTCTTTTTCTCGGATTGTAAAAATCCATCTATGTTTATACTATTATAATTATTTTTTAAAAGTCCATAAGCTTATATTTAGGATCTTAAAATTTGTTTCGAACTCTAGTTAAACTGGAGCTCAACACTTTATGTATTACGAGTTTGCTTAAGTCCAAGTTTTGACGTAGGTCAGCTAATTATAACAATAATAACCATGTTGTGGCAGTTTCTGTTTAACCGTAATAACTACAGTCTACATGACCCGTTTCAAAGCCACACATTATTATGCCACAAAAACTTAACGCGTTTGAGAAGCAAGAAAAAAGTGAATGTAAGATAAGACAATCTTAAAACTGGGAGCTCGCAAACTACAGGCCTATAAGTAGCTGTGTCTTTCTGGTATATCCTGTTCTACGCTTGGTCACCAACTAATAACAATTTTAAAAAAGTTGGGGCGATTTTGTAATCGACATAGTTAGTGCTTTTCACGTTCTTATTTATGGCAACGCGTGAAAACCCGAGTAGTGACATTTGTCCAAATTATCTTTTGAGATAATACAGCGTTTTATTAGTGCGACGAACCACTTACCCATATTTATACCTTAGCTCTAGCATGCGGCGCATTGTAATCAAGCGCAGGCAGCTGCAGCACTCGAGCAACAATGACATGAGCCTAGACGACATGCAGTTGACTCTAGTCGGGCCGCAGCTGGGCACCCATGGACCATCAGCAGGCACCTGTTTAACAAAACAAGGCATGCAACGGACGCTTTAGGGCCACAAAGACACATCTGAATGTAAGTGTGAGTTTAAGTGCGAGTTTGAATATGTCTGCTGTCGAGAGTTGCCGCATAGTACATATACTTAGCTGAGGGTAAAGCCAAGTTAAAATGTAAATTTTTAAAAGGAGTTATCACCCGAACAGGACGAGGCCAAAATGCAAACGAGGAACATGAACAAGGAAAACGAATGAAAATATATATCACCAGTAACAATAAGATCAAAGTGAACGCATTTTTCAATATTTGGGATATATTCATTAATATTAAAAGCATCTAATTAACTTGCAATGTATGTACATAAGTTTACTCGAGTTAAGTTTTGCATCTGTATTTACCCAAATTTATCAAAGCACGACGAGAAACACAAATTCTGATAACCGGATCGTGGTAAGCGCGCAAAAATACCTTAGAAACGATTTCGACATCTAACAAAAAATCTTGTTGACAATTGTGTTAACTTTAACAGGCTGAGCTGATATATACGCTTGGTAGGTGGCGAACTAGTTTTTATTTCAGTTTTTCCTCACCATTTGGGAATTTAAAGAAAGGGTTTGGTAAAGAGAACACAAAATTAGAAGAAGAAAAATCAAATAAGAAGGCTCTAGTCGAGAAATCCCGACTAGACGATACCCTGAATACAAACTGATAACTCAACTTCAATGTTCTATATCTCCGGTATTTTTCAACCGATTTCAATAAACAAGTTTTCATTAATTTGATTTATATTTTAAACGCCATCTCAAAAATTTCCAAATTCAAGGTTTTGTTGTTATCGATCCCATGAGTTACCGAAAATCGAAAACAAACATGTACTGCCTATGGATTGGGCGAGCTTAAGTTCTAATCTGGAGTCTCTAGCTCTTATAGTCTCTGAGATCGACGCGTTCATGCATACGGACGGACCGACGGACATGGCTATATCGACTCGGCTGTTGATACTGATCAATAATATCTATACTTTATGGGGTTGGAGATGCTTCCATCTGCCTGTTACATACTTTTGCACAAAACCATTATACCCATTTTTAATGGGTCCAGGGTATAAAAATACATAGTTACTTTTGATCCAAAATATGGCGGAGCAACCAAAATTAATATCATATGAAAAGGGCATATAAGCATACTAATAAGAAGCTGCAGCTGGGCGCTACAGACTGCAAAATACTCTGATTCGTGTATTAAAACGGGTCGTAAATATATTGTTCGCGTTGCCCTCAAACATAGTTTTTTATTAAATCAAACAATGTCACCAACAAATTACATGGCTCTAGAATGAAAGCTTTGAAAGTTAGTAGGGTAGTTGCGTACTGCAAGTTTTGCTGCCGACTTTTTTAAAATTTCTGTCGAAAAATAAACATAACTGGAGGAAAAAAAGCAAAGTTTCCTTAAGTCAAAAAAAAAACGAATAATTAAAACTCACAACTTTATTCAGTCTTTGCGTACTTTATATATTAGTGATTTTCTTCGTTTCTTTTAAAAATTTTTACATAAAACAGTTCACATAAATTATTATCAATTTCTTTTTATCAATATGAGACTTTTTTGACTTAAATGTATAAGCGAACAAAAGATTCGAGTGAACGATATTTAGCTTTAAGCAACTCACCTTTAAGGCAAGCGAGGGGCGCTTGCGGTTACAAAGACTGCGAACATGTTTAGTAATACATTTTTTAACATACAAAATAGAAGTGGCACTTTGTATAGAGTAGGAAATATCGTTATTTATTGAATACAAGATCCTAAAAAGGTAATGGATAGCAATGTTGGAATAACGAGATTGAAGGGAAACAGGTAGAAAATTTCTAGTGTTTGTAACCCAAACTGCAAAATCATAAAAAGTTTTTTTATTTCGAAGAATCAATCCACCATTGATTATTTTGTGTTCAGAGATTACACCTGGAATTGTTCTACGATCATTATGAAAGAAAGATCTATTAATAAAAGTCTGCTATGGTAAGAAGATAAGTATTGTTAGTGTCCCAGTTACGACCACTGAAAGAAAAAAGAGGGATTTGTTCCTGCACCTATTCTATTCTATCCTGATGATTTTTGTATCTGTATCATATGCAAGATCCATATTCATGAATCGGTCGTACAAGAGTCGTAAATGTACAAAGTTTCTTTTGTGAATTCCTTCCAGTTCTTAATGAACCCTAGTGAGCGAAAAGGCTAATCTAGCGGCGTTTTATCAAATGGGTAAATTTTTTTGATTGTTTAAAATTTAAAATTGTAATGACTACTAATCATAATCTTTATTTATAATTAGTTACAATAATTAGTTGTTTTGATAAAACAAACAATAAATTATAAATGTTTTTGATTTTTCCCGATTACTTACGATTATAAATAATTCAAATTTCATCGTGATTATTTAAGGATCATTAAAGAAAATAAAAAAAGTAAACAAAAAATAATCCGATCACTTATCCAACAATCCATGCTGAGAAATGGTTTTTTTTTAGCTTTTTAACTGATAGTTTAAATTTTGAAGAATCGTGGCAGCATCATCTGCTCCTTTTGAGCGGTTGTTTTCTTTTGCTGGTTCTGTCAATACATCAAGGAGGCAATCTTTGGCTGATTTTTCATTCGAAAAATGCCAAATATATTTATTTTATAATAATTTTCTTACACAGGAAAATAAATTCAGGATCATAATTTAAAATACAAAAAAATAATCATAATAAGTGGTTGGATTGATTTTTGATTATTTTGAATACTCCTTTAATAATCACGAAGTTTGGATTATTTTTAATCGTTATCAATAAGCAATCTTAATACTTCTTCAACACATTGCATAATCAATTATTTTTTTAATACCCTGAAATCATTCAAAATGGGTAAAAAGGGTTTAATGGTTTTGTGCAAAAGTATGTAACATGCAGAAGGAATCATCTCCGACCCCATAAAGTATATATATTCTTGACCAACATCAACAGCCGAGTCCGTCCCTCTATATGTATGTATTTAAAACTTAAGCTCGCCTAGTCCCTAGGCAGTAAAAGTTTGTGTTCGATTTTCCATAACTCTTCTAATTTCCGATATACACATGGGATCGATAACAACAAAATCTTGAATTTGCAAAACTTTGTTATGGTCGGCGATCTACTATCGATGGTTGTGGTTGTCGAACGAGGGTTGGAGAGTCGTGCAGGCCAAGAGATTGGATTAGTGAGGGCGTTTAGAGGGAATGGAAAAATAAAAGGAGGAAGAAAAACAGCCAGACATGAGACAGCAAGAAAGGAGTGAAAGAAATGTGCTTGGCAGGCATGCAGTAGTACAGCAGAAAAATAATACAGAAAAGTCGGAATGCAAGTGCGCAATTGAAATTAAATTCAAATAAATTTCTGTGAGTGGCGCGCGTAAAACCTCAAAAGAAAAAATAGAAGTTGAGCATGAAAATTTCGGGGCGAAGCGACCAAGACCAAGATCAATCCCAAAAGGCAGACAGCAGTTCCGCACACACCAGAAGTGGCCAAGGCAGAGGCAGGAGACCACCAGACGAGGATCAGCAAACCCGTCGAGGGGATTTGCAAGTTTGTGCCCGTAGAAGTAGCGTCCCCCAAAAGAATAAAACATCAGCGCTTGCGCAACAGCTGTTCAGCCGCCGTCACAGGCACAGTGGGCCGCGAGTTAATTCATTTATTTAGCGATTTATCCCCGCCCCTATGTAGTTTATTTATCATTTATTTACTATTATTTAATTTATTTATTTAATCATTCTCTTCGTAGTCGTGTACTGTTTATATGTTCTACGTTTATTGGTTCATGTTCATTTTTGTTTATTTATTTATTTAAACACTATTTTCATTCTTTTTTCGATTTATATAAAGTAAATTTATTTTAAGAAAACCATGTATAATTTTAAATGAATAAATATAAGCGTGTACTGTTTACATAAAATGTGTGAGTAGAAATTTATGTGTGGGTGGGACGATTGTGTGTTGATGTCGGGGTAAGTTGTTGATAGAGTTGTGATGTATAGGGGGTCGGCAATAAAATGCAAAAATACCGACCCATAGGTAGGGAGGGCGCATTGGGGGTAAATGTTTCCAGCTTTTTTTACCTTTGTATGTCCCATCGTCTCCGAATCTGTAAAGATTAAATATTCACCCGTTTGTTTTTTTTGTTAGTTATTCGTAAAGAAAAATATAAATTTTTGTTACACCGGCCAGCACTGTATCCATGTCTTATCCATCCCTGAGTGACCGATTTGCTAGCTGGCTATCGATACAGTGTTGGGAAGGAAAAGTCGGTTCATAACAACTTTAAGACGGCGTTTAAAACATTAGACAAAATAATGACAATCTGTGAAAATTTTATTGAAGACGGTTGAGAAATTTCTCAACCGGAGATATGATATGAAGTTGAGTATTCAGTATGCAGTATGCGCGTAGAGTATAGGGTTCTGGGTATCGTCTAGTCGAGATTTCTCGACTAGATCCTTTTTTCTTGTTTTGAATTAGTTTATTGATTGATAATCGTAATCATAATTTAACTGTGGAAATTATGTGTTTTTTATCGGCCATAACTTTCCAAATTTCACATTTTATCTGGAACCAAATATTTGCAAAGCTTGTAGTGTCAAAAAAAGTAGCAATCATCAATTTTGTGATGAATCCAAAATTATGCTATAGTATAATAAGGCCCCCAGCCGAGTGTGGCGCCAGCCGTTGATACCCACTGTAAAGTTTTGAAAATTGTCAGTGATGGTTTGGGGGTGCATCTCAAGCAAAGGAGTTAGAGAATTGTGCTTCATTGAAAATACAATGGATGCTCAATAATATTTAAGTATTTTGCGCACAAATTTGGAAGCCAGTGCCAACACTTTTGATTTCTTAATGGTGGCAAGCCAACATATAAATTTTATCAGGACAATGATCCTAAGCACAAAAAAAACATGTTCAGGTGCTGGCTGCTTAACGTGATAAATATGGTCAAGTATAACAGTAAAAAAGTGTTTGAAACACCTGCCCAAAGCCCAGACCTCAACCCAATTGAAAATCTGTGGGCCTATCTAAAAAAAATGTACTGCCAAGCGCCATCCGAAAAATAAAAATGATCTTTAGGCGATAATCTTGGAGGAATGGAAAAATATTCCAATAGAATATTTTCTTCGGGAGGTTTTTCGTGTAGGGTGTTAAAGGAAATTGCGCTAATCTTTGATCTGTGCTACAACACTTTTTTTGCCATTTTTCCTACTGAAATCGCGGATTTGGGGATTTTAAAATGTAGGTCGGAGTCAACTCTCAAGCGGCATTCCTTGTCAAAGGGTCCGCTTCTGAATTTTATGCGAACACTGATCCGCTCGCATTTCAAACGTTTTGAAGGCAATTTCCAAGGCTGATGATGGTGTTGCCGATCATGCACCACGGGTTGGAGAGTAGCGCCTCCTGTGTATGAGTGGGAGCCCGTGGACGCTCGTGCAACGTGAGCGGCGAAGAGAAACCGAAGCGTGGCCGAGGTCGAGGTAGAGGAGGTTGTGATGGCCCCCACTGCAGACTGAGCAACGATAGGCGCGACTCCAAGTTTACGCCCAGACTGTTGCGTTCGTGGTTCGGGTGCCATTCTGCCTCTGATGCTGTCTGTGGGGATATATAAAAAACATTAGTCAGCATATACTTATACAACATGGTTAGTCACGAATGAGGTGAAGGATAACTTGGATTTTTGGGTTCGGAATTTATTGGAAGGAGGATAAGCTTTGTCCACGGACCTTTTTATGGCCTTGACAGTCTTGATGCGTCCCAAGCGCCATTCGGTGGATGAAAAGTTATCTTCCTTTTCAACTACCATGTCGCCCAGCAGCAAATTCTTTTCGGGTAGTTGCCATTTACTTCTTTTGTGAAGTTCTTTCAATTACTCTGCCTTGCAACAGAAACAAAAGTGGGGTGGAAACCTCTTTAAAATTATATTCGAAGGCCGCCCTGTGTAGCGCACCTGGTGATTGAACTGTCACGTAAACACTGGTGACTGCACGTTGCCTCAATACTTGTTTTTGTAGTCTCCAGAAAGTCACGAGTGATGACCGTGGAGGCTCCAACAAACGTCTTTCCATTGTCGGAGTAGACTTTGTACGGGCAGCCACGTCTTACTTTAGAACGAGCAAACGCTGCAAGAAATTTGTCCGCAGTCAAGTCGGAGGTAGCTTCAAGATGGATTGCCTTAAGTACAAAGGCACATAAATACACACACATTACCCTTGGTTATGAAACAAGCTCGATCCGTGTAGTTCTTGATGTCGACCGGACCAGCAAAGTCGCTCCAGTATGTAAGAAAGCACGTGAAAAGCCGATCTGTCTTTCGATAAGCTACCCATAATCTGAGTCTGAAGTCTTTTCTTGAACACTCAGGACTTCGTTACAGACGTAATCAGATTTTACAGTTGTGGAATACAGTACCTGCCATGCAACGAAATTTGACGCTTGAACTTCATGAGACGACGACTGAATGAGCATGAGTATGGAACGATCACAGGATGCCGAACTGTTTCGTTGCTATTGTAACCGGCGACCGGGTCAAAAAACGGATGAAAGTTGATGATGTGGCTAGATGGAGGTAAGCAGCGCTTATCAAGCAGGCACTAATGCTCCTTTGACTACGAGTCGATACTGAGCTTCTAAAAGCTCACTATTTTGTAGTTGCTGTGTCGAAAACAGCAAAGAGGAATGGCGACATCGTTTAACGAATCTTAAAACGTAGCCAAGAACGTGTAATGCTATTTTGGAGAAACGCTCCATAGCTGGGCGCTGCTTGATCTCTAGACAATAATCTACTGGAACAGGCCATTGTTCCTGTGGAAGACGTAACCAGTCTGAACCGTTCCACCACCGATGGCTTATTTTCAGCTCCTGTGGTGAAACTCCACTGGAATACGCTCGACGGTTAGTCACCTGTCCTATTTTGTAAAAACGGTTGGCGACAAAAGTTATCCAGGAGCAGGGTGCTTTGCGCAGCCACAACAAATCGATCGTTGAGTCAATCCAGTGTAAGGATACAAACTTTCCTTTGGGCATCTGAGGAATGATAGCTAATGGAGCTAATTCCTTGAAGAAGAAAAGCTCCACAAAGTTTGAGTCTCATACCTATGTTAATTAGCCATGTAACATACATTATTAATCCGGCGATAACTACTTTAAGATTCCCTACTAAAGGAAAAGTGGCAAAAATGATTCCAATCCAAAAGATAAACAATGAGTACCAAGCTATTCCAATACATCCGTATGTGTAAAAATATTTGAACATTTAATAGCAATATATATCACACACTTCAGGAATTTAAAAAAACTTTTTAATAAATTATATAAAACTTAAAAAAATATAGTAAAACAAAAAAAAATAATATATTATTTATAATAACAAAATAAATAAATTCACAGTATAATGTTTTTTTCTCCGAATAATGCGCTTAGACTTATCATAGAATTTTCGTCCATGAAGAAAGTTCAACGTAAATCTATTGTGTCTTAACTTAACTAGACACTTTTTACTTATATCTCTTCAAGCTTGTTACACTAACCATGTTATCCATAACCCTTTTCGGATCTTATGTGCACAATATAACGATCTTTCCCACATAACACGTAGTACCCTGCATGCAACCTAAAAAAAAATTGTCTTATGTCATTTGTCTACATCAGCGGTCGGGGAACCGGGGTATTTAGTATTCTATTGACCTTTTTTTTGCTCTTCGCCAAGGGGTAATTCATTAAAAAGTTATTATTTTACATTTTCTATTCTATTTATTTATTTTTTATACCCTGATCCAATTAAAAATGGGGAAAAAGGGGATATGGGACATTGAAGTTGTGTATGTAGTATACAGTATGTGCGTACATACAAACACACATACTTGCAAACACTGACTGTACGCGTAAAGTATAGGGATCAGGGTATCGTCTAGTCGGGATTTCTCGACTAGAGCCTTCTTACTTGTTTTACTCTCCACTATGGGGTCATGGCAACTGACACAAAAATATTTTTGGTAATGATCAAAAAGTACATATTTTAAATTTTCTATTCTATTGACTTTTTTTTTTTTTACTCTTCACAATGGGGTAATGTCAAGTTTGACAACAATATTTGGGGTAATGATTAAAAAAGTTTCCCGACCGCTGGTCTACATGTTCGCGATCTTCGTAACCGCACGCTATGTGGTGCGCCGTTGGGCCACTTGAATGTACTGTCCGTTAGTACATCTACGTCCAATAATAATTTTATTGGCGCATTTTTCTTAAAAAGTTACTTATTGACTATAATACTGTATTTTTGTACAGGCAATTTAAGCAGACGGTGTAATGTCGATCCACTGACTAATCGTACATCTCCGGAGAGGGCACCAACATTCACTGCTGATTTTCCTTTACATTGGTTTACTTGGATCTTTAAAGTTTTCTCAGTGCCAGCTCCACCGGTTTCGAAAATTCATTCACGTCTTTGACCACCATTAAGTTGGCTCTTTATATTCTGCGTAAGAAAATTAAAGAGTTGTCTTTGGTTGATATTTATGGTTTATGGTGCTCTCTGGAACTGTTCATTGCTCATATTTACATCCGGTTATTATACCCTGAACCCATTAAAAATGGGTAAAAATGGGTAACGTATGCAACAGGCAGATGGAAGCTTCTTCGACCCCATAAAGTATATATATTCTTGGTCAGTATCAACGACCGAGTCGATATAGCCAAGATGGTATAGGGTTCAGGGTATCGTCTAGTCGCGATTTTTCGACTAGAGCCTTCTTAAATGAGTATGTATAAGTATGTTTGTGTTTGTATGCTCATTGGTGTCGAAGGCAAATCGTCTGCAGCTGGCCTGCTGCATGTGGGCTTGGGCCGTCTTTTTATACCCTGATCCCATTAAGAATGGGTATAATGGTTTTGTGCAAAAGTGTGTAACAGGCAGAAGGAAGCATCTCCGACCTTATAAAGTATATATATGCTTTATCAGCATCAACAATCAAGTCGATACAGACATGTCCGTCGCTCCGTCTGTATGTATGAACGCGTCGATCTCAAAGACTATAAGAGCTAGAGACTCCAGATTTGAAACTTAAGCTCGCCTAATCCCTAGGCAGTACAAGTTTGTTTTCGATTTTCGATAACTCATCCCGTTTCCGATATACACATGGGATCGATAACAATAAAATCTTGAACTTGGAAAAACTTTAGATGGCATTTGAATTATTAATCAAAATAATCTGTGAAATTTTTATTAAAATTCGGTTGAGAAACACCGGAGATATGGAACCTTGAAGTTGAGTATGCAGTATGGTCGTACACACACGCACACATACTTGCAAGCACTGACTGTACGCGTAAAATATAGGAATCAGGGTATCGTCTAGTCGGGATTTCTCGACTAGAGCCTTCTTACTTGTTGTGTATGCATGTGTCTGCGTCTAAAGGGAATAGGCAGAACGCAAAACAATAAGTCATTAATGATCTACCTAACTCCCAATATGTACAGACGTATTTGTAGGATAGAAGTCATAGTTAAATATCTCACGATTAGCCATACAATTGCACATAAATCATATAAAGTCTATACTACCCTCCCATTTGAGGCATAACAAGCAGACAAAAACAAAAGTCGAATATTTAAAATCTCAACTTCGGCCACCACACAACGGCAAGATGAAGTACGACAACGTTTAATCTTCGTCTGACGCATCACCCGCTTCGAGCTAATATCCATGTACACTAAGATTCTCATTGGAATTGACAAAGCAAAAACGATGTTCATTTCTCCAGGTGCTTATTTCAGGTTTTATCGTTTCTGTTAAAAAAGAGGGGTAGCTTGTTTCCTGTCTTGATACTTTACATAGTCTTTGGGCGCCATCACCGACGTTTACAGGGGATTTTTGTGACACGGCGCACAGTGGCCGTAAGCGCAAATTAAGCATGGCAAAAATCTAAAACTTATGATCGATTTTTTTTTCCAAATTAATTGTTTTTAATAAAAGAAACTCCAAATAGACTGAAAACTCTGTTTAATTGAATTTGGACAATTACTTTGGATTTTACCGTGGCGAAAAGCGCTAATAAGATCAGCTGAACCGGATTATACTTATTGGCAGAAAGTGTCCTAAAAATAAGAAATAAGATCAACTAAACCACATTATACCTTTTTACAGGCAGGACCTTTTTAAATATGCAATAAGATCGACCATACACCATACACTTGCCAAGCAGCTTTCATACAGACACAACTGTGAATACTAAAAAGTGCTACAATATTTTAAATGAAAATGTCGTTGAACGAAACGCATTTATTTGAATCAGAAGGTTGTGTATCGAGGAGGAAAATTCCACTGCCCATAGTGACAGTGATAGTGACAGTGGATTTAGGAAACAGCAAAATTTACGAATCAAGTAAAAAGACTCTAGTCGGGAAATTTCGACTAGACGATACCCTGAACCCTATACTATATATCTCCGGTGTTTCTCAACCGATTTTAATACAAATTTCACAGATTGTCATTATTTTATCTAATGCTTCAAACGCCGTCTCACATGCAAATTTGAGATTGTGTTGTTATCGATTTTTTTGTATATCGGAAACGGGATGAGTTATCGAAAATCGAAAACAAACTTTGACTGCCTAGGGATTGGGCGAGCTTAAGTTCCAAATGTGGAGTATTGGGTTCAGGGTATCGTCTAGTCGGGTTTTCGCGACTAGAGCCTTGTTTATATATAGGCTGTATAACAGTTTAGTGTTGTTTCCAATAAATTTTTAAATATTTTGAGTGCAGTAGAAAAGTTGAGAATAGAATAAAGTTTGATTAACATGCACCACTTAGGTAATTCTTAAAGACTTTTTAGATTACAAAGTTGCTTAGCAAAGCTAGTCTGACAGCTAATAAATTTGTACAAGCATTTAGCTAACGTCTTATCTCCCAAAACCCCGCAATACCTTTCCATAAAGCGTCAATGAATTAAGCAATTTTTAGGCTACACAAATGCTCTTTAAACCAAAACTACACTTAGCTCAACCTTAAAACTAGCTAACCAACAAGCCTTATTAAAATGTGAGCTACACGACCCAAAACAGAACCTAACCTGCCTGCATATTTTCCTCTTAACGGGCCTTTTACCCTTATCCCAAAAGATGTAAGCATGCGTATAATTTAATTAAATAATCTAGGGCAGTTGCATTAGCAGTAGAAGCATCAACGAAAAATGTGCATCAAAGCGACTTAAATCGTCAGCAAGGAACGGCGACACATTCAGTCAGATAGAGAACTTCTCCCTAACACCTCTCCCTCTTCGCTCATCTTCATCATCAGTCTTTCAAAATGGCGTTGGCTAAGTGCCGTTGCATTATGAGCGAGAGAAGCAAGAAGTTAAGTGCATTCAACCAACCAACCAGCCAGCCAACCAAATTTTCCCTTTGACTAACATTAGTGACCGGAAATGCAGTTTTCAAACGATGAGGCACAGAACAGCACTGCCTTAGTGACTTGTCAAACTAGAATTAGGTGGCACTAAAAAGCAAGCGCAGGTATGGGGGTTACGTGCGTATATTTTACACATTTTTATTTACCGCATGCAGAAAAACATTTCGGCCTTTATTAAATGTAAAAACGATAAATATTGAACTGCTGCTATTGCAAAAAGTAAAACGCTAGCAGGTAAAAAAAATAAAATTTGATTTTTAGAGAAGCACGGAAATGTTTTAAAGTCTTTTTATGAAGTTTCCTTTTTTACATTTTCTTAAGTCGCATACCACGGTTGCAATCTGAAAACACTAGCTCTTGGCTTCGTTCCGACGAAAATATAACAAGTAAGAAGGCTCTAGTCGAGAAATCCCGACAAATCTTTGTTTCAAGGCTTCCCCCAAATTAACATCAGAAGATGTCAAGGTCTATATGAAGGCCAAATCAAATGCCAACACCACGGTGGAGAAATTTAAATTCACGTATGAACGAAATATCTCGTCGTTTAAAATAAGCGTCTCAGGTCAAGATTTCGACACTAAATATACCGCAAAGTAGAAAAATCGGGCTTCGGTTTGATCAGCCCCACAAGGGGTTGATTTAACTTACACTCCTCCTCTCTCTTCTGATAGTTCAAAAAACTATCAACCCACTTCTTACTGGGCTATCAGAATGTAAGGGGTCTTTGTAGCAAACTTAGTAATTTATACCTTAAAAGTCATTCTTTTAACTTTCAAGCCGTTGCCTTCACAGAGACATGGTTAAGGAAAAACATCATTAACTCTAAAATTCTGTCGTGGTGGTGGTGTGCTTATTGCTGTTGATGCTAACTATTCCTCAGAAACTGAATATCTGATCATTCGTCCGATATGGAATTTATTGCTGTTAAGCTGTATTTTCGAGAAGCTAAAATTTTTTTAACCTGCTCATATATACCACCTTCCTCAGACAACTCTGTGTGCGAAGCACATTTGTCTGCCATTCGTTCTGTTTCAGCAATGCTCTCTGATCGTGACTTCCTAATTGTCCTTGGTGATTTCAGCCTTTCTTAAGCCACTTGGATCGCAAGTCCTGATTCGTGTGCTTTAACCCCCACGGCTCATAATGATTTTATAATAGATTCATTTGGACTGTCATTAAGTCAAATCAATGCAGTCCCAAACTTACGGAATAAAATGCTTGATCTCATTTTTGCCTTGGATCCAGTATCCCTATCCATTTCAAAATCTAATTCATTGTCGTATCCCGAAGATTTATACCATCTTACATTAAAACAGATGGGCATTATACATACATAGGTAAAATACCGTGAAGTGAACCCATTAATTTATGTCCGTCAATTTTGCAAAACAAATTTTGAAAAACTAACTTGGCTTTTATCCCAGACTGACTGGTCTTGCCTCTGCGGGTTTGATGACTTGGATGTGGCAAACAGTATTTTTATACCCTGATCCCATTAAAAAATGGTATAATGGTTTTGTGCAAAAGTATATATATATGTTGACTAAACGATACCCTGATCCCTATACTTTACGCGTACAGTCAGTGTTTGCAAGTATGTGTGTTTGTATGTACGCACATACTGCATACTGCATACACAACTTCAATGCCCTATATCTCCGGTGTTTCTTAACCGATTTTAATAAAAAAATCACAGATTGTCATTATTTTGTTCATTATTTCAAATGCCATCTTAAAGTTTTCAAAACTCAAGATTTTGTTGTTATCGATCGCATGTGTATATCGAAAACGGGATGAGTTATCGAAAATCGAAAACAAACTTGTACTGCCTAAGGATTAGGCGAGCCTAAGTTCGAAATCTGGAGTCTCTAGCTCTTTTAGTCTCTGAGATCGGTTTGTTCATACGTACGGACAGACAGACGGACAGACGGACGGACAGACGGACATGGCTATATCGACTCGGCTGTTGATGCTGATCAAGAATATATAAACTTTATGGGGTCGGAGATGCTTCCTTCTGCCTGTTACATACTTTTGCACAAAACCATTATACCCATTTTTAATGGGATCAGGGTATAACAAGTATGAAGGCTCGAGAAATCCCAAGTATACAATACCCTATACCTATAATTTTTTAATTTATGTTTCAAACGCCGTCTCAAAGTTTTCCAATATCCAATATGTATATCGTAAACGGGATGAGTTACCGAAAATCAAAAACAAACTTGTACTGCCTAAGGATTAGACAAGCTTATGTTCTAAATCTGGAGTCTCTAGCTCTTACAGTCTGTGAGATAGACGCGTTCATACATACACACAGACGGACAGACAGACGGACATGGCTATATCGACTCGGCTGTTGATGCTGATCAAGAATATATTTACTTAATGGGGTCGGAGATGCTCCCTTCTGCCTGTTACATACTTTTGCACAAAACCATTATACCCTTTTAACCCATTTTTAATATGTCCAGGGTATACAAATGCAGTTGCATTCAAAATTTCACTCAAAATTAGTTATTTTGTTGAAAATTAACAGGGTCACTTCAAATGCTAAGTGTCTACGAGCTTGTTTGTAAATAATATTATTCGTGTATTAGTTTTTCAAATGAATCATAAGAATCTGTTTATTTAATATAAACGTTTAAAAGGCGGTTCAAGCGAGCGGTCGGACTTGTACATTTGAAAGTTTAACGAAAATTAGTTAGGCGTTGTTTCCCCTTGCTAACACGATTAAGAGTTGAAGAATTAGCAAGTAAGAAGGCTCTTATCGAGAAATCCCGACAGACAGACAGACAGACCGACAGACATACATGGCTATATCAACTCGGGTGTTGATACTGATAGAGAATATATACACTATAGGGTCGGGGATACTACCTTCTGCCTTTTACATACTTTTCCACAAAACCATTATTCCCTTTTTACCCAATTTTAAAGTGTTGAGGGCATAAAAATAACATGCTTGCATGAACTGACTGTCCGTGCTAACTATAGGCTTTTAGCTTGTTATTACTGAACTTAATATTTTATATTTATTGTATTCTTTTCATTTAATTAAAAATTGAGTTCGGCTTTTCTGTTATACGACTATCATTGTCTGTTATGCGGTACAAAGTTGGCCCGGTCATCTAGTATCTAAAAAAAAAGAAAATAAATAAACTTGTGTTTTTGAAAGGATATATGTTTAATAAATACTTTTATTTTAAACATTGTGTTTGTATAACTGTTGCGTTGCTAAAAGCGTTGAACGACTAAGAATGACTAAATCTGATTTATTCACTTTATCGAAAACTTTAAGTAGAATTTTGACGGTTAGTTTAATAAAAATATCATTAAAATGCAAATGTCTTCTACCCCATGGCACCAACTTCATAAAAAATAAGAAAGATTTTTTTCAAGTTAATTGAGAATAATTATTTGCTTATGCCATAAAGCAGATTAAAAACTTTTGTTTTTAATAAGAAGCAGCCAGACAACAAAAGATGCTACACCAGCACTAGATCCAGATCCAACAACAGCATCAGCTGCAGCAGCAACTTAACAAACATTTTTCGCGCATATAAATTGCACATAGCACCAAAAACAACAAGTAAGAAGGCTCTAGTCGAGAGACTAGGCCAACTAGACAATACCCTGACCCTATACACTTACGCGTATGTGTGTATATGTACGCGCATACTGCATACAGGATACTCAAATTCAATGTTTCATATCTCCAGTGTTTCTCAGCCGATTTTAATAAAAATTTCACAGATTGTCATTATTTTATCTAATGCTTCAAACATCTTGTTGTTATCGATCCCATATCGGAAACGGTGTGAGTTATCGAAAATCGAAAACAAACTTGTACTGCCTAGGGATTAGGCGAGCTTAAGTTCCAAATCTGGAGTCTCTAGCTCTTATAGTCTCTTAGATCTACGCGTTCATACATACAGACGGACAGACGGACATGTCTGTATCGACTCGACTGTTGATGCTGATAAGGAATATATATACTTTATAAGGTCGGAGATGCTTCCTTATGCCTGTTACATAATTTTGCACAGAACCATTATACCCTTTTTCCCCATTTTTAATGGGATCAGGGTATAAAAACACAGCTTTAATATTTATATAACGCAATTTTTAACATAAGTTGAACAGATTGAAATCAACACATTTTAAGTTTAGTAAAAAAAATCTATTTATTTCTGATCGTAACGCCCCCGATATTCCTAATCATGCCTTTGATAATAGAAAACTACCATATATATCACAGTTTTGGAATGTGAACGTCACCCAAATTACTGCATTATAATATGTTGCACCCAACCGCCACTACTAAATAATAGAACTTTAGAAGTAGGAAATGTCAATTACGCTGTGGCTCAATGCGGAGTTTTTTTTAAGAGAAAAGCACAACGATTTTGTATTACCTACCCAAAGGTTATTGTTTTTCTGTATATTATAAGAGAAGCAGTCAGCACATAAGCTGACTACTAATAAGCGTCGCTTATAAAGCAAGTTAACTAGTTGGACTACGGAGAGGGAGTTCCTTCGGTGCGCACAGTTAGGTGCGATGGTAGAAATGAGTAAATAGTCTTGTATGTAGTTGTACTGAAACACTGATTTTTTTTTTAACGAAAAGTCACAATATTTATAGGTAAAAGTAGCTTAGTTTACATGTCACTTTAATTGGGTTATTGAGCACTCAGCAATTGCTTGCTTATGCAGAATAGCATATTTAGCAACTACCTGGTTGGCTAACCGCTGCTCTAATACACATATTGTGTGTTGAGCAGTCAGCAATATTCTGTGTGAACAGCGATGTTTTGTCGCTTAGAGTTTTCTGACCTTTATTATGAATTACAAGTTAATTGTGTTAATAAATATACGGTAATGTATATGGATTTAAATGTGTGTTGACTTACATGAATCTAAACAGTTATAAAAAATTGGCAGGACGTTAACAAATAATAATAACAATTAACTAGAACATCAAAATTAATATTACATCAACAAAATATTTGACGATTAAAATTAATTTCACGATATGTAGAGAGGTCTTAAACTCGCGCGTTGTGTTTGTCAATAGGAATTAAATCTATAGCAAAAGAAGTTCGTGAACCAAGCTAGATAACCTGGTATCCTAACAGGCTAGTTGCCAGCCCATAGATGTGTTGCGGGTCATATTGATTCAGCAGGGGGAAGGATAACAAACAATAAAGAAACGAAGCAACATGATTCACGCAAGCCAAATGTACATATATTAGGTAGCTGATATCAGGTTACTGCGTAGTTTGCGAACTTTGTACCGCCTAACAGTCAATAAATGTTACAGATTGCTGATGATGAAGGTAATAAAATGAATACAAAATAAATATTAAGCTTAGTACTTTATTGAGATAGTAACAAATAAAAATTAACAAACAAATCTAACTAAAAAGTACAAAAATTAAGTATGTCAATCGCATGTCAGCAAGACATTATTGAAATTAAATATGTACATATTGGGCAGCAAGAGATGTACTCGCTTAAGTTATCTTCATTCAAGCACCATTTTTATACCCGAAACCCATTGAAAATGGTTAAAGAGGGTATAAGGGGGTATGTTAAAGGCAAAAGGAAGCATCTCCGGCCCCATAAGGTATATATAGTGTTAATCAGCATCAACCGCTGAATCGTATTTCTGTCTGTATGTATGAAATCGTCGATCTCAGAGACTATAAGAGTTAGAGAATCCAGATTTGGAACATTAGCTCGCCTCATTCCGAAATAATGACAATCTGTGAAGTTTTATCTGAAAACGGCTGAGAAACACCGGAGATATAGAATATTGAAATTAAGTAAAGTAGTAGTTGTAAAGTACGCGTTAAGTTAATCATCTGCGGCCATTACCGATTGGTTGTTCTCGCACTACAGATTAAATGGTTTAAGGCAAGCATTTATTTGATGGGCAGCAGTCGGTTTTAAAAAAAGTAAGAAGGCTCTAGTCGAGAAATCCCGACTAGACGATACCCTGATCCCTATACTTTACGCGTACAGTCAGTGTTTGCAAGTATGTGTGTTTGTATGTACGCACATACTGCATACTGCATACACAACTTCAATGCCCCATATCTCCGGTGTTTCTCAACCGATTTTAATAAAAATTTCACAGATTGTCATTATTTTGTTCATTATTTCAAATGCCATCTTAAAGTTTTCAAAATTCAAGATTTTGTTGTTATCGATCCCATGTGTATATCGAAAACGGGATGAGTTATCGAAAATCGAAAACAAACTTGTACTGCCTAGAGATTAGGCGAGCCTAAGTTCGAAATCTGAAGTCTCTAGCTCTTATAGTCTCTGAGATCGGTTGGCTCATACATACGGACAGACAGACGGACAGACGGACGGACAGACGGACATGGCTATATCGACTCGGCTGTTGATGCTGATCAAGAATATATATACTTTATGGGGTCGGAGATGCTTCCTTCTGCCTGTTACATACTTTTGCACAAAACCATTATACCCTTTTTTCCCATTTTTAATGGGATCAGGATATAATAAAAAGCAGTGTTTTAGAGAAATCGCCAAACACAGGGTCCGCCATAATTAGTTTTATCCTTCCGATGAACGAATATGGTTGTGTATACGCTTGAATAACGCTGGGAAATATTGCGACATTACTTTGAAAATCATGGTAATATTGCAGAATGTGTGAGAAAGTTGCGTACGGATTTTGGAAGAAGAGAAGCACCGTCAGCTCCGTATGCTCGTTATCTTGTGAAAAAAAGTGTAAGAAACTGGCATCCTCATCGATTAACCAATGCGTGAAAAGCCCAAAACAGTGCGTACACCCGAGAATATTGCTGCTGTGGCAGAAAGTGTGCGTGAAGCGCCATTCACCGTCGTTCTCAACAATTAAACGTTTCGGAGACATCATTAAGACGAATTTTGCATAAAGACCTTGGTATGACGCCCTACAAAGTCCAATTGATTCAGGAGTTGAAGCCAACTGACCATCCAATGCGTTTTCGCTTCGCTACGTGGGCCTGCGATCGACTTACAGAAGATGCCGATTTTGCAAAAAAAAAAATTTAAAAAAATCATTTTTTCAGATGAAGCTCATTTTGATCTTGGCGGGTATGTAAACAAGCAAAATTGTCGCATTTGGGGCACAGAAAACCCGCACGCATACATTGAAAAACCGACGCACCAAAAACAAGTCACTGTTTGGTGCGAATTTTGGTCCAGAGGCATAATTGGGCCATTTTTCTTTGAAAATGAGCAAGGAGTAGCCGTTACAATCAATGGCGATCGTTATCGGGCCATGTTGAACGAATTTTTGTTCACAAAAATTTAAGAGGAGGATATTGGCAACATTTGGTTTCAACAGGACGGCGCTACGTGCCACACAGCCGAAGCTACACTCAATGTTTTGCGCAATATTCGTGAAGCCATTGGTAAAATACAGCTGCACACAATCGATAATGAACAATATAAATACAAATTTCCCAGATTGTCGTTATTTTGTTTAATGTTTCAATCGCAGTCTCTAAGTTTTGCCAATTCGAGACTTTGATATCATTAACAAGTGTATATTGGAAATCGAAAACAAACTTGTACTGCATAGGGACTAGTCGAGCTTATGTTCCAAATTTGGAGTTCATACATACGGACGGACAGACGGACGGACGGACATATATATACCTTACGGCAGCGGTCGGGGAACTTTTTTAATCATTACCCCAAATATTGTTGTCAAACTTGACATTACCCCATGGTGAAGGGTAAAAAAAGGTCAATAGAATAAAAAATTAATATATGTACTTTTTGATCATTACCCCAAATTATTTTTGTGTAAGTTGCCATTACCACATGGCGAAGAGCAAAAAAAAAAAAAGTCCACCAGACATGTTAGGATTAAGAAGCAGCAGTAAGGATCACATGGTAGTTAAGGATATTTTTAGGAAAGCCAACAGCGAGCCCTTGCCAAGGAAGCGCGCCAAGTCGCGTACGAAGATGCAAGAGCCCGGATCTTTGCCGAAGAGGAGGACTCAAAGCGGCACCAGAACTCACCAGTTCCACGGAGGCGGAGAAGGCACACATTACGCCGTAGGGAACGCAATCGCGTGTGCGAAGCCCTTGGTGAAGCGCTCAAGGACGACCACCGACCCTTTGCCGAAGTGCAGCTTCAAGGTCACACAGTAAAGAGGCTTCTGGACACTGGGGCGACCGTTAGCTTGTTAGGCGCAGGAGCAGTGGATCTGATCGAGAAGCTGGGAATAGCCTGGCACCCGCAGACTACTCGGTGTTGGGTAAGGTTCTTGTGCCGATCCAATACAAAAACGAGACGCATAAGATGACGTTGTATGTCTGCCCCGCCCTGGTTCAGAGTTTGTACCTGGGCATCGACTGCTGGAAGAAGTTTCGCCTAGCACCCGAGGTCGTAGGAGTGGAGTCGCTTGAGCAGGTGGACTCAGAGTTCACGACTAGGGGAGAGCCGATCAAGCCACACGAGCTGAATGCCGAGCAGCAGGAGCAGCTGGAGGCGATCAAAGCTGAATTCCGGGCGTTCGAGCAGCAAGGATTAGGAAAGACTCACATGGAGCGTCATACGATCGAACTAATAGAAGGCACCGTACCAGTGAAGGAGCGTTTTTATACAGTGTCACCAGCGGTGCAGCCTCTTTTTTTCGCGGAGGTCGACGGAATGCTTCGACTTGGCGTCATAGAGCCAAGGGAAAGTCCCTGGAGCAACAGGACGACGCTGGTACGAAAAAAAGGGAAAAATATGTTGTGCTTAGACGCTCGTAAGCTGAACAGTGTAACCGTAAAAGATGCTTACCCGTTACAGAATATTGAGTCTATCCTAAACCGCGTGGATGACACTATCTTCATCAGCAGCGTCGATTTGAAACACGCATTCTGGCAGATTGAGCAATCACCATTCCGGGCCGTCCGATTTATCAATTCCGGATGATGCCTTTCGGTCTGTGTAATGCCGCTCAGCGGTTGTGTCGATTGATGGACTGGGTGATACCAAAACGTCTGCGGAATCGCGTGTTCGTCTATTTGGATGACCTGCTGATCATCGCCCGCACCTATGAGGAGCATGTGCAGCTGTTGAAGGAGGTAGCAAGGAGGCCAATCTGATCATCGGCTTGCAGAAATCGAAGTTTTGCTTCAAATTTCTGAAGTATTTAGGGTACATTGTTGGTGACGGAGCTCTGCGAACGGATCCGAGCAAGGTGGAGGCAATAGTCCAGATTCCCGTCCCGAGAACCACTAAGCAGCTAAGGAGATTTTTGGGAAATGCAGGTTGGTACAGGCGATTCATCCGAGATTTCTAGAGCCTTTCTGCGCCGCTAACTGATTGCCTAAAAATCGGCAAGAAGTTTGAAATGTCGGTTGAAGCAGTCGGGGCATTTTATAAATTGAAGAAGGCACTTACCTGTGCGCCGGTCCTAGTGCACCCAGATTTTTGCCGGCCCTATTTCATCCAGTGCGATGGGGATTGGTGCAGTTCTCTTTCAGCGTGACGACGAGGGTGCAGATCGACCCATTGCGTTCTTTTCAGCGAAGCTGCGTGGTGCCCAGTTGAATTATAGCTTAACGGAGAAGGAGTGCCTCGCAAGCGGTGAAGGCGATAGAGCGATTTAGGCCATATGTGGAGCTAATTCCGTTCACGGTCATTACGGACCCTTCGAGCTTGCAGTGGCTAATGTCACTCAAAGACCTGAGTGGAAGACTGGCGAGGTGGTCCCTAGCGCTACAGGCGTTTGATTTTCAAATCGAACACCGTAAAGGGAAGGAGAACGTAGTAGCCGACATGCTCTCTCGACCGTGTAAGGTGGAAGAACTCAACTTGTTCGAGTTCGAGACGACAGCCTTTGAGAGCGGAGTACCAAAGTCGGTTGGCGTTAGTGCGCGCAGAATCGGAACGTTTTCCTGATCTCCGGATAGAGGACGGCCTACTCTTCAAGAGGTCCCAGTTCGCGCGGGACGATAGCGAGGAGTTCCTTTGGAAGCTATGGATCCCGGAATCTCTAACTAGCACACTAGTTCACCAGGCGCACCAAACACAGCACGCAGATTGCAAGGCCGAGGGTGGGCAAGGAGATGGTGACGGAGCGGCCGATGCAAAAGCTATATTTGGATTTCTTGGACAGGTACCCAAGTTCTCGCCAGCGCAACATCTACATTCTAGTGGTGCTAGACCATATTAGCAAATTTGTCTGGCTAAAGGCGATACCGAAGGCGTCAGCGGCAGCGGTCATCCGGTTCCTAACAGAAGATGTGTTCTCGGCATATGGAGTCCCCGAAATCGTCCACACCGACAACGGGAAGCAGTTCGTGTCACAGGAGTTTGGAGCGATACTAGAACACCACGGGATAAAGCACTGTCGCACCGGGAACTATGCCCCGCAAGCGAACGCGTCCGAACGTGTTAACCAGTCGGTGTTGGCAGCGATACGAGTGCATATTGGCGCCGACCATACGGTGTGGGACGAGGCGTTGCCCGAGATCGCGATGGCGTTGCGAAGTGCAGTGCACTCTGCGACCGGAACCTCTCCATATTTCGCATTGTTCGGACAGCACATGTTGAGTCACGGCAGCGAGTATAGCCTAGCCAAGAGGCTTGGCGATGTTAGCGACTCGACCATCAAGTCCTTAGAGAGGTCAGCGAAGCAGCAAATATACCGTGCTCGCATCCAAGAGACGCTACACCGGGCGTATGAGAAATCAGCGAGGCAGTACGACCTGAAGGCACGGGACGTTCAATACACGGCAGGGCAGGAGGTGTATAAGCGTAATTTCGTGTTGAGTGACTTCGCGAAGAACTTCAACGCGAAGTTCTGCCGCCGTTACACCAAGTGCCGGGTAGTGAGGCCAGTAGGAGACACTTCAGGGAAATCCGCTCGGGGTGTTCCACGCTAAAGATCTCAATCAGTAACCCCCGAGCGTTGGATCTGTGCCCGGCTAGTTCAGTTGGTAGAGCATGAGACTCCTAATCTCAGGGCGTGGGCGGTGGCCTGAGTTGGGCAGCTTGGCGAGCAGACGCCTCCTTTTAGCACTCCTGTTCGCAGCGCACACAAGCGAACCGGAGTGTGGTATTATGGTCGGCGATGTGCTTTCGATGGTTGTGGTTGTCGAACGAGGGTTGGAGAGTCGTGTAGGCCAAGATATTCGATTGGTGTCGGCGTTTAGGGAAATGGCTGAGAGGAAGAAGAAGAGGAAAGCCAGGCATGAGACAGCAAAAAAAAAAAAAGAAAAAAGTCGAACAAATTAGTGAAAGTGCAGGAAAAGGAATTACGCTTGGAGCCCTGGACAGAGTCAGACCGTCCAGGCAGCAGTTCCGCACTCACCAGGAGTGGCCAAGGCAGATGCAGGAGACCACCGGATGAGGATCAGCAAACCCGTCGAGGGGGTCATCAAGTTTGTGCCCGTAGAGATTTCGTGTATTCGTGTATTTTTTGTTTATTTATTTATTTAAATATTTTCTTCATTCTTTTTTTTTTATTTATAGAAAGTAAATTTATTTTAAGAAAGCCATAGTTTTAATTTAGTTTTAAATGAATAAATATAAGTGTGTACTGTTTATATAAACATGTGTGATTAGATATTTATGTGTGGGTGGGACGATTGTGTGTTGATGTCGGGGTAAGTTGTTGTTGATAGTGTTGTGGTATATAGGGGGTCGGCAATAAGATGCAAAAATACCGACCCATAGGTAGGGAGGGCGCATTGGGGGTACATGTTTCCACCTTTTTTACCTTTGTATGTCCCATAGTTGTCCGAATCGGTAAAGATTTACTTTTCACCCGTTTGTTTTTTTTTAGTTATTCGTAAAAATAATAAAAATTTTTGTTACACCGGCCAGCACTGTATCCAGTCCGTATCCATCCCTGAGTTACCGATTTGCTAGCTGGCCATCGATACAGTGTTGGGAATGAAAAGCCGGTTTAAAACACAGTGCTCTTCGCTTTCGCATATCGTTTGACTATCGTTTGCAACTATCAACTTTAACACAACAATTATCGCTTAAGGTGCGCTTCCAGCAATGTGATATATTTTGGGAGCGTATGACACAAATATTTTATGGTGTAGATCTGTAAGATCTGTGGTAAAATATATGACATTTTGCCTAAAACAGTTTAAAAGGTGCAAGGCTTAAAAATTTGTTTTCTTTCCCGACACACGATTAATTTTAATTTAAAAAAGTGACATCCTTATCGATTAACCAATGCGTGAAAAGCCCAAAACAGTGCGTACACCCGAGAATAATGCTGCTGTGGCAGAAAGTGTGCGTGAAGCGCCATCAACATCAATTCGCCGTCGTTCTCAACAATTAAAAATTTCGGAGACATCATTGAGACGAATTTTGCATAAAGACCTTGGTATGACGCCAAACAAAGTCCAATTGGTTCAGGAGTTGAAGCCAACTGACCATCCAATGCGTTTTCGCTTCGCTTCGTGGGCCTGCGATCGACTTACAGAAGATGCCGATTTTGAAAAAAAAATCATCTTTTTAGATTAAGCTCATTTTGTTCTTGGTGGGTATGTAAACAAGCAAAATTGTCGCATTTGGGGCACAGAAAACCCGCACGCATACATTGAAAAACCGACGCACCAAAAACAAGTCACTGTTTGGTGCGAATTTTGATCCAGAGGCATAATTGGGCCATTTTTCTTTGAAAATGAGCAAGGAGTGGCCGTTACAGTCGATGGCGATCGTTATCGGCCCATATTGAACGAATTTTTGTTCACAAAAATTTAAGAGGATGATATTGGCAACATTTGGTTTCAACAGGACGGCGCTACGTGCCACACAGCCGAAGCTACACTCAATGTTTTGCGCCCTGTTTTTGAAGATCGCATTATCAGCCGCAGAGCTGATGTTATTTGGCCACCTTGGAACTGCGATTTGACACTGTTGGACTATTATTTGTGGGGTGCCGTCAAAGATAAGAGTTGACGCTTTAAAGGACAATATTCGTGAAGCCATTGGTGAAATACAGCTGCACAAAATCGATAATGTGCTTAGAAATTGGACCGATCGTGTAGGCTACTGCATGGCCAGCCGAGGCCATTTGAATGAAATTATTTTTCTTTATTAACCGGAAGGATTGTACTTTCAAATAAAAAAAGAAATTTGAGAAAATTTTCATTAGTTTTTTTTTAATTTCATTTAAAAAAAAAAAGGTTTTTGGCGGACCCTGTAGTTAAATTATTCAGCCACGAAAATGCTCGAGCAAGATTTTTTTAAGGTTCGATCGAGAGCTTTCAATGCATGTCCGTGCGCAATTGTGCATTGGTCACTGAAGTTTTTCGTAGGCTCCTAAAACTTTGGCCACTGAAGAGTGTTTTGCAATGCTACTTGTCGGTTGTTCAGTAGCTTAAAAATTAAGTGGCAATTTTAAAACTGGGTCATTCAGCTACGGCATCTTCTTACAACGTGGCCTCTGTTCCAGAAGAAGCAACTTCTACCGATATTTCGGATTTCACACGAATGGTGGCCCAAATTATTGGCAGTTGAAATGTATTTCGGGTTCCACAAGATCCATTTGCATCATAAATTTGCTAAATTAGTTATAGTCATCTATCTGATTTGGGTTCAAAAAGGAAACATTCGTTCCAACTGATTGGTCTTAATCAAATCGATCATATTCGCGTTCAAACTTTGTATTCAATGCAACATTTAATCCGCGATCTGGTGCTGGCATTCTTAATCTGACTAAAAAAAACCATCGCACATGAGGAATCACATATTTCCTCATTTGGGTCAAGATCAGGATTTCTTGAACTCACACAAATTTAAGCTAAATGTCTTCTAAAATTTTATCTTGGCATTTGTTCCCTGTGCATGGACTTCGGTACCATTGTTGACGCACACTTCCGCCAAATGATAGTTGATAAAAATAATCCCGTCACCCACCTGAGTGACTGGGTCCAGATTGCTCGGCTGGGATTCACAGTGCGCCACCACTTCGCAATGAATTTCTCTACCACATAAGTGTTTGGCTGATAACCGGCAGAAAGTGGCCGCTGGTGACGCGGTGTAATCTTCGACGGTATGGTTTTCTTTCTCACTCTCTGCCATGACGTTATGTCTTACAGTAATTTTCTTACAGGCAAACTTAATTTTTGGAAACTTGACAATAATTACGGGCTTTTAGTTAACTGGAGTACCTTTACGGCTGAAACGGACATAAGATCCCTTAATGGGGTATTGGTAGGCTCCTCAAGCCAAATGATGCCAATGATGGAGTTGCAGAATTTAATACGCACTGGAACGCTTGCAAAAATTAACATTGTTAGCATTCCATTTCTGGCCAGCAGCGTTCCGTATAAAGGGACTGGTATCGACTTATGAGTTTTTGTCCGCTTTATGGTGTTAGTTAGTTGATTGATTTGATTTTGGACTCTAATATCGCTCGCTCTCTTTGCTTAGCAACGGACGTGTTTTTTGTGTGCTCTTCGTTTTTTTAATTTTGTGCGTTTTACGTTTGTTTTTTATTTCGCGACTCTGTGCAAATAAATAGTTTTGTGACTTTGGGTTTCATCGGTTTTGTAAACCCAAGTTTTGAACATTAATTTAAATAATTTATTTGCATTTATTTTGCAAGTGCCAAAATACAATAACGAACTGCAGTCAAAGCTCATTGCTTAAGTTGTTTAGTTTGCTTTGCCCTGCTAGTATTTTGTTTTTGTATTTTCATACTTGCACTCTTTAAGTTCTTCTGTGCTCTCTCTCTGTGCATAAAACCGTTTTTGGCTCTCACGCGCTCTTTTGTGTTGGTGCTGGTCCCGGCTTAAATTATTCCGTTGTTCTTGCTTACGGTTGCTGCGCTCGCGCCGGTACGTATTTGTTTGTGTTTTGGGTTGTGAGTATTTACAAGCGTATTCTTTCTATTAACCCTAGGGTGGTCCTTAACTTCTTTTTTTTTGAGCAGTATTTTTTTCAATCATTAATTTAAATGGGAACCACTAATTTAGAGTGGCCATGTTGGTCTTGTTTGGAGCGGAAAAAAGACATGGCAAACTTTATGGAGACTCAGCTTGGCTTTGAGGGAGTTTTCGGCCAATTGAAAAAATTGTGCGATAATTTCTCAACTGTGCAGAGAAACTTTAAGGAGAAAAATCTCCTGAGTGATTCTCCTAAGCGCAAAAAAGCCAATGTTGGGCCGTCATCGGGACCGGTCATGTCTGGAATTCAGCCAAACAATCCTTAGACCAAATTAAAAATAAACTAAAAAACAATTCTTCTGCCCCAGTCCCCATAATTAACGAGATAACGGATGTAAACGCTATAGTCCCTATGGATGTTGTTTCATCTAATCCCGGTCCTTCGGTCTCTTTGGTGGTGAGTAGATTTGACGTAGTTCAACCAAACAAACCTAATATATCCAAAGAGCCAAATATTTCATAAGCTAAAAATGTATCTTCGGTTGAAAACATAATTCAAAAACTGGTTGCCGTTCCACCTAAAAAACAAGGCTTCCCCCTTTGAAATCAGAAGATGTCACAGTCTATATTAAGGCCAAATTTAAAGCCAATTTCACTGTGGAAAAATTCAAATTTAATTATACTAGGAATATCTCGTCGTTTAAGATCAGTGTCTCGAGTCAAGACTTTAGCTCTATATGTTGCAAAGAGTTTTGGCCGGAGCACATTGTTGTTAATGAATATAATGCCAGGAAAAAAAATCGGCCTCCGATTTTATCTCCCACCCCAGTAGCTTTGCCTAAATCTCTTCCCGAAATTCGGTCTCAAACTCTTCTCGATTCTGATAGTTCAAAAAACTAACAGCTTCTTTGGTACTTGGCTATCAGAACGTAAGAGGTATTTGTAGCAAACTCAGTAGTTTATATCTTAATAGTCTTGCTTTTCCTTTTCATGTCATTGCGTTAACTGAAACTTGGTTAAGGCATGACATTCTTAATTCTGAAGTAGTATCCAACAGATACTGTATCTATAGAAAAGACCGTACGCTTCGACGTGGCGGAAGTGTGCTTATTGCTGTTGATGAAAATTATTCTTCGGAGACCGTAATAGTAGGTGGTTCTATAGATATAGAATTGGTTGCTGTTAAGTTGTCTTTTAATGGTGTTGGTATTTTTATAACCTGCTCGTATATACCCCCCTCTGATAACTCTGTCTACGATGCTCATTTGTCTGCTATACTGTCCGTTTCTTGCATGCTTTCCGATCGCGATATCCTTGTAGTTATCGGTGATTTCAATATTGCTGAAGTTACTTGGATTTCTTGTCCCGACTCTATCGAACTGACCCCCTCGACACAGAATGAATTCTTGATTAATTTACTTGGGATATCATTGAATCAAATAAATGATATCCAAAATTCTCTTAATTAAATGCTTGATCTGGTTTTTGTTTTGGATCCATCCTCCTCATCCATTACCCGATCACAACTCATATCTTATCCAGAGGATTTATACCACCCAACGATGGAGGTGTCGATCACTTTACCCTACCGGGGGCTATGCCCCAGTAGAAATCGTTTAAGCCGAGTACGTCAATTTTGGAAAACCGATTTTGCAAAACTTACTCGCCTGTTGGCCCTGACTGACTGGTCTACTTTCTACGGGTCTGACAATTTTGACGTGGCAATCAGTATTTTTTATAATACTTTAAATTCTTTATTTGATTTGTGTGTCCCTTATGGAACGCCAAACAGGTCAAACAAACCTGTGTGGTTTACCAGAGAGTTGACAATTTTAAAAAATCGTAAGTCGAAACTCTGAAAGAGTTTCAAGAAATCAAGCTCTCCGTTAGCTTGTTCTGCATACTTGATTGCTCGTTCCAATTTTTCAGTCCTCAAATGTTAACAAATGTTATAGGAATTACCTGACTAGGTGTAGATTACAGTTTCAGCAGGATCCTAAACGGTTTTTTGATTTCGTT
This sequence comes from Scaptomyza cyrtandrae, assembly GCA_035044605.1. Classification (NCBI taxonomy): domain Eukaryota; kingdom Metazoa; phylum Arthropoda; class Insecta; order Diptera; family Drosophilidae; genus Scaptomyza; species Scaptomyza cyrtandrae. Next base: position 558,027 of record JAWNNS010000483.1, on the reverse strand, counting down.
AATGCGAAACGCAAGACATCGACTCTTCCATCTAACATATTCTTTGATGAAATGAAAGCCAACTATTTGCTGAATTTTTTCAAACGACCTATAGCACTTGTTTTCAACCAGTCGTCATGCCTTACCCCTATCAGCTTAATGCCTCAAATTGCATTTTCATACTGGAAATCACAGAGAGCTCAATACTTTGTGAGATGATGGAATACCTAGCTGTGTGCTTAGGTACTGTGCTCAGGATCTCTTAAAACCTTTGCGTAAATTGTTTAGTTTGTCCTTATTATTATTTCTTTGCACAAAAAAGGAAACAAATCTAATGCTCAAAATTACAGGGGTATCTCCAAGTTGTCTGCTATTCCTAAGATTTTTGCGAAACTAGTAACCTCTCATCTTCAACATCTTTGTAAATCTATGATTTCACCGTGCCAGCACGGGTTTATAAAATAAAGATCTACCACTACTAACTTGCTAGAATTCACATCATTTGTTATTAAGGGCTTTGAAGACAAATTGCAAACTGATGTTATTTACACTGATTTCAGAAAGGCTTTTGACTCTGTAAATCACCTCCTTTTAATATATAAACTTAAACTTTTGGGCTTTTCCAATAATCTTATTCTTTGGATTCAAGACTATTTAACTTTTAGAACTCAGAGAGTCTAATTTAATGGCTCAGTTTACAAAGCGGTCCAGGTCACTTCTGGTGTTCCACAAGGGACTCACCTTGGACCGTTATTATTTACATTGTTTGTAAACGACCTTCCGTCTGTTATAAATCATTCTCGGGTACTAATGTACGCTGATGATGTAAAATTATGCATGTCAGCTGCAAGTCTTCTGTCTGGTCATAGACTGCAAAGTGACTTAGACAATTTTCAAACTTGGTGCAAAGTAAATTTACTGCATCTCAATTGCAGTAAATGTAAAGTTATGTCTTTTTAATAGGCGAATGCCTTTTTTTAATATCTATCTTCTGGATAACCTATCACTCGATCGGATTGATTTAGTTGAGGATTTGGGTATCTTAATGGACCCAAAGCTTAAGTTTGACAAGCATATTGCTTCAATTACAAATCAAGCATCAAGTGCCTTGGGGTTCATTCAGCGCTGGTCGAAGGAATTCGACGACCCCTAGATATCAAAAACTCTTTATGTGTCTCTTGTCCGACCTATTCTTGAATATGGATCTTGTATAAGGTATCCCAAATACAGGACTCATCAGGATAGAATAGAATCGGTACAAAAACAATTTTTGCTCTTTGCTCTTCGGGGTCTTAACTGGAACAGTAGACTTTTACTAATAAATCTTCCCTCTCTTAATCATCGTAGAACTATGCAACTAGCAATAACCTTTTTTCACAAATTAATAAATGGTGAAATAGATTCCCCCATACTAATAAGCCAAATTAACTTTGCTGTACCTATTAGAAGTAGTAGACATTTTTTACCAACAGCCCTGCATGCTTGCTTTTCTAACTATGCTATCCATAACCCTTTTCGGATCTTATGTTCAGTATATAACGATCATTCCCACCTTATAACTAGTACCACTTCTGGATGCTCTCTAAAAAAAATTATCTTACGTCATTTGTCTACATGTTCGTGATCTTCGTAACCGCACGTTACGCGGTGCGCCCCTCGGTCGGATGGGCGGGAGGTGGGTCGTTTTATGCTTGGGTCCGCGCGTTAACAAGCCGGTGCTTGGTATCGTTGGGCCACTTGAATGCACTGTCCGTTAGTACATCTACGTCCAATATTAATTTTTATCTACCTATTGCTTGAACTAATCACTCATTTCGAGGATTCGACCATCAATGATGGGGATATACCTGGCGTGTGGGTAATCTGTAATGTGCGCCTAGGCCAACGAGAGGAAAAGAGAAAAGTTAGACCAAACCTGAGGAGAAAAATATTACTCATTTTATGTGTGCAAGGATGAGTCCCACTACTATTTTCAATCTTCATTCGAGCAACACGTGCGACGTTTGCGACACGGTTTCGGATTTTATTTTGTCACACATCAAAAAGGGATTAATAATATGAAAAACTTAAATATGGGTATTTTATGTTGTCCTTGTCCACCCGTCGTCCCCAGGTCCGCTCTCTCTTCACAAAAAGGCGTGAGCTTGTTTCCAAGTCTCATGTTGGATTTTACCAAGCTATTCTTCCCCTAAAGGTCCTATTCTGTAAAAAAAAAATATATTGTCTGGCTCTGAGCGCGATTTGGGCGCTCTACATACTATCCAATATTACTTTTTGCGGTCGGATGAAGTTTTTGGGTGCCTTTGTATCAATAAGGGACCTCATGTCGAGCCCTTCTACTCCATGTCTGATGACGGGTAGCACCACGTCATAAAAAGTGTATGCCCTCTGAGTCATAATTATCTGAGGCATTATCGTCAATTTATGCTTCTGCGCTGCTTGACACGGTTCACCCTTTGTTGTTCTCTCTGGTCGTTAGTATGGCCAGAAGTGGCCTTTCCTTTGTTCCAGTGATCTAGGGCTTGGTCTAGCTGATGGAACCTTGACATAGAAGAAGAATCGACCTCCATAGGCTCTTGTGCATTATTATGCCCCTGATGTCTTCTACTGCGCAGGCTCAATTGGCCTTGCGGCTTACGTTGTTCATTAAAATGAGAATTTTCACATCAACTGGTTGTTCGTCTGATTGCTGAGAAGTTTTTCCCTTCAGATAGGCAAGTCCCTGGGCTTTGCTGCAAAGAGCACGTCTGTAAGGCTACATTTAAGCCCTGATACAAAAGTAAAGCGTCTTCACGAAATTTTTCGTCAAGCCCTTCGCCAATGACTTTGTTGTCTTGCTCAATGACATGTATTGGCCGTTTGTCGCTGTAAGTGAAGTCGAGGCGACTTATTATTCCGTCAAAGTTTAACACCGTGCCAAATGCAGCTAGCATAGAATAAGCCTCTGATCTTGCTTCTTTAAATAATAACCGCCTGTAGTGGCGTGAACTTCCATTATATGGCTTAAAAATGTGATAAGCGGCTAAGGCCGCTTGACTTCAAGAGACGTATGACTCTTGTACCGCCGAAAATTCGCACAGGCTTTTGACGGCGTTCAGTGGCTCATCGCAATGGCCGTCGTTTCTTATTTCTGTGGCAGCGTACACTTGTATTTCTGGGGGGACAATATGCGCTGAAGCCACACGATCGGATAGTTGGTTGATTCTGTTGATCAATATTTGTTCCAAGCAGCTTGCTCAGCTAAGGCGCTCGTGATAGCCGCCTGTACTAAAGATCTAACATGTTTAATGTCCATATTAAAATTGGAATTTGAAAATGCTCGTCACCGTCCGGCTCTGAATCACTTAAATGTGGCTGAGAAGTTATATAATGGAGAAACGGTGAACTCATTGGCCTATTTAATAATAAGACAAAGAAGAAATCTCCTGTGCAATTTATTGCGAACAAGCACAACTAACAACTAAGAATAAATAAAATCAATCAAAAAGGAAAAAAATTCAAGTCAAACCTGTCTCTTCCACGTACCGGCGAGCCCTTGTTATTAACTTGCTGCGAAAAGTAATATAAAGACAGCAAAAAATTATAGTTTTCTACTTTATAATTTTTAATAAACTGACTTAAAGAAAGTAAGAAGGCCCTAGTCGAGAAATCCCGACTAGACGATACCCTAAACCTTATACTTTACGCGTACAGTCATTGCCTGGAAGTATGTGTTTGTATGTGTGTTCTTTTTTTTTTTTTTTGATGCGCTACGGAGGTGAGAATCTCCTGAAGATACAGGGGCCCGGGCCACCTGCATGCACGATTCAAAGACAACGTCAATGCATGCGTACTAAACTCACCCCCCCACACACACCCCCACGCCGGGCGGTATCACCGCAAAGTATTACTTCACCGGGGTGGGTTGCCTAACTAGGCAATCTCCGTCACTCGCCGCTCAGTTTTGCATAATCTCAGATCCCTCTGTATGCTTATGATGAGCTGGCGGACATCTCTCCAGTGTGACGGAGACTACGTCATGTGCTCTACCAAGCTCTTCGGTGGGGGCACTGAGCCAGACACTCCCCTATATCTCGAACAATGGTAGAGCACATGTTCCGGATCCTCGATGGCGCCCGGGCATGTCGGGCACTGCGGGGTATCCTCGTGCCTGAACCTGTCCAGGTAGCTCCTTTAGCCGCCGTGCCCTGAAAAAAACTGCGTTATATCCAACTCACCTGAATTTCTCCCGATCCAATCCTCTACATTGGGGATTAATCGGTGTGTCCATCTTCCTTTGCTCGCCCTTGCTCCATCTATACTGCCGGGCGTCCATCGTCGATGATCTTGCTGAGCTTCGGATGGTATCCATAGCGTCCGGCGCGACTATCCTTCTAGTTCGGATCTCCTTCATCTCGAGCGCTAGCAGGTCAACTGGCACCATTCCTGCCAGGACCAGTGCTGCATCTTCTGAGACCGTGCGGAAGCCGGAGATCACTCGGAGGGCGCTCAGCCTGTAAGGTGCCGAGAGCTTCTTTTTTAGTCCTTTTTTGTTGGACACAGCCGTTGCCCATAAGGGTGCCGCGTACAGCAGTACGGAGGCTACCACTCTTGCCAGCAATTGCCGCCTCGCTGGCTTAGGACCCCCAACATTGGGCAGCATGCGCGAGAGGGCACCTTGCATTCTAGCTGCTCTCTGGCTGACGTACTCTACATGCGTCCGGAAGCTGAGTCTATTGTCCGACCTGACTCCCAGGTATTTTATAGACTCCTTGGATTTCACAACATCGTTGTTGACTTGCACCTGGATGTACTCTATTACTTTGCGGCTTGTAATAAGTACGGCCTCCGTCTTATGGCCTGCAAGTTCCAAGCTCGCATCCTTCATCAATCTGCCACAATTCTTATTGCCGAGTTCGCTGCGGCCTTTACCTCCTTGCTCTCTTTGGCTACTACTACTAAGGCCAGGTCGTCTGCGAAGCCAATGAGGGTACAGCCCTGTGGTAGTTCGAGCCTAAGTACCTCATCGTACATTAGGTTCCACAGCAGAGGGCCAAGAACGGAGCCCTGTGGCACTCCTGCTGTGACCTCCTAGCTCCTTGGTCTGTCCTCCGTATCATATTCCAACACCCAGTCCGACAGGTAGTTGGATATGATACTAGCTATGTACGACGGTACTCCAATTCTACCCAGGGCTGTCCTGATGCGCGACCAGTTCGCCGAGTTGAACGCGTTGCGAACATCGAGGGTTACTACGGCGCAATACTCCTTGTCGCCCCACCTCCATCGCGTTCCCTCAATTGCCTTGGCTGCAATGTCTACTACCGCCTGGATTGCATCTACGGTAGAGCGGGCTTTCCGAAACCCATATTGGCTGGCTGAGAGCGCGTTTTTTCCATCAATGATGGCCAGAAGTCTGTTATATATCAGCTTCTCCAGGACCTTTCCCGCTGAATCTAGGAGGCAGATAGGCCTATATCCAGACGGGTCGTCTGTCGGCTTATCCTCTTTTTGGCAGGAGGATTAGCCGCTGCCGTTTCCATATCCTAGGGAAAACTCTGGGGCCTTTTATCACCCAATCTTTTAGTTGCATCCAAGACCTCTTCCGGTGTGACTCCGTGAATAAGCTCCGTTCGCTGGATTGGGCTTATTTCTTGTAGCCGTGGGTGTTGCGGGAACAGCATCGCCACTATGTTGGCTAAAGCCGTAGGACAAGTCACCCGAACGGTCTCCTGGCTCCGCATCTTTTTCATGACCACCTTGTATGCGGTTCCCCATGGGTTAACATCAGCCTCCTCGCAGATTGCCCGAAAGCAGCTGGCCTTGCTTCTTTTAATGCTGCGTTTCAGCTCTCTTTTGGCTCCTCTGAGGTCATCAAGCCTACTGGCGAATTCCGGGCGGCCCCTGGCACGTTGGGAGCGCCGTCTTTCCTTAGCTGGTTGATTTCCTCATTTCACCAATAGCAGGGCGTTGCTCGTCTGCTCGGCATTCTCCTGGGCATGGACCAAACGCATGCGTCCGTAACACAGCGCATTAGGCTTATTGCCATGTTGTCGACAGATTGCCCGATGGCTGGGAACACGGTGTGCCGTAAGGCTTCGGTAAGGGTATCCTCGTCTAGGAGGTTTGCCTTCCACTTGGGCCCACATGTTTGGGGTCGCGGCTGTCTTTGTGGTCTTTCATTGATCACGAAGTATATCGCTTGGTGATCGCTGAAAGTGAAATCCTCGCTGACTCTCCACGTCGTCTTCCTGCAAAGCGAGCTACTTAGCAGGGTAATATCTATAATGGATCCTCTGCCAGCCTTACGGTAGGTGAGCCGCTTCCCGTCGTTTGCGAGGTTTACATCTATCGATGCAAACTCTTCCAACAGGCACGTTCCTCTGTATTCGTCACTTGGCTTCCCCATTCAACTGCCCAGGCGTTGAAGTCCCCGGCAATTACTAAGGGGGATCTGCCGCGAGCATCATCTGAGATTACCTCTAGCAACTGCTGGAATCGCCTCAGATCCCAGCTCGGCGGGGCGTAACAACTATAAAAGGTTATAGTGTTAATCTTCGCCCGAACAAACCCTTCATGATCTATGCTAGTTTCCTTCGGTGGTGTTCGGAGAGACCAGATGGCCGCTTTCCCACACTTGCTAGTCGCCCAGCCGCTTCCAGTGATTGGCCAGTGCGGCTCGCAGATTATGGCCAAGCCTGCTTGCGTCTCCCTGACCGACTGTCTTAGCAGGGCCTGAGCTGCCTCGCAGTGGTTGAGGTTCAGCTGGACGCACTTCATGATCTTTTGGCCAGTGCATCCCGGAACATGGGACATCTGCCGCTACCGGCGATGTGTTTATCATCCATGTTCTTCTCCTTGTAGAACATACACTGTGGCTCTTTATTGCAGTCCTTGGCCAGGTGGTTCTGACCTTCGCATCTTCGGCACAGATTCGACCTGTTCTGCTCGCTCTTGCACTGTCTCGCGAGGTGGCCAAACTCCAGGCATCTAAAACGCTTGGTAACGCTAATGCGCACCCGAAGTCTTGAGCTGACGCATCCCACTTTTAAGAATCCGATGGACAACGCTTTCTTTGCTCTGTCTGCGGGAAGCTTAATCGAGGCAGTTTGTGTCTGCCCATACGCCTTGCGCAGGGTGATGTCCTCCAGGGAGACCTCCATGTCAAATTGATCGCGGAACGCAATGGTCATCTCCTCCTTAGTGGTGACCTCATCGAGGTCTCTGGCTTCGATGGTCACCCGGTGAGCGAGGGATTGTACCTCTGCTTGCTCGCCCAGCGTATTAACCACAAGGCTCCTGAACGCCGAGGTATCCATGCCTGGCTTATTCAGCTGCAGTAGCAGCTCGCCCTTTTGGGTCCTCCGTATCCTGGAGACCGCCTTTCCAAGCTCGTTGAGCTTCTCGTCCGCTTTGACCTTGCGGAGTATATCCGTTCTGAGGTCTTCACCGCCACCGGGCTATCCTTGGGGACGGCCGAGTCACCCTCTCTCCTACTCCGCTTGCTGTGGGGTGTGCCAGGTGAGCTCGACCCTGGACGCAGCTTCCTTTTCACTTCCGGTCTAGATGGGGGGGACGTCTGCAAGGACTGATTCGCCCTGATGGCGGCTTTTGCTCCCTCATCATGGAGCTGGATGGCTACCAGCTCGTAGAGCACCTTTATGCTCTCGATGGAATCGCGCATCGGCTGATGGATGGAGCGCCGTTTGCCATCCTCCAGCATCTCCACCAGCTTGGAGATTTCCTGGCCGAGCTCGCAAAGCGCTGAGCCACGCTGGTTCGCCAGGCCAGTAGCCTCCTCCCTGTTAGTCTCCGGTGGTGGCGCTACACCACCCACAGGAGATCGCAACGTTCTCCTACTACTCGCGAACGCATCGTCGCTCTCCTTTGTTAGTTTTTTTTACGTTGGTATTTAAATTCATGTTGGTGGGTCCCAACTCCAAGTCGTTATCTCTGGTCGTTGTACAGTTGCATAATAATCCCATGGTTATCTTTGCAAGCAGGGAGGCTATGCGAGAGTTGACACCCGCCCTTATAGGGTCGGGTATTCAGAGAGGGATTCGCTTTAATCAGGATTGTCTCAACTGAACCTGTACTGCCAACTTAATGACGACGCGCCAGAAATCGTGCTTGGAGATTTGCCAAGTTTTAGCGGGACGGAGGCAGTAAAAGCATTACCCTAGCAGTCGTTTCGGCAAGATTTCACTCCGCTTACTGAGATGCTAGAATACTGCTACCGTCTGCCCAGATTACATCATATCCATTTGGAGTTTCCAGTGCTCTCATACCAAGGCATTACTGGACTCTGCCTTAGTCGCCTTCTCGTGTTGGTTGACCGCCAAGCGGGTGCTTAACGGTCATCCGGGAGATACCTGGCCTACTGCCGGAGGTCACGAGTTGCTTGCACTACTCAGGGCAAGAATCGCCTTGGACATTGCCATGCTAACGCCGGTCCAAAACTTTCGCCTTGTCCTAGTAGTGCCATCCCCGTGCCTTATCAGTCGCCTCATACGACAAGCTACGACTCGCTGTGGTAGTATTCTGTGTGTGTGTGTTTTTTTTTTTTTTTTTTTTTTGGTTGCGCCACGGAGGTGAAAATTTTCTAAAGATACAAGGGCCCGAGCCCCCTGCATGCACAATTCAAAGACAACGTCAATGCCTACGTACTAAACTCACCCCCCCACACACACCCCCACGCCCGGCGGAATCACCGCAAAGTATTACTTCACCGGGGTGGGTTGCCTAACTAGGCAATCTCCGTCACTCGCCGCTCAGTTTTGCATAATCTCAGATCCCTCTGTATGCTTATGATGAGCTGGCGGACATCTCTCCAGTGCGACGGAGACTCCGTCATGTGCTCTACCAAGCTCTCCGGTGGGGGCACCGGGGATTAGCCGGTGTGACCATCTTCCTTTGCTCGCCGTCCTCCATCTATACTGCTGTGTGTGTGTTTTTTTTTTTTTTTTTTTTTTGATGCGCCACGGAGGTGAGAATCTTCTAAAGATACAAGGGCTCGAGCCCCCTGCATGCACGATTCAAAAACAGTGTCATTGCCTACGTACTAAACTCGCCCCCCACACACACCCCCACGCCCGGCGGTATCACCGGGGTGGGTTGCCTAACTAGGCACTCGCCGCTCAGTTTCGCATAATCTTAGATCCCTCTGTATGCTTATGATGAGCTGGCGGACATCTCTCCAGCGGACATCTACCAAGCTCTCCGGTGGGGGCACTGAGCCAGATTTTCCCTTATATCTCCTATATCTCGAACAATGGTAGAGCACATGTTCCGGATCCTCGATGGCGTCCGGGCATACTGCAATTTAAATAAAAATTTCCCAGATTGTCGTTATTTTGTTTAATGTTTCAAACGCAGTCTCTAAGTTTTCCCAATTCAAGACTTTGATATCGATAACATTTGTATATTGGGGAAGAGTTCTCGGAAATTGAAAACAAACTTGTACTGCATAGGGACTAGGCGAGCTTTTGTTCAAAATCTGGAGTTCATACATACGGACGGACAGACGGACGGACGGACATATATATACATTATGGCAGCGGTCGGGGAACTTTTTTAATCATGACTCCAAATATTGTTGTCAATTACCCCATGGTAAAGAGTAAAAAAAAGGTCAATAGAATAGAAAAATTAAAATATGTACTTTTTGATCAAAAAGAGTCAATTGAATAGACAATGTTAAATATATACTTTTTAATCAATTACCTCATGGCGAAGAGAAAAAAAAGGGCAAAAGGTCTAAATTCAAAATATATATTTCTTAATCATTACCATTACCCCCAAAAATTTCACTTTTATTCCGGTTCCCCGACCGCTCCCTTATGGTGTCGAAGATGCTTCCTTCTGCCTATTATATACTTTTACACAAAACCATTATACCCTTTTTACCAATTTTTAATGGGTTCAGGGTATAAAAACCAACACAAGCGAACAGCATAAAAAGCTATCAAAACTGTGCAATATAAAAATGTGATGCGCATCCGCACACTCCACTCTCGAATATTCTCTCTACCTGAATCCCTCTCTTGTTCACCACAATGAGTTGGCACATATAACCTCAAACATTTTGATTTAATCTTTGCAGTTGAAATGGATTTTTGTTAAGCTTCGTAACTTTTTAATGCTAATATATTTAATCTCTTTTTTGTATCCGAATCTGTTTGTTTGACTTACAGACCGTGTTTCTGTCCTTGATCGACTTACTTTTACTTTTATTTGGGGTAAAGGCATAAGTAAGGGCAATACTATGCAAATTATTTCCCATGTAAACGTAACGTTTTTAATAAAGCTCAAGTTTAAGGATGTTCTCTTTGCATATATTCTTTTTAGTCTTATCGATTTGTTAAATCGGAAAGCGTTTAATAAAACAATTTTGAAGGTAATTATTGTATTAAAATTCTGAAAGGCATTGTTTTCGTCCATCAAATGGTAATCGGGAATAAAAGATCTCTGATGCAGGTCAATTTTTTATGCAGATCATTTTTGTTTTCAATCAATGGCTCTTTCGATAGACACTTGTTATCGATAACAAGAAAATCCCAAATTGGAAAAAGAAAACCGTATATAAAATAATATAATAGACTGTTTAAGGACTACGCTATTGCGATATTGGGTTAAGGGCAACAAACAGTGCTGTTCGCTTTCGCATATCGTTCGACTATCGTTTGCAACAATCAACTTTAACACCAAAATTATCGCTTAAGGTGCGTTTCCAGCATTGTGATATATTTTGGGAGCGTTTGAAATTGTGGTAAAATATGGCATTTTGCCTAAAACAGTTTAAAAGGTACAAGGCTTAAAAAAATTTTTTCTTTCCCGACACAGGATTATTTTTAATGGCCTGAGCGTCAGCGGACATACACAATTAGTTCAATACTATTGATAAGCAGCTAAGTACTGAAAATGAAAGATTCCTTCCACTTTTTATACCCTGATCCCATTAAGAATGGGAAAAAAGGGTATAATAGTTTTGTGCAAAAGTATGTAACAGGCAGAAGGAAGCATTTTCGACCCTATAAAATATACATTTTCTTGATCAGCTTCAACAGCTTAGTCGATAGGGCCACGTCCGTCTGTCCGTCCGTATGTATGACCGCGTTGAGCTCAGAGACTATTAGACCAAGAGACTTCAGATTTGGAGCGAAAGCACGCCTAATACCCACGCAGTACAAGTTTGTTCAAATTTTCGATATCTTTTCCCGTTCTCGACTTAGACATGTGATTGATAACAACAAAATCTTAGATTTTGAACATGAAAAATTTAAATTGAAATCGGTTGAGAACCACCGGAGATAAACTTGCAAGCTCTGACTGTACGCGTTAAATATTGCGTTGAGGGATTCTAGTCGGGATTTCTCAACTAGAGCCTTTTTACTTATTTGTATATAGGTAGTTGATATATAAATAAATTTGATGCAACATTTTTTTTTAGTTTTTATTTATTTTAATAAGAAATTTATTCTTTGAAAGAAATCTTCAAGTTAAGTTTATATTTGTGTAAAAGTTGAAATGACAAAATATTAAAGGAAATAATAATTTAATAAAGTTAAATTTATTAATTATTATTGCATCGAATATACTAAGTTTTCTAATGTTTTCTCCTCAATAGATGCCCTTTTCTGGACAATGACCGTTTTTAAGTACTTTAAGGTCTTAAATTGCCTTTCGCCTTTTCTGACAGTATACCCCAAAGGTCCTCCCTCAACTTTAATTTAAGTCCGGACTGATTGCTGGTCACTGCAATAAAGGGCTATTTTTGTACCCTGAACCCATTAAAAATGGGTAAAATGTGTATAATAGTTTTGTGCACAAGTATGGGCCAGGCAGAATGGAGCATCTCCGACCCCATAAGGTATAAATATTCTTGATCAGCATCAACAGCCGAGTCGATATAACCATGTTTATCTGTCCGTCTGTCTGTCCGTCCGTATGTATGAACGCGTCGATCTCAGAGACTGTAAAAGCTAGAGGCTCCAGATTTGGAACTTAAGCTCGCCTAATTCCTAGGCAGTACAAGTTTGTTTCCGATTTTCGATAACTCATCCCGTTTCCGATATACACATGGGATCGATAACAACAAAATCTTGAATTTTGAAAACTTTGAGATGGCATTTGAAATAATGAACAAAATAATGTCAATCTGTGAAACTTTTGAAATCGGTTGAGAAACACCGGAGATATGGGACATTGAAGTTTGCACAAAACCATTATACCCTTTTTCCCATTTTTTATGGGATCAGGGTAAAAAAAAGCAAACGCCAGATCGTTTTCAAATCCATAAATTACATTTTGCAAAAGGCGCACAGTTTTTATACCCTGATCCCATTAAAAATGGGAAAAAAGGGTATCATGAAGTTGTGCAAAAGTATGTAACAGGCAGAAGGAAGCATCTCCGACCCCATAAAGTATATATATTCTTTATCAGCATCAACAGTCGAGTCGATATAGCCATGTCCGTCTGTCCGTCTGTCCGTCTGTATGTATGAACGCGTCGATCTCAGAGACTATAAGAGCTAGAGACTCCAGATTTCGAACTTAAGCTCGCCTAATTCCTAGGCAGTACAAGTTTGTTTTCGATTTTCGATAACTCATCCCGTTTCCGATATACACATGGGATCGATAACAATAAAATCTTGAATTTGAAAAAACTTTAGATGACATTTTAATTATTAATCAAAATAATAACAATCTGTGAAATTTTTATTAAAATCGGTTAAGAAACACCGAAGATATGGAACCTTGAAGTTTAGTATGCAGTATGCAGTATGGTCTTACACACACGCACACATACTTGCAAGCACTGACTGTACGCGTAAAGTATAGGGATCAGGGTATCGTCTAGTCGGGATTTCTCGACTAGAGCCTTCTTACTTGTTGTGTTTTATTTCCGAGGGCTCATTTCACTGCTAAGTATAGGCAATAAATTTAAAATTTTAGTAAAAGGCAGCAAATTTCTAGAGAAGCAGCATCAAAAGAACCAAATATCTGGACGCAAAGCGAATAAAGGAGAAAGAAAGAGAACCAAAAAGAGTATATAACTCAAACCAAATACCCAATCATAAAATGGCAGCTCTTTGGATATGATTTATATTTGAAACGCCTTTGAATGGCCAGTGAAGCGGTAAATGCTTTTTGTGGCGTGGCTTGCAATGTGGCATGGGTGGAGGCTTCAAATACATAAAACACTAAAAAACACTTGAAACAAATTTTTATGCCCGTTGTCCCCCATTTTGCATACGAGCTCATAATAAACAAGTAAGAAGGCTCTAGTCGAGAAATCCCGACTAGACGATACCCTGATCCCTATACTTTACGCGTACAGTCAGTGCTTGCAAGTATGTGTGCGTGTGTGTACGACCATACTGCATACTGCATACTCAACTTCAAGGTTCCATATCTCCGGTGTTTCTCAACCGATTTTAATAAAAATTTCACAGATTGTTATTATTTTGATTAATATTTCAAATGCTATCTAAAAATTTTTCAAATTCAAGATTTTGTTGTTATCGATCCCATGTGCATATCGGAAACGGGATGAGTTATCGAAAATCGAAAACAAACTTGTACTGCCTAGGGATTAGGCGAGCTTAAGTTCCAAATCTGGAGTCTCTAGCTCTTATAGTCTCTGAGATCGACGCGTTCATACATACAGACGGATAGACGGATGGACGGACAGACGGACAGACGGACATGGCTATATCGACTCGACTGTTGATGCTGATAAAGAATATATATACTTTATGGGGTCGGAGATGCTTCCTTCTGCCTGTTACATACTTTTGCACAACTTCATGATACCCTTTTTTCCCATTTTTAATGGGATCAGGGTATAAAAATCTCATGAGCTGATTGCTTTTTCACCTCTCTTATATCTGGAACATGTTATGGGTACAGTAAAATATTTTTCAGTCCATTGATTTTAGGTCGTTGTTATGCCTTCGATGTTGATTATGTCGAACGGACATAACAGTAGCGTTTAGTTTTAAGTTTTCACAACGTGGTTCAAAAGTTGTATTTCCATAAATATACAATTTGCTAGCAAACGCTGGAATACAAATAAAGCCATACACCAGCTATTCAGTGGCTATAAATGCTCCGAAAATTAAGGTTTCGAAAATTTTTTGTTGAGATAGATAATAGTAAACGACTAAGAGGGCTCTAGTCGAGAAAACTCAACTAGGATATACCCAGAATCATAGAATAATAGCATAGAGCTGTCGTTGTACACACATACACACAAACTTCAACATCCGATATCTACGGTGTTTCTTAACCGACTTAAAATTTTTTATTATATATAAGAATGTTATGCAGTTAAAAAGGATCGCAACTAAAAGTTATTGTTATTTTGTATATATGCAAATGAATGTACAGAAAGCCACGAAAGTGTATACACCCGGTGAAAAATTTTGATTTTTTCACTTTAGAGCTATAAGGGACACACAGGTTGTTGTTTTAAATTTTTATTATTATTTTTTTTTAAGTAGTTCATTCAATTATCTCTTAAACCTATTAAACGAAACTTAAAAAACATTACCATTGAAAAAGAAACATTAAAAATACTAACAAATGCACTAAAATCAACTGCCACAAAAGTGTTTACACATCTTCCTTTTTATACCCTGATCCTATTAAAAATGGGAAAAAGGGTATAATGGTTTTGTGCAAAAGTATGTAACGGGCAGAAGGAAGCATATCCGACCCCATAAAGTATATATATTCTTGATCAGCATCAACAGCCGAATCGATATAGCCATGTCCGTCTGTCCGTCCGTCTGTCCGTATGTATGAGCCAACCGATCTCAAAGACTATAAGAGCTAGAGACTCCAGATTTCGAACTTAAGCTCGCCTAATCCCTAGGCAGTAAAAGTTTGTTTTCGATTTTCGGTAACTCATCCCGTTTTTTTTTTTTTATTATTTGGACGTAGATGTACTAACGGACAGTACATTCAAGTGGCCCAACGATACCAAGCACCGGCTTGTTGACGCGCGGACCCAAGCATAAAGCGACCCACCTCCCGCCCATCCGACCGAGGGGCGCACCGCGTAACGTGCGGTTACGAAGATCGCGAACATGTAGACAAATGACATAAGACAATTTTTTTTAGAGAGCATGCAGAAGTGGTACTAGTTATAAGGTGGGAAAGATCGTTATATACTGAACATAAGATCCGAAAAGGGTTATGGATAGCATAGTTAGAAAAGCAAGCATGCAGGGCTGTTGGTAAAAAATGTCTACTACTTCTAATAGGTACAGCAAAGTTAATTTGGTTTATTAGTATGGGGGAATCTATTTCACCATTTATAAATTTGTGAAAAAAGGTTATTGCTAGCATAGTTCTACGATGATTAAGAGAGGGAAGATTTATTAGTAAAAGTCCACTGTGGTAAGCAGGTAAATTAGTACTATTGTCCTAGTTAAGACCCCGAAAGGCAAAGAGCAAAAATTGTTTTTGTACCGATTCTATTCTATCCTGATGAGTCCTGTATTTGGGATACCATATACAAGATCCATATTCAAGATTAGGTCGGACAAGAGACACATAAAGAGTTTTTGTTAAGTAGGGGTCGTCGAATTCCTTCGACCAGCGTTTAATGAACCCCAAGACACTTGATGCTCGATTTGAGATTAAAGCAATATGCTTGTCAAACTTAAGCTTTGGGTCCATTAATTAATTATCCGACCCAATGGTAGGTTATCCAGAAGATAGATATATAAAAAAGGCATTCGCCTATAAAAAGACATAACTTTGCATTTACTGCAATTGAGATGCAGTAAATTTACTTTGCACCAAGTTTGAAAATTGTCTAAGTCACTTTGCAGTCTATGACCAGACAGAAGACTTGCAGCTGACATGCATAATTTTACATCATCAGCACACATTAGTACCCGAGAATGATTAATAACAGACGGAAGGTCGTTTATGAACAGTGTAAATAATAACGGTCCAAGGTGACTTCCTTGTGGAACACCAGAAGTGACCTGCACCGCTTTAGATACTGAGCCATTAAAATAGACTCTCTAAGTTATAGAAGTTAAATAATCTTGAATCCAAAGGATAAGATTATTGGGAAAGCCCAAAAGTTTAAGTTTATAAATTAAGAGGAGGTGATTTACAGAGTCAAAAGCCTTTCTGAAATCAGTGTAAATAACATCAGTTTGCAATTTGTCTTCAAAGCCCTTAATACCAAATGATGTGAATTCTAGTAAGTTAGTAGTGGTAGATCTATGTTTCATGAACCCGTGCTGGCACGGTGAAATTATAGATTTACAAAGATGTTGAAGATGAGAGGTTATTAGTTTCTCAAAAATCTTAGGAATAGCAGACAACCCCTATAATTTTGAGCATTAGATTTGTTTCCTTTTTTGTGCAAAGGAATAATATAAGACTCTTTCCAAATTTTTGGGAAAGAGCATAGCTCCACGGACAAACTAAACAATTTATGCAAAGGTTTTAAAAGATCCTGAGCACAGTACCTAAGCACACAGCTTGGTATTCCATCAGGTCCTGGAGAAAATGTGGGCTTTATAACCAGAAGATCACAAAGTAGTGAGCTCTCTGTGATTTCCGGTATAAAAATGCAATTTGAGGCATTAAGCTGATAGGGGTAATGCATGAAGACTGGTTGAAAACAAGGGCTATAGGTCGTTTGAAAAAATTCAGCAAATAGATCGGCAATGGCCAGATCTGAGTTGGCTTTCATTTCATCAAAGAATATGTTAGATGGAAGAGTCGATGTCTTGCGTTTCGCATTAACGAAATCAAAAAACCGTTTAGGATCCTGCTGAAACTGTATCTACACCGAGTCAGGTAGTTCCTGTAACATTGGTTATTGAGGACTGAAAAGTTGGAACGAGCAATCAAGTATGCAGAACAAGCTAACGGAGAGCTTGATTTCTTGAAACTCTTGTAGAGTTTCGACTTACGATTTTTTAGAATTGTCAACTCTCTGGTAAACCACACAGGTTTGTTTGACCTGTTTGGCGTTCCATAAGGGACACACAAATCAAATAAAGAATTTAAAGTATTATAAAAAATACTGATTGCCACGTCCAAATTTTCAGACTCATAGAGGCTAGACCAGTCAGTCAGGGCCAACAGCCGTGTAAGTTTTGCGAAATAGGTTTTCCGAAATTGACGTACTCGGCTTAAACGATTTCTACTGGGGCATAGCCCCCGGTAGGGTAAAGTGATCGACACCTCCAACGTTGGGTGGTATAAATCCTCTGGATAAGATATGGGCTGTGATCGGGTAATGGATGAGGAGGATGGATCCAAAACAAAAACCAGATCAAGCATTTTATTAAGAGAATTTGGGATATCATCTACTTGATTCAATGATATCCCAAGTAAATTAATCAAGAATTCATTCTGTGCCGAGGGGGTCAGTGCGCCAGAGTCGGAACAAGAAATCCAAGTAACTTCAGCATTATTGAAACCACCGAGAACTACAAGGATATCGCGATGCAAGAAACGGACAGAATAGCAGACAAATGAGCATCATATACAGAGTTATCAGAGGTAGGGGGTATATAAGAACAAGTTATAAAAATACCAACACCATTAAAAGACAACTTAACAGCAACAAGAATAATTTTCATCAATAAGCAATTAACAGCAATAAGCACACCTCCGCCACGTCGAAGTGTACGGTCTTTTCTATAGATACAATATCTGTTGGATACTACTTCGGAATTAAGAATGTCATGCCTTAACCAAGTTTCAGTTAACGCAATGACATGAAAAGGAAAAGCAAGACTATTAAGATACAAACTACTGAGTTTGCTACAAATACCTCTTACGTTCTGATAGCCAAGTACCAAAGAAGCTGTTAGTTTTTTGAACTATCAGAATTGAGAAGAGTTTGAGGCAACGCTACTGGGGTGGGAGATACAATGGGAGACCGAATTTCGGCAAGAGATTTAGGCAAAGCTACTGGGGTGGGAGATAAAATCGGAGGCCGATTTTTTTTCCTGGCAGTATATTCATTAACAACAATGTGCTCCGGCCAAAACTCTTTGCAACATATAGAGCTAAAGTCCTGACTCGAGACACTGATTTATTTTCGATATACACATGTGATCGATAACAACAAAATCTTGAATTTTGAAAACTTTGAGATGGCATTTGAAATAATGAACAAAATAATGACAATTTGTGAAATTTATATTCAAATCGGTTAAGAAACACCGGAGATATGGGACATTGAAGTTGTGTATGCAGAATGCAGTATGTACAAGCACACATACTTGCAAACAATGACTGTACGCGTAAAGTATAGAGATCAGGGTATCGTCTAGTCGGGATTTCTCGACTAGAGCCTTCTTACTTGTTTTACCCTGATCCCATTAAAAATGGGAAAAAAGGGTATGTTTGTTTTGTGCAAAAGTATGTAACAGACAGAAGGAAGCATCTCCAACCCCGTAAAGTATATATATATATATTCTTGATCAGCATCAACAGTCGAGTCGATATAGCCATGTCCGTCTGTCCGTCCGTCTGTATGTATGAACGCGTCGATCTCAGAGACTATAAGAGCTAGAGACTCCAGATTTAGAACTTGAACTCGCCTAATCCCTAGGCAGTACAAGTTTGTTTTCGATTTTCGATAACTCTTCCCGTTTCCGATATATACCTGGGATCGATAACACCAAAATATTTAATTTGGAAAACTTTGATACGGCGTTTGATACATTTAAAATAATGACAATCTGTGAAATTTTTATTAAAATCGGTTGAGAAACACTGTAGATATGGGACATTGAAGTTGTGTATGCAGTATGCAGTATGCGCATACACACATACACACATGCTTGCAAGCACTGACTTTACGCGTAAAGTATAGGGATCAGGGTATCGTCTAGTCGGGATTTCTTGACTAGAGCCTTCTTACTTGTTTGATTTGTTTTCGTTGTGAAATTGGTACTTACAGTTACTGTTCTAAAATAACAAAATTGCGCAGCTCTTGATGATTCAATTTTTCTAAGAAATTTCATAATTTTCAAATGCCAGGCAAGCGGTTTCTGACATGATCCAGGTGGCTTATTTCAACTCCACAAGGTTCATATAAAGTCTATACTACCCTCCCATGTTAGGCAATAGTAAGCAGACAGAACCAAAAGTCGATCACCAACCACAGCAAAGTTAAGTATGGCCGATCACTATCGTTATCTCACGCATCGCACACTTCTTGAATGAGTTAACAAGGCAGAAGTGATACTTATTTCCCCAGAAGCTAATAATTTACAAAATGTTAAGTTAACAGTGGAGGGGTTTCTGGTTTCCTCTCTTGGTTAACATACTTTTTGGTCGATATTGCCATGTCCGTCTGTCTGTCCGTCTGTCTGTCCGTCCCTCTATCTCAGACACTATTAAAGCTAGAGACTCCAGATTTGGAACATAAGTTGTTCTAGAAATTAATTTGTTAACTAGTAAAGTTTGTTGTATGGAAGTTCGTTATGTAAAAGTTCGACTGTACGAGAATCCGCTTAGGCTATCCCAACTTCACACACCAGTAAAACTTTTACAAAAACGTATCAACTTCCTGCCCGTTCTGTCCGAACATTAATATCACAGTATAACAACTTTAAAATACAAGGCCAGCACTCAGTAACACTTAACATTAAATATTAAAAAAACACAAGTCCCTTAGAGGTCCTTACCAAACATAGCCCTGAAAATTTTAAACAAGTAAAAAGGTTCTAGTCAAGAAAACACGACACCCTGAACTTTATACTTTAGACGTACAGTAAGTGCTTGCAAGTGTGTGCGTGTGCGTACTGCATACTGCATACTCAACTTCAATGTTCGACAACGAACTTGTACTGCCTAGGGATTAGGCGAGCCTATGATCCAAATCTGGAGTCTCTAGCTCTTATGGTCTCTGAGATCGACGCGTTCATACATACACACAGACGGACGGAAAGTTGGACTTGGATATATTGACTCGGCTGTTAATGCTGATCAATAGTATATATATACTTTATGGGGTCGGAAATGCTTCCTTCTGCTTGTTACATACTTTTGCACAAAACCATTATACCCTTTTTACCCATTAAAAATGGGTTCAGGGTATAACAAAAAAAATAACGAAAATGAAGTGGTAAATAGTATGTTTGCGAAGGGGTGAATGAGGCCGTGAGGTGTGGGGGTAACCATTAAACCTTTTCTCTTTATGGGGGACATGGCTATATCGATTTGGCTGTTGACGCTGATCAAGAATATATATGATTTATGGGGTCAGAGAAACTTCCTTCTGCCTGTTAAACATACACAATTTCCTTTTTACCCATTTTCAATGAGTTCGGGGTATAAAAAGGCGCGTTGGGTTGCATCATAATTATTAATGCAAGTATTACAACATTTTCTGATGCACACATGGTCCAGGATATCTGAAAAGTCTCAATTTAAAAAAAAGTTGCTTTTATTCTGACAAACGAAAGTCAGCATGACTTTTTCTACAGGATTCCACCCCCGAATATTATATATCCAGGCAATTGTTAAAGCACACAGTTGCTGACAAAAAGGTTAAGCCGTATAAAAGTTGGGGAGGAGGTCGTGGGGACGGAGGGTAGGTGTTTTTAGAAATGCGGTTTTGTGCTCAAATAGCAAAACCTTTAAAGATACTTTGATGTCGAAATGTGAGCCACTCTCAAAGCTACTTTTTGCCTACGACTCTCTGCAAATCCTGAATTAAGAGTACAGCATGTATTATATGTCAAGTGTTCGACATTTTAGCCCAAAAAAAGTAAAGAGACTGTTTTAAACAGCAGCTAAAGCTTGCGCTCTCATAGTTTGCGAGGGTCGAGCTTTATATGCGGTTTTCCATTCAGCGCGTTTATTGCAAGCAAAGTTTTTGGGGTTATTTGTCTCTTACTTGGAATCAAAAGAGAAATAAAGTTTTTGGAGTAACGCTTAATGGGTTATATAAAGAAAAAGCATATTGACATCTAAGATCTAAGCAAACATCATACAGCTTAAACGCATATATATATTTAAATTTATATTTATATTTATATTTATATTTATATTTATATTTATATTTATATTTATATTTATATTTATATTTATATTTATATTTATATTTATATTTATATTTATATTTATATTTATATTTATATTTATATTTATATTTATATTTATATTTATATTTATATTTATATTTATATTTATATTTATATTTATATTTATATTTATATTTATATTTATATTTATATTTATATTTATATTTATATTTATATTTATATTTATATTTATATTTATATTTATATTTATATTTATATTTATATTTAAATTTATATTTATATTTATATTTATATTTATATTTATATTTATATTTATATTTATATTTATATTTATATTTATATTTATATTTATATTTATATTTATATTTATATTTATATTTATATTTATATTTATATTTATATTTATATTTATATTTATATTTATATTTATATTTATATTTATATTTATATTTATATTTATATTTATATTTATATTTATATTTATATTTATATTTATATTTATATTTATATTTATATTTATATTTATATTTATATTTATATTTATATTTATATTTATATTTATATTTATATTTATATTTATATTTATATTTATATTTATATTTATATTTATATTATTTTATATTTATATTTATATTTATATTTATATTTATATTTATATTTATATTTATATTTATATTTATATTTATATTTATATTTATATTTATATTTATATTTATATTTATATTTATATTTATATTTATATTTATATTTATATTTATATTTATATTTATATTTATATTTATATTTATATTTATATTTATATTTATATTTATATTTATATTTATATTTATATTTATATTTATATTTATATTTATATTTATATTTATATTTATATTTATATTTATATTTATATTTATATTTATATTTATATTTATATTTATATTTATATTTATATTTATATTTATATTTATATTTATATTTATATTTATATTTATATTTATATTTATATTTATATTTATATTTATATTTATATTTATATTTATATTTATATTTATATTTATATTTATATTTATATTTATATTTATATTTATATTTATATTTATATTTATATTTATATTTATATTTATATTTATATTTATATTTATATTTATATTTATATTTATATTTATATTTATATTTATATTTATATTTATATTTATATTTATATTTATATTTATATTTATATTTATATTTATATTTATATTTATATTTATATTTATATTTATATTTATATTTATATTTATATTTATATATTTATATTTATATTTATATTTATATTTATATTTATATTTATATTTATATTTATATTTATATTTATATTTATATTTATATTTATATTTATATTTATATTTATATTTATATTTATATTTATATTTATATTTATATTTATATTTATATTTATATTTATATTTATATTTATATTTATATTTATATTTATATTTATATTTATATTTATATTTATATTTATATTTATATTTATATTTATATTTATATTTATATTTATATTTATATTTATATTTATATTTATATTTATATTTATATTTATATTTATATTTATATTTATATTTATATTTATATTTATATTTATATTTATATTTATATTTATATTTATATTTATATTTATATTTATATTTATATTTATATTTATATTTATATTTATATTTATATTTATATTTATATTTATATTTATATTTATATTTATATTTATATTTATATTTATATTTATATTTATATTTATATTTATATTTATATTTATATTTATATTTATATTTATATTTATATTTATATTTATATTTATATTTATATTTATATTTATATTTATATTTATATTTATATTTATATTTATATTTATATTTATATTTATATTTATATTTATATTTATATTTATATTTATATTTATATTTATATTTATATTTATATTTATATTTATATTTATATTTATATTTATATTTATATTTATATTTATATTTATATTTATATTTATATTTATATTTATATTTATATTTATATTTATATTTATATTTATATTTATATTTATATTTATATTTATATTTATATTTATATTTATATTTATATTTATATTTATATTTATATTTATATTTATATTTATATTTATATTTATATTTATATTTATATTTATATTTATATTTATATTTATATTTATATTTATATTTATATTTATATTTATATTTATATTTATATTTATATTTATATTTATATTTATATTTATATTTATATTTATATTTATATTTATATTTATATTTATATTTATATTTATATTTATATTTATATTTATATTTATATTTATATTTATATTTATATTTATATTTATATTTATATTTATATTTATATATATATTTATATTTATATTTATATTTATATTTATATTTATATTTATATTTATATTTATTATTTATATTTATATTTATATTTATATTTATATTTATATTTATATTTATATTTATATTTATATTTATATTTATATTTATATTTATATTTATATTTATATTTATATTTATATTTATATTTATATTTATATTTATATTTATATTTATATTTATATTTATATTTATATTTATATTTATATTTATATTTATATTTATATTTATATTTATATTTATATTTATATTTATATTTATATTTATATTTATATTTATATTTATATTTATATTTATATTTATATTTATATTTATATTTATATTTATATTTATATTTATATTTATATTTATATTTATATTTATATTTATATTTATATTTATATTTATATTTATATTTATATTTATATTTATATTTATATTTATATTTATATTTATATTTATATTTATATTTATATTTATATTTATATTTATATTTATATTTATATTTATATTTATATTTATATTTATATTTATATTTATATTTATATTTATATTTATATTTATATTTATATTTATATTTATATTTATATTTATATTTATATTTATATTTATATTTATATTTATATTTATATTTATATTTATATTTATATTTATATTTATATTTATATTTATATTTATATTTATATTTATATTTATATTTATATTTATATTTATATTTATATTTATATTTATATTTATATTTATATTTATATTTATATTTATATTTATATTTATATTTATATTTATATTTATATTTATATTTATATTTATATTTATATTTATATTTATATTTATATTTATATTTATATTTATATTTATATTTATATTTATATTTATATTTATATTTATATTTATATTTATATTTATATTTATATTTATATTTATATTTATATTTATATTTATATTTATATTTATATTTATATTTATATTTATATTTATATTTATATTTATATTTATATTTATATTTATATTTATATTTATATTTATATTTATATTTATATTTATATTTATATTTATATTTATATTTATATTTATATTTATATTTATATTTATATTTATATTTATATTTATATTTATATTTATATTTATATTTATATTTATATTTATATTTATATTTATATTTATATTTATATTTATATTTATATTTATATTTATATTTATATTTATATTTATATTTATATTTATATTTATATTTATATTTATATTTATATTTATATTTATATTTATATTTATATTTATATTTATATTTATATTTATATTTATATTTATATTTATATTTATATTTATATTTATATTTATATTTATATTTATATTTATATTTATATTTATATTTATATTTATATTTATATTTATATTTATATTTATATTTATATTTATATTTATATTTATATTTATATTTATATTTATATTTATATTTATATTTATATTTATATTTATATTTATATTTATATTTATATTTATATTTATATTTATATTTATATATATGTTTATATTTATATTGAACGGGTGAACATACATGAAGATCACCTTTTTGTAGTAGGCCTCTTTTCTATTTTTGAAGGAAAATAAATAAAAATGTAAAAATCAGGCGCAACCGACTCTGGTATAATACCTTTATTGAAATGTGTAGTATTACGTATTACGAGTCTGCTTGCAAAATTGGAGTTTAGTGGTGGTTAAAGACTCGCCAGCTAAAGCTCAAAAGCCCCTGTCTGTAAGGATGTGGGAAATATATTGACTTAACCAATTTCCCAGGCCCTCAGTGGGCATTTTACTCTACTCTTGAATTCTCACTTGCCTATACACAGAGATATTTGCGAAATTTCAGGTCAGACGGACAGACAAGATAAAGGACATTGCACGAATCCAATATATGTATATCTATGTTTACAGAAACCAAAGAATTTAAAGAAACGTTATTCCGGCGGAGAGACCAAAATGCTCAATGATATATTGGTCTCGCACTACACGCTTGTTGAAAACTAGACGAAGCAAGCGCCTCTGGCAGTCCTTGTTGCTCAAGAATGACGAGGAATGATGCTGTGGTAAAAGTGGCTCAATGAATATTTTACGATAAAAAGAAACACAAAGAATAGAATTACAATAAATTTATTAACAGGATAAAACAAACACGTAAGACGTATTTCATTGTTTATTCCTTTACATTACGGACGATGGGCTTAACACAAAAGAGAATTCCAAGCGTAAACAGCCTTAAACAGTAACGTGAGTGTTATGTCTTGTATTCGTTAAAAATTATACATGTCATTTAGATTTTAAAAATTAATCACTTTAAATACAAACGTCAAAATTTTTTGATTTTTTTTTCAAAAACATTTATTTTTTTAGCCATGAGCCGAAACGTTAACATCACAGCAGAAAATTCACGCCATAGCTTATTAACCAATATTGTTAATAGCACACTAAGTCGGCTTTTTGAAATGGTATTAATCAAGCGTGAGTGCTTTATTAATGACCTCTGGCAACTAGTGGGACATAAAACAGTATCGTCGAGTGCTGAATCACGAAAAGAAATGCAAAGCGCAATTGACTGGTTTCTTAAACGACTCGTTGATTTGGATGTAGTGGCCTTTAGCGAAAACATGGGTATGCAAATCTTACAAGGTTCTTTCAAAATCATACGTATGCCAAAAGTAGTTATTGGATTACTTAAGCACACTTGCAAGAAGCCAACTGTATTAGTTTATGGTAATCTTGATGTGGAGGAAGCTTTTTTGGAGGACGGTTGGCTGACTGACCCCTTTGTCATGTCTGAGCGGGGACATTATTTATGTGGGAGAGGTGTGGCTCTCGATAAGGGCCCATTAATGTGCTGGCTTAACGCTATACAATCATATCGTGATGCTGGCTTAAGGCTCCCTACAAATATAGTATTTCTTATTGAAAGCATGGCGCACAGTGGAAGTTTAGGGTTGCAGGATGTTCTGCAGCAGCGAATTAGTTTTTTTCGTGAGGTGTCCTGTGTTGTTATAGCTACAAGGCGATGGCAAAGCAATACCACACCTTGCATTGTGTATGGTTCAAGAGGATTAGTATACTATCATCTGGAAATTGAGTGTGCAAATCGGTCCTTGAGTAGCTGTGAAAACTGTGGAACCGTATATGAGGCCCTTCCAGATCTATTTTATTTGCTTAGTTCCCTGGTTGATTGTCAAATGCACATTCTTTTCAAAGATGCTTTAGAAGCATTTCATACAGATAGAAATGAGTTTCGAAATACAGAGTTTAACTACACTGAATTTGGTCATAAGCTTGATGTTCAAGAGCTCCCCCATCAAGCCCAGAAGCAGGCAGCTTTGTCCAGTAACTGGGTCAGGCCGCATATATCAATGCATGGAATCGAAGGTGCCAATGCTGAAAACGAATCACTTTTTATTATTCCACATAAGGTTATCGGCAAGTTTTCGTTTTCTATGGCACCCAATCAATGTGCTGATCGGATTACCAATGCCTTACAACAGCATCTTGGTCATGTGTGGGTACGAAGAGGGTCCCCCAATAAGATGCAGTTAATTGAGAAGTATGTAATACCAGCCTGGAACGGTCAGTGTAATACGCCTGAGTATGAAGCCGCTTATAGTGCTATGACTCAGACTTACCAAATACATCCAAACTTTATACGTGATGGTGGAGCTTTATTAGCACCTTCACTGTTCAAACATGTTTTGCAGAAGAATGTATTAGTTTTGCCTATTGCAAGCAACGATTGTGGCGGTTCCCCAGTCAACGAGCGAATAAGTGTTCAGAACTATGTTATGGGAAGCCAGCTTATGACTGCATTTTTGTGGGAATATGCAAAGCACTTCCAAAGCAAGTTAATCTAACAAGCAGCGGAAACATATTTATTTCTAATTTAGCTATTAGTTTATAAAACTTAAACCAATTTCAATAAGTTCGAATAAGATACGCAAACAGCTGATGATAGTTTTGTATTTATTAGTATGTACATATAATCCTAGTAAGGTTATTCTACATACACTAACGATAACCTTTGTCGGTTACACATAAAACTACAACTTTTTTAATGAAAACTTAAAAATACAATTAAGCAGAATATTTTAAATGAAGAATAAGCCTTAACAAAAAATTTTGGTGACCCCGATTCTGGAAATGCGCACAAAAGAATAACCAGACTTCAAATCCTCATTCAAAGGATATCCGCAACCTGCTGACACATAAACAATACTTTGTGTAAGTGTAACCATCTGAAGTTGTCAGCTAGGCGTGTGCCCTCTTTACATAAACGACCACAGCACTTCTGCACCAAGATACAACATATCTTTTTTTAAGTCGACCAAGCGACAAAGTTAAAATATTATTGATAAAAATCATTAGGCATCAGATAAATTAATTATCGACGAGTTTCTTGATGTATAATTAATCAATTCACAAACAAGAAGATTCAAATTGGCGATGGACGGCGTCTGCAACTTTGGATCCCAAGGTGTTGTGCCGACGATAATGAGCAATGATCGCATCATTGTATCGCACATTGCAACAAGCCAATTCTGTTGAGCACACAGCATTAAGGCTTATAAGGAACCTATGGGCACAAATTCAGGAGGTTCACTTTCGCCTTTATGGTGAAGTTAACAACCCCGAATAAAACAAGTAAGAAGGCTCTAGTCGAGAAATCTCGACTAAACGATACCCTGTTCCCTATATTTTACGCGTACAGTCAGTGCTTGCAAGTATATGTGTATGTGTGTACGCGCATACTGCATTCTGCATTCACAACTTCAATGTCCCATATCTCCGGTGTTTATCGAACGCCGTCTTTAAGTTTTCCAAATTCATATAGACTTTATGGGGTCGGAGATGTGCTTTGTGCAAAAGTGTGTAACAGGCAGAAGGAATTCTGCCATTTATACCAAACCATTATACCCTTTTTCCCATTTTTAATGGGAGCAGGGTATAAAAATAGATTTGATACAAAGTAGTTTCTACAAGCAGACGTATACAAACGGCACTAGCGGCAAGAAACAATAGACAGTGCACCAATGACATAAACTTGCCTTTTATAACCATTCCCAAATCTTATGGGAATATATTATAATGGACACAATTTTTTGATATGTTTGTGACCGCAGCACACGAAACCAATATGCCTACGATCCGAAAAAATGTGGTATCTAAAAACCGGTGTGATCGGTGGGCATATAAAATGATACGCCAAATCGATTCAAAAAAAAATCCAAACGACAGCAACAACGGTATTAAGCCGATTTATAAGTCATAGTCATAATAGAGTCCCATGCAGATGTTAAAGTGGGACCCAATATTAATAGCAGTTAAACGAAACAAGCTAGACTCCACTACTAAGACGCTGTACTACCAAACACTAAGCAACTCGAAGAAAATCTGTTAACTGGACACCATGCTCCAGTTTTTTGAACAAAGAGTTTGTGTTTTAGCCACCAAAAGCAAAACACAAAGCAATCCCAAAAGAGATTCGATGGGAGCAACTTGTGCATTTTTAAAATGCGAAATGATGCATTTATTCTACCGCACATTATGGATCAGTTAACCCAAAGCATAAATGATACAGATTGGAACAATTGGCATTTCCTCAGTTCAACAAACCGGCCAAAACTGAAATATTCATCGGTGCTTAAAATTATTATGAGCTTTTGCTTCCACAACAACGCAAACTCAAAACCAAATGCCACAATGGAGAGATTTTAAACCATAGATCACTTTGAAACATCGGGAAAGCATCGTACACCAACTGAAAAGGAATGCAAAAAACATTTGATTGACAACTTGCAGATCGATGCAGACGGTCGATTCATCGTAAAAATTCCGTTTTCTGAACACTCTTCAGTCGTGCAAAACTTAAAAAAAAGGGCAAAAGCAGAAATATGGAAAACGAATATGAAGAATTGGGTCACATGAAAACTGTCCCTCGGAAAATCATTCCAACAAAACATTATTTTATCCATCATTATTGTGTGCCTGATACCAGCACCATGAAGCTAAGAGTAGTCTTTGATGCATCATGCAAAACGTCGACGGGAAAAGCTTTAAATCTTTAAATGACATAATGCAAATAGGACTAACTGTGCAACGCGATCTTATGTCGATCATACTGAGGCCTAAAACGCATTAGTATGTGTATAAGTATGTACAATTTCATCAGATGATAGTTTAGAGAAATTATCCGATTGAGGAATTAAAGTATCCTCTGCCTCTGGGATGGATTTTAGGTGGATGATTACCTCACAGGAGCTGACTCGATCCAAGAAGCAATCCAAGTTCGACAGGTGCCCAACGGATTCAAATCAAGTAAATGTTGCTCAAACAATGAGTATCTCCAAGGGTGACATGGTTAGCGACATTAAGCTTGAAAAATCACTGGAACACTTCAGTGTTAAGACATTGGTTGTTATTTGGATGCCAATAAGGGATCATCTTTGCGGCCGCACGCAAAGCAGCACAGCAAAATAGATTACAAAACGTGTAGTTTGCTCGGAGCTGGCACTGGTCCTAGCCCCTCTATGTCTGTTTGCTCCAATCGTGGTAATGGCAAAAAGTTTTTATGCAATGACTCTGGAAATCAAAGATCCAACGGGGACGACAATCTACATATGAATCTTCAGATCGAAAACAAGGACTATCGTGAGGATTAGAAAAGCCTTAATTCAATGCAAATTCCAAGGCATATACACAATGAAAAACTCCAGTCACGAAGGAATTGCACACATTTGTGAATGCGTCAAAACGGGCATATGGCGCAGCAATATTAGTACGCGCAACGGAAATAAACAAGCTAATATTTGTATGCGCGTTTACTATGTTTAAAGTCTCGAGTGGGTCCAACCGAAAAACAACGACTACCTCGACTGTGCTGCCTTATTGGGTGCTAAGCTCGCGTATAGAATTAGACGACACCTTAACCTGGACTCCAACGCAGTGCCAGGATACTTTTGGTCGAATTCTTTTTCCTGATATGGATGAATACAGCTGATTCCACATCCCCTTTGTGGCGAACCGGATAGCAAAGACTCAAGCATGCCATCTGTCATCTGCCAACAACGCAGCAGATTTTCTCTCAAGAAGAATACCGGCACGATAATTATACGAGCACAGTCTATGATTCATGGACCGCTGTTTTTGCATAGCTCTCCAGACAAATGGACAGCCCCTCCCATCATAATCTCTAGCAACCTATAAGTGAAAACCAAACATATAAGCTTAGCAAAATCTTCATCTACAATAGGTGACACAGCAATTCGTTCCACAAATTCGTTTTCAAAAGGTAAAGAGCAGCAACTACCACGTTATACACAAAGGAACTGGAATACGCTCGCATCTTGATCCTATGGACAGTACAGCCAGTTGAATTTTCCGCTCTCCTAAAAATGTTGGGTTGTCACAGCATAGTGGAAAATAAGCTGTCACCAATAGAGAGCCGTATTTTATTGATTCTCTACAAAGGCGGTGCCCCTCGAGCTGGTTAGCGATCTTGTTGAAATTAAATCCATTGTGAGTGTATACATTGATGCTCTCATAATGCGAAAGAGCGAATTTACAGCTAAAAGAATATGAATGTATAACAAGCCAAAGTATACGCTGATATATTTTGAGCGTATGTCGCACTTTTCGAGTTCATTTTTCAGTTCGTAATCAGCCTTCACATGACTAACACCGTTTTTATCCCCTGATCCCATTAAAAATGGGAAAAAAGGGTATCATGAAGTTGTGCAAAAGTATGTAACAGGCAGAAGGAAGCATCTCCGACCCCATAAAGTATATATATTCTTTATCAGCATCAACAGTCGAGTCGATATAGCCATGTCCGTCTGTCCGTCCGTCCGTCCGTCAGTCCGTCCGTCCGTATGTATGAACGCGTCGATCTCAGAGACTATAAGAGCTAGAGACTCCAGATTTCGAACTTAAGCTCGCCTCATCCCTAGGCAGTACAAGTTTGTTTTCGATTTTCGATAACTCATCCCGTTTCCGATATACACATGTGATCGATAACAACAAAATCTTGAATTGGCATTTTAATTATTAATCAAAATAATAACAATCTGTGAAATTTTTATTAAAATCGGTTGAGAAACACCGGAGATATGGAACCTTGAAGTTGAGTATGCAGTATGCAGTATGATCGTACACACACGCACACATACTTGCAAGCACTGACTGTACGCGTAAAGTATAGGGATCAGGGTATCGTCTAGTCTGGATTTCTCGACTAGAGCCTTCTTACTTGTTATACCCTGAACCCATTAAAAATGGGTAAAAAGGGTATAACTGTTTTGTGCAAAAGTATGTAACAGGCAAAAGGAAGCATCTCCGACCCCACAAAGTGTATATATTCTAGATCAGTATCAACAGCCGAATTGATATAGCCATGTCCGTCTGTCCGTCTGTCTGTCAGTATGTATGATTATTAATTATAAACAAAATAATTTAAGCTATATATATATATATATACATGCATTAATAGTAATCTAACTAAGAAACATTAAAAAAAAAATCATTTTTACTATCCTTAACAATAAGTGAAATCCCCTTGTGGTAACTGTAAACTGTATCAAAAGTCCTGGCGCTTATCTCCCCACTTGAAATATTTGAAAAGGTCCAACCAATGTGAGAGTCACACTTTGTAGTGGACGTTTTCGAATCTATGTAAATCCTCCCTTCGGCCCACATCTGTCGAATTTACTTAAAAACAAATTAAAATCACTCATCTATCTAAATGTTGACAGTGGATAGGATATATTTGATATATATTTGAAAACGACTGATCCAGACTTTTTTTTTTCTGTTCGCAATAGCTGCAACTGGTTTTGAACCTTGTCGCTATTTTTGGGAGGTCTGGGAGGTACAAAGTCTCCAACAACAAATAAACCCGATGCTGATCTTGCCCTACTACAAGCTACGTGTATTGCAGCAAGCTGCATTCGAGGGCAAGTGTGAACCATCAGTTTGCTATACCTAGCTCCTTGACTTTTGTGTATACCTTTTGCTGGTACAAACGGAAACTGCATACAGTCAATATTAACTTGCTCGTTTCTTTTGTATTGGAAACTAACTATTTTATGAATCGGGGTTCAAGAAGGTTCTGTGCGATGTGCAAACTTTGAGCGAGCAACTACTCCTACACTTTCCTCTAAAAATTTCATCCACAAAGTACTTGGAGTAGGTGGATTACTAGATTCTTCGAAATCTATGTGCATTAAAATACCTGTTGCCCCGTTAACTAACCCACCCCCTGTATCTACATTGACCGTAATCAAATATTTGGCAGTGGTTCTTAAAGTAGTGACATACACAGTCCCTGGGTCTCAGAAGATTTAAAGCTACGAACGGCTTTTAAAATTCTAACCCTATGTGCGGTATTTAAATGAGTAGCTTTAATATAATCTTCAGCGGTAGAAAAATGTTGGTCAGTGGGAATAAAATTTAATTTTGAAATATTAAATGTATCATTTGCCGCATTTGTACTAAGAAGATGAACTTCATCATCGGACACGTTCGATGGCTGACAAATGCGGGATCAAATAAGGCTAATATCATCGGCTGTCATAAGACCCATATTATTTAAAGCAGACGCAAAAAGATGGTCCTTAAGGCAAATCATGGCTTAAGGCCCTCAATTCTGAACCATATTGGTTAACTGGGAGTGAAAACATTGAATTCAGTGTTGAGCCATTGCTGCTTTTCCTGTGGGTGCGCATAAAAGGATTTTAAAAGAAGTTGAATCTGTTCCTGGCTTGTTATTGTACAAAACGGACAAGGACTGATAAATTGCTAAAATAAGTCGGCTTTTTCCGACGCCAGCGCCACCTCCAAAAAATTCATGCTACACAGATTTTTTGTTGACATAGTGCAAAACGTGTGTTAATTATTGCTTCTGCTTTAAATAAAGGGAGCTAACAATATCTGCTAAGCTATATCTGTTGAGTCAACTGGGGTTTAGAGTTAAGGATTTTAACCCTTTGCTCTGGCAATGAAGTATTAACATATACTTTAGCGTTACTACTTTCGGACAGATGAATACCGAAAAAGCAGTAAACGGCTTCTTAAGCGGATATTTCCGTACTCGAAATGAATTTGGTAGCTTTTGCTTAATTGTTACATTGCCTCTACTAATCTCACTTACTGCATCACGCATTATTTTTTAAATACCTCTCTGGAACTTGCTGCAGTTGAAGAAGATTAATATTGTAAGAATTAAGCCTAATAGCCGCAAGCGTTCGCTTTAAAAATATTTTGGGCTTAATACTCGATATAAGTGCTTTTATACCATCAACATATTACATAACATTACAAAAAATTATTGAAATCATTAACACGCACTATATTTTCGTGGTCAAACGCAAATTCTAATAGGGTCTAAATTATTTAAAAATTCTTGCGATGCGCTTTATATTTTCAGCATCGTCTTACAGCGGAACAAGTACGAAGGCTCTAGTCGAGAAATCCCGACTAGACGATACACTGAACCCTATACTTTGCGCGTACAGTCAGTGCTTGCAAGTATATATGTATATGTGTGTGTGTGTACGCACATACTGCATACTATATACTCAACTTAAATGTCCCATATCTCCGGTGTTTCTCATTCGATTCCAATAAAAAATTTGAATTTTTGTCAACATGTACTAACATACTTACAAAGTTTTAAGTCGTCACCTTTAGGGGCATCAAATATAGTTGTGTTCATACAGACTGACAAACAGCTAGACAGACGGACGAGACAGCATGACGGGTATTGCCGAAAATAAATGAACTCTTATAGAGTGTTTGTGTTCCAATGTTTTCCGTGTTTTTACAGTGCCCTCAAACCAATAGTTCATCAAATTGCAATAAACAATCGCGATGCACCTAAACCGACTTGTATCTTCTTACCAAATTTGGTAAGAATGTAAGATGCATCCTTCTAGTGGGCGTACTACTCCACGTCCAAAACTGTCTGAAAGGTGTCTGTCTAGAAAGCCTTGTTGACCTGTGTATTAAACATAAAGTCAGTCTGGTAAAAAGTTAAATAATAAAAGTGCTCTGTAACTGCACATTATGTACTCATAATTATAAAAGTCTAGCAGCGTCTGCAACTATTTATTTTAGGTACATTTGCTGTTGGTGATATTTCTTGTAAAGTTTTAAATGTGAGCCAACAATAAAAGCTGCAGCCTCCGATCGAGAATAGTTTACCAGCTGCCCAAGAGAATAAGATATTAATTTTTATTTTAACATTTTTATTATTTGCCAACATATAACAATTGAACGAGTTGAATGCTCTTTCAAGTAACTCCACTTTCCATAAATCATTCCGTTTTGGCCCACAGCCAGAGTCAAGTTTTCTCAAGTTGTTGTAAACAAGTATTACAAAGCTATTTGGAAATGAGTCTAAAAGCCTTTTAAAGCTAAAGTTTTATCAATTGGCGCATTATTATTTAGTTGTTTTGAAGATGTCACTTAGCAAAAGATTTTTAACACATTTTTTCAAAGAGCTTGCTTTTTTGACTTTAAATGATAGTAAACTTGTTTTAGGTAATTAAACGACACTATTACTTTCATCTTTGCTTCCGTTCTTTTTAAATTCTTGATCTTGATTTTTGTTATTACCCCTCATACGTTTCTTGTTTTTTTCGCGATTAAATATAGTACGTTCCAGTATTTCCATTTGGACATGTAAAATAGTCGAAATGGCGTAAATGCGCTCCACACGCTCCCTGTATTTGGCCTGCTTACTTTCTTCATCCTTGTGCTCATTAATTTTATTCCATCTTCGTCCAAGTTGGTCGCTTTTGTCCAAAATACGTTTAATATTCTCAGCCACTGTCTGATTATGGCGTTTATATTCTTTTCTTATAAAGGGAAGCGATTTAAAAAATCTATAGATTCGATAGTACTCCACACGCAAAAATTGGAAAAAAGTTATATGTCGATCGACCTTAGCGTCCCGATCAGCCTTTGCGGTTGAAAAATAATCATGGATCGTTGTCATAAAGAAATTAATAAGCAACACAGAAACTACAAACCCTAAAGCTGCATACATTATCATACCAATTAGTGTACCACCATAAAAGAGATCGGATGGATTGATCTCATGAGTAAAACCTAAGGAGAAGCACAAGGCCGTGATCAAGCCTCTTACCAGTCGAACAAAGTATGGGCTATTATTACCGTTAATGGAAACAAATGCGATAGCGAATGCCATTAAAACGATAAGTATTGCCGCTGCAGTTATAGCCAAGGCTTTCCAGGCCATATATAGGGTGGTCGTAAACAGTTGAAATACTTTCGAAAATTGTAGTACCTTCCATAATCTTAGCGTAGTTACACAAACTAGAAATCCTGTCAAAATGGATGTGAGCATATGCAAGCGTGCTGGCTTTCGAAAGTCGACAAACTCTAGCTTATTGGACCCCTCCAATCTTTTAAGCATTGACGCTACCAGCGTTGACCGCACAATAAATACAGCAATCAAAACGATATTAAGAGCAACGATAATCAAATCGAGTTTACACCACATGCTGCGTATTTTAGACGGCTCGTACCACAAGTTCACCAGGGCGGCATGATTGAATTGTAAAACCACTATGAAGTAGATGAGCAACACCAAGAGCGTTAAGTATGGTAGCTGCAATACATCATTGACAAGCTTAATACTGTCACAGGTAACATCAGGAATAATAGTTCCAAAGGGAGTTCGCTCCACTCGCAAGGTGCAAACGCTGAACATATTTGCATCCACATTGTAAAGAGTAAAGTCCATAAATAACGCTGAGGTGTTATACGTAAGCCAATGGTATTCCGTAAGAAAATCGAGTATCTTCATGCTGTTTTCCTTGTTGCGAGCAAGCAAAGCAACGTAGCCACGGAGTTCCGGATAATTTTGAAACTTTCCAACGTGATCAAAATTAAGCAGTATGGAGGATGTTAAATCGTGGTT
Organism: Scaptomyza cyrtandrae; assembly: GCA_035044605.1. Classification (NCBI taxonomy): domain Eukaryota; kingdom Metazoa; phylum Arthropoda; class Insecta; order Diptera; family Drosophilidae; genus Scaptomyza; species Scaptomyza cyrtandrae. Next base: position 521,680 of record JAWNNS010000483.1, on the reverse strand, counting down.
CTTGTTTATAGACAACCAGGGATCGTAGGTTCGCCAGTATTTATCGGTATAGTGCAGTCGCTGATAAGGCAGTTGCCAACCAGGCATATACATGGTGTCTGAAAATTCTGGACTATCCCAACCGAACTCTTCTTTGGCCAGGCGCAACTGTCGCATGCGAACGACTCCTAAGAGCTTACTTTGTTGGCTGTGAACCCAAGACGATGCTCCCTCTTCACTTGTATCGTAATTGAAAGCATCGACTAACGACGACTTAACAAAATCAAAGAGCTGATTAATGTTATAAACCTCTTTTAGTCCGATATACTCGGTATGATTATTCATAAGAAGGCGATGCGTTTTAACCGTGTTATAGTACATTAGCTCGTCGAGTGATACCAACACCAAGCAAGTTAAAATAATGAAGTATTTCCCATATAAGATAAGGTCTTGGGCAATGTGTTTGTACGCCCAATTAAGGGCCTCGTTGCGATAGCGTTCGGTGATCAGCAACTGAACTCTCATGCTGTTTAACCGTTGTTTTAAAAAATTAAGGCGATTGTACTCCTTGTCGTCCTCTTTCGTATCGCTGTGATACTTTGGCATACTTCGTGGCCAAAAAGACATGTCAATCGATATTACTAGAAATTTAAGCGGATCTGCGAATATCATTTGAAAAAACACAACTATAACTACTGTCAACAGTAGGTTTTTCGCGTATTTCGGCTCATGTTCAAAGCCCGAATAGATAATCATCAAACTCACGCAAATTAAGATGATAAAAACCGTGAATGCAAAAAAAAACATTCTACCCTTTCGTTTGTCCATTGCTTTACCAGTTATATTTTTTGTGCAATATTATCTAGTTTTTTTTAATTGTGCCATACAGCATTGACAAGAGTGAAAATAATTTTAGATAATTATTTTATAAATTTTCTAAACGAACTAGATTGAGAGTGAAACCGAATAAAATATTGAGACCAGTCACAAACTCAAACAAATCGTGCTTCCTGTCAATAATTTGTGTCAAATTATCATGAAACTTCCCCCTGAACCCGTAAAGTAGGGAAAAAGGTATAATGATTTTATGCAGACAAAAAACGTATTAAAAATGGGTGAAAAAGGTATAATGGTTTTGTACAAAAGTATGTAACAGGCAGAAGGAAGCATCTTCGACCCCATAAAGTGTATATATTCTTGAACAACATCAACAGCCGAGTCGATTTAGCCATGTCCGTTTTTCCGTCCGTCTGTCCGTCCGTCCGTCTGTCTGTCCGTCCGTTTGTATGAACGCGTCAATCTCAGAGACTATAAGAGCTAAAGACTTCAGATTTGGAAATTAAGCTGGCCTAATCCCTAGGCAGTACAATTTTGTTTCGATTTTCGATATCTCTTCCCGTTTCCGATATACACATGTGATCGATAACAACCAAATCCTTAAATTGGGAAACTTTGAGACGACATTTGAAACATTAGACCAAATATGTGAAATTTTTATTAAAATCGGTAAGAAACACCGGAGATATGGAATATTGAAGTTGAGTGTGCAGTATGCAGTATTGCGCGTACACACACACATACTTGCAAGCACTGACTGTACGCGTAAAGTAAAGGGCTCAGTCTATCGTCTAGTCGGGATTTCTCGACTAGAGGCTTCTTACTAGTTTTAATATTTTTTAAATCAACGGCAAAAGAAGTGCAAAAAAAAAATCTCACATAATAGATTCCTAACGTAAGGAAGATAAGCTGTAAAAATAATAAATTCTGTGCAAAATATATTTTGGTTTGATATATTATTTTTCTTCAACTTCAAATAAATCTTCCCCCAAAGCATATTTAGGCAAAGAAAAAACTTTAAACTTTCACAAATTAGAACTACCCCAGGATCCGAATGGACCTTGTTTTCGAGCGTCCATAGTATCTAAAAAACTTTTGAAATACACCTGAATTTAAATGCAGCAAAAACTCTGTTTGGGTTTAGGTATAATACCTCCAAAAATAGGTAACGGAACGTAATTTTTTTCTATTTACTGGTTATATTTAAAATTGTGTGTGTTTTCTTTTAAGTGCTATATCTTCTAAGCCAAATATCTGATATATATATATACTACAACATAACACATAATGACTGTTGAAAAAATAATATTCGCACTTGTACTACATCAACACTCCTCACATTCACTGCAAATTGATATGCTATTTTTTATACCCTGATCCCATTAAAAATGGGAAAAAAGGGTATCATGAAGTTGTGCAAAAGTATGTAACAGGCAGAAGGAAGCATCTCCGACCCCATAAAGTATATATATTCTTGATCAGCATCAACAGTCGAGTCGATATAGCCATGTCCGTCTGTCCGTCTGTCCGTCTGTATGTATGAACGCATCGACCTCAGAGACTATAAGAGCTAGAGACTCCAGATTTGGAACTTAAGCTCGCCTAATCCCTAGACAGTACAAGTTTGTTTTCGATTTTCGGTAACTCATCCCGTTTCCGATATACACATGTGCTCGATAACAATAAAATCTTGAATTTGAAAAAACTTTAAATGGCATTTTAATTATTAATCAAAATAATAACAATCTGTGAAATTTTTATTAAAATCGGTTGAGAAACACCGGAGATATGGAACCTTGAAGTTGAGTATGCAGTACGCAGTATGGTCGTACACACACGCACAAATACTTGCAAGCACTGACTGTACGCGTAAGATATAGGGATCAGGGTACCGTCTAGTCGGGATTTCTCGACTAGAGCCTTCTTACTTGTTCCTAGTTGTAAATGCGCATTTACGACGTACATTAGGTATACAAAATCATCAACTAGATGTAACTCTGAATAAACAAATTAAGTTACAACAGGTTAGTGTTCAGCACGATTAAACTGCGCCAGCTGGTAATTGAATGGTAAAAGTAAAAGTAAATTTTAAGTAAATATTTATATATTTTTCTCCGGGGTTTCTCAACCGATTCCAATAAAGATTTCACAGATTTATTTTAAACCCTGATCCCATTAAAAATGGGAAAAAAAGGGTATAATGGTTTTGTGCAAAAGTATGTAACGGGCAGAAGGAAGCTTCCCCAACCCCATAAAGTATATATATTATTGATCAGCATCAACAGCCGAGTCGATATAGCCATGTCCGTCTGTCCGTCCGTCTGTCCGTCTGTCTGTCCGTATGTATGAGCCAACCGATCTCAGAGACTATAAGAGCTAGAGACTCCAGATTTCGAACTTAAGCTCGCTCAATCCCTAGGCAGTACAAGTTTGTTTTCGATTTTCGATAACTCATCCCGTTTTCGATATACACATGGGATCGATAACAACAAAATCTAGAATTTTGAAAACTTTAAGATGGCATTTGAAATAATGAACAAAATAATGACAATCTGTGAAATTTTTATTAAAATCGGGTAAGAAACACCGGAGATATGGAACCTTGAAGTTGAGTATGCAGTACGCAGTATGGTCGTACACACACGCACAAATACTTGCAAGCACTGACTGTACGCGTAAAATATAGGGATCAGGGTATCGTCTAGTCGGGATTTCTCGACTAGAGCCTTCTTACTTGTTTATAATACTTTAAATTCTTTATTATTTTTACAAACAAAAATTCTTTATTTGATTTGTGTGTCCCTTATGGAACGCCAAACAGGTCAAACAAACCTGTGTGGTTTACCAGAGAGTTGACAATTCTTAAAAATCGTAAGTCGAAACTCTACAAGAGTTTCAGAAAATCAAGCTCTCCGTTAGCTAGTTTTGCATACTTAATTGCTCGTTCCAATTTTTCAGTCCTCAATAACAAATGTTATAGGAATTACCTGACTTGGTGTAGATTACAGTTTCAGCAGGATCCTAAACGGTTTTTCGATGATGTTGTAAAATTATGCATGTCAGCTGCAAGTCTTCTGTCTGGTCATAGACTGCAAAGTGACTTAGACAATTTTCAAACTTGGTGCAAAGTAAATTTACTGCATCTCAATTGCAGTAAATGTAAAGCCATGTCTTTTTATAGGCGAATGCCTTTTTTTAATATCTATCTTCTGGATAACCTACCACTCGATCGGATTGATTTAGTTGAGGATTTGGGTATCTTAATGGACCCAAAGCTTAAGTTTGACAAGCATATTGCTTCAATTACACATCGAGCATCAAGTGCCTTGGGGTTCATTCAGCGCTGGTCGAAGGAATTCGACGACCCCTAGATATCAAAAACTCTTTATGTGTCTCTTTTCCGACGGATTCTCGAATATGGATATGGTATCCCAAATACAGGATTCATCAGAATAGAATAGAATCGGTGAAAAAACAATTTTTACTCTTTCCCTTCGGGGTCTGAACTGGGATAATAGTATTAAATTACCTGCTTACCACAGTAGACTTTTACTAATAAATCTTCCCTCTCTTGCTAATCGTAGAACTAAGCTAGCAATAACCTTTTCTCACTAATTAATAAATGGTGAAATAGATTCCCCCATACTAATCAACCAAATTAACTTTTCTGTACCCATTAGAAGTAGTAGACATTTTTTACCTATAGCCCTACATGCTTGCTTTTCTAAATATGCAATCCATAACCCTTTTCGGATCTTATGTTCAGTATATAACGATCTTTCCCATCTTAAAACTAGTACCACTTCTGCATGCTCTCTAAAAAAAATTATCTTACGTCATTTGTCTACATGATCGCGATCTTCGTAACCGCACGGTCGGATGGGCGGGAGGTGGATCGCTTTGTGCTTGGGTCCGCGCGTTAACAAGCCGGTGCTTTGTATCGTTGGGCCACCAAAAGCTACCCCTCTTTTTTTACAGTTAATATATGCGCTCTGTGAATAAGCACCTATTTCCTCTTCATATTTCTCCCAGTTAGATTCTTATTTTTCTTCATTGCTTATACTTCTCCTATGATAATGTAATATCAAGATTTAAGACAAGCTACCCTTCTTTTTTACAGTTAATATTTGCGCTCTATGAATAAGCACCTATTTCCCCTTCATATTTCTCCCAGTTAGATTCTTATTTTTCTTCATTGCTTATACTTCTCGGTCTGCCGCTATTTTTGAATTTGTTTTTGCTTTGTGTATGGACTGCTCATGCTGCGTCTTATGTATTTGGTACTAAGAAAATGGGAAAAGGGGTATATTGTTTATATGCAAACGTATGTAACAGGCAGATGGAAGCTTCTTCGACCCTATAAAGTATATATATTCTTGGTCAGTATCAACAGCCGAGTCGATATAGCCAAAATGGTATAGGGTTCAGGGTATCGTCTAGTCGCGATTTTTCGACTAGAGCCTTCTTGCTTGTATTTTAAAATTTTGTTGTTGCCGACAAATGAGTATGTACATATACATATGTATGTTTGTGTTTGTATGCTCATTGGTGTCAAAGGCAAATCGTCTGCGGATGACCTGCTGCAAGTGGCCATGGTCCGTCTTTTTGTGTATGCATGCATGTGACGGGACTAGGCAGAACGCAAAAATAATAACAACAACAAGACGTGACGGTTGTCGTTGCTGAAACGCACACACAATGTGTTTTAGTACCCTTTATTAAAATATTTAATTAAAGTCAATGCAATTATTAATGTATATTTTTAATACAGGGACAAGAATTTGGATGCAAAATGTGTTTATTATATGGTTAGTGTTAATTTGATATTTAGTCATTTTAACATTGTTCAATAAGTCATTAGTGATCTACCTAATTCCCAATATATACATAAGCATATATGGTCCCCCCCGTTGGCTGCCACCTTGCCATGGTGGGGGGCTCGACTCGGAGCACGCCAAGCCAGATGTGCTACCTTGTCGTTAAGAGCAGTCCTAGGGGAAGGAACCCCGAAATCAAACCAACAATGAGTGTTGAGAGAAACAAAAAAGTTACGGTGCAGGGGGTTGGATCCCCAGTACCAGCGGCCGTCAGGGGTGTTAAAGCGGACCCCGGGGCGTCGAAATCCAGCGACCACAAAGCATCAGAGGTGGACCACTTGGCCCACGGTGCTGCTAAGGAGACAAAAGCGGATGGAGTGAGACCGAATCACTGAGTGTTGGTGGTGCCAGGAATGGGGATGGTTTGGCTTCAACGATGGGCTCCAGACTGATCCCAGTCGCCTGTAAGGCAGAGGAGGAGGGTTACCGACTCTTTCGGAGGAGCTCAAAGGTGCAATGGACTCCACCCTGTAAAGCGGATTTTGCCGGCGGAGTTGAGGAGTCGCTGGTGGGCATCTCCACAACCGGACCTTCACCAAGTCCTAGGCTTGGACCGGCCCAATCCAGCCCGACTGAGCGAACAGTTGTCACCGTGGTTGGGAATGGGGAAAGAAAAGGTGTGGAGACCGGGGAGCACATTCCCTCTGTGGTCTCGCAAATTGCGCAGGTGAAGAGCGAGGAAGAGTCTCAGAAAGCACGGTGCCTAGATGCCATAGCCAAAATGAAGGCGGCAACAAATAGGCAAAAGAACACGTAAACGACATTAAACTCGGTCTTGCAATTCTGGAGGACGCCTTTTTGGCCATGCGGTCCTACAGGACAGATTGGATGGGCCTCGAGGAGGAAGCAAGGAAGATGGCGGTGCCTACAGAGAAGCGTTTAGCATCAAGCCCCACGAGCTTGAACGCCGTTAAACCTATTAGGACTGCTGAAGTCAACCCCGAGCGTGTGGTCGTTTCGAAAAGGACCAAACGGATGGCGAAGCTGGCAGAAAGAGGGATGGCTTCGGAACAAGCAACCTCGGCCAAAAAAGTCGTCCTCTGGAAAGGAAGTCAATCGGAGGAAAAAATAAGCCCAGGAGCACCGGCAAGGCACCAACGGAAGCTATCCTGATCCGACCCGAGGGCGACCGGGCTTACGCCGATATTCTGAGAAAAATGAAAGCTCGGAGACTCGGGAGACTCGAACTGAGGGTGGAAATTGGACAGTGGAATTGGAATTGCGCCAAGGACAGTGGTGTCTTTCGGGAATCGATTGCGGTGGCGCTTAAGCGTCTGGCAGCTGTGTCCTGCTTAGAGCCTAAGTGTGCCGTGGAGATCCGGGACCTTGACTGCCTAACAGAGGTAGTGGACATAAAAGAAGCCCTTAAGCGGGATATGCCCAACATTGGGGATGTGAAGATTGGCCTAATCCATAGAACAATGAGAGGGCAAAAGATGGCGGTGGTAGAGATGAGTACGCGCGACGCATCCTACTTCCTGGGGCGCGGGAAGATCCACATTGGATGGATTGACTGTCGAGTGCGGGAGCGAACATCGGTGACGCGCTGTTATAGATGCCTGGGATACGGGCATGTAGCTAATAGGTGCAAAGGACCTGATCGCAGCTCCTTGTGCTATAAATGTGGAGTAGCCGGTCACAAGGCCATGACATGTGATGCGCCAGCACGCTGCATTATCTGTGCAGACAATGGCCTAAGCGGAGATAACCTTGAGCACAAAAAAGGGTCCGGAAGCTGCAGAGCGTTTAAGGAGGCGCTCGGATGGGCAAAAAAAAAGATATCGCAATGATTCGTGTCCTTCAAGCAAACACGAATAGAAGCCGAACTGCCAACGATTTGCTTCAACAGTTGGCCGTGGAGAAGAGGGTCGATCTTTTATTGTTAAGCGAGCAGTACCGGAGTAGGGAGCCCTCCTCTTGGCTCTCAGATCTTCTTGGTACTGCAGGCATCTGGGTGCTGGAACCCGGGAATGCCCCTGTTGCCGCTCACGGTCGAGGTAACGGGTTTGTTTGGGTGAGGTGTGGGACGACAACTTTTTTCAGCTGCTATCTCACGCCAAATCAGTCGATCCAAAGCTACAGAGGCCAGCTAGAAGGCCTTGAAGACGCGGTGTCGGCTTCAGGATACAAAGTGGTCGCCGGAGACTTTAACGCGAGGGCGCTCGAATGGGGTATGCCTTACCCCGACGCCCGGGGTAAGCTCGTTATGGAGATGGTAACGAGAGCGGGGCTTCTGGTTTTGAACGATGAGAACGCGACGACTTTTCGACGACCGGGATACGGGGAAACATTTCCCGATGTCTCATTCGCCTCGGAGAACCTCGGGTCGCTCATTCGAGACTAGCAAGTCATTGAAGAATACACCGGTAGTGACCACCAACACATCGTGTTTGATGTTCACAACGGTGGTCCCTACCAGAGAGTGACTCCCAGAGTATTCGCCAAATGGAACACAGCGCGGTTAAGGACCGAGTCTTTTAAGAGGAAATTAGCAAGGGGTGCGGCAAGCTTGGAGGAGGGTAGCCAGAATAGAGAAGTAGCTGCAGAAGCATTGGCTACTTCAACTATGAACATCATCAGGGCTGCCTGTGAGGCTTCTTTGTCCCGTAGTAGGCACCGCCACGAGAAAAAGCCGGTCTACTGGTGGAGACGGAGATAGCAGAACTGCGCAGGAAGTATCATCGTTTCTGTTAAAAAAGAGGGGTAACTATTTTCCAGTCTTGGTATTACATAGTTTTTGGGCTTAGACGAGCTTATGTTCAAAATCTAGAGTCTCTCGACAGACGGATAAGCGGAAATAGCTATATCGACTCGGTATTTAATGCTGATCAAAGGGGCCGGAGGTGCTTCCTTCTGTATAGTTCATACTTTTGGACAAAAACATTATACCCTTTTTATTCATTTTTAATGGGTTCAGGGCATGAAAATCGGCATGATTTATAAACATTTTACTAAACAACACTCAGTTTGTAAGTAAATTTTTACCTCCGTAATAATCTACAAATAGAGTAAAATCATAGAGTAAAAGCTCTAAAATCATATTTCTAGCTGTCAAGTGATAGTTTTTTGTGAATAGTATTTATCTAAAAAATATTTTTTATTCAAAATCCTAATCATTTTAAAATGATTGCCTTTCTACAAAAAAATATATTTTCCGTGATTATTGCAATTTTGATTTTCGCTTGTGTATGTATTATCATAATCCTATCTGGATTTTATCACGAGTCAACGAAGATTAGATCGATTCTTGTGAGTGTGCTTCTCGTGACTGTGATACTGTTTCTTGTTGGCGATACAATAAAGTTCCTGCTGTTGGCAGTTGATAGGGCCTTCTGGCCGCGTAAACTGGCGTCCTATAGCACTGACAGTGATGCAACTATCCACACACGTACTGATTACCTAAAGATGCGACTTAATTCGTTGCGATATCAGCTACTGGTGACGGAAGAACATCGCAACGAGAAACTTAATCTGATGTATCAAAGCATTGCAAAGGACCTGATGCTCTATGGCAAATATTTTATTTTACTTATGTGCCTGGTGCTGGTGACTCGAGATAGACTACTCTACTACAACACCTATTCTCAAAAGAAGCTCTTTATGAACAATCTAACGCACTCCATGGGGCTAAAATCAGTGTTTAAGCTTAAAGATGTGTATTCGTTTATTGAGTCCTCGCTTGTGAGCACCTTCGAGCCAAACACTACCCAAACAGGAAATCAAAACTGGTTGTATGGCGATCACACTAGCAAATTGGGAGTTGTGCGATTGCGCCAGCTGCGTAAAAAGGAAAATTTTCACGCGGGCTGGGATCCCGTACAATTTTCAAATCTTGACTATATGCCCAAATGGAAATTGCCCTATCAACGGATGCAATACACAAATAAATATTGGAGAATATATGAACCCTGGCTGGCCATTAGCCCAACCTTTAGTGCAGCGGATAAAATTTTTTTCAACTTCGAATATGCTGGTTACTTCCAGTATTATCCAGAACTGCAAGGCTATATAACTCTGCTCTCACGCACCTATAACAATAGTATGAAGGTGGTTAACTACCTTGAGATGAATCATTGGCTTACGTACAACACCTCTGCTGTTTTTATGGACTTTACGCTCTTCAATGTAGATGCAAATATTTTCACCATATGTACTTTAGTTGTGGAAAAGACGCCTTTTGGAACGATTGTGTCCACAGGGAGCATTGTCAGTGCTAAATTGCAATTACTTGCTCAGCTAGGAACTATTGGCTTGATCATTGTCGTGGTTTATGTCATTGTGGTCATACAGTTCGCCAAGACTGTGGTACTTACACTGTGGTTTGAGCCCTTTAAGCTGCGAAGTATGTGGACCAAGTTGGACTTGATAATCCTGGTGCTTAACGTCATTGTAATTATTCTAGTAAGCGTACAGGCAATTACTGTAAAGTATCTGCTCGCTAAGGTGGAGAGTTCTAGCAAACTTGAGTTTCTTGACTTTCGCTTGCCCTCACGCTTGCTTGAAGTGACCAACATTATGATTGGCTTTCTCGTTTGTTTCACCACTTTGCGCTTGTGGCGAGTGCTGAAGTTTGCCAAGATTTTTCAGCTGTTCTCGGCCACGTTGTACTCGGCGTGGCAGGCCCTAGCCAGTACTGCCATGATAATTCTTATATTTTTAACAGGGTTTGGCATGGCAAGTGTCATTATCAACGGTAATAATGCGCTCAGCTTCAGCCAAATCTTTAAGAGCATTGCAACGTCATTGTGTTTTTCCTTTGGCTTTAGCTCCCATATCTCGCCAAATGACTTATTTTACGGTGGCCATCTTCTGGGTTTGCTTCTCTATTTCGTTTTGACTTTTGTAGTTGTCTTGCTGATGATGAATGTGTTTGTTTCAACCATTAACGATTATTTTACGCATGCAAAGAACCAGCAAGATGCAAAAAATGTGCGCCGCATTAACTTTCTTCAGTTCCTGCGGGTCGAATATGCTGGTATATTTAGATTCTTTCAAAACCAACCATGTTGTAACAAGGCCTACAAGCAACATAACCGCACAGTTTCCGAGAATATAAAACGGGTCTTAGACAATAAGGATCGATTGTCTTCAAAAAGCAACTTCATACCGTTATCAAAATCACTTCCAGATAGTGTGAAAGTACTATCAGAAAGTGGCAGTGAAACTTTTAAACACACAAATTATAAACTTCATATTGAAAGACTGTTCACTGTTGCGGCTATTTTGCAGACCCAAATGGAATTACTGGAGCACTTGTTTTTCAAGGACGAAACCGTTTATGCTCAAGATGATGATTCTGAGTACGAAGATACGGATTCTGCTTAATTAAATGTACTAACCAAATTAACCCAATTAATATTTTGTGTCTCAGAAAAAAATACACATGAAAAGATGGTTGTTGTGCCATTCAGACTGACGATTTATTTGATTGGTAATTGCGATACCGCAATTAATTCGAAATATATATTTACAAGTCTTGATATTAATTTAATGAGCTTGGAGAAGTCAAAGTAGCGAAACAACAAAATTGAGCAATTTTTGCATTTGTATAGCTGCATGATATTATTGTCCGATCTGGCCGATTTCGACGAACCATGACCAAAGTTATATACATTCTTCGATTGCTAAGAGACTAGTTTGCTTAAAATGAAATGGATAGGCTTACTGAAGGACAGACGGACATGTCAACATCGCTATCCTAATTTAAAATATTTTCACCTTACACATTTGATGACAAAATTAAAATTCATGTTTTCTAGTTCATAAAACTGCATATTAGCTTATTTGCAGACAGAAATAAGAGCAAAAACTGCTGTTTTCTTGTTGTTTCTTCAATATGTATATATTACAGATGCATACAGATAGTATGGGCAGGTTACAAATAAACTAAAAACAAACCGTAAATCGTAATTTTACACCTTTAGTCAATAAAGTTACACTATTAAGCATTTACACTTAAACGTTTGGAATTAGGGTCTTCGAAACTTTTAGCCTTGAGCATGCAAAAGGTGTCCTTTAAATATGAAAGGAGATATATATATATATATTTTGCTCGCGTTGCTATTCTACCGGCGCAAATGAAGACTTTTTTCGATGTGTCTAAGTTTTTTTTTTTTTCATTATTATTGATATTACTTGTGATAGTATCGGGTACTAATGTATGCTGATGATGTAAAATTATGCATGTCAGCTGCAAGTCTTCTGTCTGGTCATAGACTGCAAAGTGACTTAGACAATTTTCAAACTTGGTGCAAAGTAAATTTACTGCATCTCAATTGCAGTAAATGCAAAATTATGTCTTTTTATAGGCGAATGCCTTTTTTTAATATCTATCTTCTGGATAACCTACCATTGGATCGGTCTGATTTGGTTGAGGATTTGGGTATCCTAATGGACCCAAAGCTTAAGTTTGACAAGCATATTGCTTTAATCTCAAATCGAGCATCAAGTGTCTTGGGGTTCATTAAACGCTGGTCGAAGGAATTCGACAACCCCTACTTAACAAAAACTCTCTATGTGTCTCTTGTCCGACCTATTCTTGAATATGGATCTTGTATATGGTATCCCAAGTACAGGACTCATCAGGATAGAATAGAATCGGTACAAAAACAATTTTTGCTCTTTGCCCTTCGGGGTCTTAACTGGGACAATAGTACTAATTTACCTGCTTACCACAGTAGACTTTTACTAATAAATCTTCCCTCTCTTAATCATCGTAGAACTATGCACTTATACAATTATTTTAGGCTGAGCAACGCAGTACATTTTACATGATTTACCTTTGACAAGTTTTTAGTTAGTATATCGGCAATCATTTCTTGATTTGGACAGTACTTTAAATCAATTACATTTTATAGATAACTATTTCGTACATGTTGGTGTTTAACAACAATATGTTTGTTTCTAGCGTGATAAATAGGATTTCTTACAAGGTTTAAAGCGCTAACATTATCGCTATGTGCAGTATCAATTCATTTACTATTTTGCTCAAGTAAATCGCTTCCTTTGCAACATTGGAAAAGGCAATGTATTCTGCCTCAGTACTTCTGATGACTTCTACTTCTTCGATGTCCACGAAAATACAGAACTGCCCCACACTTATGCGTATCCTGTGAAAGACTTCCTGTCCGTTGAATCGCCCAATCTGCGTTCGCTTAGCCCGCAATCGCCTCGTTGGTTCTCTAAAAGCCCAACGCCAGATCTGCTGTAGAGTGCAGACATCGTAAAGATCCGAGCTCCTTATGGATAGTTTGCACACCGAGTGCAAAATGCCGGACGAGTGAACAGCGCTATATACATTAGGGATCCAATGACAGATTGGTACTCTGTCACATCAACACGCTTACACATCTCGTTTTGACTGTTGATTTGGAAATTGGCTGACAATTGTCCATGCTCACCCCGTGAAGCAGTCCCATGATGTGCTTCTTCTGGCCGCCACGAATCGCACCAGTTTCGCCTTTTTGTTTCATTTCCAGACCAAGGGAGGTTTTTACTGATCCTTTATCGACAACCTGAAATTCAGAAGCAAGAACCTTTTTAGTTACCTTCATCTCATCCATGTCTGAGCACGCCAGCAAGTCATCAACGTAAACAGCAATCACGTTGCTCATCTTCGTCTGTGAAGTCTGCGTGTACAGGCACGGTTCGCTTGCACCTGTAGCCAATCTTCTTCAAAACTCCATCCAGAGTTACGTTCCAGACTTGGCCTGCTTGTCTTAAGCAATTTAGTAATTTCTTCAGCTTGAGCACATCTCCAGACTTGTCGTCATAGTGCTCCGGTTGTCTCATAAAGATCTCCTCCTCGAGATCGCCATTTGAGTATGCAGTCGGCACGTCCAGTTAACGTGACAGCTCATGTTCAGCTGTCATAGCCAAGACCATACGAATAGTAGCATAGCGAACTACTGGTGAGTGTGTCTCTTCGAAGTCGAATTCATATTTGTGACTGCACCCTTTCACCAGCTCCCATGTTTTGTTACGTAATAAAGCGTTCTGAACGCCGATTCCCAATGACCAGCCTGAGGACTAGCTAGCGCTTTTTGCACTATTACAGGTATCAAAACGTCGTTATTGAACATCATTTTCACCATGTTGTATTGTTTACTTGGCCGTCAACATAATCCACTTCTGATTTTTCTTGTCCTCCCTGGTCCTCTTTTAACCGGTTTATTCTCTTGCTGGTCGCTTTTCACTTATTCAATATCGCTATCCGGACCGTTTTGATATGTAGCTTCCTCATTTGCCTCCTGTTAAGTCTCTTCGAGCAATGTCTTTATATCAGCTATTTTATTCGGCACTCTCTAAGGAATATACATCTCTGCTGATTTTTAAATCACCTGTGCTTTTATCATACAAACGAGACGCTTTTGAGGTATCCAAGTATCCGACGATTACATACTCTTTGGCCTTCTCTTGGAATTTGTTTTGGGCCCTTATCTAGTGCAACTGCTATGCACCCAAACACTCTCAAGTGTTTTACTACTGGCTTGTGTCCAGTAAACAGCTCGAATGGCGTTTTGCCATCAATTGCCTTTGTGGGCGATCGGTTTCTTAAGTAAGCTTCACATCCTACAACTTCCGCCCAGAAACTTTCATTTAAGCCCGCTGCGTTTGACATTGTTCCTGAATTTTCAACTAGGGTTCTATTAAAGCGTTCAGCTACCCCGTTTTGTTGTGGAGTGTAAGGAACCGACAGCTGTCTTTTTAAGCCTGTTTTTTTACTGTTGTAACTTAAAACAAGTAAGAAGGCTCTAGTCGAGAAATCTCGACTGGACGATACCCTGAACCCTATACTTTACGCGTACAATCAGTGCTTGCAAGTATGTGTGTGAGTTTGTGCACGCGCATATTTCATACCTTACTTAACTCATATGTTCCATATCTTCGGTGTTTCTCAACCGATTTCAATAAAAATTTCTAATGTTTCAAACGCCGTCTCAAATGTTTCAAAATTCAAGATTTTGTTGTTATCGATCCCATGTGTGTATCGACAACGGGAAGAGTTATCGAAAATCGAAAACAAACTTGTACTGCCTAGGGACTAGGCAAGCTTAAGTTCCGAATCTGGAGTCTCTAGCTTTTATAGTCTCTGAGATCGACGCGTTTATACATAAGGACAGACGGACATGGCGGTATCGACTCGGCTCTTGACACTGATCACAAATATATTTACTTTATGGGGTCGGAGATGCTTCCTTCTGCCTGTTACATACTTTTGCAGGTGGTCGCTGTATGTGGCCTTGGTCTGTTTTTTTGTGTATGCATGCCTGTGCGTCTAACGGGACTAGGCAGAACGCAAAAATAATAACAACAACAACCCGTGACAGTTGTCGTTGCTGAAACACACGCTGCTCAATGTGCTTTCGTACCCTTTACAATATTATTACAATATTTAATTAATGTCAATGACATTTTTAATATATATTAATGTTATATAAGGACAATTAATGTAAAGTATATGAAAACAAAATGTGTTTTTGGTATTTAGTCATTTTAACATTGTTCAATAAGTAATTAATGATTTACCTAGTTCCCAATATATATATACGCATATATAATGGAAGTCATATTTAAGTATCTCACGTTTGGCCTCTATAATTGCAAAAATCATATACTTTCTATACTACTCTCCCATTTGAGGCACTAGCAAGCAGACAGAAACAAAAGTCGAATATTTAAAATCTCAACTTCAGCCACCACCCAACGGCAAAATGAAGTACGGCAACAAAGCATCGACATCTGAAGCATCGCTAATTGAGCTAATGAGAATTGATGTACATTAAGATTCTCATTGGAGTTGACAAAGCAAAACCGATATTTATTTCCCCAGGTGCCATTTCAGGTTTTATCGTTTCTGTTAAAAAAGAGGGGTAGCTTTTTTCCAGTCTTGGTATTACACAAAGATTATGTAAAGAAAGATAGGAAACAAGCTACCCCTCTTTTTTAACAAAAACGATAAAACCTGAAATAAGCTCCTGGGGATATGAATATCGTTTTTGCTTTTCAACTCCAATGAGGATCTTAGTGTACACGGATTCTCATTAGATCGAAGCGTGTGATGCGTCAGACGAAGATTAAACGTTGTTGTACTTCATTTTGCCGTTGTGTGGTGGCCGAAGTTGAGATTTTAGACATTCGACTTTTGTTTCTGTTTGCTTGCTATGCCTCAAATGGGAGGGTAGTATAGACTTTATATGATTTATGTGCAATTGTATGGCTAATCGTGAGATACTTAACTATGACTTCTATGCTTTGCGGTTTACGTTGCTGAAACACACACGCTGCTCAATGTGCTGTGATACCCTTTATAACAACATTCAATTAAAGTCGGTGAAATTATTAATGTATATTCTTAATACAGGGACATGTATTTGAATGCAAAAGGTCAATGCAAATATTAATTAACTATATATTCATTTCGTAACAGGACAATTAATGTTAATTATTTGAATTATTTTGACACGATCTTTAATAACTATGTTTAATTATTACTAGTTATTTTAAGCTCCCTAAAATGCACATACTATTAAAAGAGCATGCAAAAAAGATTTTACGGGCCACGCAACGGCGGCTCGGTAAATTGCTCATTTTCGGCATCACACAGCTTAGCATCCGCCCCGGTAGGCAACACATCCTTAGCCAACTCAAGTAGTTTGTCCAACGGACACTGGAAATCACAGCCTGGCACTGTCAACTTTACAGCAGGCGCCTTGGGATTGTTACGGAAGTATATCTCAACCCAGTAATTGCCGGTCTCTTTATTCTTGTGCAACTCGAACAGCGCCATAACTGAATAACGCGGCAGCTGACGCTCCCAAATATTTAAGCCAGACAGCACATTAACCACAGTCGAGTCGTGACCTGTGTATATAAAAAGCTTTCAGTTATCAGGCATAAGAGTTCCATTACGTTTCTGTTTCATTTCGTCGAACATCTTCTTTAAGAATGGGCCAGCTTTTATCTTTTGGAAAGTATTTCTGGAAAGTATTTCTTCGTCCATGCGGGCAACTCAAGACCCCATTCTTGTTCGGCAAGCAGAGTAAGACACAGCGATTGCACATCTTCCGGTTCATCAAAATTAAGTCCAGTGTGAGCTGCCAACTCTTTATACATGTCTAGATAAGGCTCAATTTCTGTCCTCACCTCTGGCAACTCATACACTTCGTGAAGAGCTTCGAAGTACCGAGGGCAAAGCTTACGAACAAGAAGTAGCTAAAAATAAATGAAAACAGTTCGTATTATCACTTGACTGATAAAAAAATGTTTAAACTTGCTTTAAAATTTTTTCGTTTGTGCTTTATACAAAGGTTTTTTAACTTATTCCATCTGATAAAATTTTTTATTATATAAAAGAATGTTATGCAGTTAAAAAGGATCGCAACTAAAAGTTATTGTTATTTTGTATATATGCAAATGAATGTACAGAAAGCCACGAAAGTGTATACACCCGGTGAAAAATTTTGATTTTTTCACTTTAGAGCTATAAGGGACACACAGGTTGTTGTTTTAAATTTTTATTATTATTTTTTTTTAAGTAGTTCATTCAATTATCTCTTAAACCTATTAAACGAAACTTAAAAAACATTACCATTGAAAAAGAAACATTAAAAATACTAACAAATGCACTAAAATCAACTGCCACAAAAGTGTTTACACATCTTCCTTTTTATACCCTGATCACATTAAAAAATGGGAAAAAAGGGTATAATGGTTGTCGGAGGCAGCAGCAGCTTACAAATAATTTAAGCACCTAAATTTAAATCTTAACATAACTTATAACGCATCTCTAATTGTTCTCTTTGCCTTGCACATGCGTATTTATCTCATTTGCATAGATAACACTTCTGGCTGCTTGGCATTGCTTATCCAATTCTATCACACACTCCTTTTATACATTCGTCGGTTACGGTTGCGCGTTAGCATATAGTTGTCACGCGAAATAATAATAAAAGTTAAGCTAAGCTAGTTAAACTGAAATAAATGAAAGAAATCAATGAGCAACTATCGTTTTTTCAATAAAGTAAAATAATCACAAACTTTCTGCAGATTTCGAACATAGGTGAACACAAAATAGTGTCTCCTCTAAACAATGGTTTTGTGAAAAGTATGTAACAGGCAGAAGGAAGCATCTCCGACCTTATAAAATATATATATTCTTGATCAGCATCAACAGCCGAGTCGATATAGCCATGTCCGTCCGTCCGTCTGTATGTATGAAAGCGTCGATCTCAGAGACTATAAGAGCTAGAGACTCCAGATTTGGAATTTTTAGGCGAGCTTAATCCCTAGGCAGTACAAGTTTGTTTTCGATTTTCGATAACTCATCCCGTTTCCGATATAAACATGTGATCGATAACAAAAAAATATTGAATTTGGAAAACTTTGAGATGACATTTGAACTAAGAAACAAAATAATGTCAATCTGTGAAATTTTTATTAAAATCGGTTAAGAGACACTGGAGATATGGGACATTGATGTTGTGTATGCAGTATGCGCATACACACATACTTGCAAGCACTGACTTTACGCGTAAAGTATAGGGATCAGGGTATCGTCTAGTCGGGATTTCTTGACTAGAGCCTTCTTACTTGTTTGGTTTTTTTTCGTTGTGAAATTGGTATTTACAGTTACTGTTCTAAAATAACAAAATTGCGCAGCTCTTGATGATTCAATTTTTCTAAGAAATTTCATAATTGGAATATAGAATTTATATATAATCGGGACAGTTCTAGACGGTTTTCAAATGCCAGGCCAGCGGTTTCTGACATGATCCAGGTGGCTTATTTCAACTCCACAAGGTTCATATAAAGTCTATACTACCCTCCCATGTTAGGCAATAGTAAGCAGATAGAACCAAAAGTCAATCACCAACCACAGCAAAGTTAAATATGGCCGATCACTATCGTTATCTCACGCATCGCACACTTCGTGAATGAGTTAACAAGGCAGAAGTGATACTTATTTCCCCAGAAGCTAATAATTTACAAAATGTTAAGTTAACAGTGGAGGGGTTTCTGGTTTCCTCTCTTGGTTAACATACTTTTTGGGGTCAGGCCCTTCTTTTGAATGAATGTAAAACGCAACTCGACAAACAACAACACGTGATGGTGTCGTGGCTGAGACGCACAAGCGCCCAATGATTTAATACCCCTTGTTACAATATTCAATTAAGGTCAATGCAATTATTAATATACTATATATTCATTTCATAACAAACTATGTTAATTATTTGTATACAAACAGCGTTTATTTAGTCATTTAATCATTAATGCCCTACCCAATTTGCAATATATAATATATATATCACGTTCTTCTATTCATTTGCACGAAGTTCTTATCTATGGTCTTTACTAATCTGCATGTTAGGGTGCAAAAAGCAGATTGCACACAAAGTCGAAAGCCGACCATCCTAAGTTCTGTAAAACAACAAGAGCAGTGATGTATGGCAACAGCAAACAATAACAGCCGACTACTTTTTTATGTCACTCCCCATGAACCAGCTGATATTCAAAATAAGTTGACGATGCTGAAAGCAAATTTATTTCCCCTTTATCTTTCGATATCGTTGAAATTTTTCTGCTAAAATTGCTGGCTCTATTTTCTTCTCTGTTAGTAAATACTCAAAAATGAAAAAAGCTCACGAGTCTGGCAGATTCAAAAATATATAGAGTGACGGACAGAGTCAGTCAATTTGACTCGATCTTTAATAACTATGTTTAATTATTACTAGTGATTTTAAGCTCCCTAAAATGCACATACATATTAAAAGAGCATGCAAAAAAGATTTTACGGGCCACGCAATGGCGGCTCGGTAAATTGCTCATTTTCGGCATCACACAGCTTAGCATCCGCCCCGGTAGGCAACACATCCTTAGCCAACTCAAGTAGTTTGTCCAACGGACACTGGAAATCACAGCCTGGCACTGTCAACTTTACAGCAGGCGCCTTGGGATTGTTACGGAAGTATATCTCAACCCAGTAATTGCCGGTCTCTTTATTCTTGTGCAACTCGAACAGCGCCATAACTGAATAACGCGGCAGCTGACGCTCCCAAATATTTAAGCCAGACAGCACATTAACCACAGTCGAGTCGTGACCTGTGTATATAAAAAGCTTTCGCTTATCAGGCTGTAAAGTTCCATTACGCTTTTGTGTCATTTCGTTGAACATCTTCTTTAAGAATGGGCCAGCTTTTATCTTTTGCATCTCGGGAGTATACACATTGTACACGTAGCTTTGTTCAGTTAGAAATTGCATTTTCTCTGGAAAGTATTTCTTGGTCCATGCGGGCAACTCAAGACCCCATTCTTGTTCGGCAAGCAGAGTAAGATACAGCGATTGCACATCTTCCGGTTCATCGAAGTTAAGTCCAGTGTGAGCTGCCAACTCTTTATACATATCTAGATAAGGCTCAATTTCTGTCCTTACCTCTGGCAATTCATACACTTCGTGAAGGGCTTCGAAGTACCGAGGGCAAGGCTTACGAACAAGAAGTAGCTAAAAATAAATGAGAACAGTTGGTATTATCACTTGACTGATAAAAAAATGTTTAAACTTGCTTTAAAATTTTTTCGTATGTGCTTTATACAAAGGTTTTTTAACTTATTCCATCTGATAAAATTTTTTATTATATAAAAGAATGTTATGCAGTTAAAAAGGATCGCAACTAAAAGTTATTGTTATTTTGTATATATGCAAATGAATGTACAGAAAGCCACGAAAGTGTATACACCCGGTGAAAAATTTTGATTTTTTCACTTTAGAGCTATAAGGGACTCACAGGTTGTTGTTTCAAATTTGTATTATTTTTTATACCCTGATCCCATTCAAAATGGGAAAAAATGGTACAATGGTTTTGTGCAAAAGTATGTAACAGGAAGAAGGAAGCATCTCCGACCCCATAAAGTACATATGTTCTTGATCAGCATCAACAGCCGATTCGATATAGCCATGTCCGTCTGTCCGTCCGTCCGTCTGTCTGTCCGTATGTATGAGCCAACCGATCTCAGAGACTATAATAGCTAGAGACTCCAGATTTCGAACTTAAGCTCGCCTAATCCCTAGGCAGTACAAGTTTGTTTTCGATTTTCGATAACTCATCCCGTTTTCGATACACACATGCGATCGATAACAACAAAATCTTGAATTTGGAAAACTTTGAGATGGCATTTGAAATAATGAGCAAAATAATAACAATCTGTGAAATTTTTATTAAAACCGGTTAAGAAACACCGGAGGTATGGGACATTGAAGTTGTGTATGCAGTGTGCAGTATGTGCGTACATACGAACACACATACTTGCAAACACTGAATGTACGCGTAAAGTATAGGGATCAGGGTATCGTCTAGTCGGGATTTCTCGACTAGAGCCTTCTTACTTGTTAAACCCTGATCCCATTAAAAATGGGAAAAAAGGGTATAATGGTTTTGTGCAAAAGTATGTAACACGCAGAAGGAAGCATCTCTGACCCCGTAAACTATGTATATATATATATATATATATATATATTTTTTTTTTTTATTGGACGTAGATGTACTAACGGACAGTACATTCAAGTGGCCCAACGATACCAAGCACCGGCTTGTTAACGCGCGGACCCAAGCATAAAGCGTCCCACCTCTCGTCCATCCGACCGAGGGGCGCACCGCCTAACGTGCGGTTACGAAGATCGCGAACATGTAGACAAATGACGTAAGATAATTTTTTTTTAGAGAGCACGCAGAAGTGGTACTAGTTATAAGTGGGAAAGATCGTTATATACTGAACATAGGATCCGAAAAGGGTTATGGATAGCATAGTTAGAAAAGTAAGCATGCAGGGCTATTGGTAAAAAATGTCTACTACTTCTAATAGGTACAGCAAAGTTAATTTGGTTTGATCAGCATCAACAGCCGAGTCTATATAGCCATGTCCGTCTGTCCTTCCGTCTGTATGTATGAACGCGTCGATCTCAGAGACTATAAGAGCTAGAGACTCCAAATTTGGAACTTGAGCTCGCCTAATCCCTAGGCAGTACAAGTGTGTTTTCGATTTTCGATAACTCATCCCGTTTCCGATATACACATGTGATCGATAACAACAAAATCTTGAATTTGAAAAAATTTTAGATGGCATTTGAATTATTAATCAAAATAATAACAATCTGTGAAATATTTATTGAAATCGGTTAAGAAACACCGGAGATATGGGACATTGAAGTTGTGTATGCAGTATGCAGTATGCGCATACACACATACTTGCAAGCACTGATTTTACGCGTAAAGTATAGGGATCAGGGTATCGTGTGCTTAAAATGGCTTTAGGCCACATTCGCGAGATATGGTGATTCCAAAATCAAATTTTGGACTTTTATGGATCTTTCTGACCATAATTCGCTCTGCCCTCAGAGCTAATGCCCGGAGCTATTATTTAATTAAAAGTAACTGTACATACGAATATCACAACGAAAATGCACCAAAAACGTTTAAGTTTTGTTTAATAGGCTTAAAAGATAATAACTTATAAAAAAAAAAAATTAAAATCAACAACTAAGAGTGTGTTTCAATAGGTCTAAAGTGAAAAAATCTAAAATTTTCACGGTGTGTAAACCTTTTCGTGGCAAAGTGTACATTCTCATTGGTCGACACAACAAAATTTTTTTTATGCCTTTAGCATAAGCAAACAGTGCCAAATACACACGACAAAGCATGAGCAGTTAATAGACAAAGCAAAAAATTCAAATATAGCGGCAGGCCGAGAAGAATAAGCGAAAAAGAAACAAGCAATTAAGGGGCGGCAGGAGCTTATAACTACGCAGAATGTCCAAAAATGTTAAGCTGAGTATAAGACTGGTTACCTCTCTTGGTTTACATTCTCATCGGTCGATATAGCTATGTCCGTCTGACAATCTGTTTATATTAATGAGCGCGTTATTCTTCGTAAGTGTTAGATCCTTCGGTGGGGATTTATGAATGCGTCGATCTCATAGACTACAGATTTGGAATATAAGCTGTCCTAAGACAAGGACATATAAATCTTCGAAAGCTTTATCCGTTTTGATTAAAATAAAATTAAGAAACACAAAATTTATTCAAAATCGAAGTGGGTAGATCTTGTAGTCTTTAAGATAGTCACGCTTATACAAGCAAATAGATCGATGGTCAGATTAAGACTAATAGGTTTGAAGATAATTACTTTTGGCATTTCATATTTAAACAATTTCTATTTTTAATAAGCTCACGGGAATAAATATTAAGGCTTTAAAAGTTCTTAAATAAACGTAAATCAAGGAGATTAGGAGATTGTTTAACGTGTACACGTAACGTGTATCTTTTGCGTGTGTTGCTGTGTGCCAATGCCTGCCCTTCTGCTTTACTGCATAGTGATTAGACTTCTATTTTTGATATCTCCAAACTTATATTTAAAATTGGAATCCTCTAGCTCCTATAGTCTCTGAAATCGTCGCGTTCAAACAGTCGGATAGATGGTTGTTAATGTTAATATGTTAATGTTGTTAATGCTCTTCAATAATATGCTCGAAGATGCTTTCTGCTGTCTATTACACATTTTTGCATAAAACCATATACCCTTTTTACCCATTTTCAATGGGTTCAGGGCTTAAAAACATTGGTAGATTGGATAAAAAGTGTTATAAACTTTATTGGATTGATATTGATAGATAGACATACCGTATCCTCATTAAGTTCCTGCGAAAATACTGGAATGGGTTGCCAATTGTACCTGGTGTTCCACTCCATAGGCGTACCTTTCGGGGGGAAGAAGCTGGCGAGCACTGTTTGCATGGTCATGTGTGTGCGTGGAACTCCCGTTGCCTGTGCATGCACCAACTGTAGACGTGTTACATTGAAAAAAACAAAACAAAAATGGGAGACAGAGAAAGAAGACAACGAAAGATTATTGAATGATAATGATAGTAAACCTTAGCTTTGCAATTTGAAAACGTCCGCACAATTTGACACCCGTCATTGGTTGGCAATGGTACGGTAGTCTTGTTGGTGGTTCGTTAGAGTTAGGTAACTTACATCGGGACTGTAGTAGGGTGCCAGAAACTTTCCATAACGTTTACGCAGCCAACTTCCAATGTTGAAAAGCTCTCGTTTGCCATTCTGATTAATTAAGTGGCGAGGCCAGATGACATATAAAGCAACAACCCACATACATACAGGGAAACATGGGCAAAAAGAAAGAGAGAGAGAGAGTGACAATGTTATAAAACAATATATGCCTGTTTTTGCATAAGCACATGCATGTGTTAATGTTACTGCAGCTTTTTTTTTGTTTCTCTAGTTTTTGAAGCAAAAGTTTTGCTGCAATTTATGCTCGACTCACATTTGTTATTTGTCCCCACCCAAATGGATGGTACGTTTCATTCACATGGGGATCGGTGGGATATGTGTCAGCTGGTGTGCGTGGACCATGTCGAAAGACCTTCAAAATTAAATTGTGTGTTTTATGTGTTTGTTTGAAGCTCTTAAATATTGTTTTTATATCATATTTATTATTAGCTCAATCTGTGTTTGTATGAAAGAAACCGAAAATTAAAGTAATTGATTACAGAATTTGCGTGTTACGTCAGGATTTTGAGAAAAATGGAAAACAAGAAGGCTCTACTCAAAAATCTCGACTAGACGATACTCTGAACCCTATACTTTACGCGTACAGTCAGTGCTTGCAAGTATGTGTGTGTGTGTCTGTACGCACATACTGCATACTCAACTTCAATGTTACATATCTCCGGTGTTTCTTAGCCGATTTTATTTAAAATTGTACAGTTTGTCATTATTTCGTTTGATGTTTCAAACGCCGTCTCAAAGTTTTCCAAAATCAAGATTTTGTTGTTATTGATCCCATGTGTATATCGGAAACGGAAAGGGTTATCGAAAATCGAAAACAAACTTGTACTGCCTAGGGACTAGGCGAGCTTAAGTTCAAAATCTGGAGTCAATGCCTTTCGCCTTTCTTTTGACGGCAAATTAATTTTTTGCGATAAACGTGAGGGTGTCATTTATATACTGAATAACTCGTTCAATAGAACTATTTATGATTCATATATGCAAATTTTTAACATTTTAATCAACTGCCATTTGAAATTAAGACTACTAGAAACACGTCAAATTTTTTCCTTAGGACAAAATCACATTTGCAACAATATATGAAGTAACAAGTTAGAAGGCTCTAGTCGAGAAATCCCGACTAGACGATGCCCTGAACCCTATACTTTACATGTGTATGTGTGTGTATACGCGCATACTGCATACTCAAATTCAATGTTCCATATCGCCGGGGTATCATAACCGATTTTAATAAAAACTTCACAGGTTGTCATTATTTTGTAAACTGTTTCAAAGTTTCCCAAAGTTTTCCAATTTCAAGATTTTGTTGTTATCGATCCCATGTGTATATCGGAAACGGGATGAGTTCTCGAAAATCGAAAACAAACTTGTACTGCCTAGGGACTAGGCAAGCTTATGTTTCAAATCTGGGGTCTCTAGCTCTTATAGTCTCTGAGATCGATGTGTTCATACATACACACAGACGGACAGACAGACGGACATGGCTATATCGACTCGGCTTTTGATGCTGATCAAGAATATATTTATACTTTATGGGGTCGAAGATGCTTCCTTCTGCCTGTTACATTTTTTTGCACAAAACCGTTATACCCTTTTTACCTACTTTTAATGGGTTCAGGGTATACAAATAATAATTGTTAGTTAAAGATTGTGAATAAAATTATAAAAGACTTTTAAACTTGACTAGTTCACTAATCAAAAAGTAATTCTACTTGTAGTACTATATAACTACCATTACTACTATAAAGCTACCTTCAACTATATATTTCCAAGCCTACTTGTACATCATTAAAAGACAATGTTCAAGACCCGGATGATAAAGTCCGGGTTTGAAAAAAGACCAAATGGCAGAAAAGCAAGTAAGAAGGCTATAGTCGAGAAATCCCGACTAGACGATACCCTGATCCCTATACTTTACGCGTACAGTCAGTGTTTGCAAGTATGTGTGTTTGTATGTACGCACATACTGCTTACTGCATACACAACTTTAATGTTCTATATCTTCGGTGTTTCTTAACCGATTTTAATAAAAATTTCACAGTTTGTCATTATTTTGTTAAATGTATCAAATGCCGACTCAAAGTTTTCCAAATTCAATATTTTATTGTTATCGATCCCATGGGTATATCGAAAACGGGATGAGTTATCGAAAATCGAACTTGAAATGCCTGTGGATTGGGCGAGCTTAAGTTCCAAATCTGGAGTCTCTAGCTCTTATAGTCTCTAAAATCGACGCGTTCATACATACGTACAGACAGACGGACGGACAGACGGACAGACGGACATGGCTATATCGACTCGGCTGTTGATGCTGAACAAGAATATATACACTTTATGGGGTCGGAGATGCTTCCTTCTGCCTGTTAAATACTTTTGCACAAAACCATTATACCCTTTTTCCCATTTTTAATGGGATCAGGGTATAAAAAGCGGCTCGAAAATTGAAAGACTAGTTAGATAGAAATAGACGGACAAATCAATATCGACGGTGTGCACCTGATTGTTGTAATAGACTAATTTATACGTATTTTATACAGTGGTTTATTTAGCAGTTGCTCTACGTTGAAGATGTTTAATTATTTCGTCACTATACGCTCTTGGACTTACCACATGCAATAGTTCGAGCGTAGACTCATCGGAGCCGGGATCGTTAATCTTGCCCGATGTGACCGTCGAGTGTGTGAAGCTCAAGATTAGCAAGGTTAATGCAATTAAACCTCCCATCATTGCCAGACAATGATTCCTAGTGAAATGCGACCGCGGCATTTTGGTAGACGCGCTTTATATGGCTAAACTGGCACTCGAACTTGGTGTTTTTTTCTTATATTTATTTTAATTAAGTATGTTTGGTAATCGGTACGGGCACAAACACAGAATTAAGAAGATACACAGAAAACTTTTTTTTTTGGTTTTTTACGGGTTTTGCGGTATTTGTTTTGTTTTCGGTTATAATTTGCTACGTGTATACTAGAAAATTAGATAAATAAAAACGTGTTATTGTTAACTTGCAAAGTCGTTTTAAAACGAGTTTCGAGGGCGCCTCTTTCAATTTTGTTTCTGTTATCATAAATACAAATGGCCTTTGGCAAAGCTATAAGAATTTGTAATATGTTAAGCCGCATTATAATTAATTTTCGACTTGCTGATAAGCAATGAAACGGATAACGGATATATCAGCTACTCAACAGAGCACATACGCCACACTGTCATATTTTACACACCATTCTAAGCTCACAAAAACCGATGCTAAACCAGCCAGACCAACTACAATAATTTGATGTAAGCACAGCTGCAAAACTTAAAATAGCACCACATAGCCACTTTTTCTTACACGCTAAAAAACAAAAATCACGTTTTCAAGTGAATAGTTTTTTTTTTAAGGCTTTGTAAGGTATTGATAGTTGAAACTTTTTTTAGAGTGTGTTTTGGGAAAAGTGATAAAAACATTGGACAGAAATAAAAACTTATGCATTCTCTGTAAAAAAATCATCAAGAAGATTATGTTTTTTTTTGAAGAAAATTTCACGTTTTTAATTAAAATCATACAAAAAAAAAATATATTAAGATAAGGCTAAAACTAATAATCAATAATGTGTTTTGATCTCATTTTTGGGCAAAAAGTTGATGAGCTAAAGCAGTTGATATTCTTTAAGGACTGACCTATTTACTCCTGTTATTGATAAATGAACAAAAGTAATATATTAGAATCATGCTTACAAACGTTAAATATAACTTTTTTTTAAGAAGAATGCACTTTTCCCAAAACACAAAAATTAAAAGTAAGGAAGCTGCCTCCGGATGCCGAATATTATATATAATTTTTTGTTCACAGTAAAACAAATATGTGATATAGTGGTCCTACCTGACCGGTTTTTAAAAATGGTATTGCTACAGCAAATAGCATAAAAAGATTTCAGCTCGATAAGGGGTCGTATACACTTCCTGCTATGCGTTACATATTTCAATTATCGGATTAAAAAAACCCTTTAGCTCTATGTTTTAAGGAAACACCAAGCATTATAAAAAAGAACCCACTTTAAAAAAAAAACAAAAATTTGTGGTTTTTTTTTGGCCTGTAAGAAAGAGAAGTTTGTTGGTGTTATTTTAAATTTCACAGCTGTTTGTATCTATGTATTTACGTATGTTTCTTTTATCGTTTTGCTATTGTCAATGGCTTTGTCACCGTCGTCGCTTTCAACTTTTATTAATTTTATTCTTAACATTTTTTTTTTTTTTGTGTTTGAAAGCCCGTAACTGATCGTAAATTGAGAAGACGCATTCATATTTGAAGCGTTTTAATTCACGGGTGTGACTTAAGTTTACTTCAAAAACACACGACATCTTTTGACGACCAAAACGATTTGTCATTAGCCCGCTGTTATAAGTCACTGAAGTTTATTGGATTTCTTGTTGTTATTGTTGGATATGATCTGCTTGTATTTTATTTTAGGTACAGGGGTTGCTCGAGCGTTTTTATTTAAATTATGGACCCATCCGACAAATTAAAATTCACGTTTTGAGTTTTATTACAACACGGAAGTGGTTTCCTTTCCTTTTGAGAAATAAAAATATATATTGTGTTTGCATTGGATTCGAATCGTTAACAGCTTGTTTTCAAAAATCTGTGTGAGACCATTAAAAGACCTTTTAATACTGGTCAGATAAAGCAGTACGGAAATGTTCAATCAAGCTTGATAAATGGACAAAGATATTTTGTGTACTATAGCTATTAACTTGAAAGTGCTTACGTTTTAGTATTAAGACATCAGTTAATAATCAAATGCGAAACAAGCTCTTATTTGCAATTGTTGTACAACAACAAGTACTCTCGTGTCAATATAGTTCGACTGTGAGATACAATGAACATTATACTTTACGCGTAGACTCATATTTTGTATTACATTTCGAGTTCTAATTGTCTCTGAGATCAACGCGATCATGCAGACAGTCGGAGAGAAAGACAGACATGGTTAACTCGACTTGACTATCGCTGCTTATCAGAAATATATGTACATACATTTTAAGGTCGGAAATGCTTCCTACTGCTTGTTTCATATGTTTTCAAGATACATATTTTTTCTCATTTAAACCATTTTAAAAGTCGTTTATTGTGTTTAAGATCGGAAATTGTTATATACTAGTGTCCCATAAAACTATTATAACACCCTAGTTACAATTTAGAGCAACTATTTCTAGTTAGGTACTTAAAATAGCGTGCAAAAAATCAAATATCACTCAGAAAATTGGGAGTTTTATTAAACCTTTAAGGAAAATATTTTAAGACTTAATTATGATTTAATGATAAGTGATAATGTTCCAATCGCTAGTGCCCTTGGCTCTACACAGCTCCTCATATGGAGCATCCGGCAAAACATCCTTCGATAGCTGGAGTAGCTGCTCAATGGGACACTGTTCTTTGCAGCCGGGCACCTGCAGCCGCTGAGGCGGCTTGGTTGGATCATTTTGAAAGTAAATCTCAACAAAGAAATCACCGTTGTCTTTGCGTCTGCGCAGCTCAATAGTAATCAGTGCTGAGAATCGGGGCATTTGCATCTCCGGCCAAACTTTCAATGCGCCAAGAATATTCGATATGGTCCAATCGTGTGCACAAGATATGAACATCTTTCTGCAAGCGGGCTGAAGGTTTTCATCAATTTTAGATTGCATTTGCTGAAACATGTGTTCGAGAAAGAATCCGCCTTTGAGCTTGCGCAGTTCCGTCGTATATGCATCATACAAATATGATTTGGCTGCCAGTGGCCTCATATTGTCCGGATAGTAATTCTTGGTCCACTTTGGCTTTTTAAGCCCATAAGCTTCTTGCGTTTGCAGCGAGATAAAAATGTTCGTTACATCGTGAGCGTAGCTAACATTCATCCCCGTCACATCGGCTAGGTCTTGCAGCAGCTTTGAGTTTTGCTTATGAAACTCGATAACATCCGGGATATGCATAACCTCCCAGACAGCCTCATCATATCGGGCGCATGGCACCTTCTGTCGCAGACGCTGCAAAACAAAAATTTAAATGATTTTTAAACTTTGATAAAGAAGATGTTCGTTATATGCAGTGTCCGTCATGCTGTCTGTATGAACGCGCCTTTTTTTTAACCCCCTCCAAGGCTGCAGACCAAGTTCAAAAAAAAGATTCTAACAATGTTCACAAAATTTTAAAAGTATTTTTAGTAACGAACATAAACGAACGGAAACAATTTGAGGTTCACGCTCACGACCCAGAAATGGAAAATTTTAAGTCCCACGATTTACAATTCGAAATCTCACGTTGCCAAAAAATGAGGATAGTTATTGACAACCTCATTCAAAGGCCAAGCCCAACCAATACTGCTCGAAGCAGACTCTTAATCACCTGTTTTACACTGTTATCAGGGTATTCCGCAGTCGATTGCAACGTTTACACTTGTTTTTTAATTTTTTTTTTTTTCTACGTTAATTAAGGGAAACAAGTAAGAAGGCTCTAGTCGAGAAATTCCGACTAGACGATACCCTGATTCCTATACTTTACGCGTACAGTCAGTGTTTGCAAATATGTGTGTTTGTATGTACGCACATACTGCATACTGCATCTCCGGTGTTTCTTAACCGATTTTAATAAAAATTTCACAGATTGTCATTATTTTGTTCATTATTTTAAATGCCATCTCAAAGTTTTCAAAAAACTTGTACTGCCTAGGGAATAGGCGAGCTTAAGTTTTAAATCTGGAGTCTCTAGCTCTTATAGTCTCTGAGATCGGTAGCTCATACATACGGACGGACGGACGGACGGACAGACCATGGCTATATCGACTCGTCTGTTGATGCTGATCAAAAATATATATACTTTATGGGGTCGGAGATGCTTCCTTCTGCCTGTTACATACTTTTGCACAAAACCATTGTATCAGGGTATAAAAGTAGGATATATATAAGGTATTTATATTTGTTTTATAAGTTTGAATGCGAATCGTATTTTAGTTTGCTTATAATTTTTTCTCACAAAACTAAGTTTTTCATCTGCTATAGTATGACGCAATACCTACATCAAATGACATCATTACTGTATCATACGTATGTCATCATACCTATGTACATATATCATCTAGGCAGCTGGCAAGCGTTAACATGAAATGCACTTTAACCTTTGACATTTGCAAATGAATTTTAACTGAAACCCAATCTTAGGGTTTATCAACGATTCATATGCTTCAATTCCGTAAAAGTATTAGATCGCTATGTCTTACCGTTGGGATTACGCGTTGATATCAGTCAGTCAGATCAAAAGTTAAACAATATATTTAGATTAAACCAGTACAAACATATATATCAACCTTATCATTTGCTTCGGGCTCAGTGTAAATTGGAATAGGCTGCCAGTCCAGCATCCTATTCCACTCCATCGGAGTATTCTTTGGTTGAAACAGAGCCGCCAATACCATCTGCAATGACATAAGAGTGCGCGAGGATTGCGTGGCTTGTGCATAGAGAAACTAGCATAAGATACTTGATTAATAAAAGACCGTAGAGTTTTTAAAGTCTTTAGCTTACATCCGATTGATAGTATGGCGGGAGAATGTCTTTGTAACGATTGCGCAGCTGATTGCCTATATCAAACAGTTCAAGTTTTGCTGCCTTTTTAGTTATAACTTTGTATTAATATTAAATGCATTTTGCTGGGATTATGAAGCTTACGTTGGTAATTTGGCCCCAGCCATAAGGTTCATAGGTTTCATTTAAGTATGGATCTTTGGGATAAGTGTTTACAGGCGTGCGTGGTCCATGTCGAAAAACCTGCAAAAAAGTTTATTTTAAAAATAGCAAAAACGGTTTGATCAAAACAAATTTGTAATAGATATGAGACTATTTTTATAAGTAATCGATTATCGATTAAAGCTTAGAATATTCGACTCTCGATAACTTGGAACTAAGAACCATATAAAAAGTCAAAGATTATGTAAAGAAAGATAGGAAACAAGTTACCCCTCTTTTTTAACAGAAACGATAAAACCTGAAATAAGCTCCTGGGGAAATGAATATCGTTTTTGAATATCGTTTTCAACTCCAATGGGAAAAGATTCCCACTTCACTAAGAAGTGTACATGGATTCTCATTAGCTCGAAGCGTGTGATGCGTCAGACGAAGATTAAACGTTGTCATACTTCATTTTGCCGTAGTGTGGTAGCCGAAGTTGAGATTTTAAACATTCTACTTTTGTTTCTGTCTGCTTGCTATGCCTCAAATGGGAGGGTAGTATAGGCTTTATATGATTTATGTGCAATTGTATGGCTAATCGTGAGATACTTAACTATGACTTCAATCATACATATACGTGTGTATATATTGGGAGTTAGGTAGATCATTAATGATTTATCGAACAGAATTGAATTGCCTAAATACCAAATTAACACTAACCATAAAATAAACACATTTTGCATTCAAATACTTGTCCCTGTATTAAAAATATATATTAATAATTTCATTGACTTTAATTGAACATTGTAATTAAGGGTACTAAAACACATTAAGCAGCGTGTGTGTTTCAGCAACGACAACCATCACATGCTGTTGTTGTTATTATTTTTGCGTTCTGCCTAGTCCCGTTAGACGTTCAAGCATGCATACACAAAAAGACGGACCAAGGCACATGCAGCAGGCTAGCTGCAGATGATTTGCCTTCGACACCAATAAGCATACAAACACACATATGGATATGTTCATACTCATTTGTCGCCAACAACAAAATTTTAAAATACAAGAAGGGCTCTAGTCGAGAAATCCCGACTAGATGATACCCTGAACCCTATACTGTGCTTACTACTACTTACTATACATCGACTCGACTGTTCATACTGATCAATATTACATATACTTTATGGGGTCGGAGAAGCTTCCTTTTGCGTGTTACATACGTTTGCACTTAAGCAATACACCCTTTTTGCCATTTTTCCCAGTGCCAAATACATACGACGCAGCATTAGCAGTCCAGACACAAAGCAAAAACAAATTCATACACGGCGGCAGACCGAGAAGTATAAGCAATGAAGAAAAATAAGAATCTAGCTGGAAGAAATACGAAGGGGAAATAGGTACTTATTCACAGAGCGCAAATATTAACTGTAAAAAAGAGGGGAAGCTTGCTTCCTATCTTGAATCCATACATTATCGTAGATAAAAAGAATGTAAGTACTAGGACGAAAATAGCCGCCCCTTTTTGTTATCGAAAACCGCCATGGGTATTGAGAGCTCGTGGGAAAGGGGCAAGCGGAAAAAGTACCGCATCTGCTTTGTCAACTCTCTCTCATGTCTCTCAAAGTGTACGATGCGTGAAACAACAATAGTGATCGGCAATACTTCTTTCTGTGTGTGGTGGCCAAAGCTGAGATTGTCAATTTTCTATCTGCCTGCCTAACATGGGAGGGTGGTATAGATTTTATATGAACTTTGTGAAAGTGTGTGGCCAAACGTGAGATACTTAAATATGACTTTTATATATGCGTATGTATATATTGGAAATAAGGTAGAAGATTACTAACTTATTGAACAGGTTTAACATGATTTAAAGCCGAATTAAACTAATTATAAAATAAACGCTTTTTGTATTCATATACCTAACCTTAAATGTCCGTATATTAAATAAATATATGTTAACATTGCATTGACATTAATTGAATATTGTAATAAAGGGTATTAAAACAACAAACAAACCATCACGTGTTGTTGTTGTTTGTATTTTTGCATTTTGTCTATTCCTATTCCCGTTAGGCGCACACACATGCATACACACAATGACGAGCCTAGGCCACCTGCAGCCGTTTTGTCTTCGGCACATCAACAAAAAAAATAAAATAAATAAACACATATGTATGTATTTACACATATACTTTTTTTTGTTTAAAAATGAAATAAATGTGTAATTAAAACAAATGTATAATTAATAACTTGGCAAATCATAATTTTTTGTTTTCTTTTAATTTCTGTAAGTTTT
This sequence comes from Scaptomyza cyrtandrae, assembly GCA_035044605.1. Classification (NCBI taxonomy): domain Eukaryota; kingdom Metazoa; phylum Arthropoda; class Insecta; order Diptera; family Drosophilidae; genus Scaptomyza; species Scaptomyza cyrtandrae. The sequence goes on along the minus strand of JAWNNS010000483.1, from coordinate 487,934 downwards.
TCTTTCATATTAAATATGAAAAAAGCTTGAATATGCAAATTATGTATATTATGAGAATGTAAGTTAATTATTCATTTATATGCAAAAAAAACTCATAAAATAAAAAAAAGGTTGAGCTTGGCTTGACCATATTTATTGCGAGCCGGTCATATGCTACGATAATGTAATACCAAGATTCGAAACAAGGTACCCCTCTTTTTTTACAGTTAATATTTGCGCTCTGTAAATTAGCACCTATTTCCCCTTCATATTTCTCCCAGTTAGATTCTTATTTTTCTTCATTGCTTATACTTTTGCTTTGTGTATGGACTGCTCATGCTACGTCTTATGTATTTGGCACTGGGAAAAATGGGAAAAAGGGTATATTTTTTATGTGCAAACGTATGTAACAGGCAGATGGAAGCTTCTTCGACCCTGTAAAGTATATATTCTTGGTCAGTATCAACAACCGAGTCGATATAGCCAAGATGATATAGGGTTCAGGGTATCATCTAGTCGGGATTTTCCGACTAGAGCCTTCTTCAATGAGTATGTATATGTATGTTTGTGTTTGTATGCTCATCGGTGTCGAAGGCAAATCGTCTGCAGCTGGCCTGCTGCATGTGGGTTTGGGCCGTCTTTTTGTGTATACATGCCTGTGCGTCTAACGGGAATAGGCAAAACGCAAAAATTATAACAAGAACAATACGTGACGGTTGTCGTTGCTGAAACGCACACGCTGCTCAATGTGTTTTACTACCCTTTATTACAATATTTAATTAATGTCAATGCAATTATTAATGAATATTTTTAAAACACGGATAAGTATTTGAATGCAAAATTTGTTTATTTTAGGGTTAATTTGGTATTTAGTCATTTTAACATTGTTCAATAAGTCATTAATGATCTACCTAACTCCCAATATATACAGACGTATATGTATGATAGAAGTCATAGTTAAGTATCTCACGATTAGCCAAACAATTGCACATAAATCATATAAAGTCTATACTACCCTCCCATTTGAGGCATAGCAAGCAGACAGAAACAAAAGTCGAATGTCTAAAATCTCAACTTCGGCCACCACACAACGGCAAAATGAATTGCGACAACGTTTAATCTTCTTCTGAAGCATCACACGCTTCGAGCTAATGAGAATCCATGTACACTAAGATTCTCATTGGAGTAGACAAAGCAATAACGATATTCATTTCCCCAGGTGCTTATTTCAGGTTTTATCGTTTCTGTAAAAAAAGAGGGGTAGCTTGTTTCCTGTCTTAATACTTTACATTGTCTTTGAGTTTTGGTGTACAAGAAAGATTTTTATACCAAGGCGCTCCCGTTTTAAATGGCGGGGGCTGAGGCCAAAGAACTGAGTAGATCTTTCTTCAACCAAAATCATGGGTACAGCTTTTGAAATGTGGGAAATACATTTGTGTGTGTTTTATCTATTTGCATCTCGCAGTGTAGCGACTTATCGATTTCCCAATCCCAGTGGACGTACCGCCCCTATATTGACACTTTGTCTAACGCAGACGTGCAACAAGATTTTTTAGAAACTCTTAGAACGACAAATAAAACTTGCGGACCAAACAGATAGACGCTGCTTGACTGAAATAGCATAAAACCAATATATTCTTCTATCATTTCTTCTGCTTTAGAAAAAAAAGTCGCACCCGAAGCAAAAGCAGAAAACGAAAACGGGACAAAGCTAAATAAAAGTAGCAGTCGTTGTTTAAATAATTATAGATTTTGCTTTGCTGCTACTTTCGTTCACGAGAACAAGTTAAAGCAGATGCAAGTCGATAGATTTAGAAGTGTTATGTAGTACTGAAAACCAGCTTTGTGGTTTTGATACAACAATCACATGAATTTTTATTTTATTTTTCGCTGCACGTGGGGCTAAACCATTTCCGTCAAGTCGACTTCAAAGACAAAGGGCTAGAGACTTCGGCGATTTGAGATTCAAGTTCGTGTATTCAAAACGCAGTAAAATTTTTTTTTTATATTTTCGATTACTTCTCGGGTTAACGGTTTTCACATGATGTCCTTCACAACAAAATCTTGAACGTAGAAGTTGTGCAAATTGATATAGACAGTAGGAAATAGAATGCATTTTGTAGCTGTTTGGCAAAGAAACATCTTACTGCTGTCGTTTATTTATAACAAGAAGGCTTTAGTCGAGAAGTCCAGACTAGACGATACCCTGATCCCTATACTTTACGCGTACAGTCAGTGCTTGAATGTATGTGTGTGTTGTGTTTACGCGCATGCTGCATACTCAACTTCAATGTTCGAAATCTCCAGTGTTTTTTAGCCGATTTCAATCAAATTTTTACAGATTTTCATTATTTTGTTCAATAATTCAAATGCCATCTTAAATTCATTTGTTGTTATCGATCACATGTGTATATCGGAAACGGAAAGAGTTATTGAACACTGAAACTGTACTGCCTAAGGAATAGGCGAGCATATGTTCCAAATCTGAAGTCTCTAGCTCTTATAGTATCTAAGATCGACGCGATCATACATACGGTCGGACAGCCAGACAGATGGATATGACTATATCGACTCGGCTGTTGATGCTGATCAAGAATATGTATACTTTATGGAATTGGAGATGCTTCCTTCTGCCTGTAACATACCTGTGTACAAAACCATTAGTCCCTTTTTACCCATTTTTAATGGGTTCAGGGTATAAAAACCCGAGCCCGTATACCATTGACCCGGAGCACAAGAATTTTATTTTTGCGTTGTGTTAACTCATCAAATATAAAGTTATTAAAGCAAAAACAAAAAAAAAAAAAAAGTTGCTGCTAAGACGTTTAGAAATTTAAGGAAACAGGCTATGGAAAATTGGGCACAAAACCAGCATACCTTATTCTGTGTTCTTAATTTATAAATTAAACATAACAAAACACAACGCAGCAACGAGTTGTCGGGATCGAATACAAATTTTAAGTTTTATTCTGTCTTTAATTCATAAAATAAAAATTAAACAAGTAAGAAGGCTCTAGTCGAGAAATCCCGACTAGACGATACCCTGATCCCTATACTTTACGCGTACAGTCAGTGCTTGCAAGTATGTGTGCGTGTGTGTACGACCATACTGCATACTGCATACTAAACTTCAAGGTTCCATATCTCCGGTGTTTCTTAACCGATTTTAATAAAAATTTCACAGATTGTTATTATTTTGATTAATAATTAAAATGTCATCTAAAGTTTTTTCAAATTCAACATTTTATTGTTATCGATCACATGTGTATATCGAAAACGGGATGAGTTATCGAAAATCGAAAACAAACTTGTACTGCCTAGGGATTAGGCGAGCTTAAGTTCGAAATCTGGAGTCTCTAGCTCTTATAGTCTCTGAGATCGACGCGTTCATACATACAGACGGACAGACGGACATGGCTATATCGACTCGACTGTTGATGCTGATAAAGAATATATATACCTTATGGGGTCGGAGATGCTTCCTTCTGCCTGTTACATACTTTTGCACAACTTCATGATACCCTTTTTTCCCATTTTTAATGGGATCAGGGTATAAAAACACTACACAAGCGCTAGGTTGATTGAGTTCTACTTGTATTACGCACACATTGAATCACAATGTACTTATTAGTGGAACAGATTAACTGTATAAAGTGTATTCACCATTATTACTGTCATCGAGTAGGTATATTAAAGAGAACAATTTGCATACATCGGTTTTGTCACGCTCATGTTCTGGTGTAGTTGCGTAAAAGAACCCACAGCACTTCGGCTTTCGAGCCGAATGCCTTCACATTCTCGATCAATATCATGTTGCTTGAACTTATATGCTTAGAAGCAGCCGACTGAGACGGTTGTGTTATGCCGCTCTGCAGTTAATTATATGAGTGCCTACTCTACGTATATGAGTTTTGATTTTTTTGGAGTGGGTTTATGTCCTTATATTCTTATGCATAAATGTTTATTTTTGTGCATGACAATTGTATTTGAACTTGCCTCAAAGTTTATTATATTATTATTGTTTTTTACAGGTGCATATATTTAGCTTTTATTTATTATACCCTGATCCCATTAAAAATGGGAAAAAAGGGTATAATGGTTTTGTGCAAAAGTATGTAACGGGCAGAAGGAAGCTTCTCCGACCCCATAAAGTATATATATTCTTGATCAGCATCAACAGCCGAGTCGATATAGCCATGTCCGTCTGTCCGTCCGTCTGTCCGTCTGTCTGTCCGTATGTATGAGCCAACCGATCTCAGAGACTATAAGAGCTACAGACTCCAGATTTCGAACTTAAGCTCGCCTAATCCCTAGGCAGTACAAGTTTGTTTTCGATTTTCGATAACTCATCCCGTTTTCGATATACACATGGGATCGATAACAACAAAATCTTGAATTTTGAAAACTTGAAATGGCATTTGAAATAATAAACAAAATAATGACAATCTGTGAAATTTTTATTAAAATCGGTTAAGAAACACTGGAGATATGGGGCATTGAAGTTGTGTATGCAGTATGCAGTATGTGCGTACATACAAACACACATATTTGCAAACACTGACTGTACGCGTAAGATATAGGGATCAGGGTATCGTCTAGTCGGGATTTATCGACTAGAGCCTTCTTACTTGTTTTTTTTGTCGTAAGCTGTAAATTACCCCAAATGGGGTAAAAGTGAAATTTCTGGGCGTAATGTTCATGATTCTGAAATATATATTTTGAATTTTTTATTCTATTGACCTTTTTTTCTCATCACCATGGGATAATCCAGTAAAAATGAATATATATATCACTATTTTCTATTCTGTTGACCTTTTTTTTGTCTTATTACCATGGGGTAATGGCAACTTCCACAACAATATTTTGGGGTAAAGTCTAGTTTGACAAAAAAATTTGGGGTAATAATTCAAAAAGTTCGCCGACCGCTGATATAAGTTTTAAGAAAGATTTTAAACAAAGTCATATAAAAAACAACACGTAAGGCTCTAGTCAAGAAATTCCGACTAGAGGGTACCCTGAACCCTATGTCTAGCCTTAGAGCCTTGTATCCATGTACTGCGTACTTTACTTAATTTTAATGTTCTACCGATTTCAATAAAAGTTTCACAGATTGCCATTGCTTCGTTTATGTTTCAAATACCATCTCAAAGTTTTCAAAATTCAAGATTTGGTTATCGATCATATGTGTATATCGGAAACGGGATAAGTTATCGAAAATCGAAAACAAACTTGTACTGCCTAGGGATTGAGCGAGCTTAAATTCCAAATCTGGAGTCTCTAGCTCTTATAGTCTTTGAGATCGACGCGTTCATACATATTGCCGGACAGACGGACGGACACACGACTGACATGGCTATATCGACTCGACTGTTGATGCTGATCGAGAATATATATACTTTATGGGGTCGGAGATGCTTTTTTTTCTTCCGGTTACATACTTTTGCACAAAACAATTATACCCTTTTTACCCATTTTTAATGGGTTAATAACAATCTGTGAAATTTTTATTAAAATCGATTGAGAAACACCGGAGATATGGAACCTTGAAGTTGAGTATGCAGTATGCAGTATGTGCGTACATACAAACACACATACTTGCAAACACTGACTGTAAAGCGTAAAGTAAAGGGATCAGGATATCGTCTAGTCGGGATTTCTCGACTAGAGCTTTCTTACTTGTTTAATATACTCAGCGTACTGATCAAATCACATTAAGAATAAACGTAGTCGACTAAAACTGGTCGAACTAAAACTGGTCGAACTAAAATGCATAAAACTGGTCGAATTAAAATGCATAGATACGTTAAACTAATTTAGACCTTAAAATATTGTTTATTTACATAACAATAAGCATAGTCGATAAGTGGATATTCTCTGACACAATGACGTTGTTTGACTTGCGTTAAAAAACCTCATTATGGTTCAATTATAGTCCAATAAAGATTAAACAGTATATAAAGGTAAATCACAGATTTTATAGCTGTATGCGAGAAATATTTTTGTTTGCTTTCCTTACACATATAAAATACTTACTTGTATTATATATATACATATATATATACATTTCAGTAATATATTAGTATATATGTATATGTATCCTATATATGTGTATAATATATTACTCTTGATATTTACCAAATGAACCTGCTCCAATGTTGAAATTGTATTGGCATCCGTGTGATTATTCTTATCATGCAAATCCTTTACGGACACAATTACACCTCCAACTAAAAGGCAACTGAAGCAGAGCAAAAGTCCAGCAATAGTGCTGCGACACATATTATGGATATTTATGTAGAGCGTTTAGTTAGTAAGCCTCCGGCTACGTTGAAACTTAAGCATCTAGTGACTGCAGCAATAGAATCCGAACGACTTTTAAGTGGCATGTAGAATAAAATCGAGTGAACCACACAAACAGACTTTGCAAAGAGAGAGGGAAAGAGAAAATGATATGTAAAAATTACGTCGATTGACTAAGGCAAATAAAGCACCGAATCGGAAAAAACCCACTGCACATAAATAAAAACCCAAATTAAATAAATTAACTTAAGTGTAAACTAAATTAACCATTTTTAAAAAAACTAATTAAATATCTAAGAAAAAACAACTAAATTTTGGCAAGTAGTTTGTTTTTATTTAAAGGTATTTTCAGTTTTATTTGTGACTTTAATCTCAACGCTTAATACTGAGGTTTCAGAGTGCAAGAAAACGAAATAGTTTCATAATGACTTTTATCTTATAGTGACTACTGATCGATTTTTCGAAGCGGCGGTTCCACAAAATCGGGATTACGAGCTCGGCAACGTTTCTTAATGGGTTCATTAGGTAGCACGGATTCACTCAGCTCAATCAGTCGATTTAGTGGACACTGCAGGGCACAGTCAGCAAGTTTAAGATGCTCAAGGCATCCAAACTCATTGTTGCGTAGAAAGATCTAAAAATAGTTTTAGGCATCTTTAATGCGTACAAGAAAAAAAAAATACCTCTAATCAATTGCAATACCTCCACATAGTGTTCTCCTGTCTGGCTATTTTTATGCGTCTCAAAAATTGCCATGACAGCAAAGCGCGGCATTTGACGCTTCCAAAGACCCAGTGCGGATAATATATTACCCACGGTCCAATCGTGGCCGGTGTAAATGAACATTCTGCGATCCTTTGGCTTTATGCTGCCTGACTGCTTCGCTAGCATTTCGTTGTACATTTTGCGCAAAAAGGGACCGCCTTTGATCTTCTGCATCTCAGGTGTATACGCATTGTAGATATAGCTCTGCTCGGCGAGAAATTGCATGCGCTCTGGAAAGTAGTGTTTAACCCAGGTAGGTAGCTTATAGCCAAATTCTTGTTCCGCCAGAAGTGTAATGTACAAAGAGTTCACATCCTCGGCATCGCGCATAGTCATGCCCGTCAAATTGCTTAGCTCCCCTAGCATATCAGCATAAGGTGCTTGTTGGGCAATTACCTCAGGCAACTTAAAAACTTCATCACGCGCCTCAAAGTAACGAGGACAGGGCGTGCGTACCAAGAGCAACTGTGGTAAAAAACTTTAGGCACAAGTCAAGTAATATTTTTTTATTTTAATACCGAATCTTCGTCCAGTGGCTCAGATACAATGGGTATGGGTTGCCAATTGAGATGTTTGTTCCATTCCATAGCGGTTCCGCGAGGCTCAAACATGCTGGCCAATGTAGTTTGCAGAGACATCAGTGCTCGAGGCGACGCGGTAGATTGGGCATGAATTTGCTATTGAATTAATATATTTAGGCTTGCAATTCGAACAGGTTAGTAAAACTTACATCGGGCCTGTAAAACGGTCCCATAAAGTCATTGTACCGACGATGCAACCACCGACCCATTGCATAGAGCTCCTTCTTGCCACGCTGCAAAACAAATTTGGGAATTAATGAAAAGTAAATTGTAGTTTTGTTGGTGTAATTATCATCAACAATTACAACAAGCAAGTCGAAAGCTGTTAAAGATTCAATAAAAAAGTCTAATTACTTTTTTGTGACTGTGTTCAAAAAATCGTATAGTCTCTGAAATCAACGCTTGCATATAAACAGATAAACTCTGGAGATTGAACTTAAGTTTTTTCTGTACCTTGAGTGCCCACACTCATACATACACAGGAATAGTGATTGTACGCGTAAAGTCAAGGATCAGGGACTCTGAAATTAGTGCTTTCTCGGCTTCAGCCTGTTAACTTGTCTTTTTTTTTGTGTGTGTGTGCCAGTGTAATAGTTTGAAACACTTAATTTGGCAATACTCACGTTTGTGACATGCCCCCAACCGGTGGGCTTAAAGCTGTCCTTGATATACGGATCATTTGGATAGGTGTCGACGGGTGTTCGTATGCCATGTCTAAATACAATGTGCACCAGTTCTAGAGTTGAGCTTGTTGTATTTGGCAACGTGTTGTAGCATTTGTTCACGTTGTGGTCCACTGCCCAAATCGGCTGCTTGGACTCCACTTGACAAAACACACTGATGGCAAAAATTGCCAAAACAATACCAGCGGACAGAGCGCTCATTGTAAGTATTTGTTTCCGAGTGCAGGGACCAAATATCATTTTGATGTAGTTTTTTTCTTATATATATCCAGATATTCCAGCACAAAATCAAACACAAGCGGAAGCAAATTGAACTGACGATGCGCCAACACAAGTTGTAAATATCGTAAAACGTTATTTTTGATTTGGTTTTGAGCAGTTTGGTACGGTTTGGAGCACTCTGTTATGCGCAAATCAATGTGTGTGTTTTATAAAAACTGCTTTTGTTATGTCTCGTTATGGAGGTCATCGAATTGTCACCGCTTGGGGAGCGTTAGCGTGTGCCGCGTGTTTTTGGTAGCGCAGCTGACACTCAAATAAAACCTAGACAAGTGTATGTAGAGAACTTAAAACAAGATAAATCAGCAGTCGTTCGCATGTTTCGTCGGTGAGTTGTGTAACTATTGGTAATTACAATTACAATTACAAACAATAGCCTCTGCTGAGTGATTGATATTCCATACAATTATCCTAGTACATAAGCTTATTAATATTATAATATTGCACTTTATAAGAATATTGTTTACGACTTGATTTGTGTATCTTAACAGGAGCACAAATGCTTGTTTATATTTCCGAAGATTTTTGTTATCGAACATGTGAATTACTTAATTGTTATAATGAGGATTGCAAACAATCAGTTTTATTCAATAAGTAACAACTAAACGCTTTCGTATACCTATTATATACATACATACATATATAGTCTTCAGCCCTAAACATTTTAACACATTCCAGGGTCTTATCTAAAATTGAATTATGTATGCATTTAGCTCTCATTAGGTAATAAAGATGCGAAAGCAATACGAAAATAAAATACTCTTGGACAATTTATAATATATATGTATATAATGTATAATTATTAAAATTACTTTAATAGCTTGTAACTTAATTGGTTTATTCAAAAATGGTATGCATGTAGTATGGTATGTGTGTAATTTCACATATTGTGCACATATTAAGTGTTTCACATTTTCGAACAAAAACATAACTGTAAAAAACTATCACTTTTTTGCTCATTTTAGTTGGGGGTCAAATTGTTTTAGCTGTCATACTCTAATACCGAAGATAGAAGTGTATTTTGGTTTTGTGCAATGTCCGTCACGCTGGCAGCGCCCACCCTCGTCAACACTGTAGTCCCCCTTTGCTAACAGACTCCCGTTTAACACGCGTTTTTATATTGGCATCAGAGAATTTCGCAGTCGGTTGCGTCCGACTGCAACGTTTTGACTATTTTTTTATTGACAATAATCTGTTGTCATAATTGCGTGTTGCTTTGTTTGAATAAGTGTTTTGAGTTTTATATGGACGCAATGATATCTTAACAAAAAGATGTATGATATATTTTTATGGTACGGTACTTGTTTTTATATCTAAAAAACTTGCAGTCCGTACAGCCGTACAGCTGTGCACAATTTATCCACTAATTTCTTCTAGTTTCTTAAGCTAAGAATGATTTTCAAAATGTTTATTAATTGACAATACTGACTGCATTCTCTTGTCCATGACTATTGTTTCACTTTTAAAATCCAATGTATTTCTAAAATTTCTGTAATATGTATAGTCTGTCAAGAAAATGTTTTCGCGTGAAGAAAAATGTATGTTTTTTCACTTCACAGGCAAAAATATAACTGTAATATGGCTCCTAAAATTTTTTTGAAATTTCTTATGTATTATTTATTTATTTCTTAATAATATATTTAAACCAATTTGATTATTCATTAAAGAACAAAAAAGTTATAACAAAAACAAATTAACTCTAACTTAATTTGACTGTCAAGAAAGTGTTTTCGCATCTACGTTTTTGGTGCATTTTCGTTGTGAAATTCGTATGAAATTCGTATGTACAGTTAGATATATAAACAGACATGTTTATAAGTCAGAAAAGTCAGCCCAGATCTTAAGTTGCTATGGGTTTTTTGGAAACCTGAACTAGTGAACACTGTGGCTTAAATTCTCACATTTTTTTCGGCTGTCTAGTTTGCCTGTCGTCAACTTTTTTTTATAAATAAAAATGTTAAAAAAAAACTATTATAATTAAAAAGTTGGACTTGGATGATACAAAATGCAATTATGTTGCAACAAGTATTTTGGGCAAACTTTTAAGGCATAAATAGTTTTAAAACAAGTAAGAAGGCTCTAGTCGAGAAATCCCGACTAGACGATACCCTGATCCCTATACTTTACGCGTACAGTCAGTGCTTGCAAGTATGTGTGCGTGTGTGTACGACCATACTGCATACTGCATACTCAACTTCAAGGTTCCATATCTCCGGTGTTTCTCAACCGATTTTAATACAAATTTTACAGATTGTTATTATTTTGATTAATAATTCAAATGCCATCTAAAATTTTTTCAAATTCAAGATTTTGTTGTTATTGATCCCATGTGTATAACGGGATGAGTTATCGAAAATCGAAAACAAACTTGTACTGCCTAGGGATTAGGCGAGCTTAAGTTCCAAACCTGGAGTCTCTAGCTCTTATAGTCTCTGAGATCGACGCGTTCATACATACAGACGGACAGACGGACATGGCTATATCGACTCGACTGTTGATGCTGATAAAGAATATATATATACTTTATGGGGTCGGAGATGCTTCCTTCTGCCTGTTACATACTATTGCACAACTTCATTATACCCTTTTTCCCATTTTTAATGGGGTCAGGGTATAAAAATTGTATACGGTGGCGCAATCAAGTTTAATCGTTCTTGCTAACAAACTGTACATTCAAGTGGCCCAACGATACTAACGCGCTGACCAAAGCATAATGCAACCCACCTCCCGACCGACCGATAGCGCATCGCTTAGCGTGCGGTTACGAAGTTCGCTGACTAATTTTTTAAGAGAGCTAGTTCGAGTGGCAAAGATTGTTATAAATTGAATTTTGAATTTTAGAATTGTAAGATTCGAAAAGGGTTTTGGATAGCATAGTTAGAATACGAATAACATTGATTGATTTATTTGTGTTAAAAAGGTACTCCTAACATTGTTCTGTTATTAGAAAGAGAAAGAACTTTACTATGGTATCATATCGCTCGCTCTCTTTTTTGCTTAGCAACGGACGTGTTTTTTTTGTGCTCTTCGTTTTTTTTGATTTTGTGCGTTTTACGTTTGTTTTTAATTTCGCGACTCTGTGCAAATAAATAGTTTGTGACTTTGGGTGTCATCGGTTTTGTAAACCCAAGTTTTGAACATTAATTTAAATAATTTATTTGCATTTATTTTGCAAGTGCCAAAATACAACAACGAACTGCAGTCAAATCTCATTGCTTAAGTTGCTTAGTTTGCTTTGCCCTGCTAGTATTTTGTTTTTGTATTTTCATACTTGCACTCTTTCAGTTCTTCTGTGCTCGCTCTCTGTGCATAAAACCGTTTTTGGCTCTCACGCGCTCTTTTGTGTTGGTGCTGGTCCCGGTTTAAATTATTCCGTTGTTGTTGCTTACGGTTGCTGCGCTCGCGACGGTGCGTTTTTGTTTGTGTTTTATTTTGTGAGTATTTACAAGCGTATTCTTACTATTAACCCTAGGGTGTCTTTCTTTTTGAGCAGCAGTATTTTTGTTCAATCATTAATTTAAAAAAAAAAAAATTAAATAAAATTTTGTTTGTGTCTCTCCTTTTTTTTTGTATTTTTATTTGTTTATTTATTTGTTTTTATTTTGTTTATTTATTTTTTTTAACAAAATAAAAAGAAATTTAAGTAACAATGGTTGTCTGCTGTTTCAAGGGCTGCCAAGTTCGCACTAATACAAAGATGGCTTTTATTAGCTGCTGGATGTGCCCAAATGTCGCTCATGAAGAATGTGCTGGTCTTAACGGCCGAGTCATCGACTTGATGGGCACTACTAATTTAGAGTGGCCATGTTGGTCTTGTTTGGAGCGGAAAAAAGACATGGCAAACTTTATGGAGGACTCAGCTTGGCTTTGAGGGAGTTTTCGGCCAATTGAAAAAATTGTGCGATAATTTCTCAATTGTGCAGAGAAACTTTAAGGAGAAAAATCTCTTGACTGATTCTCCTAAGCGCAAAAAAAGCCAATGTTGGGCCGTCATCGGGACCGGTCATGTCTGAAATTCAGCGAAATTCAGCCAAACAATCCCGAGACCAAAAATAAAAATAGGCTAAAAAACAATTCTTCTGCCCCAGTCCCCATAATTAACGAGATAACGGATGTAAACGCTATAGTCCCTATGGATGTTGTTTCATCTAATCCCAGTCATTCGGTCTCTTTGGTGGTGAGTAAAGTTGACGTAGCTCAACCAAACAAACCTAATATACCCATAGAGCCAAATATTCCATTAGATAAACATGTATCTTCGGTTGAAGACATAATTAAAAAATTTGTAGCCGTTCCACCTAAAAAACAAGTATTTGTTTCAAGGCTTCCCCCTGATTTGACATCAGAAGATGTCACGGTCTATATTAAGGCCAAATCGAAAGCCAATTTCACGGTGGAGAAATTCAAATTTAATTATACTAGGAATATCTCGTCGTTTAAAATCAGTGTCTCGAGTCAGGACTTTAGCTCTATATGTTGCAAAGAGTTTTGGCCGGAGCACGTTGTTGTTAATGAATATACTGCCAGGAAAAAAAATCGGCCTCCGATTTCGATTTTATCTCCCACCCCAGTAGCTTTGCCTAAGTCTCCTATTGTATCTCTCACCCCAGTAGCGTTGCCTCAAACTCTTCTCGTTTCTGATAGTTCAAAAAACTAACAGCTTCTTTGGTACTTGGCTATCAGAACGTTAGAGGTATTTGTAGCAAACTCAGTAGTTTGTACCTTAATAGCCTTTCATTTCCCTTTCATGTCATTGCCTTAACTGAAACTTGGTTAAGGCATGACATTCTTAATTCTGAAGTAGTATGCAACAGATACTGTATTTATAGAAAAGACCGTACGCTGCGACGTGGCGGAGGTGTGCTTATTGCTGTTGATGAAAATTATTTTTCGGAGACAGTAATAGTAGGTGGTTCTATGGATATAGAATTTGTTGCTATTAAGTTGACTTTTAATGGTGTTGGTGTTTTTATAACTTGTTCATATATACCCCCAACCTCTGATAACTCTGTCTACGATGCTCATTTGTCTGCTATAATGTCCGTTTCTTGCATGCTTTCTGATCGCGATATCCTTGTATCCTTGTAGTTCTCGGTGATTTCAATATTGCTGAAGTTACTTGGATTTCTTGTTCCGACTCTGGCGCACTGACCCCCTCGGCACAGAATGAATTCTTGATTGATTTACTTGGGATATCATTGAATCAAATAAATGATATCCCAATTTCTCTCTCATAAAATGCTTGATCTGGTTTTTGTTTTGGATCCGTCCTCCTCATCCATTACCCGATCACAGCCCATGTATCCTGATCCAGAGGATTTATACCACCCAACGTTGGAGGTGTCGATCACTTTACCCTACCGGGGGCTTTGCCCCAGTAGAAATCGTTTAAGCCGAGTACGTCAATTTCGGAAAACCGATTTCGCAAAACTTACTCGGCTGCTGGCCCTGACTGACTGGTCTACCCTTTACGGGTCTGACAATTTGGACGTGGCAATCAGTATTTTTTATAATACTTTAAATTCCTTATCTTGATTTGTGTGTCCCTTATGGAACGCCAAACAGGTCAAACAAACCTGTGTGGTTTACCAGAGAGTTGACTATTCTACTATTCTAAAAAACCGTAAATCGAACCTCTACAAGAGTTTCAGAAAATCAAGCTCTCAGTTAGCTTGTTCTGCATATCTTGATTGCTCGTTCCAACTTTTCAGTCCTCAATAACAAATGTTACAGGAATTACCTGACTAGGTGTAGATTACAGTTTCAGCAGGATCCTAAACGGTTTTTTGATTTCGTTAATGCGAAACGCAAGACATCGACTCTTCCATCTAATATATTCTTTGATAAAATGAAAGCCAATTCAGATCAGGCCATTGCCGATCTATTTGCTGAATTTTTTCAAACGACCTATAGCCCTTGTTTTCAACCAGTCGTCACGCCTTATCCCTATCAGCTTAATGCCTCAAATTGCATTTTTATACCGGAAATCACAGAGAGCTCACTACTTTGTGATCTTCTGGTTATAAAGCCCACATTTTCTCCAGGACCTGATGGAATACCAAGCTGTGTGCTTAGGTACTGTGCTCAGGATCTTGTAAAACCTTTGCATAAAGTTTTTAGTATGTCCGTAGAGCTTAGAGCTATGCTCTTTCCCAAAAATTTGGAAAGAGTCTTATATTATTCCTTTGCACAAAAAAGGAAACAAATCGAATGCTCAAAATTATAGGGGTATCTCCAAGTTGTCTGCTATTCCTAAGATTTTTGAGAAACTAATAACCTCTCATCTTCAACATCTTTGTAAATCTACTGATTTCACCGTGCCAGCACGGGTTCATGAACACAAAGATCTACCACTACCAACTGCACCATAGAATTCACATCATTTGTTATTAAGGGCTTTGAAGACAAATTGCAAACTGATGTTATTTACACTGATTTCAGTAAGGCTTTTGACTCTGTAAATCACCTCCTGTTAATTTATAAACTTAAACTTTTGGGCTTTCCTAATAATCTTATCCTTTGGATTCAAGATTATTTAGCTTCTAGAGAACTCAGAGAGTCTATTTTAATGGCTCAGTATCTAAAGCGGTGCAGGTCACTTCTGGTGTTCCACAAGGAAGTCACCTTGGACCGTTATTATTTACTCTGTTTATAAACGACCTTCCGTACCTTCCGTCTGTTATTAATCATTCTCGGGTACTAATGTATGCTGATGATGTAAAATTATGCATGTCAGCTGCAAGTCTTCTGTCTGGTCATAGACTGCAAAGTGACTTAGACAATTTTCAAACTTGGTGCAGAGTAAATTTACTGCATCTCAATTGCAGTAAATGCAAAGTTATGTCTTTTTATAGGCGAGAACTTGCCTTTTTTTAATATCTATCTTCTGGATAACCTACCATTGGATCGGATTGATTTGGTTGAGGATTTGGGTATCTTAATGGACCCAAAGCTTAAGTTTGACAAGCATATTGCTTTAATCTCAAATCGAGCATCAAGTGTCTTGGGGTTCATTAAACGCTGGTCGAAGGAATTCGACGACCCCTACTTAACAAAAACTCTTTATGTGTCTCTTGTCCGACCTATTCTCTGAATATGGATCTTGTATATGGTATCCCAAATACAGGACTCATCAGGATAGAATAGAATCGGTACAAAAACAATTTTTGCTCTTTGCCCTTCGGGGTCTTAACTGGGGACAATAGTACTAATTTACCTGCTTACCACAGTAGACTTTTACTAATAAATCTTCCCTCTCTTAATCATCGTAGAACTATGCTAGCAATAACCTTTTTTCACAAATTAATTAATGGTGAAATAGATTCCCCAATACTAATTAACCAAATTAACTTTGCTGTACCTATTAGAAGTAGTAGACATTTTTTACCAATAGCCCTGCATGCTTGCTTTTCTAACTATGCTATCCATAACCCATTTCGGATCTTATGTTCATTATATAACGATCTTTCCCACCTTATTACTAGTACCACTTCTGCATGCTCTCTAAAAAAAATTGTGTTACGTCATTTGTCTACATGTTCGCGATCTTCGTAACCGCACGTTATGCGGTGCGCCCCTCGGTCGGAAGGGCGGGAGGTGGGTCGCTTTATGCTTGGGTCCGCGCGTTAACAAGCCGGTGCTTGGTATCGTTGGGCCACTTGAATGTACTGTCCGTTAGTACATCTACGTCCAATATAGTATAATATAGTAAAAATGTAAGTTAATGTCAGTGTCCCAGTTAAGACCCCTGAGTGCAACTACTATAAATTGTTTTTGCACCGATTCCATGGTATCGCCTATGCTTATTTCTGCCTGTTATATTTATTCGCATAAAATTATTATATTCATTTTACAACGTTGTTTTACAAAACGTTGCAGACTCGGATACTAATTGTAATGAACAGTCAAAGTTAAAGTGATACAGTGGTTAGAGTTTATTCACTAGCTACCTTTACCTAAAATTGGTTACTCTTGTTGTAAGGATGTAAGAAATATTTGGGTTTGGTCTATTTTCAGCTATTTGTTTAACAGATTTCCCAGCCAGATTAAAGGTGTCACAGACATACGTGTAATGAACGACGAACATTGCACAAAACCAATTTTATCTTAAGCGTAGGTTTAAGAGTATTAAAATGTTCTGAATAATAGAGAGTAGCGACAAAAAGCGACTGCGTATGACTACAGTCTTGGTCTTGAACTTTTGCCTGATTTAAGTAATTATTCTTAAATAATTGTCAGCATACATGCATATGTACACATTAAGCTTATATTAACATTACTAAAACAGACCGCTTACAAATAACTAGCTCAATGCTTTAATGAAATCAACATTTGAATTGCATCAGATTGAAAGCGATCACAGTTAACATTAACAGCAAAAAATAATAACCTTGACTGAAAACCGAAGTTCTTTGTAACGACATTTGGTACAATTCAGCCCCCTTTCTCTCAAAGCTTGTTCTGTACGTAATTTATAATTTAGTCACGTTAAGGTTTGCATACATGTATACTTATTAATTTCCATTTGCGCACGCTGCTCAATGTGTTTTAGTACCCTTTATTACAATATTTAATTGATGTCAATGACATTTTAAATATATTTATGTTATATAAGGACAATTAATGTAAAGTATATGAATACAAAATGCCTTTTGTTTTATGGTTAGTGCTAATTTGGTGTTTAGTCATTTTAACATTGTTCAATAAGTCATTAGTGATTTACCTAGTTCCCAATATATACATACGCGTTTGGCCATACAACTGCACAAAAATCATAAAAAGTCTATACTACTCTCCCATTTGAGGCATTAGCAAGCAGACAGAAACAAAAGTCGAATATTTCAAATCTCAACTTCGGCCACCACACAACGGCAAAATGAAGTGCGACAAAGTTTAATCTTCGTCTGACGCATCACACGCTTCGAGCTAATGAGAATCCATGTACATTAAGATTCTCATTGGAGTTAAAAATTCAAGATCGTAATTAATTTCCCCAGGTGCTTATTTCAGATTTTATCGTTTCTGTTAAAAAAGAGGGGACACTGTTTTCCTGTCTTGGTATTACCAATCAATGAGAATGTAAAGTAATAGAGGAAACCAGAGTTTCGAACTTCTGTTAACTTAACATTTTTTAAAATTAATAGCACCTGGGGAAATAAGTATCACTTCTGCTTTGCAACTCATTCACGATGTGTGCAATGCGTTAGATAACGATAGTGAGCGGCCATTATTCAACTTTGTTTTGGTTGGTGGTCGACTTTTGGTTCTATCTGCTTGCTAATGCCTAAAATGGGAAGGCAGCATAGCTTTGTATGAACTTTGTAAAATGGAATGGCCAAACGTGAGATACCTAAATATGACTTCCACCATATGTGCTTATGTATATATTGGCAATTAGGTAGATCACTAATGACTTATTGAAAAGGGTTTTAAATGACTAAATACCAAATTAACACTAACCATAAAATAAACGCATTTTGCACTCATATACCTAATATTAATTGTCCTTATATAACATTATTATATATTAAAAATGTCATTGACATTAATTAAATATTGTAATAAAGGGTATCGAAGCAACATTGAGCAGCGTGTGCGTTTCAGCAACGACAACCGTCACGTGTTGTTGTTGTTACTATTTTTGCGTTCTGCCTAGTCCCGTTAGACGCAGACACATGCATACACAAAAAGACGGCCCAAGCCCATATGCAGCAGGCCGTCCGTAGACGATTTGCCTTCGACTTCAATGAGCATACAAACATACGTATACATACTCATTGGTCGGCAACAACTTTTAACACACAAGAAAGAAGGCTCTAGTCAAGAGATTGCAACTAGACGATACCCTGAACCCTTTACTTCCTTCTGCCTGTTACATACTTTTGCTTACAAGCAATATACCCTTTTTCCCTTTTTTTAGTGGGTTCAGTCTATAAAAAGCAAACTTACTCTATTTGAAAGCAAAATAACCAGCAGCTCACCAATTTCATATGATAAACTTGAGAAAATGTTCAATTTGTTTGCTAATTCTTTCTAAGGCACTCTTAGCCTTAGAGTAAGGGAATGGATACATTGATATGTGTTCATGCTGCGAAATATGAATTAGGCTTTCAGCATAAACAGACAGTGGATATACAAAGCAAAATCCAATTCAAACATAGCGGTAGTCCGATAAGACAGCCGAAAAGATAAAACGAATTGAGGGGAAACAGGTGCTAAAAAGCTTGAAAAATGTGAAAAGTTAACAGAAATTCGAAACTCTGGTTTCCTCTCTTACTTTACATTCTCATTGATGTGTTCATGCTGCGAAATATGAATTAGGCTTTCAGCATAAACAGACAGTGGATATACAAAGCAAAATCCAATTCAAACATAGCGGTAGTCCGATAAGACAGCCGAAAAGATAAAACGAATTGAGGGGAAACAGGTGCTAAAAAGCTTGAAAAATGTGAAAAGTTAACAGAAATTAGAAACTCTGGTTTCCTCTCTTACTTTACATTCTCATTGCAAATTGGTAGATGCGAAAACACTTTCTTGACAGTCAAATTTAGTTAGAGTTAATTTGTTTTTGTTATAACTTTTTTGTTCTTTAATGAATAATCAAATTGGTCTAAATATATTATTAAGAAATAAATAAAAAATACATAAAAAATTTCAAAATAATTTTAAGAGCCATATTACAGTCATATTTTTGCCTGTGAAGTGAAAAAACATACATTTTTCTTCACGCGAAAACACTTTCTTGACAGACTGTAATTACCTTTTGGAAGAAAAATCAAGTAAGCCTATGTTCGAGAAAGCTCGACTGCGAAATACCCTGAACTATGAAAAATTTCAAAGATTTTAATATATCTTTAATAAGTCTTTCGTTCTTAAAACAATTTTATTCACGACATGTGTGTATAAAAACGAAACGAGAGACCTATAATTTTAAATAAACCTGAAATGCCTTTGGTTTAGGAGAGCTTAAGAAAGAATATATATACATTTTAGAAAATTAACATATCTTGTGACAGTGCGACATGTTTATAAGTCAGAAAAGTCAGCCCAGATCTTAAGTTGCTATGGGTTTTTTGGAAACCTGAACTAGTGAACACTGTGGCCTAAATTCTCACATTTTTTTCGGCTGTCTAGCTTGCCTGTCGTCAACTTTTTTATACCCTGATCCCATTAAAAATGGGAAAAAAGGGTATAATGGTTTTGTGCAAAAGTATGTAACGGGCAGAAGGAAGCTTCTCCGACCCCATAAAGTATATATATTATTGATCAGCATCAACAGCCGAGTCGATATAGCCATGTCCGTCTGTCCGTCCGTCCGTCTGTCCGTCTGTCTGTCTGTCCGTCTGTCCCTATGTATGAGCCAACCGATCTCAGAGACTATAAGAGCTAGAGACTCCAGATTTCGAACTTAAGCTCGCCTAATCCCTAGGCAGTACAAGTTTGTTTTCGATTTTCGATAACTCATCCCGTTTTCGATATACACATGGGATCGATAACAACAAAATCTTGAATTTTGAAGACTTTGAGATGGCATTTGAAATAATGAACAAAAAAATGACAATCTGTGAAATTTTTATTAAAATCGGTTAAGAAACACCGGACATATGGGACATTGAAGTTGTGTATGCAGTATGCAGTATGTGCGTACATACAAACACACATATTTGCAAACACTGACTGTACGCGTAAAGTATGGGGATCAGGGTATCGTCTAGTCGGGATTTCTCGACTAGAGCCTTCTTACTTGTTATACCCTGATCCCATTGAAAATGGGAAAAAAGGGTTTAATGGTTTTGTGCAAAAGTATGTAACGGGCAGAAGGAAGCTTCTCCGACCCCATAAAGTATATATATTATTGATCAGCATCAACAGCCGAGTCGATATAGCCATGTCCGTCTGTCCGTCTGTCTGTCTGTCCGTCTGTCCGTATGTATGAGCCAACCGATCTCAGACACTATAAGAGCTACAGACTCCAGATTTCGAACTTAAGCTCGCCTAATCCCTAGGCAGTACAAGTTTGTTTTTGATTTTCGATAACTCATCCCGTTTTCGATATACACATGGGATCGATAACAACAAAATCTTGAATTTTGAAAACTTTGAGATGGCATTTGAAATAATGAACAAAATAATGACAATCTGTGAAATTTTTATTAAAATCGGTTAAGAAACACCGGACATATGGGACATTGAAGTTGTGTATGCAGTATGCAGTATGTGCGTACACACAAACACACATATTTGCAAACACTGACTGTACGCGTAAAGTATAGGGATCAGGGTATCGTCTAGTCGGGATTTCTCGACTAGAGCCTTCTTACTTGTTAAACCCTGATCCCATTAAAAATGGGAAAAAAGGGTATAATGGTTTTGTGCAAAAGTATGTAACGGGCAGAAGGAAGCTTCTCCGACCCCATAAAGTATATATATTATTGATCAGCATCAACAGCCGAGTCGATATAGCCATGTCCGTCTGTCCGTCCGTCCGTCTATCCGTCTGTCTGTCTGTCCGTCTGTCCGTATGTATGAGCCAACCGATCTCAGAGACTATAAGAGCTAGAGACTCCAGATTTCGAGCTTAAGCTCGCCTTATCCCTAGGCAGTACAAGTTTGTTTTCGATTTTCGATAACTCATCCCGTTTCCGATATACACATGGGATCGATAACAACAAAATCTTGAATTTTGAAAACTTTGAGATGGCATTTGAAATAATGAACAAAATAATGACAATCTGTGAAATTTTTATTAAAATCGGTTAAGAAACACCGGAGATATGGGATATTGAAGTTGTGTATGCAGTACACACATATTTGCAAACACTGACTGTACGCGTAAGGTATAGGGATCAGGGTATCGTCTAGTCGGGATTTCTCGACTAGAGCCTTCTTACTTGTTTTTCATTGCTTATACTTCTCGGTCTGCCGCCGTGTATGAATTTGTTTTTGCTTTGCTGCTTCGTAAGTATTTGGCACTGGGAAAAATGGGAAAACGTATGTAACACGCAAAAGGAAGCTTCTCCGACCCCATAAAGTATATGTAATATTGATCAGTATGAACAGTCGAGTCGATGTATAGTAAGTAGTAGTAAGCACAGTATAGTGTTCAGTGTATCATCTAGTCGGGATTCCTCGACTAGAGCTTTACTTGTATTTTAAAATTTTGTTATTGCCGACAAATGAGTATGTACATATCCATATGAATGTTTGTGTTTGTGTGATTACTGGTGTCGAAGGCAAATCATCTGCAGCTAGCCTGCTGCAAAAATTCAAACAACAACAACACGTGACGGTTGTTGAAACGCACACGCTGCTTAATGTGTTTTAGTACCCTTTATTACAATATTTAATTAATGTCAATGAAATTATTAATGTATATTTATAATACAGGGACAAGTGTTTGAATGTAAAATTTGTTTATTTTATGGATGGGCTAATTTAGTATTTAGTCAACTTAATTCTGTTCAATAAGTCATATCTCACAATTAGCCATACAATTGCCCAAAAATCATATAAAGTCTATACTACTCTCCCATTTGATGCATAGCAAGCAGGCAGAAACAAAAGTCGAATATTTAAAATCTCAACTTCGGCCACCACACAACGGCAAAATGAAGTACGACAGCGTTTAATCTTCGTCTGACGCATCACACGTTTCGAGCTAATGAGAATCCATGTACACTAAGATTCTCATTGGAGTTGACAAAGCAAAAACGATATTCATTTCCCCAGGTGCTTGTTTCAGGTTTTATCGTTTCTGTTAAAAAAGAGGTGTAGCTTGTTTTCTATCTTTATTCATTACATTATCTTTGGCATATACACTATGACGGGCCAAGGCCACCTGCAGCCGTTTTGCCTTCGGCACATAAACAAAAAATAAGTAAAATAAAAAATAAATATATGTATGTATGTACACATATACTTTATTTTTTTATTTAAAAATGAAATAAATGTATGAATAAAACAAATATGTAATTAATACATTGGCAAAACCTAATTTTTTATTTTCTATTATTTTCTAAAAGATTTTTTTGCAGCAATATGCAAAGTATATTATGAGAATGTATGTAAGTTAATTATTCATTTACATGCAAAAAAAACTTATAAAATAAAACAAAAATTTAAGAAAATAAATATTTGACAATGGGTTTGAGCTCGGCTTGACCATATTTATTGCGAGCAACCGCTCATACATCTGCGCTAAGGTGAGATGCAGGATTCATCCAGACACTTTGATGTATGACCCGCGCTTTTTTTTTAATTGCTTGTTCTTAGCTTTACACTGTGTCTAGTTTTAATACACAAAGGAAAATAAGACGAAAGAAAAAATTCGCGCGCGCACCCAATAAAAATGGGTAAAAAGGGTATATTGGTTTTGTGCCAAAGTATGTAACATGCAGAAGGCAGCATCTCCGACCCCATAAAGTATATATATTTTTGATCAGCATCAAAAGCCGAGTCGAAATAGCCATGTCCGTCTGTCTGTCCGTCCGTCCGTCCGTCCGTATGTATGAGCCAACCGATCTCAGAGACTATAAGAGCTAGAGACTCCAGATTTGAAACTTAAGCTCGCCCCTAATTTAACATCTGAAGATGTCAAGGTCTACATCAAGGCCAAATCAAAAGTTAACATTACGGTGGAGAAATTTAAATTCACGTATGAACGAAATATCTCGTCGTTCAAAATAAGCGTCTCAGGTCAAGGTTCTATATGTTGTAAAGAATTTTGGCCTAAACATATAACAGTGAAGAAATATACCGCAAAAAAGAAAAATCGGCCTCCGATTTCATCAGCCCCCCAGCTTGATTTAACTTGCATTTTTCCTCTGTCTTCTGACAGTTCAAAAACCTAACAACCCATTTTTTACTGGGCTATCAGAATGTAAGGGGTCTTGGTAGCAAACTTAGTAGTTTATACATTAACAGCCATACTTTTAACTGTCAATCCGTTGCCTTCACGGAGACATGGTTAAGGAAAGACATCCTTAACTCTGAAATTCTGTCCAGCAAATACTGCGCTCTACGGCGTGGTGGGGGTGTGCTTTTTTCGAACTTAAGCTCGCCTTATCCCTAGGCAGTACAAGTTTGTTTTCGATTTTCGATAACTCATCCCGTTTTCGATATACACATGGGATCGATAACAACAAAATCTTGAATTTTGAAAACTTTGAGATGGCATTTGAAATAATGAACAAAATAATGACAATCTGTGAAATTTTTATTAAAATCGGTTAAGAAACACCGGACATATGGGACATTGAAGTTGTGTATGCAGTATGCAGTATGTGGGAAAAAAGGGTATAATGGTTTTGTGCAAAAGTATGTAACGGGCAGAAGGAAGCTTCTCCGACCCCATAAAGTATATATATTATTGATCAGCATCAACAGCCGAGTCGATATAGCCATGTCCGTCTGTCCGTCCGTCCGTCTGTCCGTCTGTCTGTCTGTCCGTCTGTCCCTATGTATGAGCCAACCGATCTCAGAGACTATAAGAGCTAGAGACTCCAGATTTCGAACTTAAGCTCGCCTAATCCCTAGGCAGTACAAGTTTGTTTTCGATTTTCGATAACTCATCCCGTTTTCGATATACACAATCTGTGAAATTTTTATTAAAATCGGTTAAGAAGCACCGGAGATATGGGATATTGAAGTTGTGTATGCAGTACACACATATTTGCAAACACTGACTGTACGCGTAAAGTATAGGGATCAGGGTATCGTCTAGTCGGGATTTCTCGACTAGAGCCTTCTTACTTGTTAAACCCTGATCCCATTAAAAATGGGAAAAAAGGGTATAATGGTTTTGTGCAAAAGTATGTAACGGGCAGAAGGAAGCTTCTCCGACCCCATAAAGTATATATATTATTGATCAGCATCAACAGCCGAGTCGATATAGCCATGTCCGTCTGTCCGTCCGTCCGTCTATCCGTCTGTCTGTCTGTCCGTCTGTCCGTATGTATGAGCCAACCGATCTCAGAGACTATAAGAGCTAGAGACTCCAGATTTCGAGCTTAAGCTCGCCTTATCCCTAGGCAGTACAAGTTTGTTTTCGATTTTCGATAACTCATCCCGTTTCCGATATACACATGGGATCGATAACAACAAAATCTTGAATTTTGAAAACTTTGAGATGGCATTTGAAATAATGAACAAAATAATGACAATCTGTGAAATTTTTATTAAAATCGGTTAAGAAACACCGGAGATATGGGATATTGAAGTTGTGTATGCAGTACACACATATTTGCAAACACTGACTGTACGCGTAAGGTATAGGGATCAGGGTATCGTCTAGTCGGGATTTCTCGACTAGAGCCTTCTTACTTGTTTTTCATTGCTTATACTTCTCGGTCTGCCGCCGTGTATGAATTTGTTTTTGCTTTGCTGCTTCGTAAGTATTTGGCACTGGGAAAAATGGGAAAACGTATGTAACACGCAAAAGGAAGCTTCTCCGACCCCATAAAGTATATGTAATATTGATCAGTATGAACAGTCGAGTCGATGTATAGTAAGTAGTAGTAAGCACAGTATAGGGTTCAGTGTATCATCTAGTCGGGATTCCTCGACTAGAGCTTTACTTGTATTTTAAAATTTTGTTATTGCCGACAAATGAGTATGTACATATCCATATGAATGTTTGTGTTTGTGTGATTACTGGTGTCGAAGGCAAATCATCTGCAGCTAGCCTGCTGCAAAAATTCAAACAACAACAACACGTGACGGTTGTTGAAACGCACACGCTGCTTAATGTGTTTTAGTACCCTTTATTACAATATTTAATTAATGTCAATGAAATTATTAATGTATATTTATAATACAGGGACAAGTGTTTGAATGTAAAATTTGTTTATTTTATGGATGGGCTAATTTAGTATTTAGTCAACTTAATTCTGTTCAATAAGTCATATCTCACAATTAGCCATACAATTGCCCAAAAATCATATAAAGTCTATACTACTCTCCCATTTGATGCATAGCAAGCAGACAGAAACAAAAGTCGAATATTTAAAATCTCAACTTCGGCCACCACACAACGGCAAAATGAAGTACGACAGCGTTTAATCTTCGTCTGACGCATCACACGTTTCGAGCTAATGAGAATCCATGTACACTAAGATTCTCATTGGAGTTGACAAAGCAAAAACGATATTCATTTCCCCAGGTGCTTGTTTCAGGTTTTATCGTTTCTGTTAAAAAAGAGGTGTAGCTTGTTTTCTATCTTTATTCATTACATTATCTTTGGCATATACATCATGACGGGCCAAGGCCACCTGCAGCCGTTTTTAAACTTAGTAGTTTATACATTAACAGCCATACTTTTAACTGTCAATCCGTTGCCTTCACGGAGACATGGTTAAGGAAAGACATCCTTAACTCTGAAATTCTGTCCAGCAAATACTGCGCTCTACGGCGTGGTGGTGGTGTGCTTATCGCTGTTGATGCTGACTTTTCCTCAGAGACAGTAATATCTGATCTTTCGTCCGATATGGAATTCATTGCTGTTAAGGTGTATTTTCACGGAGCAAAAATTTTTTTAACCTGCTCATATATACCACCTTCCTCAGACAATTCTGTGTGCGAAGCACATTTGTCTGCCATTCGTTCTGTTTCAGCAATGCTCTCTGATCGTGACTTCCTAATTGTCCTTGGTGATTTCAACATTTCTGAAACCACTTGGATCGCCAATCCTGAGTCGTGTGCTTTAACACCCACGGCTCACAATGATTTTATTATAAACTTATTTGGACTGTCATTAAGTCAAATCAATGCAGTCCCAAACTTATTAAATAAAATGCTTGATCTGATTTTTGCCTTGGATCCAGCATCCTTATCCGTTTCAAGGTCTAATCCTTGTACATTAGAACTGATGCTCACTATAACTACACAGGTGAAATACCGTGAAGTGAATCCATCAAGTTATGTCCGTCAATTTCGCAAAAACAAATTTTAAAAAACTAACTTGGCTTTTATCCCAGACTGACTGGTCTTGCCTCTGCGGGTCTGATGACTTGGATGTGGCAATCAGTATATTTTACAATACTTTATACTCTCCATTTGATTTGTGTGTCCCAGTTGGTAAGCCTATCAGGTCTAGCAAGCCTGCATGGCTTACCAGCGAGTTGACAACTTTAAAAAAAAAATCAAAACTATACAAGAACTTCAAGAAAACTAACTCTAACGCAGCTTATTCTTTATACATGATTGCCAGATCAAATTTTTCAGTCCTTTATAACAACTGTTATAGGAATTACTTGTCTCGGTGCAAACTTCAGTTTCAGCGGGATCCTAAGCAGTTTTTTGATTTTGTTAATGCAAAGCGAAGGTCATCCAAGTTACCATCCAATGTATTCTTTGATGACTTAATCGCCAGCTCGGATGAGGCGATTGCTCATCTCTTTGCAAACTTTTTTCAAACGACATATACTTCATGTCACCATCAAACTGTTTTGCCATACCCTTATCCAGTAACTGAACAAATTGCATTTTTGCTTTACTTAGCGACCTACAAGTCCTTAAGCCCATTTTCTCCCCGGGTCCAGACGGAGTACCAAGCTGTGTGCTGCGATACTGCGCTCAGGGACTCCTAAAGCCTTTGCATAAATTGTTCTGCCTATCCCTAAAGTTAGGGATATCAAAATTGTCCGCTATTCCGAAAATTTTTGAAAAATTAATTACTTCCCATCTTCAGCATCTTTGCAAATCCATCGTTTCACCGTACCAACACGGATTTATAAAACAAAGATCCACTACCACGAACTTGTTAGAATTAACCTCGTTTATACTTAGTGGTTTCCAGAATAAAATGCAAACTGATGTTATTTATACAGACTTCAGTAAGGCTTTTGATTCCGTCAATCACAATCTTTTGATCCATAAATTATACCTCTTGGGCTTTCCAAACAACCTCCTTCTTTGGATCAAAGATTACTTAACTTTAAGGACACAAGGGGTACATTTTAAGGGTCTGGTTTCCAAGTCGGTTCAGGTTACCTCTGGTGTGCCTCAGGGAAGTCACCTTGGACCATTACTTTTTACACTTTTCATAAACGGTCTCCCTTCAGTTATAACCCACTCACGGGTGTTCATGTTCGCCGATGATGAAAAGCTTTGTATCGCGGCAAAATCTTCTCAGTCAGCTCAACAATTACAATTAGATCTGAATAATTTTCAAACGTGGTGTAATTTCAATTTACTATATCTCAATTGTAGTAAATGTAAAGTAATGTCTTTTTATAGACGTACTCCCTTCTTAAATACTTATATCTTAATAATAATAAATAATAATAATAATAAACCACTTAATCGAATTGAATGGGTGGTAGACTTAGGAATCCTCTTGGATTCAAAACTTAAATTTGATAAGCACATCACCTCCATTGCCACCCGAGCATCTGGTGTCCTGGGTTTCATTAAGCGCTGGTTGAAGGAATTCAACGATCCCTATATTACTAAAACCCTTTATACTTCTCTGGTATGTCCGATCCTAGAATATGGATCCTGTATTTGGTACCCCAAATACAGAATTTATCAAGAGAGATTAGAATCGGTGCAAAAGCAATTTCTGCTTTTTGCTCTCAGGGGTCTCCCCTGGGATACTAACATTATTTTACCCTCTTACAGTAGTAGACTCCTAGTAATAAATTTGCTATCCCTATCTGATCGCAGAAAAATGCTTAGTGTTGTCTTTTTACACAAACTTATTAATGGTGAAATAGATTCTTCTGAACTAGTTAGCCAAATAAATTTTGCAGTTCCGATTAGACCTACCAGAAATTTTCTACCTATTTCCCTTCAAACTTGCAATACTAACTACGCCTTACATAACCCCTTCCGAATCCTATGCTCAATTTATAATGAGCTCTCCAGCTCATTTAATGGTTCCACTTCTAGTGTCTCGCTTAAAATAATAGTTTTGTATCATTTGTCTATGTGTTCGCGTCCATCGTAATCGTACGCTAAGCGATGTGCCCCTCGGTCGGTTGGGCGGGAGGTGGTTTGCTTAATGCTTGGGTCCGCGCGTTAACAAGTCGGTGCTTGGTATCGTTGGGCCACTTGTATGTACTGTCTCGTTTAGTACATCTACGTCCAATGTATATAATCCCTAGGCAGTACAAGTTTGTTTTCGATGTTCGATAACTCATCCCGTTTTCGATATCCACATGTGATCGATAACAACAAAATCTTGAATTTTGAAAACTTTGAGATAGCAATTGAAATAATGAAAAAAATAATGACAATCTTTGAAATTTTTATTAAAATCGGTTAAGAAACACCGGAGATATGGGACATTGAAGTTGTGTATGCAGTATGCAGTATGTGCGTACATAAAACACACATACTTGCAAACACTGACTGTACGCGTAAAGTATAGAGATCAGTGTATTGTCTAGTCGGGATTTCTCGACTAGAGCCTTCTTACTTGTTTATTTAGCTCTAATGCATGTTTTGCAATTTTGAACAATTTCTTTAGCCATTTCGGAAAGTAATATTCGTAGAGAGCCTGCTCCACATTCTCCTGGGTCGATCTGTAGGCTATATTGTGCTCAATGGTGAGGATTTTTCTGCTTACTTTTGCTCCGGTTCTGATTTTTACATTGGCAGAATTTTTCTAACTACTAGGAAGGCGTGTATACCCTTCGGTATGGTTATTTCTGCAAGTTTGTCTAGTAACGATTCTTTGAAAGCGAAATTGATTAATCTTGATTCCAAACAAAATGAAGCTGCGTTTCAACGGAAAGCGCGCCTATCCCGTACTATCTGGCTCTGAAAACAGTTCAACAGCTAATCCTTTGTCTTGATTATGGTAGTGAAAGAAGGCTCACGATTCACAAGACTCAGCGTTTGGACAAGGCATCTGCAACTTGATTCTGTTTGCCAAGCTTATAAAAGATTCGCCTATTGGACTCGTCTATGCGCGCTTTCCACCTCTTACTCTTATCGTTTTTTGATTGGAACTGATACTGCAAAAGATTCGTGGTCTTCAGGCAAACACAAATAGGAGACGAACTGCTAACGGTTTGCTTTATCGATTTGCTTTATTAGTTGGCAGTAGAGAAGAGGGTCCACCTTTTATTGTAAAGCGAGTAGTACAGGAGAAGGGAGTCTTCCTCTTGGTACTCAGATCTACTCAGTACTGCAGCCATCTGCGTGTAAGTGAAGTAGTATCCAGCATATACTGTATCTATAGAAAAGACCGTACGCTTCGACGTGGCGGAGGTGTGCTTATTGCTGTTGATGAAAATTATTCTTCGGAGACAGTAAAAGTAGGTTATTCTATAGATATAGAATTTGTTGCTGTTAAGTTGTCTTTTAATGGTGTTGGTATTTTTATAACCTGCTCGTATATACCCCCTACCTCTGATAACTCTGTCTACGATGCTCATTTGTCTGCTATACTGTCCGTTTCTGGCATGCTTTCCGATCGCGATATCCTTGTAGTTCTCGGTGATTTCAATATTGCTGAAGTTACTTGGATTTTTTCCCCCGACTCTGGCGCACTGACCCCCTCGGCACAGAATGAATTCTTGACTAATTTACTTGGGATATCAGTACATCAAATAAATGATATCCCAAATTCTCTTAATAAAATGCTTGATCTGGTTTTTGTTTTGGATCCATTCTCCTCATTCATTACCCGATCACAACCCATATCTTATCCAGATCCACCCAACGTTGGAGGTGTCGATCACTTTACCCTACCGGGGGCTATGCCCCAGTAGAAATCGTTTAAGCCGAGTACGTCAATTTCGGAAACCCGATTTTGCAAAACTTACTCGGCTGTGGGCCCTGACTGACTGGTCTACCCTCTGCGGGTCTGACAATTTTGACGTGGCAATCAGTATTTTTTATAATTCCTTAAATTCTTTATTTGATTTGTGTGTCCCTTATGGAACGCCAAACAGGTCAAACAAACCTGTGTGGTTTACCAGAGAGTTGACAATTCTAAAAAATCGTAAGTCGAAACTCTACAAGAGTTTCAAAAAATCAAGCTCTGCGTTAGCTTGTTCTGCATACTTGATTGCTCGTTCCAATTTTGCAGTCCTCAAATGTTAACAAATGTTATAGGAATTACCTGACTAGGTGTAGATTACAGTTTCAGCAGGATCCTAAACGGTTTTTTGATTTCGTTAATGCAAAACGCAAGACATCGACTCTTCCATCTAACATATTCTTTGATGAAATGAAAGCCAACTCAGATCAGGCCATTGCCGATCTATTTGCTGAATTTTTTCAAACGACCTATAGCCTTTGTTTTCAACCAGTCGTCATGCCTTACCCCTATCAGCTTAATGTCTCAAATTGCATTTTTATACCGGAAATCACAGAGAGCTCACTACTTTGTGATCTTCTGGTTATAAGGCCCACATTTTCTCCAGGACCTGATGAAATACCTAGCTGTGTGCTTAGGTACTGTGCTCAGGATCTCTTAAAACCTTTACGTAAATTGTTTAGTTTGTCCGTGGAGCTATGCTCTTTCCCGAAAATTTGGAAAAAGTCTTATATTATTCCTTTGCACAAAAAAGGAAACAAATCGAATGCTCAAAATTATAGGGGTATCTCCAAGTTGTCTGCTGTTCCTAAGATTTTTGAGAAACTAGTAACCTCTCATCTTCAACATCTTTGTAAATCTATGATTTCACCGTGCCAGCACGGGTTCATGAACCAAAGATCTACCACTACCAACTTACTAGAATTCACATCATTTGTTATTAAGGGCTTTGAAGACAAATTGCAAACTGATGTTATTTACACTGATTTCAGTAAGGCTTTTGACTCTGTAAATCACCTCCTTTTAATATATAAACTTAAACTTTTGGGATTTTCTAATAATCTTATTCTTTGGATTCAAGACTATTTAACTTTTAGAACTCAGAGAGTCTATTTTAATGGCTCAGTTTCAAAAGCGGTCCAAGTCACTTCTGGTGTTCCACAAGGAACTCACCTTGGACCGTTATTATTTACATTGTTTGTAAACGACCTTCCGTCTGTTATAAATCATTCTCGGGTACTAAGGTACGCTGATGATGTAAAATTATGCATGTCAGCTGCAAGTCTTCTGTGTGGTCATAGACTGCAAAGTGACTTAGACAATTTTCAAACTTGGTGCAAAGTAAATTTACTGCATCTCAATTGCAGTAAATGCAAAGTTATGTCTTTTTAATAGGCGAATGCCTTTTTTAATATCTATTTTCTGGATAACCTACCACTTGATCGGATTGATTTGGTTGAGGATTTGGGTATCTTAATGGACCCAAAGCTTAAGTTTGACAAGCATATTGCTTCAATTACCAATCGAGCATCAAGTGCCTTGGGGTTCATTCATTGATTTGGTTGAGGATTTGGGTATCTTAATGGACCCAAAGCTTAAGTTTGACAAGCATATTGCTTCAATTACCAATCGAGCATCAAGTGCCTTGGGGTTCATTAAGCGCTGGTCGAAGGAATTCGACGACCCCTACTTAACAAATACTCTTCATGTGTCTCTTGTCCGACCGATTCTCGAATACGGATCTTGTATATGGTATCCCAAGTACAGGATTCATCAGGATAGAATAGAATCGGTACAAAAATAATTTTTGCTCTTTGCCCTTCGGGGTCTTAACTGGGACAAAAGTACTAATTTACCTGCTTACCACAGTAGACTTTTACTAATAAGTCTTTGTCAACTCCAATGAGAATCTTAGTGTAGATGCGTGTGATGTGGTGGCCGAAGTTGAGACTTTAAATATTCGACTTTTGTTTCTGTCTGCTTGCTATGCATCAAATGGGAGAGTAGTATAGACTTTATATGATTTTTGGGCAATTGTATGGCTAATTGTGAGATACTTAACTATGACTTCTATTCACATATACGTCTGTATATATTGGGAGTTAGGTAGATCATTAATGACTTATTGAACAGAATTAAGTTGACTAAATACTTAATTAGCACTAACCATAAAATAAACAAATTTTACATTCAAACACTTGTCCCAGTATTATAAATATACATTAATAATTTCATTGACATTAATTAAATATTGTAATAAAGGGTACTAAAACACATTGTGTGTGTCACGTGTTGTTGTTGTTTGTATTTTTGCAGCAGGCTAGCTGCAGATGATTTGCCTTCGACACCAGTAATCACACAAACACAAACATTCATATGGATATGTACATACTCATTTGTCGGCAACAACAAAATTTTAAAATACAAGTAAGGCTCTAGTCGAGAAATCCCAACTAGATGATACCCTAAACCCTATACTGTGCTTACTACAGAGTCGCTCTTTTCTGTTAACTTTGCACATTTTTCAAGCTTTTTAGCACCTATTTCCCCTCAATTCCTTGTTTCTTTTCGGTTATCTTCTCGGACTACCGCTATGTTTGAATTTGATTTTGCTTTGTATATCGACTGCACATGCTTTGTCTCATGTACTTTTGGCACTGTCTGTTTATGCTGAAAGCCTAATTCCTATAACGAAGCATGAACACATATCAATGTATCCATTACCTTACTCTTGTAAGCTAAGAGTGCCTTAGAAAGAATTAGCAAACAAATTGAACATTTTCTCAAGTTTATCATATGTAATTGGTAAGCTGCTGGTTATTTTGCTTTCAAATAGAGTAAGTTTGCTTGTTATAGACTGAACCCACTAAAAAAAGGGAAAAAGGGTATATTGTTTGTGTGCAAAAGTATGTAACAGGCAGAAGAAAGCCAAGTATGGCATAGGGTTCTGGATATCGTCTAGTCGGATCTCTTGACTAGGGCCTTCTTACTTGTATTTTAAAATTTTGTTGTTGCCGACCAATGAGTATGTATATGTACGTAGGTGGTTTGACAAGTACCCGAGCTACAAAAGAAAAACGAAAATTTTTGGAAAAGTTATAATTTATTTTTCAACGTAATCTCATTTTAGCTCGATACATTTAATTCAGCGATTCTCCAATTTTTGTATCCCCTCTAAAAAATACGATTTCTGAAGCTCTGCAAAATAGGTCTCCGTAGAGGCAATAACCTCCTCGTTCGACCGTAATTTCTGCCCAGCGATTGACTTTTTCAAGTTTGGAAACAAAAAAAAGTCGCAAGGGGCCAAATCTGGAGAATAAGGTGGATGGGGCAGCAGTTCGTAGCGTAATTCTAACAATTTTGCCTGGGCGACGCCGGAGGTGTGAGCGGGTGCGTTATCATGGTGGAAGAGCACTTTCGTCTTCACCAAATGGGGCCGTTTTTTCTTCAATTCGGCGTCGAATCTACCCAATAATTCGGCATAGTAGAGCCCTTTAATCGTTCTTCCCTTCTCTAGGTAGTCTATGTAGCTGATACCTTGTGAACCCCAGAAAACCGTGGCCATCACCTTACCGGCCGATGGAACAGTCTTCGCCTTCTTCAGGGCAGATTCGCCAGGTAAAGTCCACTGTTTCGATTGTTCTTTGGTCTCTGGTGTGTACCAGTGAATCCATGTTTCGTCAACAGTCACGAATCGACGCAGAAACTCCTTTGGATTACGCTTAAACATCGTCAAAATCTGCTTCGAAGTGGTCAGGCGGATGCGCTTGTTCTCTGGAGTGAGCAAACGCGGCACCCATCGCGCCGACAGCTTTCTCATGCCCAATATTTCATGTAGGACATGAAATACTCGTTCTGTTGAGATGCCTACTGTCTCAGCTAACTCGCGCACCTTCAACCGGCGGTCTGACATTACGAGATCATGTAATTTTTTCACTTTATCCTCCGTGATAGCCGTTTTCGGGGCACCTGGTCGTGGCTCATCAAAAACGGACGTGCGACCACGTTGAAACTCATTAAACCAAATTCCGACGGTCGTCATCGAAGGAGCAGAGTCACCGTACACAGTATCCAAACGTTCTTTGATTTCGCTGCGTGATTTCCTCTCCAAAAACAAGAATCGAATTACCGACCGATATTGCTCTTTTTCCATTTTTCTAAAATGCGCGGACACGACTGATTTGACAGGTTGTAAAAACAAAATTAAAAGTCCGATTGGACTGAAATTTTCACTGTGGCCGTCTAGGTTATTGAACTTTACGCTAGTGGCGCTATGTTGCAATAGTAGCGCAACCACCCACGTATGTTTGTGTTTGTATGCTCATTGAAGTCGAAGGCAAATCGTCTACGGACGGCCTGCTGCATGTGGCCTTGAGCCGTCTTTTTGTATATGCATGCCTGTGCGTCCAACGGGACTAGGCCGAACGCAAAAATAATAACAACAACAACACGTGACGGTTGTCGTTGCTGAAACACACACGCTGCTCAATCTTGTTTTGATACCCTTTATTACAATATTTAATTAATGTCAATGACATTTTTAATATATAATAATGTTATATAAGGACAATTAATGTTAAGTAATATATAATATATAAAACAAAATGCGTTTATTTTATGGTTAATGTTAATTTGGTATTTAGTCATTTTAACATTGTTCAATAAGTCATTAGTGATCTACCTAATTGCCAATATATACATAAGCATATATGGGGAAAGTCATGTTTAAGTATCTCACGTTTGGCCATTCAATTGTAAAAAGTTCATACAAAGCTATGCTGCCTTCCCATTTTAGGCCTAAGTTAACAGAATAAGCGACTCTGCGTTCCTCTCTTGCTTTGAATACTTTTTGATTCACAGAGCGCAAATATTAACTGTTAAACAAGTAAGAAGGCTCTAGTCGAGAAATCCCGACTAGACGATACCCTGATCCGTATACTTTACGCGTACAGTCAGTATTTGCAAGTATGTGTGTTTGTTTGTACGCACATACTGCATACTGCATACTCAACTTCAATGTCCCATATCTCCGGTGTTTCTTAACCGATTTTAAAAAAAATTTCACAGATTGTTATTATTTTGATTAATAATTAAAATGTCATCTAAAGTTTTTTCAAATTCAAGATATTGTTGTTATCGATCCCATGTGTATATCGGAAACGGGATGAGTTATCGAAAATCGAAAACAAACTTGTACTGCCTAGGGATTAGGCGAGCTTAAGTTCCAAATCTGGAGTCTCTAGCTCTTATAGTCTCTGAGATCGGTTGGCTCATACATACGGACAGACAGACAGACGGACAGACGGACAGACGGACGGACAGACGGACGGACAGACGGACGGACAGACGGACGGACAGACGGACATGGCTATATCGACTCGGCTGTTGATGCTGATCAATAATATATATACTTTATGGGGTCGGAGAAGCTTCCTTCTACCCGTTACATACTTTTGCACAACTTCATTATACCCTTTTTTCCCATTTTTAATGGGATCAGGGTAAAACAAGTAAGAAGGCTCTAGTCGAGAAATCCCGACTAGACGATACCCTGATCCGTATACTTTACGCGTACAGTCAGTATTTGCAAGTATGTGTGTTTGTTTGTACGCACATACTGCATACTGCATACTCAACTTCAATGTCCCATATCTCCGGTGTTTCTTAACCGATTTTAATAAAAATTTCACAGATTATTATTTTGATTAATAATTAAAATGTCATCTAAAGTTTTTTCAAATTCAAGATATTGTTGTTATCGATCCCATGTGTATATCGGAAACGGGATGAGTTATCGAAAATCGAAAACAAACTTGTACTGCCTAGGGATTAGGCGAGCTTAAGTTCCAAATCTGGAGTCTCTAGCTCTTATAGTCTCTGAGATCGGTTGGCTCATACATACGGACAGACAGACAGACGGACAGACGGACGGACAGACGGACGGACAGACGGACATGGCTATATCGACTCGGCTGTTGATGCTGATCAATAATATATATACTTTATGGGGTCGGAGAAGCTTCCTTCTACCCGTTACATACTTTTGCACAACTTCATTATACCCTTTTTCCCCATTTTTAATGGGATCAGGGTATAAAAAGAGGGGTAGCCTGTTTCCTATTTTTATACCCTGATCCCATTAAAAATGGGAAAAAAGGGTATAATGGTTTTGTGCAAAAGTATGTAACGGGCAGAAGAAAGCATCTTCGACCCCATAAAGTGTATATATTATTGATCAGCATCAACAGCCGAGTCGATATAGCCATGTCCGTCTGTCCGTCCGTCTGTCCGTCTGTCTGTCTGTCCGTCTGTCCGTCTGTCCGTATGTATGAGCCAACCGATCTCAGAGACTATAAGAGCTAGAGACTCCAGATTTGAAAATTAAGCTCGCCTAATCCCTAGGCAGTACAAGTTTGTTTTCGATTTTCGATAACTCATCCTGTTTTCGATATACACATGGGATCGATAACAACAAAATCTTGAAATTTGAAAGCTTCGAGATGGCATTTGAAATAACGATCAAAATAATGACAATCTGTGAAATTTTTGTTAAAATCGGTTAAGAAACACCGGACATATGGGACATTGAAGTTGTGTATGCAGTATGCAGTATGTGCGTACATACAAACACACATATTTGCAAACACTGACTGTACGCGTAAGGTATAGGGATCAGGGTATCGTCTAGTCGGGATTTCTCGACTAGAGCCTTCTTACTTGTTATTCATTACATTGTCTTTGATTAGTCATAACTATCGTTAGCATCGCCGTCAATTTGTGCCACTGCTTTGAAGGCGGCACTGAAATATGACTCCGACCCTGTCCTGCGTCCTGCTTGACATTGTCCAGTTTTATACCCTGAACCCATTAAAAATGGGTAAAAAGGGTATAATTCTTTTTTGCAATAGTATGTAACAGGCAGAAGGAAGCATCTCCGACCCCATAAAGTACTCATCCCGTTTCCGATATACACATGGGATCGATAACAACAAAATCTTGAATTTTGAAAACTATGAGATGACATTTGAATTAATAAACAAATTGATGAGAATCTTAAGAAACACCGAAGATATGGGACATTGAAGTTGAGTGTGCAGTATGCAGTATGCGCGTACACACACATACATACACAAGTATAGGGCTCAGGGTATCGTCTAGTCGGGATTTCTCGACTAGAGCCTTCTTACTTGTTTTTTTTTTCTGGCGATTAAACGTGGCTGTCCTCTTGTTTGTGTAAGCCGGGGATCGGGTGGGCTGAAGGATTCTTGACAGGGAAGGATCAACCTCCACGGGCTTTTCCTTATTATTATAACCCTGCTGCCTATTAATTGACGAGGCCTCTAATCTTTCTCCTTGTAATAATGACTGCCTGGTGATGGCGCGACCTATCATCATATGGCTTAAAAATGTGGTAGGCGCATAGAGACGCTTGCCTCCAAAGACATGATTCCCGCCCCCGAATTCGGGCAGGCAATTGACGGCATCAGACGCGAGGGGCCTAAGGGTGCGCGTCTTGGGATTGACATTCAAGCAGGATCTTCGCAGTCAGCCTCTGAATCGCTACAATGTTAGCAAGGGGCTTTCTAATGGAGGAACGGAGAACTTATGGGTCTTCAACATTAAACACACAAACAAATCAATTCATGTGCAACTGACTGAGAGCAAAAATTAGCAACTTCGCCAAACTTAACGGATCGTGAAGTGAATTAAATGCATGGGTTTTTGCATTTAATTTGCTATTCTCGAAAAGTAGGTCAGTAAAGAGAAAATAAAATTACTGTCTGTGTAATTAACCTCTTAATGACCTTTTTTAGCTCTAACTTTTTTTCAATTGTCAGGCGTCAATCCTAATTTTCAAAGAATTCCTTTTTATACCCTAAACCTATTAAAAATGGGTTAAAAGGGTATAATGGTCTTGTGCAAAAGTATTTAACAGGCAGAAGGAAGCATCTCCGACCCCATAAAATATATTTATTCTAGATCACTATCAACAGAAGAGTCGATATGACCATATCCGTCCGTCTGTCTTTCTGTTCGTCTGTAAGAACGCGTCGACCTCAAAGACTACAAGTTCATTAATCAAAATAATGACAATCTGTGAAATTTTTATCAAAATCGGTTAAGAAACACCGGAGTTATAGAACATTGAAGTTAATTTTGCAGAATGCGAGTACACACACACATATACACTTACAAGCACTGACTGTACGCGTAAAGTTTAGGATTCAGGGTATCGTCTAATCGATTTATCGACAAGAGCCTTCTTTTTTATTATTAATTTACATTTCGTTGCAAAAAAAACAAGTAAGAAGGCTCTAGTCGAGAAATCCCGACTAGACGATACCCTGATCCCTATACTTTACGCGTACAGTCGGTGTTTGCAAGTATGTGTGTTTGTATGTACGCACATACTGCATACTGCATACACAACTTCAATGTCCCATATCTCCGGTGTTTCTTAACCGATTTTAGTAAATATTTCACAGATTGTTATTATTTTAATTATTAATTTAAATGCCATCTAAAGATTTTTCAAATTCAAGATTTTGTTGTTATCGATCCCATGTGTATGTCGAAAACGGGATGAGTTATCGAAAATCGAAAACAAACTTGTACTGCCTAGGGATTAAGCGAGCTTAAGTTCAAAATCTGGAGTCTCTAGCTCTTATAGTCTCTGAGATCGGTTGGCTCATACATACGGACGGACAGACGGACAGACAGACAGACGGACAGACGGACGGACAGACGGACATGGCTATATCGACTCGGCTGTTGATGCTGATCAATAATATATATACTTTATGGGGTCGGAGGTGCTTCCTTCTGCCCGTTACATACTTTTGCACAACTTCATTATACCCTTTTTTCCCATTTTTAATGGGATCAGGGTATAAAAATGCACAAAAAGCGGGCTGAAACATTATTTTTTACATGGGACAATATTGTATGTAAACATCTTTTTGATATACTGTTCGGTCCTCTTCTTAAATTTAAGCTATTGGATCATTACAATGCCGAAACCCAACCAGTTTTTTCTTCTGCGCTGCGTCATCGCTGTCCAGATAGCTTGCACGCTGATCTGGCATCACGCCGCTGCTCGAAGAGCTCTAGCGGCTTCGGTAAACAAACAAATTATATAACGCTTTCGCGCACCTTTGTATTGTATTGATTGTGTTGTCACTATTGGTGCCTGTGTTAACGTAGGTCAGAAAGTGCAATTTATTGAATCACTAATTATGCTGTTTGTTTGTGCACAGCGTAGTTAGTATATGCGCTTCTTATACCTCGTGGGTAGTGACTTTAAATTCGTCAAATATAATTCGCCCTAATTAGTATTATATCTGCATTAAAAATTCAGTTTTTATGAAATTAGCTACAGCAAGTACCAGTGGTATATTCCCCTGACTGTTTAATTTATATAGGCTACTTTGGGGACAAAAAAAACGCGTTGAGTTCAGCGACTTAACCCCTAGAGTTTTGAAATTTGGGATAAAAGATTTCAATACACACATAGTTTCCATAAAAATAATATCTTGAATTTGGAACTTGGAACTTGCTTTAAGACCTTGATTACAGGAAATATCAAAGATTGAAGTTTAGGTTTTAGGCAGTTGCGCAGTGGTGCAGGGTGCATTGTACGTATAAAGTCTGAAATCATGGTATCCCGTGTCGAAGTTCTTTGAGTCTTCTTATTATATTCGGATACTCGGATGAAACTCGGATACTCGGATGAAATCAATGATATATACCTAACAGGAAGCTTACCTGGCAAAAACATATCCAGATTATGACAGCAAAGAGTAGATCCAATGGAAAAATAATCAACTGGCGCTAAAAGAATCAATGAAACTCAGCATGAAGAAAAAGCATAATCATGCCAACGCGAACAAATGGTATACAACTTTTTGCTGGTTAATCTTGGATTAGTGCCAACTAACCTTGAAATACATTGGATAAAGGCTAATCGGTTAGGCCATTATCAGAATTAGTGATAAACTTAATACTTCTTAATGTTTTCTATAAGCGAAATAAATTAATTTTCTTTATTTTTGATGGTGTGTGAGTGTGAAAACTGATTCATCGGTATAAGTTGATTCAACAAAAATAAAGTAAAAGCGCTGTTAACCACAAAGAAGACTTAGAACATTCGAATAACATTAACCGAACTGTGGTTAAGCCACACAGCAGAAACGTTAATAGCTGTAGCATGTAACGTTGAAGACGAACTATTGGATCATTGTACAAGGAAGGACAGGACTCGCGATATTTCTCATATAAGGTATTGGAGTCGACACTCCTCATAGAACGTTTGGATGTGCTGGACCGATGTTGTGTCACAGCTGTTGCCCACTCTACCATAATCATCATAATCCATCATAACCTTGTTTCATGATCCCTAAGCCAAACGACCTTCTAACTCGTACCTCTATTATTACGCTGCGTGACTCTCAAAACAAAAAAAAACTTAGAGATTCATTTTAAAGAAAGATACAAAATTTGATTTGTTCTTAATCAGCATGGTTCGATATATCTAGAGCAAGTGACAAAAAACCTAATTAATTGTTATTTATAAATGTAACTATGTTCAAAATATAATTGTTTTAATGTTTTCCTACCAGTAGTTAAAAGTATATAATTGTACTTATTTAATTTTTTTATATATACTATGTCTTATTAATTTATGTGGATATACGGTTAGTTATAAAATTAGTGTTTATGGGTTCATACCCTATTTAATTCTGCACATATAAACAGAAACAAATTTTTTTTTATTATTTATTTATTTTTATACCCTGATCCCATTAAAAATGGAAAAAAGGGTATAATGGTTTTGTGCAAAAGTACGTAACAGGCAAAAGGAAGCATCTCATACCCCATAAAGTATATATAATCTTGATCAGCATCAACAGCCGAGTCGATATAGCCATGTCCGTCTGTCTGTCCGTATGTATGAGCCAACCGATCTCAGAGACTATAAGAGCTAGAGAACCCAGATTTGGAACTTGAGCTCGCCTAATCCCTAGGCAGTACAAATTTGTTTTCGATTTTCGATAACTCTTCCCGTTTTCGATATACACATGTGATCGATAACACTAAAACCTTAAATATGAAAAACTTTGAGACGCCGTTTGAAAAATTTTGCAAAATAATGACAATCTGTGAAATTTTTATTAAAATCGGCTAAGAAACACCGGAGATATGGAACCTTGAAGTTGAGTATGCAGTATGTGCGTACACACATGCACACATACTTGCAAGCACTGACTGTTCGCGTATAGTATAGGGATCAGGGTATCGTCTAGTCGGGATTTCTCGACTAGAGCCTTCTTACTTGTTTTTTATTTATCTAATTTTCTAATTTTTATTTGTCCGCAAAATTAATATTAAGCTTTTAGTTAAATTCATTTCATATATATTTTTTTTTGCATCAATTATGGCGTAATTATTTAATTTAATTCAATGCATAGCATGGCGGTGATCATGTTATTTCGGTGGCATACTTTTAGGCAGAGGCTTATTTTTGCTTAATAAGAACCTATTACAACACAAGCTCGAACGCAAAGCTGCAAACGGAACAAGCTCTCTGTTGTCAACATATAAATTTTTTTTCTCGCACCGTATCACTTAATCACTTGCTAGGAAGAGAAAAAATGAAGCGACAAATAATAGATGTTAAAACAAGGAATGCACTTTATCTCTTCGACGTCCAAAAGATCTTTTGCCGTTGGTTAGAGCTGCGTGGTAATACTAAGTTATTTTGTTAGCGCTATTTATTTTAGTTATTGTTTCATAATTGGTAGTAGTAATTATTTTATTTCGTTTATATTTATTTATATATATATATATATATGTATATTATTATTATTAATATTTTTTTTCGATATCACTGCTGACCAAGGTCAGGTTGAGGTTTACATCACCGCGTGGGAAGTCGACACATCTTGTTTCTTTTTCTTTTTATACCCTGAACCCATAAAAAATGGGTAAAAGGGTATAATGGTTTTGTGCAAAAGTATGTAACAGGCAGAAGGAAGCATTTCCAATCCCGTAAAAAATATATATTCTTGATCAGCATCAACAGCCGAGTCGATATAGCCATGTCCGTCTGTCCGTCCGTATGTATGAACGCGTTGATATTACAGCTAGAGACTTCATATTTGGAACATAGGCTCGTTTTATCCCTAGGCAGTACAAGATTGTTTTCGATAACTCTTTCCGTTTCCGATATACACATGGGATCGATATTACAGCTAGAGACTTCATATTTGGAACATAGGCTCGTTTTATCCCTAGGCAGTACAAGATTGTTTTCGATAACTCTTTCCGTTTCCGATATACACATGGGATCGATAACAACAAAATCTTGAATTTGGAAAACTTTGAGATGGCGTTTGAAACATTAAGCAAAATAATGATAATCTGTCAAATTTGTATTAAAGTCGGTTGAGAAACACCGGATATATGCAAAATTGAAGTTGAGTATGCAGTATGCAGTATGTGCGAACACACACACACATACTTGCAACTACTGACTGTACGCGTAAGGGTTCAGGGTATCGTCTAGTCGGGATTTCTTCTTACTAGTTATTAAGTACAAAAAATCTTTATTACTTA
Source organism: Scaptomyza cyrtandrae (assembly GCA_035044605.1). NCBI lineage: Eukaryota > Metazoa > Arthropoda > Insecta > Diptera > Drosophilidae > Scaptomyza > Scaptomyza cyrtandrae. The sequence goes on along the minus strand of JAWNNS010000483.1, from coordinate 444,966 downwards.
CGTAAAAATCATTATCACCAATTACTAATTGATCAAGCCATGAGTTTTCCATGCACACTCCGAAAACAAACAAAAGCCATACAGCATAAATGGCATTTGGTAAAAATGTACTTGTTATATCAAAACAAAACTTCTGCGGTATATCAATTTGATGACAAACATTGCGGAAAACATATGAAGTTAATAAAGGAAAGCACATGATCTCCAAAACTGAATTTCAGTCTCAGTTACATACAGGCTGGCAAGATAACTGAAAGTCATATCTATGTGGTAGCTGGGTAATTTGGAACACAACATTTTAATCGCAGATTTTCGGCCATTATTGTTGAGGCTTTTGTTTTGATAGCAGCTATGACTTTGCTTCAATCAGAATACTGCAGTCTTATATGAACAGGTAGTTTGGTTTTATGTGAAGTTTTGCGCAGTTGATTAACTGTATGCAAGATATTTAGATATTTATTAATTTTCTTTATATTAAAATTAAATATAATTTTATCACCCATAAAATGTGTGTTTGAGGGTATTTTCACTTTGTGCATATTGTGCCCATGTACTCTTGATTTTATCTTTTATTTATTTTTATCGCACACATAGACACAAACACGGTCCTAATTTAGGCGTTGTGCGGCAGCAAAATGAACACGGCAAAGAAAAACAAGCAAGAAGGCTCTAGTCTAGAAGATATCCTGAAATCTATACTTTACGTGTACAGTCAGTGCTTGCAAGTATGTGTTTGCGTGTGTGCGAGTATGCATATACTGCATACTTTACTTAATTTCAGTGTTCCATATCTCCGGTGTTTCTCAACCGATAAAAACTGCACTGATTGTCATAATTTTGTTTAATGTTTTAAACGCCGTCTTAAAGTTAAATTTAAAGATTTTGTTGTTATCAATGGAAACTGGGAAAGTTATCGAAAATTTGAAACAAACTTGTACTGTCTAGGGATTAGGCGAGCTTATGTTCCAAAACTGGGGCCGGAGATGCATCCTTGTGCCTTTTACATAATTTTGCACAAAACTATGTTATGAACCGGCTTTTCCTTCCCAACACTGTATCGATAGCTAGCTAGCAAATCGGTCACTCAGGGATGGATAAGACCTGGATACAGTGCTGGCCGGTGTAACAAAAATTTATATTTTTCTTTACGAATAACTAACAAAAAAATCAAACGGGTGAATATTTAATCTTTACAGATTCGGAAAACGATGGGACATACAAAGGTAAAAAAGCTGGAAACATTTACCCCTCTTTACCTATGGGTCGGTATTTTTGCATTTCATTGCCGCCCCCTATACACCACAACTCTATCAACAACTTACCCCGACATCAACACACAATCGTCCCACCCACACATAAGTTTCTACTCACACATTTTATGTAAACAGTACACACTTATATTTATTAATTTAAAACTATACATGGTTTTCTTAAAATAAATTTACTTTATATAAATCGAAAAAAAGAATGACAATAGTGTTTAAATAAATAAATAAACAAAAATGAACTTGAACTAATAAACGTAGAACATATAAACAGTACACGACTACGAAGAGAATGATTAAATAAATAAATTAAATAATAATAAGTAAATGATAAATAAACTACATAGGGGCGGGGATAAATCGCTAAATAAATTAATTAACTAGATCTGATTCGGGCCTTTGACAATCGGTCGCGGCCCATTGTGCCTGTGACAGCGACTGAATGGCTGTTGCGCAAGCGCTGATGTTTTATTCTTTTGGGGGACGCTACTTCTACGGGCACAAACTTGCTAATCCCCTCGACGGGTTTGCTGATCCTCGTCTGGTGGTCTCCTGCCTCTGCCTTGGCCACTGCTGGTGTGTGCGGATCTAAATGTCTGTGTCGCTTCGCCCCGAAATTGCATCAGTTGATGCTAAGCTTCTATTTTACTTTTGGGTTTTACGCGCGCCACTCACATAAATTTATTTAAATTTTATTTCAATTTTACACTTGCATTCCGACCCGGCACTTGGTGTAACGGCGGCAGAACTTCGCGTTGAGGTTCTTCGCGAAGTCACTCAACACGAAATTACGCTTATACACCTCCTGCCCTGCCGTGTATTGAACGTCCCGTGCCTTCAGGTCGTACTACCTCGCTGATTGCTCATACGCACGGTGTAGCGTCTCTTGGATGCGAGCACGGTATTTTTGCTGCTTCGCTGACCTCTCTAAGGACTTGATGGTCGAGTCGCTAACATCGCCAAGCCTCTTGGCTAGGCTATACTCGCTGCCGTGACTCAATGCGAATTATGGAGAGGTTCCGATCGCAGGGTGCACTGCACTTCGCAACGCCATCGCGATCTCGGGCAACGCTTCGTCCCACACCGTCTGGTCGGCGCCAATGTGCACTCGTATCGCTGCCAACACCGACTGGTTAACACGTTCGGACGCGTTCGCTTGCGGGGCATAGTTCCCGGTGCGACAGTGCTTTATTCCGTGGTGTTCTAGCATCGCTCCAAACTCCTGTGACACGAACTGCTTCCCATTGTCGGTGTGGACGATTTCGGGGACTCCATACGCCGAGAACACATCTTCTCTTAGGAACCGGATGACCGCTGCCGCTGTCGCCTTCGGTATCGCTTTTAGCCAGATAAATTTGCTAAAATGGTCTAGCACCACTAGAATGTAGGCGTTGCCCTGGCGAGAACGTGGGTACCTGCCCAAGAAATCCAAATATAGCTTTTGCATCGGCCGCTCCGTCACCATCGCCTTGCCCATCCTCGGCCTTGCAATCTGCGTGCTGTGTTTGGTTTCTTTGTAGAAAGTCAAAAGTAGAATTGGCGCAGCCTTGCCAATGTTCGGGCTATGCCTCCGTGCATCCCCTTAACACCGTCGTGCGCCTGGTGAACTAGTGTGCTAGTTAGCGATTCCGGAATCCATAGCTTCCAAAGGAACTCCTCGCTATCGGAGATCAGGAAAACGCTCCGATTCTGCGCGCACTAACGCCAACCGACTCTGGTATTCCTCGCTCTCAAAGGCTGTCGTCTCGAACTCGAACAAGTTGAGTTCTTCCACCTCACACGGTCGAGAGAGCATGTCGGCTACCACGTTCTCCTTCCCTTTACGGTGTTGGATTTGAAAATCGAACGCCTGTAGTGCTAGGGACCACCTCGCCAGTCTTCCACTCAGGTCTTTGAGTGACATAAGCCACTGCAAGCTCGAATGGTCCGTAAACCGCTCGATCGCCTTCACCGCTGCGAGGCACTCCTTCTCCGTTACGCTATAATTCAGCTGGGCTCCACGCAGCCTCGCTGAAAAGAACGCAATGGGTCGATCTGCACCCTCGTCGTCACGCTGAAAGAGGACTGCACCAATCCCCAGGTGGCTTGCGTCGCACTGGATGAAATAGGGCCGGCCAAAATCTGGGTGCACTAGGACCGGTGCACAGGTAAGTGCCTTCCTCAACTTGTGGAATGCCCCGACTGCTTCAACCGACATTTCAAACTTCTTGCCGATTTTTAGGCAATCAGTTAGTGGCGCAGAAAGGCTCGAGAAATCTCGGATGAATCGCCTGTACCAACCTGCATTTCCCAAAAATCTCCTTAGCTGCTTAGTGGTTCTCGGGACGGGAATCTGGACTATTGCCTCCACCTTGCTCGGATCCGTTCGCAGAGCTACGTCACCAACAATGTACCCTAAGTACCTCAGAAACTTGAAGCAGAACTTCGATTTTTGCAAGGCGATGGTCAGATTGGCCTCCTTCAAGCAGTGTGCTACCTCCTTCAACAGCTGCACATGCTCCTCGAAGGTGCGGGCGATGATCAGCATGTCATCCAAATAGACGAACACGCGATTCCGCAGACGTTGTGGTATCACCCGGTCCATCAATCGACACAACCGCTGAGCGGCATTACACAGACCGAAAGGCATCATCCGGAATTGATAAAGCGGACGGCCCGGAATGGTGAATGCGGTGTATGCTCTGCTCTTGGGCTCCAACTCAATCTGCCAGAATGCGTGTTTCAAATCGACGCTGCTGATGAAGATAGTGTCATCCACGCGGCTTAGGATCGACTCAATGTTCTGTAACGGGTAAGCATCTCTTACTGTTACACTGTTCAGCTTACGAGCGTCTAGGCACAACCTATTTTTCCCAGGTTTTCGTACCAGCGTCGTCCTGTTGCTCCAGGGACTTTCGCTTGGCTCTATGACGCCAAGTCGAAGCATTTCGTCGACCTCCGCTAAAAGAAGCTGCTGCACCGCTGGTGAAACTGGATAAAAACGCTCCTTCACTGGTACGGTGCCTTTTACTAGTTCCAGTTTCGTAGTTTCGTATGACGCTCCATGTGAGTCTTTCCTAATCCTTGCTGCTCGAACGCCCGGAATTCAGCCTTGATCGCCTCCAGTTGTTCCTGCTGCTCGGCATTTAGCTCGTGTGGCTCGATCGGCTCTCCCCTAGTCTTGAACTCTGAGTCCACCTGCTCAAGCGACTCCACTCCTACGACCTCGGCTGCGAGGCGAAACTTCTTCCAGAAGTCGATGGCCAGGTACAAACTCTGAACCAGTGCGGGGCAGACATACAACGTCATCTTATGCGTCTCGTCTTTGTATTGGATCGGCACAAGAATCTTACCCAACACCGAGTAGCTCGCACCTCCTGCGGCTCGCACCTTAGAAGTTTGCGGGTGCCAGGCTATTCCCAGCTTCTTGATCAGGTCCACTGCTCCTGCGCCTAACAAGCTAACGGTCGCCCAGTGTCCAGAAGCCCCTTTACTGTGTGCCCTTGAAGCTGCACTTCGGCAAAGGGTCGGTCGTCGTCCTTGAGCGCTTCAAGTGCTTCGCACACGCGATTGCTTTCCCTACGGCGTAATGTGTGCCTTCTCCGCCTCTTCCTCCGCCTTTTCCGAACTGGTGGGCTCTGGTACCGCTTTGAGTCCTCCTCTTCGGCAAAGATCCGAGCTCTTGCTTCTTCGTACGCGGCTTGGCGCGCTTCAACTGGCAGTCGTGTTGACCACTTTGGCCTTGGCCAGGGCTCGCTGTTGGCTTTCTTAAAAATATCCTTAACTACTATGTGATCCTTACTGCTGCTGCTTAATCCTAACATGTCTGGTGGGGAGGGTTTTAATGGTTTCTCAACCGTGGCATTGAGTGCGACTCCTCTGCCTGCGTCATGCTCTGCATCTCGTTTGCCGAACGACATTTTGGGCATTTGGGCAATACCACTCCTGGGAGTCCACATTTATAACAGAATATATTTCTCACCGTGGCTTCGCATTCCCAAAAAGTATGCCTTCGCTGGGCACAGTTCCAGCACGTTATCGCGTTGTAGTCGCCGCTACCGCCTCTTGGCCTGTGCAGTGCCTCAACTGCCTCATCCGGTACCGGTTCCTCATCATGGAACGCCTCGTTCACCTGGAAACGACCTCTAGGTCTACCGACTGGTTCCGCTGTGGTCTGACTTCTCGACCAACGTGAAGACAGCATTCTCTCGGCGTCATGGCATTCTTCACGCAGTCTCTCCAAGTCAGTGATCCACATAGGATAGATGATCCGTTAGATACCGACCCGTATGTTTACCTTCACGACCTTGATCAGGTCGTGGTCGCCGACGGGTACCTCCAATCTCGACCTGATCGCAAACATGGCCTGGAGATAATCGTCGATGCTCTCTCCTGGCTTTTGTCGCCTCTCGCGAAGCTCCTGCTCGCGTTCGAAGTTTGACCTTCGCGTCTGAAATCGCTGTTTCAGTGCGTACCGCGAATTCGGCCAGTCTGTTGTCCCACTCGTCCTGAGGAACATCCAGTACCAGTCTTTTGCGCGTCCCTCAAACAGCGTGTGGAAATCCCGCAGGACATCCGGCCACGGCACCTGGTAGGTCTGTCTTAGATGATCCAGCCTGAAGATGAATTCGCCGACTGGCATTCCAGAAGGGCTGGCATCAAAAACAAGACCCCATCGACGCATCGGGATCATCTCGGGTCTGTACTCGGTCCTATCGACTGGCCTACGCATGGGTTGGTCGTATCTCGCGTGTGCTTCGGTACGCGATTCCGAACTCCAATGCTCTGCTTGCTCGCGCTGCTCGGACTCCAGAGCGCGGTTGCCGACCCAGAATCCCTGTGCAGCTGGAGGCTTTCGCTGAGGCGCCGCACGATCTGGTGGTGGTGCTGCGTTCTGTACGGGCGGTGGGAGAACAGTTGGCTGTGTTTCTCTCGGCCCTGACAGATGTGTATACAGGCTGCTTTCTCGGATTGCCTGCATATACTCCAGCATCTCACGCCTATGTTCTTCTTGTAGCTCGGCCATTCCCGTCGCCATGACGGCCTGGAAAGTTTCCCGCGCCTCCGTTAGAGCTATATTTATCGCGGCTCTCATCTCATGTCTTTGCAAATCCAGTGGAGCAGCTGCGTTTTGGCACTGCTCCTAGGCTGTTGGTATGTGTATCCCCGCCTACTGCTCCTGCCTCCGAGATGTCCATTTCCTCTCGTGGCGACGTGTCGTTGGATGCTGTGTCGGTTTGCTGTTTTCGTGCTTGGGACGCCGAACGAGTGATAGGAGCCATTGACTCGGCCCCTCTACTCCGATTGAAATTCTCACCACGCTTATCTTTTCTTTGTTCTTCTAATCTTTCCTTTGCCCCACGCATTTTCTTTTTATTTCTTATTAAACTAATTTCTCTTTTCCTTTTACTGGTAATTGGACGACATATAATTACGGGGTGAGACGAGCATGGAACATGATACGGGTATGGTAAGTGTTGGGTGTACCTACGTTGGTCTTAATCCTAAAATTGTCCTACTCCTGTATCACAGTTGGGCTATTGAAACTAAGTGTTATGGCCTGGCAGGAAACACAATGCCGGTCCTGAAGGACATGACACGAACCTTGGCCTCGACACCTATACACGTATAAGGTAAACTGGACATATTGACATTTACTTGAGTGTAACTACGTGTTATACCGTACTTGGCCTGGCGGGAAACGCAATGCCGGTCCTGAAGGACATGACACGGCCCTTAGCCTCGACACAAATACAAGTATATTATAAGCTGAACTAAACTATTGACATTTACTAAGTGTTATACCGTGATTGGGCGCCATTTTGTTATGAACCGGCTTTTCCTTCCCAACACTGTATCGATAGCTAGCTAGCAAATCGGTCACTCAGGGATGGATAAGACCTGGATACAGTGCTGGCCGGTGTAACAAAAATTTATATTTTTCTTTACGAATAACTAACAAAAAAATCAAACGGGTGAATATTTAATCTTTACAGATTCGGAAAACGATGGGACATACAAAGGTAAAAAAGCTGGAAACATTTACCCCTCTTTACCTATGGGTCGGTATTTTTGCATTTCATTGCCGACCCCCTATACACCACAACTCTATCAACAACTTACCCCGACATCAACACACAATCGTCCCACCCACACATAAGTTTCTACTCACACATTTTATGTAAACAGTACACACTTATATTTATTAATTTAAAACTTAATATGGCTTTCTTAAAATAAATTTACTTTATATAAATCAAAAAAAAGAATGAGGAAAGTATTTAAATAAATAAATAAACAAAAATGAGCATGAACTAATAATAAATAATAAATTAAATAATAGTAAATAAATGATAAATAAACTACATAGGGGCGGGGATAAATCGCTAAATAAATAAATTAACTAGATCTGATTCGGGCCTTTGACAATCGGTCGCGGCCCACTGTGCCTGTGACGTCGACTGAATGGCTGTTGCGCAAGCGCTGATGTTTTATTCTTTTGGGGGGCGCTATTTCTACGGGCACAAACTTGCTAATCCCCTCAACGGGCTCGCTGATCCTCGTTCGGTGGTCTCCTGCATCTGCTTTGGCCACTTCTGGTGTGTGCGGAACTGCTGTCTACCTTTTGGGATTGAGTTGTTGGCCGTGCACACGCCAAATTCTGACTTGTTGTGAAAATCTTTTTGAATTTTCGCAAGTACGTCGATTTTTCGCCTAAGATAATGTTGTAAGACTGTTGTTCACTGTCACGTTGTTTCTTCTCCAGATGTTGGTGTTGGTGGAGTTTCAGCAGTTGCTGGCGCCACTGCTGGTGTGTGCGGATCTGAATGTCTTGGTTGCTTCGCCCCGAAATAGCAGTAGTTGATGCTGAATTTCTATTTTTCTTTTGGGTTTTACGCGCGCCACTCACATAAATTTGTTTAAACTTAATTTCAAGTTTGCACTTGCATTCAGACTTTTCTGTTTTACTCTATGCCTGCAAAGCACCATTTTTTCACTTCTTTTCTTGCTGTCTCCTGCCTGGCTTGTTTTTTCTTCTTCCTTTTTTTTCAGCCATTCCCTCTAAACGCCCTCACCAATCCAATCTCTTGGCCTACACGACTCTCCAACCCTCGTTCGACAACCCCAACCATCGATAGTACATCGCCGACCATAACATAATATAGAGATTTCAAACTTAAGCACTGATGGCAGGGTGTGCAACCTGCAATCGCAATGGAATGTTTTTTGCAAAAAACAAAAAATTATGTGCCGAGCTTGCGGCCAGCCTTAAAAACTAATTTAATTAATGTTAATTTATGTAAGTACACGTGTGTGCTTCAGTGCGTCTATCGACAACATCGAATGTTGCCCCTAATCTCACGAGAGTTCACAGCAACCCACCATCATTTTTGCATTGCTTTCCCAGCAGTGCTGAAAAACGGTCAGAATGGATGTGGACTTGTGTAAAGCCAGCAATTAAATCTCACAGCAGGCTTTCAATATGCAGAAAGCATTTTCATCCAAGTGACATAAACAAATATTAACTAAAGAAAAATGTGCATCCAATAAGAGGCATGCAGAGAAACAATATCACAGACAAAACGAATGGCTTAAAAATTTAAGCAGAAAGCTTTTTGGCTCAATTTAAATTTAATTTTGCCCGTTTTCGAATATCTGTATTTTTTGTATTCCTTATTTTTAATAGACGAAAATACGGACGGACGAACGTACGGTCAGACGGGGGGTCGGAGAAGCTTCCTTCTACCTGTTACCATACTTTTGCACAAAAGTATTAAACCCTTTAAGCAGCCCTTTTAAGTATGAAAATGCAAGCTGTGCATAGATCGCTGGTTGAGTCGTAAAAGTGGTTTTTATACTTCGATACCGATGGTTGTGTTAAAACGTTTATAAATTGACTAGATAAACTGATCAGCTTTGGGTGCTGCTCCAACTGGGTTCTGGGAAATCAATCAAATAATAACTGAAAATCGATATAACCAAAAATTACTTACAAAAAATACTTACAGCCAGAGTTACCAAAAAAATCTACCTCAAAAATTTGCAGGATGTAACCTCTCCTGCGCCCAAACACCCATTTTCTGGCAGACGCTTAACCAACTATTTTTTTAAATTATTTTGTTGAAATGCATTTATTTAAAAAAGAAAAACTAACCAAAAGCAATAAACTAAAAATTAATAAAATAAATTAGCAAACATTAACAGGAAACAATTCACCAATATATCGTCAACAATATTATTTATCATCATTCATTACACTCCTTGCAGATTCTTATAGCTGTCCGCTGCAAACTGATGGGCCTTGGCGTACATGGGCACCATGTGGTACTTGTCTCGACGAATCATGGAGTGCACCAGACTGGCGGATGCGACACCCTGTTTATCGTCTGAGGCTTCTTCGAAATCATCATCTTCTGTCAGATTGGGGAAAAGGACAGGACCTGCATCTTCGGAACTGGGATGTTGACGATGAGGCCTCATCTGCTTTGAGTTCAATTCTTTTGGCTTACGCTGAAAATAACTTGCGTAATCTGGACGGGCAAAGCTTTTCGGTACACTCTTGTATTTGTAGTTTTTTAATCCAGGCGTAGTGTGTACATTCTTATTCAGGTGTATGTAATTGGAGATGGGCTCTGTATTCTTGCTTGGGCGAGTTTTGGATGAAGCGTAGATCGTGTGAAGTCCTTGTAAGCCGACTGCTGGCTTGTGAAGGTAGTTATGTGGCAGCTCCTTTGGATGGTAGTGCTCGTGGAACAGGGAATGATGCGGCTGACTTGTGCCGTAAAGGGGACGATACTCCTTCGGCTCGTTGACAATCAATGCCCTCCAGTCGTTTTCCTGCACGCCATATGTGGGCTCTAGCTTTGGCGAGTAGTTCTCTTCCTCTAGCTTATGAGCCGCTGCAATCTCCTTATAGTAGTTATCTCTTGCCTGTAGCAGTCGATTTCTGATGTCTGGCTCCAATTCCATGGGAACTTGCTTTATTCGAGCATGCGGCTTAAATTCAATCAAGCTGGGTATCTTGGGATGCGAGTGAGTTAGATCTTCAATGGTTTTCTTCAGCGGCTTTATGTCGGAGCTTAGCACAATGTGTTCCTGGTCTTTGCTATAGTGATTGATTTTTGACTGCGATGAGTCATCATTTGCATTACTCTTGCCCTCTGGTGTTTCGGTGATCGGATGCGAATTAGCACCGACCGTTTTCACAATGGCGTTAAATCCCTTTTTTGCATCCGCAGTATAGTGCACTGTGCGTATTGAGCCATCTGGCTCGAGTATGCTGTAATGACCCTTGACTCCGTCGCCATCCCGTGACTCCCATTGGGATTTCACATCACCCGTGTGTAGATCTTTGACTCCATAGCTAAATGCGTATTCTGGATGTTCCTGTGTATAAGAGATTTACAAAATATTGTCTTATTATATAATAAACAGGTAAGACGGCTTTAGTCGGGAAATCCCGACTAGACGATACCCTGAACCCTATATTTAACGCGTACAGTCAGTGCTTGCAAGTGTGCGGTTGTGTGTGTACTCGCATATTGCAACTGCATACTCAACCTCAATGTTCCATACCTCCGGTGTTTCTTAACCGATTTTAATGAAAATTTCACAGATTGTCATAGCTTTGTTTGATAATTCAAAGGTTATCTCAAAGTTTTCCAAATTCAAGATTTTGTTGTTATCGATCCCATGTGTATATCGGAATCGGGATGAGTTATCGAAGCGAGCTTAAGTTTCAAATCTGGAGTCTCTAGCTCTTATAGTCTGAGATCGACGCGCTCATACATACGGACAGACGGATGTACAGACGGACATGGCTATATCGACTCGTCTGTTGATACTGATCAAGAATACATATACTTTATGGGGTCGGAGATGCTTGCTTCTGCCTGTTACATACTTTTGCAAATACCCTTTTACCCATTTTTAATGGGTTCAGGTTATAAAAAGTAAAAGTTATTGACTGTTGTGTTAGATATCAAACGTAGCTTGCAAAGCTTGCAGTGACAAAACATCACGAAGGCCGCAAAAAGCTACAAGCAATATGCACAGGAATAATTGAAATTGATTTTTATATGTCGCACATAAGATCTGAAACGGGTAATGAATACCATACTTATTATAACAAGCTCGAAGAGAAGTCGGTACAAAATCTCTAGTAATTCTGGTCGCAACTGCAAAGCTAGTTTGATTCAAACGAATCAATTTCACCATTAATTAGTTTGTGAAAAAGGTTGTTCCTTACATTGTTCGGCGATCAGAAAGATAAGAAAGATTTATTAGTAAACGTCTACTATGGTAAGAATGTAAGTTAATGTTATTATCCCAGTTAAGACCCCTGAGTACAAAGAGCACAAATTGCCTATGCACCTATTCAATTCTGTCCTGATGAATCTTGTATTTGGGATACAAAATACAAGATCATTATCCCGTACAAGTCTGTCGTACAAGAGAAATATTCAAAGTTTTTGTTATGTAGGGGTCGTCGAGATTCTTCGACCACCGCTTAATGAACGCTAAGGCACCTAATGCTCGATTTTTAATAAAAGATATATGCTTATCAAACTTAAGTTTTTGAAAATCCTAATTCAATGCGATCTTGTGGTTGGTTATCAAGAATATAAATGTAAAGAAGGACATTCGTCTATAAAAAAACACATTTTTAATTAATTAATTACTATAATTAAGATTCAATAAGTTTACTCTACACCAGGTTTTAAAGTTGTCTAAATCACTTTGTAGTTTATACGCAGACAGAAGTGTTGCAGCTGCCGTGCATAATTTTACATTATCAGCATACATCAGTACCCAGAAGTAATTTATTACAGACGGTAGATCATTTATAAATAGTGTTAAATATAAAGCTCCAAGTTGAAATACCAGAAGTAACCTGAACCGCCTTTTAGACAGAGCCCTTAAACTAGACCCTCTGAGTTCTACAAATTTAGTAATCTTTTATCCAAAGAATAAGGTTGTTGGGAAAGCCCAAAGGTCAAACTTTTTGAATTAAAAGATAGTGATTTATAGAGTCGAAGCCACTACTCAGTGTTAATAACATCACCATAAAGTGCACACTTTACTTGATAATGTTTCACAGATTGGCAATATTTCGTTTTATGTTTCAAACATTGACTCAAAGTTTTCCAAATTCAAGATTTTATTGTTATCGATCCCATGTGTACATGGAAAACGGGAAGAGTTATCGAAAATAAACTTGTATGCCTAGGGACTAGGCGAGCTTAAGTTCAAAATCTGGGTTTTCTAGCTCTTATAGTCTCTGAGATCGACGCGTTCATACATACGGACAAACAGACGGACGGACGGACGGACGGACAGACGGACATGGCTACATCGACTCTGCTGTTGATGCTGATTAAGAATAAATATACTTTATGGTGTCGGAGATGCTTCCTTCTGCTTGTTACATACTTTTGCACAAAACCATTATAACCCTTTTACCCATTTTTAATGGGTTCAGGGTATAGAAATACCAACACCATTAATATTCAACTTTACAGCAAAAAATTGTATATCTATGGAACCACCTAATATTACTGTCTCCGAAGAATAGTCTATATTATTAGCAATAAGCACACCACCGCCATGGCGAAGAGTCCGGTGTTTTCTTTAAGTACAGTATCTGTTGGATAGAATTTTAGAATTAAGGATGTCTTGCTTTAACTAAGTTTCAGTAAAGGTATTGACATCAAAATGGGTATAGAATACTAAGTTTACTACAAAATTACCTCTTAAATTCTGGAAGTTAAATGAGGTTGTTAGTTTTGTGAACTATCAGAAACTAAAAGAGTTTTATTAGAATAAACCACCGGAAAGGGAGATATAATAATTAAGTAAATTCTTACGTTACGTGTTACGGCCAAAATTTTTAAAAACATATAGTGCTCAAGTCTTGTTTCGACACATGGATTTGAAATAACGAGATATTCTGAACGCAAGCGAATCTAAATTTCTTTACATTTGCCTTTAATGTAGACCATGCCATAGTCTGATGTTAAATCAGGAAAAAGGAGTGCAACAAACATTAGGATCTGCTACAAATCTCTTATAATATCTTCAACTGAAATTGTTTTAGAAGTTATTCTCGGATAATTCAATATTTGATTCTTTACGTATGTTAGATTTATTTTGTTGATCTAAGTCAACACTACTAATTACTAACAATATCGAAGGACCGGACGGTGTTTTCATCTGGTATCTGGTTTGTGTTAGCAGTTGGGACAGAAAGATTGAATGCATTTTCTGTATGCTTACAAGTGGTTTGTAGATTGAACTTATGAACTTTGTGCCACAACTAGCGTTCGCAAAATAAACTTATAATGGCGTCAACTGGGCGTATGGCCAAATCTCAAATACACATCTCAATAATTAGATTTAAGATCGATGGTGGGAAAAGAGCTAAAAGAGCTTGTGGCTTGAGCCAAGCAACAAACTAAGGCGTTTCACAGGCGGACAGTTGAAACAGGCAGTCAGTTCGATAACGTGTTGCTACGCCACATGAAAAACATTTTTAAATGTTAAACGTGCCTTGTCATAGCTTAACAGTTATAATGAATACAATCGTTTCCTTTTGCTACATTCTAGCGTACAAGTAGGCGCAGCAAGCTGCGTGAGTTTGCCTTTTATGGCGCCAACTTTGGTGCTTGATCAATTGCGATTGTTTATTGTGTGCTGCACGCAAAACGCATTTTTGGCTACCTGCAACCTTCCATCCCGCAAGAAACATAAAAACAACAATGGCTTAAGCTTGTTCAGAGCCTAACCAGACCAAATCATGCCACATATGTACATGTTGATTTATGTGGGCGACGAAACGTTGAACACAAATAAAAAAAAATGCCTTTAGGGTGGGGACGATCAAAAACAAAAAGCAACATTCACCTAAATTGCTAGCAAAAGTGAAAAATGCGTTTGGTGCACTAAATTTTTCAATAGGTTAAACATTTCATGGCAATTGACAATATGTAAGTTAAGGCCATCAATGTTGAAAAGTAAAATAGTAATAGTGAATTTTAGTAGCTTATTCCCAAATGATAGTGTCTTTGAAGAAAAATGGTTGTGTAAAAACTATAAATAGCTCGACTCGGATATACTCTTTAGCTCTTTACCACGCGTATGCAGAGAATGTATGCGTCTGCTCTTTCGAGCTTAAATAATTTTAAGTGTTTCTCACCCGATAATTTTTGTACCCTAAGCCCATTAAAAATGGGTAAAAAGGGTATAATGGTTTTGTGCAAAAGTATGTAACAGGCAGAAGGAAGCATCTCCGACCACACAAAGTATATATATTCTTGATCAGCATCAACAAACGAGTCGATATAGCCATGTCCGTCTGTCCGTATGTATGAACGCGTCGATCGCGGAGACTATTAGAGCTAGAGACTCCAGATTTGGAACATAAGCACACATACTTGCAACCATTGACTGTAAGCGCTTAGTGTAGGGTTTAGAGTATTTTCTAGTTGGGATTTTTCTACTAGAGCCTTCTTACTTGTTATACATATATCCGTTTGCATTGTAAACACTAAATAAACAAAATATTTTTTGGGATTCACTCATCGGGACCAATGCCGACGCCTAGATGATATACCTTATTATGCAAATATATTTATTAGCAAACATGTCCCTCACAAAACCAATGCTTGTCCCACCAAACTTGCTGTTTTCTGGTGTCTTCCAATAATAAACTTCATTTCGTTATTTGATAACGCTTATTATAACCGGGTATGGCAATTTTAGCGATAAAAATCTGCCATTTTTCAAACTTTTTGAGTTTAATTCAATTTTAAAGGTAGATTGCGAGTATTTTACAAGTACCAAGACACCCAACAATCAAAAGTCGTGTTATAGTTTGAGTGGAAATTTCGGCAGTGCAAAGAAAGAAGATTGTGAAATACTTACAAATTGTGGTGCATAATCCAATGTTCCGTCATTATCAACTACGGCGATAGGTGCAGCAGTCACTCTCCTACCAGTCACGGGGCGTATAGAGAGGCTGAGCGCGAGGAGAGCCATACAGGGCAGCAGAAGGCAGCTGGAGCACAGAGGTGCAAGTTTTTTCCTGATCTATAGCATTCAGATAAAAATTGACCGAAAGCTAACATTTAATAAATTAGCTTTAAAATTACTAAGCTATAACGGTCTAATAAGTTTGCCAATCTATAGCATTCAGATAAACATATTGACCGAAAGCTAACATATAATAAATTAGCTTTAAAATTACTAAGCTTTAATGGGCTAATAAGTTTGCCAATCCGGCGAACGACTAATGTTTTCAGATGCACTTGATAAACTTCTCAAGCTCATGGAAGGCTTGGCCAGGCACAACCCTTTTTACCTGACCTGTCTCGGGCAAAATCCATGCCATGCGTTATTTAATTAAACATTTATTTGTTGCAACGTTCAAGAAAAATAATGTTTCATTATGCATACTATGTGGGAAAACACAAGGCCTAAATAACATACACTCACAATTAGTTTTTATACCCTGAACCCGTTAAAAATGGGTACAATGGTTTTGTGCAAAAGTATATATTCTTGATCAGCATTAACAGCCGAGTCGATATAGCCATGTCCGTCTGTCCGTCCGTCTGTCGGTCAGTCCGTATGGATGATCTCAGAGACTGTAAGAGCTAGAGACTCCAGATTTGGAAAACAAGCTCGCCTAATCCCTAGGCAATACAAGTTTGTTTTCGATTTTCGACAACTCTTCCCGTTTCCGATATACACTCGGGATCGATAACAACAAAATCTTGAATTTGGAAATCTTCGAAACGGCGTTTGAAGCATTAAACAAAATAATGACAATCTGTGAAATTTTTTATTAAAATCGGTTAAGAAACACCGGAGATATGCAGTATGCGCGTACACACACACACATACACAAGAAAAGGATGCAGGGTATCGTCTAGTCGAGATTCCTCGAGTAGAGTCTTCTTACTTGTTTCAATTATTTTGCCGTTGATTTTAAAACCATTAAAAATACAAGTTTCCATTTCTGGGTTTTCAGCGATTTGTAAGGATTTATTTCTTGCTTCCCTATATGACATCAAGATACATTAAAGATAAGATCGGAGCGTCAAATGCGAAGTACACGGTTACCCAATATTGTCTTGATTTGCCATAATGTGCAATGCATTTTAAGCACACAGATTCACACATATGACCCTCTGATTCGGGCCTCGCCAAACGAGGAGGAATCCTTAAGCCACTTAAACCCCTTTGCCCAGCATGCAATATAAGCGTACTCTGTTATTATGAGCACAAGAAAAGTAAGAAGGCTCTAGTCGAGAAATCCCGACAAGACCATACCCTGAACCTTATCCTTAGGCGTACGGTCAGTGCTTGCAAGTATGTGTGTGTGTGTACACGCACATACCGTATACTCAACTTCAATGTTCCATACCTCCGGTGTTCCTTAACCGATTTTAATAAACAGATTGTCATTATTTTGTTAAATGTATCAAATGCCATCTCAAAGATTTCCAAATTCAAGATTTTGTTGTTATCGATCCCATGTGTATATCGAAAACGGGAAGAGTTATCGAAAATCGAAAAAAAAAAATTGTACTGCCTTAGGCGAGCTTAAGTTCCGATTTCAACCGATTTTTCAACAATTTCACCGATTGACATTATTTTGCTTAATGATTCAAACGCCATCGCAAAGCTCAAATTCAAGATTTTATAACTTTATGGGGTCGGAGATGCTTCCTTCTGCCTTTTACTTACTTTTGCACAAAACAATTATACTCTTTTTACCCATTTTTAAAGGGTAAGATATTTTGAGATATAAGTGCTTTTACGCTCCCAATGAAAAATTAAAAAACCTCCTATTAAGGATACTTTTCTACTTTTTGCCTCCTGAAAGGTTCTTATAAGAAGCATACCTTCGTGCAGACTAAATTACAAATAATGCACTTATCTGTAGGTTTTGAGCGTCCAAAATGCGACGAAAAATAGGGGTTTTCATAAATAAGTTCCCCTTCAATGTTCCGAAATTGCATGGAAAATTAGAAGTAATTCGCCGCAAGATTTTCAAAAGCTCATTCTAAGCAGAGCACAAAACAGCTAATTCCTCACGCAGAATGTTGATATCACACTCAGATTGTCATTGATTTCCGGGAAACCCGTTGGGAAACCCGCCAACTACACCCCGACCTCAACAGTCCAAGCTTAAGAAGCAAACATAACATACCTTTAAATACTCAAAGGTTCCACACTCGAACTAAATAGAATACCCGACCAAATTAATAACAATAAAAATAGCTTAGGCACAACAAAAATAAGAATCACCAAATTATTTAACCACATCCCATAAAACCAGCCAATACTCAAACCAAAGCAGACAAAACTACAACCACTTCAGACCATCTCACTTAAATGTTGCTTTGCAAAGCCCTCGACAGACTACCTTATAACGAAGTCTCTCGCAGAAAAAACACACCTCACTCATCACTCTTGACTTCACAAGGGTTTTTGATAGGAATAGAGAATAATTGACAAAATCAAAAACCTGCCCCAAAATAATCAACTAATCTTTAGAAGAAATCCAATTTTATACATATGCTATATACTTTTTCCTTAACATAAACGATCAAAGCATGGCTTCCATAGACAACACTTTCTCCTTGTGTAGGGGTACAAATAAAAGTTTCCACATCCCTTGAAGGACCGATTCACCTATCGATTTTGATACAACAAATCAGGTCAGAAAGACTCATACAGCCAATTAGGATTGAGAAGATTTGTGAGGAAATCAAGGAACTTCAAAAACATAAAGTTCCTGGGATTGAATAAAAAAAAAAAAAAGTTTAGATGACCGAAATTTTTTTTTTTAGACTATCTTATAACCAATGAGAATTTTAAAATTGGAGCCAGTCTACAGCAATGAGAATGTAAAGTAAGAGAGGAAACCAGAGTTTCTAACATTGCACTATTGGTGAAAATTCTTACACAGAAGTTATTTTTAGATGAGAAAATAATAATCATTATATTTGAGTTAAGTTTTTTTCTATAACAATTACCATGTAGTTTTTATAATAAATATATAATAACATAATTTTCATAACTTTTTAAAATAAAAAAAAATTCGAAATACATTGTTTTTATAGTGATATCGGAAGTAACCGACCAAAACTTCAATACAAAAATTCCTTATCACATTTTCTTAAGAAATCGATAACAAACGAGTAAAATTTTGTCTGGCTATGTTAATCGATGATTTATTTGTATTTTGGAAATAGGGGTAAGCACTGGTGAAAAAATAATAGAATGTAACATATTTATCGAAAATAAAAACCTTAGCATATTTTTTAATCTCTCTATTCTATAAAAAGTTTAGTGCTAGGTCATCGTTATCTCAGCATTTATATTTTTGGCCAAACGGTACGCATGTTAATCGAAGGTCCACAAAAACGTGGAGACTCAGTACATCAAAAATACAATATACAGTTTGCCACGAAAAGGTTCACACCAAGTGAAAAATTTGTATTTTAAAAACTTCCAGCTTAGGTTCATAAAGATTGCTTTGATGCTCCTAATTCAAGTAGCTCAGCTTATTATTGGCCTTAAGCTTAAAAACAGAGATTATGTTTTAGAATAGCAATACAATAAAAATCACTGAACTTTACTAGCACGTTGCAATATCCCTTACTTTTCTGTCACCAACAACCAGTTAATTAAGTTTTTACATTGTTCTTGGGCTGAAAGAGGGGCTCATCCTAACGCTCTTGGCCTTTAGGTTATTATTCTGTTATATTTTATAAAACCGCTGTTTGAAAATCACAGAAATAAAAAAGTGTTTTGATTAACACATTAGGACAAACTAAGACTCTAGGTGCAGAAGAGCCAAGCGTTTTTAAAAAGCACTCACTACAAAAATTTCAAAGCATGTTTTTTATTGAATCGAAAAATAAAGAGCCGAAGATGTAACATTTTTTAATCGCACTACATTTTCGTTTGTAATATTTACATGATGCACTGGTGCAGTTTCTTAAATTTGCATGCGTTTTGTTTCTTTTTTCTGCGCCACTTTCACTTTGGGGGAGAAAGTTTTCATTAAACACTTTCGCTCCAATTTACGCCAAATTGATGCATCGGCAAACAAACTATTGTTAAAATGTCTTCCACTTACACAACAACGCATAGCCTTGGCGAATATTTGATTAATATTTCTATTACTTTAACAATTACACAGATTGTTTTATTTTGTCACTTGACACAGAAAACACTGCGTAATCTAATATGCATTAAATGCTTTTAAAATTGCTTGTTGCGCGCTGCTCGTCGTTCACTGGTTTAATGTCAAGGACATAAATGTAATTAAAGCATTTGCGCCACATTGTCAAAGTATTTATAGGCAGTTGCAAACGAAGACGGCACAGACCGGCATTCACGATTTCCCGGCGACAAGATTTTCCGGCCCAACTGGTTCAACAATTTTTGACGCCGTTGTTGTCAGTTCAGTTCGGGGGGTATGAGTCAGGCATGGAAGCAGTGATGCGGCAATGTCGGCAACAAAACTTGTACGAACGAACAAAGGTTCCCAAGCTCAGTTAACAATTGTATGAAACTTTGTCTATAACTGTAGACAGGAAAACTGGTTTTCGTTTACTATCATAGCAGCATCAAAATTCAACTACAAATTGGCCGCCTCCACTTTTGGTTTCAGCTGCACACAAGTAAAAGTCGTTGACGCACTTCAGTTATGGTTAAGATTGTTGACAAACGCTATAAAATTTATTTCGCGCAAAATCGCGTTTGGATTTATCATAAATTAATAGCGATTGACTTGACAATGCATAAACTAATCCTTACTACAGTATGATGTGTTTATCTGCCTAAAATATTATTCATTTTCGCTACTATAAGAGTAAATAAATTTATTAGTTGTTACATTAAGATTTAGCTTTTTGTATTTTTTTCCCCCAAACCGTTGTACATATGTATGTAAGTCTTTTTAAAATCAATTGAACTAATAGATTGATTCTTTTTGAATTGTGCATTTTTTATCAAATTACTTATAAGCAATCTGTAATTATACTTCAATAAATAGTACACTGGTCGGCATAAGTATTCCCACAGCTACCGCTACCGGATTTCACTCAAGGTCCAATTGCTCAAAAAGTTAAGTAAACTTGATTTTAAAGTATATAGTTCTCTTCAATAAAAAATTGAAAACGAAATAATGAAAATCTTCGAAATTGAAATCGGTTGAGAAACACCGGAGATATGCAACATTGAAGTTAAGTAAAGTGCGCAATAAACGCGTAAACACATACACATACTTGCAAGCACTGACTGTACGCGCTAAGTATAGGCTTCTAGGTATCTTCTAGTCGGGATTTCTCCTATAATTAAACTTTAACTATGCTTAAGTTCACACATAATAAATTTAAGTAGCTTAAGTATGTATAAATTGTAGAATAAGAGATTGAAACATTATTATTAGCCAGGCAATATTAAAGGAAATAAAAAGAAATAATATGTGTGATGATATTAATTTATTAGATAAAATTGCATTTAATTATCAATTACGTGAAGCTTGTGTAAATGGCAAGCAAGGTAGAATACCATTTGCAAAAGTCAAGATTAAATAATATATTCAAAGATCTATATTTAGACAAGTAAGAAGGCTTTAGTCGAGAAATCCCAACTAGACGATACCCTTATCCCTATACTGTACGCGTACAGTCAGTGCTTGCAAGTTTGTGTGCGTGTGTGTACGACCATACTGCATACTGCGTACACAACTTCAAGGTTAGATATCTCCGGTGTTTCTCGACCGATTTTAATACAAATTTTACAGATTTTCATTGTTTAACTTAATAATTCAAATGCCATCTCAAAGTTTTAAAATTCCAGATTTTGTTGTTACCGATCACATGTATATATCGGAAACGGGATGAGTTATCGAAAATCGAAAACAAACTTGTACTGCCTAGAGATTGGGCGAGTTCCAAAACTGGAGTCTGTAGCTTTTATAGTCTCTGAGATCGACGCGTTCATACATATACACAGACGGACATATATATATATCGACTCTGCTGTTGATACTGATTAAGAATATATATGCTTTATGGGGTCGGAGACGCTTCCTTCTGCCTGTTACATACTTTTGCACAAAACCATTATCTTCTTTTTACCCATTTTCAATGGGTTCAGGGTATAAAAAAACTCGGATGTTTGTGGCCAGTATAATTTTGGTTGATGAACGCACACTTTACTCTGTAACTTATTTAACATATAACACATAAGTCTAATGTGTTCCCAGTTTCTAAGGACTGTGTTGCTGAAAGTGAAAATCATTTTACCTTAAAGTCATTAATTAATTAATTAATTCGTACATTGACAATGGCAGAGAAATCTGTCAAATGAAATGCGTAGCTATTGTGTTGAACGTATTATACAATACAATAATAAATCTCCATCCTCGTCTATTAGAAGTCCAACTTATGCTTTATTTGATAAAAAATAAAAATTAGTTTAAGGTGTGTCATAATGAAAGTCAAATTTAAACTACCTAAAAGTGGATCTACAGAATATATACACAACACAACATGGAAAGAAAATTTGTCGAGAAGTCAATTATAATAAATATTTTTCGCTAAGAGCCAAATGGTTGGTTATTGGTTATTGAAGTCATTAAATTTTATTATATCTAGGGATGTGGCTCTAGACGAAATTAATGTGATAAGCTCTTGGCATGAAACTTTCGTAATAAAACACCACATTGATAACTCAGTAATCCAAAACAAAAGTGTGGAACAAGAATGTGGCTCCCGGAAATATCCTGAATGAAAGGACATATGCTCAGAATGCAAGTATGAAACTATTACCTTTAATATTTGAAATTGGAGACGGATAATAATAATAATGCCTCAAATGAAAGTATTGGAAATATTTTCAGCTACGTTCCAAAAGAAGTGCGAATTCTGAAGAATTCCAAAATATGCCCCACCTCATTAGACGGCTTAAAATATAGATGTTTCCGGAAGTGGATGCACAATTTCTCAGTTATTACGCTAGTTTGCTCAGCTTCCTAATGCGTTTTTGTACTCCGTGAGGGCGCTCCTATAAATAGCTCAGGAATACCAACTGGCTTTGGATCTCAGATCAGCAAGTCTGACTGTGACTGTCTGACCAATGAACCTCTCGTTTCACACGATGACGTTTCACTACAGTGTAAATATAAATATATAGCCCAATTTGCTTTCTTTGAGGTAGGCCAAATGTGCTGATGACCGGCTGATGTGGCCTCATCGGTAAAAGTTCAATATGCTTTCCGACAAGTAGTAGTTAGCCAAGTTAAGGTCTAAAACCTGTTCTCGGATAGCGTTTAGAAAGGTTGGTTTACACCTTCTATTTCTAACATCTATTTGATAACACAATGGATATTCAAGAAGGCACTCACCTCTTTTTTAACGTAACTATTTCCCTTTATGGTGTTATGAGAGTTCGCGTCTCAACTGATGATGACATGCTTCCTGGCATCCATTATGATAGCCGCGCGAGGTGCTCCACCACCGCCATATAACAACTAACTTGAACCGCACCTAAGTCCCCTAAGATTGCCATCATGACTCCATGACTCTGCGATTAAGTCCAGGTTGATGTTTTACTCGTCGAAGATCTTGCCCAATATGGCTAACGCTTCTTTGTCGTGGTACCAGTTTGCCTGGGAAATACGTATTGTCGTAGAGCTCAAGAGCTCTTTCACGTGTAAATTATCCGCCAACAATATAATTAATACTCTTCATAAAATATTGTATCATGGTGACAAACTTAGGGAGATAGAGAGAGAGAGAAAGAAATGGCACCATGATGTCGGCCTCCTCTGATACACGTATCTCATCTCACAGACACTTCAGATCACTTGAGGAATTAACCAAGGAAATGTTAAGTCTATTAAGTAATGATATTGACGCATTTATTGAGAATAGAAAGAATGAAAATAAATATAATAAATTTATATATAAAATATTAATAACGATTTACTTTTTATTAATTTTAATTACTAATTATCTACATAATCAATAAATTGTGAAAAATAAATAATTAAAGTTAAATTTTTTTTAACCAACTTTTTCTGTGCTGTAAACTTTACACTTTGGAAGCCAACTCTGAGTCACCATGTTGATCAAAAATGCAAAATCAGGCCTTGCACCTATCAGATTAATGGCTCTAATTGCATTTTTTGTACTGGAAAGCACAGAGAGTTCACTCCTTAGTCATCTATAGGTCATTAAGCCCGTATTTTCCGCAGGAGTACCAAGCTGTGTTTCCAAAAGTTTGGAAAGTCATTTATTAAACCCTTTCATGAAAAGGAAACAAATCTTATGGTCAAAATTATTGGGAAATCTCCAAGTTGCGGAATTTATAGCCTCCTATCTACAATTTTTGCAAATTTATGATTTCAACGTGCCTTTAAGGTTTTTTTACAATCTACAATTTACAATTTTTTACAAACTTAATCTTTAAATAAAATATTACTTAATTCTTAAAAAGCATATGTTTTAAATTGTCTATTCTATTGAACTTTTTTTAAACCCTGAACCCATTAAAAATGGGTAAAAAGGAGATAATGGTTTTGTGCAAAAGTATGTAACAGGCAGAAGGAAGCATTTCCAATCCCATAAAAAATATATACTCTTGAGCCGAGTCGATATAGCCATGTCTGTCTGTCCGTATGTATGAACGCGTTGATCTCAGAGACTATAAGAGCTTGAGACTTAAGAACTTAAGGTCGCCTATTCCAAAGGCAGTACAAGTTTGTTTTCAATTTTCGATAACTGTTCCCGTTTCCGATATACACATGAGATCGATAACAAAATCTTGAATTTGGAAAACTTTGAGATGGCATTTGAAAATAATGACAAACTGTGAAATTTTTATTATAATCGATTGAGAAACACGGGAGATATGGAACATTGAAGTTGGGTATGCAGTATGCAGTATGCGCGTACATATATAATATAACTTGCAAGGTTAAGTAAAGTATATGGTTCAGGGTATCATCTTGTCGGGATTTCTCTTAATAAAAAATCATTGTTATTCTTATCAATCAAAAATCTGAATGTACAACAAACATTTTATTACTTATATAAACTTTAGTTTTGAATTTATTTACCATGAACTCATGTTAGGATCCCGACTCCATATTCAACCGAGTCGACAAAGCCATGTTCATCTATTCGTCTTTCTGCCTTTTTACCCATTTTTAATGGGTTCAGGGTATAATAAAAATAGCATAATATACCTAGGCATTACTGTCGATAAGATCGATTTTCCTAGGCCTAAACAATAACCGGTGGTTGTTTATCTTACTTAAAACAAAATTCTGAAAATGCTTTTTATGCTGCCGTGACACCACTTCACAATTGACTTGCATCTGGACATTTCGATGTGCTACGGAGCCCGTTTTAAGTGATTTTTAAAACGCACACTAATATGCCATCTCATTGATTAAATATGGTCAAAACACAGGGTTTTAATAAAAAACCTTGTTTCGATAAGTTTACTTAAAAAATCAACAGTCGTTCGATAAATTCGACATTCATAACGACAAGCCAAATTACAAGAGTTTCACTGGTGCCATCTAGAGTTTGAAACTTAATAAAAATTGTATGTACTTACAACAATGGTAACGTTAAACGTTAACGTTAACAAAAAATATTTTTTAAATTAATTTTCAGTTATTTTCTTTCTGTATTTTATAAATAAATGAGAGAAAACTTTTTTTTCTTAGTTGGCATCAATGAGAAATGATTAATAATTGCAGACTGTAGATTTGAAACAAGTAGTACGAGTTTGTTTCAAATTTTCGATAACTTTTCCACTTTCCGATATACACATGTCATCGATATAAACAAAATCTTGTATTTGGAAAGCTTTGAAACGGAGTTTGAAACATTAAACAAAATAATATCAACATGTCAAACATTTTTATATTTAAACATTTTAATTGAAATCAGTTGAGAAATAGCGATATCTAGTATTTACGGTACACACACACATATTTGCAAGCACTGACTGTACGTGTAAAATATAGGGATCAGGGTATCGTCTAGCCGGGATTTCTCGACTAGAGCCTGCTTACATATTTTTAACTTACTAATTTTAACAAATTCTTGATACAGATCTTTAGATGATGTTACTATCTATTGTCACCAATTTTGGTGACTCTCTTTGTCAAAGATATAGGCGATTCCGACTTTAGAAGGCAGGGGAGCGGCTGAGTATGTAGCCTTTGATAAACTGTTTTTTACCTATCTTGGAAAAATTAAATGAATGTAGGTTGAAAACTATGAAAGATATATGCGTTTCCGTTTTCAAAATAAGGGATCTGGGGGCGGAAGGATTTCCAAACAAATCTGGTAACTCTATGTAAGAGATATTTGGTTATATGTATATATATGTTAATTAATGTCTATTTTTGATGTTATTCATAATATAAAATACGACCCCACGCCATTACATTGTATGCTTGGCTGGATATTAGGCAGCTGGCAAACACAGCCACATGCAGAGCTCAGCTGCTCTTATTTCTTAAGGCAATAAATAATCATCGACGTTCGTTTGATTTTTGATCTTAGCTCAACGAACATCGATGTTTAGTTCAAGTGATAAACATGTCACCATGAGCACTTGAAAGGGTCACATAGCCGGCAATCACGACCTATGCGTTTGGCCGCTATGATGGAAAATGCCAGGCTTAGCACTTCATGCGAGGCTAGCATTTCTTCTCTTTAAGGCTTCATAACAATCATATTTGTATTTTAGTTTTTGGTCTAATTCGGCCACTCGGCAAGTCCAGGCGCATCACCGGACAGAAGCGCGGATTAGTTAACCCAAAGAGGAGTTAAACTTAACATAAGTTTAACAAAATAAGACATCTCGTCTCTGTAATTTTACTACTTGTGTTTCAATTAACTCAACTCGGTGGCCAGACATATAGTCGGCCTTAATAATTCAAGTCCGACCATCGTCGGCAAAATAACACAATAGCATTTCTAAATGCTGATAACATAACAATCGAATAGCATTTCTAAATGCTCGATAATATTTTAACCACAATGAAATTGGTTAATTTATATATATGTTTGAGATATGATATAATATGATGGAGGCTTTGGAGCACAGTTTCGGGGTCCCGACTTATCTACTCCGAATAATCGACGCCTACCTTGCGCAGCGCAGAAAGGTGGTCACGGCAGGGGCGGCGCAGGGATCTATACTAGGACCGGATCCTTGGAACGCCACCTACGATGGCCCTCTAAGACTGAAAATGCCAGATGAGACGTGCGTGGTTGGGTATGCGGATAACGTTGCTGCGCTGGTTGCAGCGCGAGACTTGCAACGAGCACAGTTCAACCCGACCTCTAGCAGACGCCGACTCCTGATGAGTGCGGTTCAGTCGGTGTTGCTCTATGGGGCTGAGCTATGGGCCAATTCCCTGGACAAAGATATACATCGGAAGAGGCTCACATAAGTTCAACGAAGGGGGGCCCTGAGAATAGCTTCAGCTTACCGTACGGTCTCGGAACCCGTAGTGTTAGTGATCGCTGGGGTGGCACAAATACACCTTCTGGCTAAAGAGCGGCGGATGATCTACCTGAGGAGAAGTGCTGTAGAAGGCGAAAATGCTGCCCAGGAGGATAGAGCCAACAATCTTCGCGCATGGCAGAACTATTGGGAGGCGGAAAGCAGAGGGAAATGGACCGCGCGCCTCATCACAGACTTGGAGCCTAACACAGCTTTTGTCGGGACATGGTTACTTCCGCCACTACCTTCACCGAATGGGAAAGCCAGCATCGCCCGACTGTCTGTATTGACCCGGATGCAGCGACAACGCGAAGCACACGTTCTTTGGTTTTCGCAATTGTGACTGGCAACGCCAAACGCTAAATCAGAAAACAGGGACAGAGATCACTCCCGACAACATAGTAGGCGCTATGCTTCAAACAGAGAGTAATTGGGGCCTTATGGCTCAATACGCGCAGGGAATTTTAAAAGAAAAGAAAGTCGATCTGGATCAAGCTCAGAGCGAGTTCGAGTCCGAGGTGAACGAGCTGGAAGTGGAGCGCCTTTAAGCCACAGGAAGGACCTTGCCTGAAATAACATGATAAATAGTCCCAGGCAAGCGTCCAGGATCAGTCGATTGGCTCGACCAATGAAGAAGAAATGTTTGTTGTTATTTTTTTTCATCTCATACAGATGTTACTTCTAGTCTATAGTAGAAGTATTTTTGTTGTTAGACCTACCCTTAATTTAAATTTCAATTGCGGGTGTTGAAACAAGTTGCGATACCATGATGGACATGGCCCTAAATCTTTACCTCCGATATCAGGGTATAAAAACAAATTAATATGATAGGATTTTTTATAAAAAGTCTCATCGGTATGTAAAAGTAAGCTCGACTAGGAAGTACCCTGAACCATTGATCTTACACGTACGGTCATGCGTGTACTACTGCTGACTTAACTTCAATTCATATCTCCGATGTTTCTTAACCGATATTAATGGAAGTTTGGGAGATTTTCTTTATTATGAAATAGTATAGTCTCGACATACAGAATTACATGGCTATGTCGACTCGGCTGTTGATGGTGGTGAAAAATGTATAGATACTTAATGGTGACGGAGATGCTACCTTCTGTCTCTAAAATACATTTGCACAAAAGCATTTTGTAGTCGAGAAATCCCGACAAGACAATACCCTGAGCGCTTTACCTTATGCGTATAGTCAGTGCTTGCAAGTACGTGTGTGTGTATGTGTACGCGCATACTGCATACTGCATACTCAACTTCAATATTCCATACCTTCGGTGTTTCAAAGTTATAAGTCTCAAAGTTTTCAAAATTCAAGATTTTGTTGTTATCGAACGCATTTGTATATCGGAAACGGGGAGAGTTATCGAAAATCGAAAACAAACTTGAACTGTTTAGGGATTAGGCGAGCTTATGTTCCAAATCTTGAGTCTCTAGTTCTTATAGTCTTTGAGATCGACGCGTTCATACACATACACAGACGGACAGACCGACAGACGGACGGACAGACGGACATGGCTATATCGACTCGGCTGTTGATGCTGATCAAGAATCTATATACTTTATGGGGTCGGAGAAGCTTCTTTCTGCCTGTTACATACTTTTTCACAAAACCATTATACCCTTTTTACTCATTTTCAATGGGTTCAGGGTATAACCTGACTTGTCTTGCCCGGTTACAATTCAACATATCCTGTGTCTGTCAAAAATAAGCATCGCGAATTTTTTTAAACCGCCCACGCCTTTCGCCTTTAGACCTCTCGCATTTTGAAATCGGAAACGCCTATAGCTTTTGAGCTAGAATCACTAAAATACAAAATAGCTGGTGACGTCATCAAAGATCTGCATTAAGCAATTCCATGCCATGTCCCTGCCACCCCAAGGCCCCCTTTGCAAGCACACCCTTAACCACCAGTCTTAAGACTAGCACCAGAGTATTTAGCTGTGGATTGCGTCCAACTGCAATGTTTTCACTTGTGTTATAACAACTTCCCAGATTACTTTTGTTTGGAAAATAGACAAAAGCGAACTTTGTCATTCAGCGGCGCAAAATCAGTAAGAAGTGACTACCATAGTACGTCAGAAATTGGTAGGGATGTGTAATGGATTTTAGGTAAAATAAAGATTTCTTAACTAACTGGAACTCGGTAGTTGTCTAACGCATTTCATCATGATGTTAAGTAGGCAATCGAATGTGTTAGCCATGTCCAGCTGTAGTAATCGCCTGCAGGCGTCGTTAACCAAGTGCCTGCCCGTTGGCAGTTACGTAACGCCCCTCGACCAAAGCATACGCACTATGTGTGACAAATGCGCGACGAGCTTAACTCGACCAGTTCGCCCGAAGTAGGTTAAAATCGCAGCTGACTAACATTTAAAGTTTGCAGTTTTTAATTTAAAACTTGAAGCTTTGTATTTTTTGCAAATGCAAAAATTTAAATTCAATCAATTTGCAAAAACCAGAAAAAATCGTAAAAAAAAAATAAAAAGGCTCTAATCGAGTAATCTCGACTATGAGATACTTTTTTCTTGTATGTATGTGTGTGATACAACACGTATACAGAAATATCTGTTCTACTGCGCTACTGCTTAAAAAGCTTCAAACTTGAAATTTTTTGTTGATTCTTAACCGATTTTTATCAAAGTTTAAGAGATAACTTGAAATTTCTTTCAATCTGGACACCAAACAGACGAACATGGCTAAGTCTTTAGTTATTGCTGATCAAGAATATATTCATTCTTTTGGAATGGAAAATGCTTCCTTTTGCCTGTTACGTACATTTGCACAAAAACATTAAAGCTATTTTACTGAATTTATGAGATCAGGGTACTCAACCGTCAAGCAAACAGCCAGAGCTAAAACATGTCGCATGCGCAACAATCCCATTACCAACGAGACAACCTTTCACTCTACAAACTACGTACAGCTACGAAAACAATTATAGCACCACTAAGCTTCTTTCTCTTAAAGGCCAAAAAAACAACCATTATGCAATTTTTTCAAGTGAGTATTTGTTTTTTTTATAATAAAAATAAGTTAGAAGGCTCTAGTCGAGAAATCCCAACAAGACAATAGCCTGCACCCTATACTTTACGCGTACAGTAAATGCTTGCAAGTATGTGTTTGTGTGTGTGTGAGTACGCGCAGACAGCATACTCAACTTCAATGTTCCACATCTCCGGTGTTTCTCAACCGATTTTAATAAAAATTGCGCAGATTGTCATTATTTTGTTTAATGTTTCAAACGCCGGCTTAAACGCAGGGTATAAAAACAATTACTTATTCTTCTTCCTTTTTTTTCAATGCTTAAAGTTTCCCATCCAAAATTTATTTTCATTCATTATATTATATATATGTTATTATAGTAAAAGGAAAAGTAGAGTTAAAATATTTCAAAACTACAAGAAATTTATAATTTTTTATAAAATTTCACGGTAAAGTTTGTCGATTGGGTAGTTTTATTTATACGCTGAATCCGTTAAATATTGGTCAAAAGGGTATAATGGTCTTGTGCAAAAGTATGTAACATGCAGAAGAAAGCATATCCGAACCCATAAAGTGTATATATTCTTGATCAGTATCAACAGCCGAGTCGATATAGCCATGTCCTTCCTTCCGTCTGTCTGTCTGTATGTATGAACGCGTCGATCTCATAGACTATTAGAGCTAGAGAAATCCCTGGGCAGTACAAGTTTGTTTTCGATTTTCGACAACTCATCCCATTCCCGATGTAAACATGGGATCGATTACAACAAAACCTTGAATTTGAAAAACTCTGAGACGGCGTTTGAAACATTAAGCAACTTAATGACAATCTGTGAAGTTTTTATTGAAATCGGTTAGGAAACACCGGAGATATGGACCATTGGAGTTGAGAATGCAGTATGCAGTATGTGCGTACACACACATACTTGCAAGCACTGACACGCGTAAAGTACTGGGCTCAGGGTATCGTCTAGTCGTGATTTCTCGACTAGAGCCTTTTTAGTTGTTATAAATGCAGGTTTGGTAAACATAAAGATTTTTGCAAATAATGCATTAGGTGTGATATTATTATTTTCTTCGAATTTTCTTATCACTTTTCCCAAAACACAAAAATAAAAACAAATTCCAATTATCGTATCAATTTAAATTATCTACGTATAGGGCAAAATCTAAGCATAATTATATAATATACTCATATAAGAACTGCGAAACTTGTCGTTTGTTTTTTTACGCTGTAAGAAAAAGTAGTTAAATGGTGCTATCATTATTTTCGCAGCTGTGCGTATGCGTGTTATTTTAAATTTAAGTGTGACTAAAAATTAAATGATGACACAAAACAGTTAAGTGAGGCATAAAGTTTATTTTCTTTCTTTCTGCTTTTGGTTTGCCTGGTATAGACCTTTAATTGAAATGTCAACGCTCAATGAATTTGCAGGCAAACAGCGTTTGTGGTCTAGTAAATCAGTCTATATGTTTGCCTAGATCGCTATGATAGCATTTCAAACTAAGTTAGAGAACTTAAAATTGATTTACACGACCTGTAATGCCAACCACAAGTCAGGTCTAATTATGGCAAATTTGGCAACAGTGGCAGTTTAAAGTAAAAACGAAAGTTGTTGTAACGGCATCATGATACCTAACTACAATCACGTTGCGAAATTTTAAAACAAAATCAAGCCTAGTTAGTTAATTTTAATACTAACAAATAACACATTTCTTATTCTGGTCCTTAAAAGTTTTTTGATTTAATGACTTGCAGTTGTCTACTATACACACGTTGAATTGAAAATCAGCCTATAATGATCAAATCATAAAACAGGTAAGAAGGCACTAGTCGAGAAATCCACACTAGACGATACACTGAACCCATGCGTTACGCGTGCAGGCAGAGTTTGAAAGTATGTGTGTGTGAGTACGCATATACTGCATAATTTACTTAACTTCAATGTTCCACATCTCCGATGTTTCTCAATTAATTTCAATAAAAATCTCACAGATTATCATTATTTTGTTTTTTCAAATTCAAGATTCTGTTGATATCGATCACATGTGTAAATCGTTAACCGGGAGAGTTATCAAAAATTTAAAACAACCCTGTACTGCCTAGGGATTGGGCGAGCTTATGTTCCAAATCTGGAGTCTCTAGCTCTTAAAGCAGTGGTCGGGGAACCGGGGTAAATTACCCCACATGGGGTGAAAGTGAAATTTCTGGGGGTAATGATAATGATTTAAAAATATATATTTTGAATTTTCTATTCATTTAACTTTTTTTTTTGCTCTTCGCCATGATCTAATTCAAAAAATGCTATATATTTAGTTGAAATTCATTAAAAGGTATATATTTAACCATTTTCTATTCGCTTCATATAGTATTGTGAAGTACTGAATAAGCCAAGTTTTTTTAAAAACTATTTTATTTATTTTTTATATTCTTTAAAATGCTTTTATTACATTTTTTTTTTATATATACATATTTTTTATACCCTGATCCCATTAAAAATGGGAAAAAGGGTATAATGGTTTTGTGCAAAAGTATGTAACGGGCAGAAGGAAGCTTCCCCGACCCCATAAAGTATATATATTATTGATCAGCATCAACAGCCGAGTCGATATAGCCATGTCCGTCTGTCCTTCCGTCTGTCTGTCCGTCTGTCCGTATGTATGAGCCAACCGATCTCAGAGACTATAAAAGCTAGAGACTCCAGATTTTGAACTTAAGCTCGCCTAATCCCTAGGCAGTACAAGTTTGTTTTTGATTTTCGATAACTCATCCCGTTTTTGATACACACATGGGATCGATAACAACAAAATCTTGAATTTGAAAAATCTTTAGATGGCATTTAAATTAATAATCAAAATAATAGCAATCTGTGAAATTTTTATTAAAATCGGTTAAGAAACATCGGAGATATGGGACATTGAAGTTGTGTATGCAGTATGCAGTATGTGCGTACATACAAACACACATACTTACAAACACTGACTGTACGCGTAAAGTATAGGGATCAGGGTATCGTCTAGTCGGGATTTCTCGACTAGAGCCTTCTTACTTGTTATTATATCTCTTATATTTTTTTTTTGCCTAGTTGGTTTTTTATTCAGTTGACCTTTTTTTTTTGCTTATCATTATGGGGTAATGGCAACTTCCTCAACATCATGGGGTAATAGCAGCTTTCACAACAATATTTCGGGGTAATGGAAACTTACACTAAAAAATTTTTGGGGAATGATCAAAAAGTACATATTTAATATTTTCTATTCTATTGAAAGTTTTTTTTTTTTTACTCTTCACTATGGGTTAACGTCAAGTTTAAACAAGTAAGAAGGCTCTAGTCGAGAAATCCCGACTAGACGATACCCTGATCCCTTTACTTTACGCGTACAGTCAGTGCTTGCATGTATGTGTGCGTGTGTGTACGACCATACTGCATACACAACTTCAATGTCCCATATCTCCGGTGTTTCTTAACCGATTTTAATAAAAATTTCACAGATTGTTATTATTTTGATTAATAATTATAATAATAATGCAATTTAAAGTTTTTTCAAATTCAAGATTTTATTGTTATCGATCCCATGTGTATATCGGAAACGGAATGAGTTATCGAAAATCGAAAACAAACTTGTACTGCCTAGGGATTAGGCGAGCTTAAGTTCCAAATCTGGAGTCTCTAGCTCTAATAGTCTCTGAGATCGACGCGTTCATACATACAGACGGACAGACGGACATGGCTATATCGACTCGACTGTTGATGCTGATAAAGAATATATATACCTTATGGGGTCGGAGATGCTTCCTTCTGCCTGTTACATACTTTTGCAGAACTTCATGATACCCTTTTTCCCATTTTTAATGGGATCAGGGTATAAAAAAAAATTTGGGGTAATGTTTCAAAAAGTTGTCCGACCGCTGAGATCAACGCGTTCTTACTTACACACATACGGACAGCGGACTCGACTGTTGATGCTGATAAAAAAAAGGAATACTTTATGGCGTCGGAGAAGCTTCCTTCTGCCTGTTACATACTTTTGCACAAGACCATTATACCTTTTTTTTAGATTTAGGGTACAATAATAACTTACAAATTATTCAATTAGTTTCTAATTCGGCACGCTGCTTTGGAAGTCTTTACCATGAGGCTTCCGGCTAATTGCGATCGTCACTACTTTCTGACCTCGTTAAAAGGTGTTTTAGTTTGATTTTATATGACATTTGGATTTCTTAATTACAAAAATCTTTAATTTATTCTCATCTTAAATTTGTAGCACACCAAAAACCATCAAAAACGTAAAGCCTTGTTCTGGTTATATCTTAACTAGTTGGTCGGTTTTATCCATTTATCTGCACATATGTATACCACATTAAACGGTAAAACGTAAGTTTTTGATTATCTTAAATCTGATTTCGTATCATAAAAATCTTATCAAATGTAAAAAAAATGGAAAACTCTAAGATTTAACGATTTAAAAAAAAAAACTTGAATTAAGGTTTTTGTATTATTTATCTAATGTTTTGTTATCGAAAGGAACTGCCTTTAGAGTTAGTTAATGTGCATAACGCCATACCGCAATTTGTTTATTTATTTTAAGGCAATATCCAGCCACCAGTTACTGAACACACCCGCGACGGATCTATGCGCTTTTTAAATCATAGCGTCACAATATGACCTTAATTAACGAGAAGTCAACACTTGGCCATATTGCAGGCTAGTCTGTTAATTGACAGAAATACAGTGGCTTACAGCTAATTTTGTAGTGTTAAAAAATTTTTAATTTGATGCCATAAACATATAAACATAAACACATTATTTTTTTTTAGAAATTCCAATGCCCGATGGTAGGAACATATATATTTAGCACCAAAAACTGTGAATTCAGGTTCAAGTTTGTTTTGCATTGAGTCAGCCAATTTTGTGGTTGTTTCTAGCTCTTTTGGCCATTTCTCTAGGATCACAGATTTAAGGAGCTTATTGAAGCTTCATATTGCTTCGCTTGTGCCACACATACTTCATATTAGAAGATAAAATCGTTTATGAACGGTGGTAGCTTCACAACATGGCCCTTGGCAAAGTTAAGCCGGCAGAGCTTAATTTTTATATTTATGTCATGTTGACGCAGCACCCGGCGCACAGTTTCAAAGCTACAACTCCTACGTAGCTGTTCCCTTATCTCCGCAACCACCTTTGGAGCGATATCTTTGGGTTCTCCTTCACTATTCGGGTGACTCGTCGCTCGTTTTCGGGTAATCGAAGCAAAGCATAAGTCCGTTATTGTACAATTCTAGTTGATTTGTTACATGTAATTGTTCCGTCGCCACACTCACCAGATCATAATGGTATTGAAAGCTTGTTTTCGAAATTTGGAAACGGATGATTTTCTATTAAAATAACCTCAAGTCAGTGAACCTGAAGGAATTTCAAAAAATAGTTATATGAGAAAACGAAAAAAAATGTTTGACTCAATGCAAGGAAGACTTTAAGCTTTCATTGAATAAAGAGGAGGCAACACCAAATACTAATTATAAGTTTTTTATGTTTTGCGAATTTTTGGCTTAACGTTTAAATGATCTGTACAAAATAAGCTGGGACCTGATTTCACAGGGAAACGCCAGTACATTAATGTCATTTATTATTTTTGGCGCTAAATATATGTACCACAGTCCATTGAAATTTCTGAAAATAATGTTTAAATACTTTATGGCATTATATTAAGCTGTGAGCAACTGTATGGTGTTTAAGGTATGTATTTATTTGTATATGTATGTATACAAATATGGCGCCTTTTATCTATCTTATGCACAATCAAGGCCTCAGGCACGCACAGTCAGAGACAAAATTTATTGATAGCGACATTAATACCACAAGTTTTTTTTGCGAATAAATTACGTATGAAGTTTAAAGCTGCATTTTTACAACAGATACACGAAATAGTCGCGATTAAAATTAAAATGAAATCAAACGCTCGAAAAGCATATGCAAATACAATGCACGCAAAAGCAAATAAAAACTATCTAGTCGCGAAGCTCGGTTAGGTAATACCCTGATCACTTGACTGTACGTTCAAAAAACTTGTAAGCATCTCCGACCCCATAAAGTATATATTTCTTGATCAGTATCAACATCCGAGTCGATATAGCCATGTCCGTCTGTCTGTGCGTATGTATGAACGCGTCGATCTCAGAAACAATAAAAGCTGGAGACCCCCGATTTGGAACTTAAGTTCGCCTAATCCCTAGGCAGTAAAAGTTTGTTTTCGATTTTCGATAATTCAACCCGTTTCCGATATACACATGGGATCGATAACAACAAAATATTGAATTTGGAAAAATTTGAGACGGCGTTTGATACACTTAACAAAATAATGACAATCTGTGAAATTTTTATTAAAGTCGGTTAAGAAACACCGGTATGATATGGGACATTGAAGTTGTGTATGCAGTATGCAGTATGCGCATACTTACATACTTGCAAGGACTGACTATACGCGTAAAGTATAAGGATCAGGGTATCGTCTAGTCTGGATTTCTCGACTAGAGCCTTCTTACTTGTTATAAATGCAGATATGAAACAAGATATTTGCAACATCTTAAGATTGTTTTTTTTTTTTAAATATTGAAAGATAGTTGAAAAAAGTTTGATTCGTGCAGACAGACTGACGGCCGAACAGCATGACGGATATTGCACAAAACCAATATACTCTTCTACCTTCGCGATCAGAGAACAAAAATTAGCCAACAGCGCAGAAGGCTCTACAGTTTTTGATTGAACAAATCAGAAACGCACCACGCACAATTTTAAAACAATTTGGACCGAAGCGTTTTTGCAATGATCTCATAAAATGACTGAACCAGTACGGCGCGAAGGTGGGGCCTCTAATAGACGATGCAGGTTGCTGCATTGCGAGAGAACGCGATAACAAAGAGAACTAAACCAATTTTCCACATGTAGCCGTACAGAAATACATTTTTGTTAATGCAGTCAGATGCTGCTTTCGAGTTTTGACTCGACTTGAATTCGCTTTTCCTAACTGCAATTCGCAGTTGTGCTCGCGGCACGATCTGATTTTTGTTTTTTCCTTTTTTTTTGAAGTCGATATATCTGTCGCTAACTGGTGCGTGGCTGCTGCGCATGCGTGTGGTACAAAGCTGACCGAACGTATATAAGCGATTATAGGGCCGGGCTGGCAAACAGTCAGCCGCGTTGCTCTACATCGAGCGAGCGTTTCGTGTGCCATGTGCCGATAGTTAAAAATACTAGATAAAGTATATACTCGAATGATTTTAATTTTCCAGCATTCAATTTAAGAAACTGAATGGTGTAAAACAGTAAACAGTTATAAAGTGCGTTTAATAATATTATAACTTTTAAAGCCAATTTTAACCTTATGTGCAATATTTTTAAAAACATGAAGGTGGGTTGGGTTCTCCAAACACATGAATGAATTTAAAAGGAAATTGGGTTATTTTATTTTATGAATTGAAAAACAGAATTAAATACATTTAATATTTCAATTTAAGATATAAATTTTAAATGGTAAGTAAATGCTAGGTTTTTATCGAGAACGTTGATTTACAAAAAACTTTAGCTTAATATATGTATTTTGATATTTTATGTGTAAAATAAAGTCATATTTCCAGTGTTTTAATTAATTTGTTTACGAAATTCTTACCCGATAAAACAATATGTACCGCACAAACTCTAACCGCACATTTCAATTTTTTGTGATTATTGTAGTGTACGACTTAAGCTTTTATTTAAGACCATATAGATGTTTTTAGCTCGTCAGGTCACGCAGAAAAACATAATTAAACCTTCTAAAACTCGTGTTTCGTGGTCGTGGTAATTCAAGCTATATACGTAAATTCTTAAAACCCATTGTGTTCAGCTCAAATTATGCCATGCACGTTTGTCTATCTGTATTAGCGCATGATCTCGGAGAGGGCCAGAGACTTGAGATTTGGGATTTAAGTTTGTGTATGCCACACGCAAACTATCAATTACACTAAAATCTTGAATTTGGAAAGCAAGTGATAAAATAATTTCAACCTGTGTAATTGAAATCGGTTGAAAAACCGCAGTATTGGATGCTTTCTTTGTATACGCGCACACACGCACATAAATAAATATAACAAGTAAGAAGGCTCTAGTCGAGAAATCCCGACTAGACGATGCCCTGATCCCTATATTTTACGCCTACAGTCAGTGCTTGCAAGTAAGTGTGTGTGTGTACGCGCACACTGCATACTCAACTTCATTGTTCCATATCTCCTGTGTTTCTCAACCGGTTTCAATAAAAATTTCAGAAATTGTCAATTTTTTGCTTAAAGTTTCAAACGCCCTCTCAAAGTTTTGCAAACTCAAGATTTTTTTGTTATCGACCGTATGTGTATATCGGAAACGGGATGAGTTATCGAAAATCGAAAACAAACTTGTACTGCCTAGGGATTAGGCGAGCTTAAGCTCGAAATCTGGAGTCTCTAGCTCTTATAGTCTCTGAGATCGGTTGGTTCATACATACGGACGGACGGACAGACGGACGTAACATACTTTTGCACAAAACCGTTATACCCTTTTTCCCATTTTTAATGGGATCAGGGTATAAATATTCGTGATAAGCGTCAACAGCCGAGTCGATAAAGCTATATCTCTCTGTAGGTCCGTATATATAATCGCGTTGATCTTAGAAATTTGGAATCAACTCTCTTTTACTATACGCGGACCCCCATAAGGTATATATACTTGTTATCTTGATCAGTCGCAACCGCCGAGTCGTTATAGCCATGTCCATCTGACAGTTTGCCTTTTTGTATGAACGCATCGATCTCATAGACTATAAAACTTAGAGACTTCTGATTATGAACATAAATTCGCTTAAGCCCTAGGCAAAAGAGGTTTTTTAACCTTTCCGATTTCCGATATAAACATGCAATCGATAACAAATAAATATTGAATTAATTAAACTGGAATAGCTTTAGAAACTATAGATAATACAAATCAGTGATTTTTGATTAGCACAAGCACTTTTCGCGCTAGGTTAGGATTTCTAGAGCCTTCTTACTTTTTGCTTAAAAGGAATCCATAGGAATGTGGCTCTGACATAGTTCCTCAACAAGAGACCATTGTTGAGCATAGCAGCACGTCATTTCCAATTATGTTCGGCCTCGTGAATATCCGAGATTGGTGCGAAACCTTTTAAAAGATTTTGTTATTTCCAGTGCCGTGTTTTTTTCCTGGAATTACGTGTTCGCTGGAGCCAGCCAATCCCTGGAAAATTGAGTTGATTTTATATAACAAATATACACAAAAAAAAAATGTGTGTATTTAAATCATTAATTCATAACCTAATGCATTAATTCACATTCTATCTGCTTATATATACATATATATATAATATTAAAACCACTAACAAAATAACATTTTACGTATCGTACAGCAACGTTTTTATACCCTGAACCCAATAAAAATTAGTAAAAAAGGGTACAATGGTTTTGTGCAAAAGTATGTAACAGGCAGAAGGAAGCATCTCCGACCCCATAAAGTATATGTATTCTTGATCAGCATCAACACCCGAGTCGATATAGCTGAAGGTGAGGGTAAATTTTGATTTTTCAGTTTTGTACAGCTTTCAACCAGCAAGGACTGAATTGTCTAGGATTTCTGTGAGCAGCTTTTTGTTAGTTCTGCGCTCCAGTCTTTAGAACAAGCCCAGAAACAACTCAGAGATAGGAAGATTCCCCACAAGGACAGTCACTTCATGCATTACCTTGCAACTAGGTCACAAATATATGTATGTAGTTAAGATAAGAGTTGCAAACCTGAATACTTGAAGTCAAAAAAAAATCAGTATTGGAACTAGTTGCACAAGAAGGCTTTTGAAGTCCAAAAAAAAATCCACCTAAAAAATTTTTGATTTTTTACAGCCGAGTCGATATAGCCGTCCGTCCGATTTTTTTGCTCTCTATCATTTGAGTTTTTTTTTTGTCCTTTTATAGATCTGTAGGTCCGTCTGGTTTCCCTATGTATGAACGCATTAATCCTAGGGACTACAAAAGCTAGAGAATTCAGTTCCGGAATATAAGCTCTATTATACCATAAACGAAAAAATTATTTTATCTTATATAACTATTCTGTCATCCGATATATACACAATTAATCATAAGCGTTAGTCTTGGAATACTGTTTCTTGAAAACTTCAACAAATTTGTGAAAATATGTGAAATTTTAATCGAAGTCGGATAAGAAAACCAAAGATTTCGAAAATTGAAGTTTAGTTTTAGATGTATTAGTGCAGTAGTGTATGACCGTACGCGTAAGATCAAAGCTTCAGGGTATCTCCTAGTCCATTCTTTGCTCGTTTTTAATTCGTGACTCCATGCTTTTTTTTTCAATCATCATTAGGTCCACCTGGTAACTCTAATAAGCCTACTGGTCAGTTCAATTCAGGGAGACTTATCCACAATCACTGCTACATCAGCGGTCGCGCCCTGTGTACATTTGGGTGGTAGCGCTGGCTATTCGTATGCACCACCACCAGTTGAGGTCCAATTCTCAATAACACCAGGCGTCGCGAAGTACAACCAGCAACCAGTGATTGCCAGCTACTCGAATAATGGCCACTCGCAGCAAAAGTCTGTCGGAAGCGAAGCTGCTTTTTATGAGTCTAATGCGGGATATGCGGTTAACAAAAATGTAGCACCTATACAGAAAACACTTTTTACGTCCGTTGCGGAATATAAGGGACTCAGCAAAACCTATGCAGAAAAGTCCCCAGCCGCCAAATATGCACATGTGGTTCCTTCGGGCATTGAGCTGAAAGATGTGATATCGCCAGTCTTAACCAAGTCCTCACTTACATCTCTCAATCTGGAAGGCGGCTATTTACCTCCTTCGACAAGCAATAAAAAGATATCCACCTATGCGTCGCCTGGCTTTTTTTACAGCCAATCTACCCCAGGCATATCTAAGCTGGCTTCTGAACCCTACTATTTGCCACCGTTAGCTACAAAAGTGGAGACCTACACATCTCCCGGTTTTACATTCTCCGAAGCTACACCGGGCTACTCCAAAGTGGAAAAGATTGCCAACTACTTGCCGTCGATTTTATATGGTGCACCGGCCACTGCCAAAGTAGAAAGCTATGCAGCACCTGCTTCAGCCTCGAAGCTCTTAACAACATCATCGTTGCTAACCTCACATGCTGCAGGCTACTCAAACAGCCATGCGCCTATGGTGTCCAAGAGCTATTTGTCAACGCCGTATATCTCTTCACCATCCTACACGACTCCTGCTGAATTGACCTATGCTCCTGCAAAACTGAAAACAAGCACTTTTAAGGCAAGTGGCTCCGGCCCTATCTCCCATCAGTATGTTTACAAGCCCGCCATCTCCACAGAATATAAAGCACCTCCAGATTTTTCCAAAATATCGAGGCACCCTGCTCCTGCCATAAGCATTTACTCCGCGGAGCCTTCTTTTACCAGTTATCCTGCGCTGTCAACGTCAAAGAATACCTCACCACCAGCCAATGCTAAGTTTTCTACTTCAAGTCAAGCAATAGGAGCTTCTCATCAGTATATTTCCAAACCTATTGTTGCTGCACATCCAAATAAGGCCGCTTTATTTTCTGCTTCTACAGAATCTATCACATCTGCAAGCTATAGCAGCTCAAAACACGGTGGGTTTTACCATGACTATGTTTCCAAACCAGCTGTAGCCACATATTCAACAAGTCCAACTGTAACAATACAGGACTATGCAGGACCTAGGCCTGCTGCACATCAATACGCCCCTCAGGCTACTGCTGCCAGCATTGGAGCTGCTGCAGCGGTATCCGACTATGTGGCAGGACCCGCATACTCCGCCGCACCCATTACCACTAAAGTAGCTACTATCTATGGCAGCTCTGGTAATGCTGTTTCTCATCAATATGTCTCTAAGCCCGTTTTGGCCAGCTATGCTGAACCTCAAGCTGTTACAAAAATTAGTAGCCACTCTGTTCCTGCTGTGGTAAGTTACTCCACTATTCCAGCCGTCACAAAGGTCGCTAGCTATGTTGAACCTGCTTATAGCTATAGCGGGTCTGGAAAAGCAGTTTCCCATCAATATGTTTCCAAGCCCGCTTTGGAAAGCTATGCTGCACCTCCAGCTGTTACAAAAATTAGTAGCCACTCTGTTCCGGCTGTGCTAAGTTACTCTTCTAGTCCAGCCGTCACGAAGGTCATTACATATTCAAGGGGTCCAAGTGTCACAAAATTTTCCAGTTATGCAGCTCCGGCAATATCAAATTTTTCCGCTGCTCCCACCATCACCAAGTTGGCCACAAGCTATAGTAGCTCCGGGCATAAAGCCGTCTCTTATCAACACGTCTCCAAACCCTCCCTGGCTACCTATTCATCCGTTCCAACTACCGAAAAACTAGCACCATATGCAGCTCCTGCTCATAGCAGCTATTCGGCATCTCCAGCGTTGGGCGAGGTAGCTACAACTTACAGTCAAGCTTCTGATGTCTCCCACCAATACATCTCAAAGCCAATCGTATATTCTTCCTCTGTCCCTGCTTTTGCCAGCTATGTCGCACCAACTGCAGAGAGCTATTCTGTGGCAGATGTATTTGCAGGCTATGGAAACTCAAATAAAGGCTCCGTCTTTCATCAGTATGTTTCCAAACCGGTTGTAACCCACAGTGGTGAACTTACAGCGATCGCTGCGGTTGCTCCCTATGCTGTTCCTTCATCCATCCATTCCACTTCTCCAGTTTCTAATCTGTACGTCTCCAAGCCTACAGCGATTACAAGTTATTCGACTGGTCCAGCAATCTTAAAAGCTGTTTATCCTCTTGCGGCAAGCTATGGAGCAACGGTTCCAAAGACCTATTTGAATGGTGCGCCAGCTGTTGCTGCTGCTCCAGCTATAGCTAGCTATTCTACCGCTCCTGTCATTGAGAATGTAACCACAGGTAAACATGGTGCAGCTTCCCATCAATATGTATCCAAGTCAGCCATTGCCAGCATCGCAGAACCTGGCGTGGGCCACATTGCCACAGCTCCAGTCAGCGGCTTAGGATATGCGAGCACTAGTCATGGTGCCTTCTCGCACCAGCATATGTCCAACTCAGCGAGAGCTTCTGTTGCATATCCGCATGCAGGTGGGCGCTATGGGCAAGGATCCTTCGCAAGCAAGTTGGGCCTGGGCTTACAACTAGGATATACAACAAGTGGACACGATACGGTGTCTTCCCATTACCTATCGAAGTCCGCCGACGCTGGATTGAAAACTGCACCCCTTATTAAGCTGACACTATCACCTGCTTTTGCTAAACATACCAGCAGCTCTAGCCATGGATTTCATTTGGGTAAGCAAATTAACGGCAGATAAATAACTTATATATAAAACTTGTACTCTGTCTTTAACCTTTGATTCGGTTACGTCAAGCCTGATCCAGTTGAACTATGTAAATTGGATACATAAACATGCATTTACATATTTAAAAGTGCATTTGTAT
The DNA here is from genome assembly GCA_035044605.1 of Scaptomyza cyrtandrae. Classification (NCBI taxonomy): domain Eukaryota; kingdom Metazoa; phylum Arthropoda; class Insecta; order Diptera; family Drosophilidae; genus Scaptomyza; species Scaptomyza cyrtandrae. The sequence goes on along the minus strand of JAWNNS010000483.1, from coordinate 401,670 downwards.
GTTAAAATTACCTACACTTGCTTTTGGAAAAGTTTTATCGTCCGTGTTCTCGATGATATAAAATATAGCTCTCATTAAATTTTCTTTAGCATAGATCTCTGGAGTAGCTTCTACGGCCTCTAGGTAACAAAAGGGAATAGTTTTTTTTAAAGATATGTTCAGCTATCTATATAGAAGATATACAAAAAATAAGTTTATATATATTTCTAAGATTTCTCACAGTCATCATCGGATAACTTAACTATGTTACCATCCCTATTTTGTTGTTTGCAAAGACAGGTTAATTCCGGGACATCCTCTTTTGCGCGATCACCTTGATCAGATCTGATCCTCACGTCCACCAAAGCACTTGACTTAGAGTCTAAAGATAGTTTTGTTATTTGTTGCATAAAAATTTAGGCCAGCAGCACTTCTTATGAGCTGACGCCTTACAGGTCTCAATTTTGTACTATTGTCTTCAATAATCTAAGCCTTTCGTGCGCGGTGATACCACATCTCTCTAATATGTATATTTTCTCCAACCGAAATTAATTGTTCAGCTTAACATATTAGTTTTTATACTTCGAAGGTTAAGATATGCAACTTTTTAAACTAAAAGCAGCAAAATTTTGGAGGCCACGACCAACACTTCCGCCCCCATGCCTTTTTAAAATGGTGATGCCCGTATTCTTAACAGCTATACCCTGAACCAATTGAACATAGGAACAAGGGTATAATGTGAACAAGTAAGAAGGCTCTAGTCGAGAAATCCCGACTAGACGATACCCAGATCCCTATACTTTACGCGTACAGTCACTGTTTGCAAGTATGTGTGTTTGTATGTACGCACATACTGCATACTGCATAGACAACTTCAATGTCCCATATCTCCGGTGTTTCTTAACCGATTTTAATACAAATTTCACAGATTGTTATTATTTTGATTATTAATTTAAATGCCATCTAAAGATTTTTCAAATTCAAGATTTTGTTGTTATCGATCCCATGTGTATATCGAAAACGGGATGAGTTATCGAAATTCAAAAACAAACTTGTACTGCCTAGGGATTAGGCGAGCTCAAGTTCAAAATCTGGAGTCTCTAGCTCTTATAATCTCTGAGATCGGTTGGCTCATACATACGGACAGACGGACAGACAGACGGACGGACAGACGGACATGGCTATATTGACTCGGCTGTTGATCCTGATCAAGAATATATACTTTATGGGGTCGGAGGTGCTTCCTTCTGCCCGTTACATACTTTTGCACAACTTCATTATACCCTTTTTCCCCATTTTTAATGGGATCAGGGTATAAAAAGTATGTTACAGCCGAGTCGATTTAGCCATGTCCGTCTGTCCGTCCGTCTATCTGTCCGTCTGTCTGTCCGTTTGTATGAACGCGTCGATCTCAGAGACTATTAAAGCTAGAGACTTCAGATTTGGAACTTAAGCTCGCCTAATCCCTAGGCAGTAAAAGTTAGTTTGTTTTCGATTTTCGATAACTCTTCCCGTTTTCGATATACACATGGGATCGATAACAACAAAATATTAAATTTGGAAAACTTTGAGACGGCGTTTGATACATTTAACAAAATAAGGACAGTCTGTGAAATTTTTATTAAAATCGGCTAAGAAACACCGGAGATATGGGACATTGAAGTTGTTTATGCAGTATTCGCGTACACACATACACACATACTTGTAAGAACTGACTGTACGCGTAAAGCATAGGGATCAGGGTATCGTCTAGACGGGATTTCTCGACTAGAGCCTTCTTATTTGTTTATAATGAAGCAGTCCTGTGCGTGAGTATTTAAAATCAGATGTCTCTAGTTATAGTTTTTCCATAAAGATGGGCATAGAAATAGATGAATTGACATGGCTAAGACGATTAGGCTTTTAATGCTGACCAAGAAGAAAATAATTCTTAATAATTCTCACTCACTGTGGACTTTTCAGCAAAAAACATGAAATTTGACCTATATTTTCAAGTACCCACATTTTCTAGTGTCACTAACAATTGAAAACTAAAGTCAAAAATCTGTCCACTTAATTTTGACATCTGGTGACATAGTATAGGCATTTGAAGCTGCTGGTTCACGCATCACCCGCCACTACCTGACCCATTGATATCGATAAAGTTATACCACTGAAGGTCTTCCACTGCTGCGTCGTTTGCCATTTTCAATGACAGCCGTTAATTAAAGACCTTCATGCGTGCATTTTCGCTAAGGCATTGACAGCCGTCAATTCTCCCTCATTATTGACAGCCGCCATTTGTTTCTATTCGATTATTGTGGAAAGGTAAGTGCAAAATTTAGATAATTTTAAAAAATAATTAAAAAACTTTGTTAGGTATATTCTCGAAAGAGACGGTCGAAGGCTTGCTTTTAGAATTCTGCGAGGAAACAGTGAATTTTTCATTCCTTTGCAGTAAACTCAAACCAATACAGACCAAGAAGCTGATTTTTTACGGTCTTCAACTTACAGACCAGTGGAAACAGCTTTCGTGACCGACCGATAGTATTTACGGTAACTGTGCATTCGAAAGACACTATTAGTCATCAAGACAACCCATCATGGTTATAATCCCCAAGCTTTGCATGAAGATTTTTACAGCTTTCAGCCGATATGAAACTGCTCTTAGAATATACGATTAGAACGTCCACACTTGATTTAATTTATCCTTTAAATTTGCACATAAGCTTTTATTAATATTGTACAATCTACGTACTATTTTAAAGGTCAAGTGGCCGTGGTTGCGTCTGGTACTCATGATGCCACAAACTACGGTGCCATATCGCATGGCCATGCTGCTGTCACGCCCAAACTTAGCAATAATGGAGTCTTATCATATGCCGCTACTGCAAGTCGATTGGCGGCTTTTGGCGCACCACTAGCTGACTACAGCCGTGGGCATGACATTGGTGCTGGCTTTGATCGCTATGCGCCTAACGCATTTGCATTGACCGCCCACGCTCCTTTAACTTCCGCAGCCTACTTAAAGTCTGCGCCTGTTTCGGATCATGCGCTCCTTAAGTTTTTGCCTGACAAGCATTTAGAGCACTTTGTAAGCTAGTATTCTATTGTAGGTATGTCCCCTATTAAATATGGTATTTTTTTTTAACAGGATGCTCATCCACGATACGCTTTTGAATATGCGGTCAATGATCCCCATACTGGCGATAGTAAGCATCAGCGCGAGGAACGCGATGGCGATGTAGTCAAAGGCGAATATTCACTGGTCGAGCCAGATGGCAATTTGCGCACTGTAAAATATTATGCTGACTGGGAGACGGGCTTTCATGCCGAGGTCATCAATAGTCGTGACCAAGCAAAACTTTTGGTCAAGCGTCAGACAGCAGCAATGTCGTGAGGTAAAATCTATTAATCACGACATATATGTATAGCAACTAAACTTGGGTACATTATTGCAGCACCTGTGACGGTCTGAGTGATTTGTACTGTTTGCTAGAAAGTGCAAATAGTCTACAAATCAAATATAATAATGTATATTAAAAATAAAACGTATTTATGTTAACTCACAACAAATAAAAAAGCGACAAGTACAAGTAACTCAAGGGTCGCTATCTTGCCCAATCACGTACCCTTTATCGTTACTCATTCTTTTCATCGTTTTCTACTCATGTGATAAGTAAAATCAATGTGTGCTAGAAAATAAGCTATAAGGCCAACGTTTCAAAATGTGCATTATTTGACCGTGTTTTTTTTTTCAGATATCAATTTAATAGTCATAAAATCAACAAAAAAATTATATTTTTAAGTTCATCTATAGTATTTACTATAGTGCTAAAATAATAATAATATCTTGAAATAGAATTATATATTAATGTTACAATTATTATTTACTACTCTTTTCATCGCTCTTAGTTCTCCTTGTTTTGTTGCACTTACTCCGAATCAAAGAAAACTTATTCCGTATTAGCATAAGCATTCAGCGGCTCACTTTTGTGTGGGCTTTAAACATATTACCGAATTGAGGTGCGCTTCTTATGTCCTTTAATTGAAAGAGTAACTGATTTCAAAGGCGAATTAGCATTGATGTAAAATTGCCTTTCAGAACTAGCAAGCTTAGTTCTTGTACAAACTATTTGATAAGTTATTTGTGGTTATCAAAAAGATATTTGGGTTTCACAAAATAGTTTATTTATTATTTACGGGTATGTATGATATACAAGTTTAACTTAAACTTCCTAATGCAAATTGTAATTATTAAATTTATTTGTTTGTTTTGCCGTTAATATTTAATCCATTAGTGTTTGTGACCCAGACACCCTGTAAATCTTTTCTAATTTCTGCTTTGGTAGTAGTCGCCGTTTGATGCGTTATCTGTTATTCTTATCCACTCGCACACGCACATAGACAAAGCGCAGCTTGACTTAATATGTATTTGTAAAAGCTTTGACCAAGCGCATGGTCAGCCAGTACTTTTCCATTCAGAACTTTACTTATTAATTTTGGCTACTCTTGTCTTTGTGCGGGAACGTACAGTCAGTCATAATTTTGCTACCAACGCAACCACAGCGCATCGCGATCTATAAGTTAATTTAAATGTCCGGTGAAACCAAATAAATATCAATTTAGAAAGTAATACTTTTGGCGTTCCATTTATATACATAACTTTTTGGTCCTTCGAGCCGGATCGCCAGTTACACGTTTGGTTTCGGGACATTAACATTAACTTATTGTATTTGCCAACGGTGATCTATAGATTGCTACATTGTATAGAACCGTCTCCTAACCTCGATCGTCGTGCGGAGTGTGATTCAACAAAAGGGCTTCTGCAAAAGCCAAGTCACTCGTGCGCATAATAATGCCATTAAATTCGTGGACGACATTCAGTCTATACCGACACTAGTCGTTCGTTTAAACCAACTGCAAGAAAATTACATGCGCTTCGTACGGCTCTCAGAAGAGAAATACGCATTCCAGTCTGAAGAGGGTTGGGAAGACCCAGAAAACGAATTGGATTTTTATGAGGAGAAGCATTATGCTACCTATACCCTGTTAAGTAACTCACTAGAGGAATTACAGGCTACAGTCGCTGATAATCGTCCGCCAGTTCTAGATCAGACGCCGAACACTTCTCAGGGAGGGCACGTGAACTTTCAGTTTGAGCGGATCAAGCTTCCCACCTTTTCGGGAAACTATGAGGATTTAAAACACTTTTCGGACATGTTTACTGGATCGATTGCGTCTGATGCAAGCCTCACTGATTGCCAAAGATTTCATTATTTCAAATCTTACTTGTCTGGCGACGCGTTAGCGTTAATCAAACATATTGCTGTTACTAACGAAAACTACAGGGAAGCATGGGACATGGACATCGCTGGACAAGCGATACAACAAACAATCGCTAATCATCCGTTCGTTCTTGAACAGTTTCATGACGCTTGCTAGTGCCGCAACCGCAAACATCACCACAATACGTAAATTGGCAGACGGCGCTGACGAAGTTATTCGTGGATTGCGCGCACTTAATTGTGACCATCAAGATCCCTGGCTTCTTTTCATATTGTTATCAAAGTTGGATGTCGAAACTCGCCAAGCATGGGCACAGCGCACAGAATCTGAGGAAGTTGGTGTATCCATCAACCAATTTCTGAAATTTCTAACCTCACCTTGCGACACATTAGAAGCAAGTCAACTCGTTCGTACACCACAGGCTCGACGATTAGCTACAACACATCACGCGGATGCTCACCAGCGACGGGATGAGCCACAGTTTTCTGCATGCCAGCAGAATCATCAACTTTTCAAATGTAACCAATTCTTAGCATTGGACATCGCAGCTCGCCGAGATCTTTTGAAGACAAAGAAGCTCTGTTTTAATTGCCACAGCCCCTTACACATGGTTGGCAATTGTACTTCGAAAAACACGTGTCGGATCTGCCAGCGCAAACATCATTTTTTGGTTCACGGTTCGCAGCAGCCCAGTGACCGTAGTATCAACGTTGCGCAAGCAAACATTGCCAACAGCGATCTTCTTTCAAGTTCACGATCTGAATCTTCAATTGTCATCAAACAGCCTCAGCCACTAGAAGGGGAGACTAACAGCAACTTTTCTCATCATACCCTAGAGAATATTCCGAATGTTGGTTCGCAAACACTATTGCCAACCATTCTTGCAGACGTCATCGACGCCTGGGGAAACAGTGCTGGCGTTACTCGAGGACGCACATTCTTTAAGTTGCGCTCTCGCAATTCAAACCAAGTCATCGAATTGGCTTCGTTTATCTTGACTACGCTGATGTTGTCGCTACCAGGGCAAGCTCTAGACACCTCTTCTCCAGCGTGGAAGCAAATTTGCGCGCTTCCGTTAGCTGATCCAACTTTTTGCACACCGGGATCTATTGACGTTATCGTTGGATCAGATCAATTATGGTCTCTATATACTGGAGCAAGAACATCTTTTGGTAACAACTTTCTTATAGCTCTCAATACAATTTTTGGTTGGATTATTGCACTACACTGTAATCGATGAACCCATAGCTCCTGCCGTCATACACCACGCACACCTTGACACTATGGTTCGGTATATCTTGGAGATGGATAGTATTCAGCCCAGTCAAGCTCTCTTAAACGCCAGTGATCCAACAGAGCGTCATTTTGTGTCCACTCACAAGCGCTCCCAAGACGGAGCGTATATTGTCGAGTATCCGTTTAAGGATGAAGCGCCACCTTTCGCTTCAACACTACCACAGGCCAGCAATACGTAAGTTTTTTGGATGCCTACTTGCAACGTGGTCATATGGTCATATGGTCTTATCGGCGTGTGCCTACGCTTCCAACAGCAACGATATGTTTTATGCGCCGATATTGAAAAGTTGTTCCGTGGAATTTAGGTTTCCAAACCCCACACCAATTTTCAAAGAATTGTTTGGCGTACAAATGAGAACCACTGCTTCATTTTCGCCTGCTGACGGTTACATATGGACCAGCACCCTCTCCATATCTGGCTGTTCGAGTTTTAAAGCAGTTAGCCGAAGATCATCGCCTAGAGTACCCTAATGCAGCACGGGCTTTAACCTTTGACGCTTACGTAGATGACATCTTAACGGGATGCGACTCGGTTGATGAGCTTTTGTTGCTGAAAACTGAGCTTGTTGGACTTCTAGATCAGGCGAAGTTCAAACTACCTAAATGGAGCTCCAACTGTGGGCGCCTTCTGCAGTCCGTGACCTATGAGGATCGATGTTACGACTCTATCCAACTTAACAACAGGCCTCCAGTGGAATCCAAGTCGAGATGTGATGTTCATCAAAGTAATAGATTTTGATACAAGCACAACCCTTACAAAACGTGAACTGCTATCGCAACTTTCCAAAGTCTACGACCCGCTTGGTTTGGTTGCTCCAACCACAGTATTACTTAAACTAGTATTTCAAAAAAGTTGGACCTCAGTCATGCAGTGGGATGATCCGATTCCCGAAGCTACGAGCTCACGCTGGAGAGCACTGGTTGAAGATTTACCATCGCTCACACAATGCCAATTTGCTGACGCATCTATGCATGCCATGGAGCTGTAGTCTACAGTCCGGTTGCAATTGGAGACAGTTTCCACATCACTCTTGTAGCTGCTAAAACAAGAGTGGCACCACTCAAGCCATTATCCATTCCACGTTTGGAATTGAATGCTGCTCTGCTCCTTTCACGTTTACTGACCGTAATCAGAACTTCATTAACGATTCCTATGGGAAATGGCTGGGGCCATGTACTTCTGGAACATGAACTTTGGTTGAAGGGTCCGCCCTGGCTGGCCATGCCACAACCCAATTGGCCACCGTCGACCAGCAAATTTCGAGTTTTGTCCAATCCTGAGGTCGACATTGAGAAACGTTCAAGCCAACAACTCTACATAGCTTTCCTGACGAAAGTATCGCCGAGTTGCTAATCAATAAGATTTCATCATGGACGCGTTTGGTCAGGCTAACGAGCTATTGTTATCGCTTTGTTAGCAGACTCCGCTCACCCCATGGGGTTACGTCTACGTTTCTCACATCAACAGAGTTGGTGGAAGCAAGATGCCAACTCATTCGGCATATCAAACGAAAGGCTTTTCACAAGGAGTACTAAAACCTAGAAAATCGATGTAAGCTTCATGCAAAATCGCAATTAATGCGATTTTCCCCATTTCTAGATGAGTATGGAATAATGCGAGTAGGAGGACGAATCGAGAAGTCAACTCTGGGTTACAACGCCAAGCATCCAATTTAGATTCCAAAGAGTTCTCCAATGGCTGAATTACTCGTTCAACATTTTCATGTCAGACATTTTCACACAGGAGTTGATGCAACATTCATCAATATTCGTCAGCAATATTGGGTCATGGGTGCCCGAAACCTCGTCGTTTTCAATGCAAATGCTGTTTTCTCCAACGCAAGTGCACCAGTAACCAGATAATGGGAGATTTGCCTACTCCTCGAGTTCAAGCAAGCCGCTGCATTCAACATACAGGCTTGGATTATGCGGGTCCGTTCTCAATTAAGGAATCGAAGGGACGGACACCACGGATCGGAAAGGCATGGTTTTCAATCTTCATATGTCTAACAACTAAGGCATTTCATATTGAAGTTGTAAGCGACCTAACTACCAAGGCCTTTATCGCAGCGTTTCAACGGTTCATCGCCCGCCGATCAAGGCCAACTGATCTTTACTCAGATAACGAAACCACTTTCCATGGCAGGATTCGTATTTTAGATGAAATGCGGCTTCTGGCCATGAAGCAAGCCAAGGATGAAGAGTTAGCCAACTTTTTCGCCAATGAAGGAATTGCTTGGCACTTCATACCCCCTTCTGCGCCTCATTTTGGGGGTATATGGGAAGCGGGAGTTCGATCAATAAAACTACACATGCGACGCGTTTTGGGAATCACAACTTTAACGTTCAAGGAACTTTCTACAGTTTTGACGCAGATTGAAGCCATCCTCAACTCACGCCCTCTTTGCCCATCGGGAGACAATACTTTAGGTCCGCTCACGCCTGCTCATTTCTTGACTGGATCTCCATATACTGCGCTACCGGAACCATCACGTCTTGGGCTCCCTATCAAGAGATTAGAGCGCTGGAACCAATTGCAAGCGAGGGTTCAAAGTTTTTGGAACTGTTGGCATTTGGAGTATCATCTCTTCAGGAACGTTCAAAGTGGCAGTTAGAAAAAACCAACTTTAAGGTCGATACTCTGGTCGTACTCAAGGAACCTAATCTACCACCATCCAAATGGATCCTAGGACGTATCACTGAGGTGCACGCTGGTCAAGATGGCAAGATGACAAGGGTTGTTACAGTTAAAACCGCCATCGGAATTTACAAACGCCCAATCACTAAAGTTGCTGCACTGCCTCTTTGCTGAACAACCGTTTAGGGGGGCCGGTATGTTTGGGACTTAGACACCCTGTAAATCTTTTCTAATTTCTGCTTTGGTAGTAATCGCCGTTTGATGCGTTATCTGTTATTCTTATCCACTCGCACACGCACATAGACAAAGCGCAGCTTGAGTTAATATGTATTTGTAAAAGCTTTGACCAAGCGCATGGTCAGCCAGTACTTTTCCATTCATTCCATAATTTTGGCTACTCTTGTCTTTGTGCGGGAGGGTACAGCCAGTCTTATTTTTGCTACCAATGCAACCACAGCGCATCGCGATCTATAAGTTAATTTAAATGTCCGGTGAAACCAAATAAATATCAATTTAAACAGTAACTTATTTGGCGTTCCATTTATATACAATTAGAAAACACAAACACATGTCCGTTTGTCCGTCTGTCCGTCCGCCTGTCCGTCGTCCGTCGATCTCAGAGACTAAAAGGGCTAGAGACTCCAGATTTAAAACATAAGCTCGCCTAATAAGTACAAGTTTGTTTTCGATTTTCGATAACTCTTTCCGTTTCCAAAATACACATGGGATCGATTTCAACAAAATCCTGAATTTGAAAAACTTTTAAACGGAGTTTGAAACATTAAACGAAATAATGACAATCTGTAACAGACTTTCAAGTGGGTTGAGAGCTGGTGTATCGAACCCCTTAGCTGGTGTATAGGACAGCTTATTACAGTTAAAAAAAAGTTTAAAAAACCGCCAGCACCTCACCATATCTGCCTTGTGCTTATGTTCATTGTCCTGGTAAAATTTATATGTTGGCTTGCCATCATTGTTGATAAGCACCCCCTAACCACCACTGACAATTTTCCAAACTTAACAGAATTTATTCTTTATCTTATTGGCAAGCGTTCTGGTCGAAATAGTTTAATTTTTATTGATCCTTCTTACCATAATTCGCTCTGCCCTTGGAGTTATTGCCCGCCGCCGTCCAGTTGAAGGCTTCGCCTCCATCCTTCCTTCGTTTTTTACGCGTCTTAAAATATCGTAAGCTAATTGCAAAGATTTCTTTTACGAATCTACGAAAATAAGGAGTTAAGCCAAAATTACGTTGTACTGCTTTCTTATCTCGAGGAACTGGAAAATTATCTACCGCAGACGTGTTTTCTTCTGAAGGTTTTATTATTAAATTCTTTGTTATGTAGCCGAGAAATTTCACCTTAAGACATAATATTTGCCATTATTCCGATTTAATTTTTAGTCCTGACACCTGTGCAACGTTTAATTTTTTACAACCTTCCTCTTTGTGACAGCTTTTTCGTTATCTACGTATGGTCAACTTATAGATCGTAGTAATTTCGTTGTAATTTAGTCATGTTCGTCTTTTGTTCTTTGTGTACGGTGTTGTGGACTTCGCTATGGTGAGCTAACTCATGATTTGTTTTTCTCCGCTGCTTGAAAAACTTCTCCTTTTCAACTAATCGATCCGTTCACTCTAACTTTGCAACCGATTATTCCGTCGTACAGACTATCTTTATTAAGGACGACATGGAAACACATTCTATTTGTAAATCCATCAAGACTAATCGAATCTATGAAAGAGCCCAAGGTGTAAGTCTTTTTTCCACCTATACCAAACAAATCTTTTATATTTGACTTAAGACAAACTGTGTAAATTTCTTTGTAAATTGTTTCGCTACCAGAAGTGAAGCTGTGGCAATCGCCATCAACAAACAGTTGTTTAACAAAAAGTATCTAAGCGAAGAGAGGAACGCAGAGTCGCTCTCTTGTGTTAACTTAACATTTTGTAAATTAATAGCTCGCTATTATTTAACTTTGCTTTGGTTGGTGGTCGACTTTTGGTTCTGTCTGCTTTCTAATGCCTAAAAAGGGAAGGTAGCCGAGGCTTTGTATGAACTTCGTACAATTGTTTGGCCAAACGTGAGATACTGAAATATGACTTCCACCATATATGCTTATGTATATATTGGCAATTAGGTAGATCACTACTGACCTATTGAAAAGGGTTTAAAATGACTAAATACCAAAATAACACTTACCATAAAATAAACGCATTTTGTACTCATTAATTGTCCTTATAATAAATAAACACATATTAAAAATTGCATTGACTTTAATTGAATATGGTTAGAACGGGTTAATAAAAACACATTGAGCAGCGCGTGCGTTTCAGCAACGAACACCATTACGTCTTTCTATTGTTTGTATTTTTGCGTTTATCCTATTCCCGCTCGGCGCACAAAAATGCATACACAACAAGAGAAGGCTCTAGTCGAGAAATCCCGACTAAACGATACCCTGAACACTATACTTTACGCGTACAGTCAGTGCTTGCAGGTTTGAGTGTATGTGTGTACGCGCATACTGCACACTGCATAGAAAACTTCAATGTCCCATATCTCCGGTGTTTCTTAACCGATTTTATTAAAATTTCACAGATTGTCATTATTTTGTTTAATATTTTAAATGCTATCTCAAAGTTTTCAAAATTCAAGATTTTGTTGTTAATCGATCGCATGTGTATATCGGAAACAAGATGAGTAATCAAAAATCTAAAACAAACTTTTAATGCCTAAGGATTAGGCGAGCTTAAGTTCCAAATCTGGAGTCTCTAGCTATTTTAGTCTCTGAGATCGACGTGTTCATATATACAGACAGACGGACAGACAGACGGACGGACAGACGGACATGGCTACATCGACTCGGCTGTTGATGCTGATCAAGAATATATATATTTTATGGGGTCGGAGATGCTTCCTTCTGCGTGTTACATACTTTTGCACAAAACCATTATACCCTTTTTCCCCATTTTTAATGGGATCAGGGTATAAAAATAATGATTAAAAACTTATTAAACTTATCGGAAATATGGAAAGCAATAACAAAAAAGTGGCATATAAGTGTTTAGTTTAAGGCTGCGTTGGTGGCATAAAACTATTTCGCGTTCCCGAGAGAAATGCTAGTGCGTGGTGCGAAAATTTAAGAATAAAAATTGATTCAATAAACATCCACACTAGAGTGTGTGATCTACACTTTGAAAAGGAATGCGTTTCAATACGAAAATTGAAATTTGGTTCTATGCCAGCGCTGCAACTGGCGGTGTTCTAAGCATTCGCCAAACATGTTTGATAATCATTTATATGTGTTTGTTTCTTTATATATACATATATGTGTTTTTAGTACTGTGATTGTTCCCTTAGCTGTGATTGTCATATTGTTTGTGCTCAATTGTTCGTTTCTGCAAGATGTCTTGCTCATGCTCTTGTCACAAAAACAGCTTAAATGAAAACCAACAAAATAACAAATAATTAAAGCATGTAAATTAAAAACTTAACGTAACTCATAACTTGCATATAACTTGCACATAACTTGTGCATCTCTAATTGTTGTCATTGCCTTGCATAGGGCAGCACGGGTTTAGGGCGGGCCGGTCCACCAGAGATGCGGTCCTTGACGTAGTCGCAACAGTAGAAAGAGCAGAGGAGCATAACCGGTTCTCGCGCCGGGTGGTACTCCTTGTGACCCTCGACGTAAAGAACGCGTTTAACTTGGCAAGATGGATAGATATGATGGAGGCTCTGGAGCACAGCTTCGGTGTCCCGGCATATCTACTCCGAATAATCGACGCCTACCTTGCGGAGCGCGGACTCCTTTATGAGACCAGAGATGGCGTCCGCAGAATGGAGGTCACAGCAGGGGCGGCGCAGGGATCCATCCTAGGACCTGACCTTTGGAACGCCACCTACGATGGTCTTCTAAGACTGGAGATGCCAGTTGCTGCACTGGTAGCAGCACGAGACCTGCAACTAGCACAGCTCAAGCTCAACCAAGTGATGAGGACTGTTAGTAGTTGGATGGCGGAACATGGGCTATCCCTGGCGCTGAACAAAACAGAAGTGGTAGTCCTGTCCAAGAAAAGGATACCAACCATAATCTCGGTGAGAGTCGGGGAGGCTACGGTGATGTCGAAGCCTGCGGTCAAGTACCTTGGTATAACGATAGACACCAAGCTGAGCTTTTTCCAACAAATAAAACAGGCGGCAGACAAAGCTGCTGGTGGCGTGACTGCGCTCAGTAGGCTAATGGCCAATGTCGGGGGCCCGACTTCCAGCAGACGCCGCCTCCTGATGAGCGCAGTTCAGTCAGTGCTGCTCTATGGGGCTGAGATATGGGCCAATTCTCTTGGAAAAGAGATGTATCGGAAGAGGCTCGCACAGGTCCAACGAAGAGGGGCTTTGAGAGTAGCTTCGGCTTACCGTACGGTCTCGGAGCCTGCAGTGTTGGTGATAGCTGGGGTGGCACCAATACACCTCCTAGCTAAGGAGCGGCGGATGGTTTTCATGAGGAGAAGTGCAGGGGAAGGGGAAATTGCCTCCCAGCAAGAGAGAGCCAACACACTTCGCGCATGGCAGAATTATTGGGAAGGGGAAAGTAGGGGGAGATGGACTGCGCGTCTTATCAAAGACGTGGAGCCGTGGACCAACAGAAAGCATGGTGAGGTAGATTACTACCTAACACAGCTTCTGTCGGGACATGGTTACTTCCGCCACTACCTACACCGAATGGGAAAGGCAGCATCGCCTGAATGTCTGTACTGCCCCGGATGCAGCGACAACGCTGAGCACACGTTCTTTAGTTGCTGCAAATGGAACTGGCAGCGCCTGACGCTAAACCAGAAAACGGAGACAGAAGAAATCACGCCCGATAACATAGTTGACGTCATGATCCGAAGAGAGAGGAATTGGCGCCGTGTGGCCCAATACGCACAGAGAGTTTTGAGAGCTAAGAAAGCCGACATGGACCGAGATTAAAGTGAGTTCGAGCCCGAAATAATGAGCAAGAAGAAGAGGGCCTTTAGGGCCACATGAGGGACCTTGCCTGAAGTAATTTGTTAAATAGTCCCAGGCAAGCTCCCAGGGTCAGTCGAGTGGGTCGACCACTGAGGAACAAGTAACAATTACAAAAATGCTTGGCGCGCTTTACTAACAAATATATATATATATATATATATATATAAAATATACATCAAATTTTTTTAACTATTATTAATATTTGTTATGAACTATGTAATTTTATGCCACTTAAATAAAAAAATAAATTATTAAAAAAAAAATTGCCTTGCACATGCGAGTTTATCTAATTGCATAGATAACACTTCGTCTGCCTGCTTGGAATGGCTTATCTTTTTCTCTCTTTCAGACTCTTATATATTCTTCGGTTACGGTTGCGCGTTAGCATCGAATCGTCACGCGCATTATTTTAGTGGAAATTTAATGTGCAATAAAAACGCCGCCTACCAAAGCAATTGTTAAACAAATTGTACACTAATAAATGAAAGAAACCAATCTAAAATCGTGTTCTGTATTAAGTAAAATAATCACAAACTTTCTGTAAACTTCGAACATAGGTGAACACAAAATAGTGCCTCCTCTAAACATTTGGTGAACCCGACGCTGCAGCCATTGAAAAACCACATCTGGATTCTCCATAAACGATTTATTATTATCTATACAACCGAAAATATTTACCACTTTACTTCGATTTCGATTTTGCAAGGTTGCTTTGTGCAGGGATATCTGCAAGATGTACCGATGTGTTCGCGTGTCTCACCCAGACTAATATCTTCAATGCATCCTATGGCGTGACAATGCGAGCGATGAAGTCCAGGTTTACACCTTTAACACTGTTACATACAGAACAAAGCTTGCGGCATTTTTTGCTATTCGAGCTATGCAACAGCTTTCTTACGACGAAGAAAACTCGCTGTTCCTTGCGTCGAAAATCATTCGTAGGGATTTTAACGTTGACGACTTAATCACTGGAGCCGACACTATCGAAAAAGTTATTGAAATTCGTTAGCAGGTCAAGGAGCTGTTTTGTAGAGGACACTTTCCCATACGCAAATGGTGTTCAAACGATTAAGCTGCTCTGGATGGCGAGCCAGAAGCGAACTGCGAAAAAATGGTAACAAAGCGTACATTGGCCACAATCGCCAAATTCTACGATCCCCTCGGCTTAATATCTCCCATCATCACAAAACTAAAAATTTTCTTACAGACACTGTGGAAGGAAAAACTCAATTGGGACGAAGCCCTTCCCCAGTCTCTGCACTCTGCTTGGATTAAGCACATCTCCCAAACAAAATTCCCTCGTTATGATTTGCAACTAAACTCATCATGGGAAATACATGCGTTCTGTGATGCAAGCCTTGCCGCATACGGCACCTGCGTTTACGTGCGAACAGAAGTGCAGTGTGTTTACTCGTCGCATCTTTTATGCTCTAAGTCAAGAGTCTCACCACTTAAAACATTTACAATTCCCAAGCTGGAGTTAGCCGCCGTACATCTACTATAAGAGCTCGTCTCCAGCATCGCTCAATACGTACCGCACCCCTGTCAGTTTTATTGTTGGTCTGACTCGACCATTGCACTCTCTTGGATTCGACAGGCGCCATCTGAATTAAATATTTTTATATCCAACAGAATATCTCAGATTCAGGAGCGTACTAAGGGGATGATTTGGAGCCACGGTCCTTCTCACTTGAACGCAGCCGACATATTATCACGTGGCTGCGGAGCACTGGAACTCTTGGAATCGGATCTTTGGCGTGAAGGACCTGCCTTTCTACACTCATCTTCTGCTGATTGGCCACCAAACATTCCTACCAGCTCAGAACTAATCTCGAACATAGGTGAACACAAAACAGTGCCTCCTCTAAACAGCTGTATTCAGAATTGCAATAGTACGTATCCACCTTCCGTACTGCATTCTTTTCGGTCGGAGTGGATGTCCATCTGCGAGGTGAAAGCTATGCTTAAAGACAATAAAAAGCTATATACATGCGGAAAGCATTTCCACGCAATGGAAATTCACCAAAAAATAGTAAATGTGCAAATTAATAATCCAACAGAATCTGGTGCACTGAAAAATTGTGATTCTGCATTAGTTAATTTAGAGCACAGTGACTAATAGCCCACAAATGGACAACATTGAAAAGCCAATTGGATGCACTCGTTGCTAGCTACACTACCGCAACGAAAAATACTGGCGGAATGCACATTTTCAACTTAGCACTAAGTATGAAAATTTGAGGGTGCAGTTTGAAAAACTGCAAAAAGAAATCGCGGCTCTAGAAGAAAAAAAAAGAAGAATATGATACGAACTGGTCAGAAATATGCGTGAAGATGAGCAATAACACGATAGTGGTTCCCAAATATGTAAATGAGTGTTCCAAGTTTTTTACCTCACTGCTATTGAAAAAAAAACATGTCGCAAGAGTAAAATCTTTTGATGAATCTAAATTACAGATCATCAAAAGGATACCAGTTTATGAGAGATGCATTATATATCAATCTGCCGAGTCCCAGAACCTTGCTAAATTGGAGCCCTATAAGAATTATTTCTCCGGGCATAAATGAAAAGGTGTGTTATAACATATCGAAGCATGTGCAAAATAAGTCAGAGAGCGAACGGAACTGAGTCATCTTGTTCGATGAGATACACGGACGTTCCGAGCTCGAGTACAATAGCACAACAGACCAAATTGACGGTTTTATAGATTTTGGTCAGGGCAAAAGAGAACCAATCATTGCCAATAGTTTTATATTTTTTCATATAAAAGGCATTGTTCAGCGGTGGAAATATACGTTTTTGTATTATTACACCAATGAAAAAAAAAGTCCGAGAACACGCGGAAATATCTTATAGAAACCATTGAAGCATTAAGCCGAATGGGACTCAGAGTAAGAGCCGCGGTATGCGATCAGGCAATTGGCAACATTAATGTCTACAAAGCACTAAGCCTTACACAAAGTCAAATATATGAAGAGGCTAGTGGCAACAAGGTTTATCTCTTGTTCGACTTTGTACATATTTTCAAAAGCATAAGAAACTGCTTGTTGGCAAGGGATATAACCACAGCACATGGCGTTGCAAGCTGGAGCGTCATTTCTGAGTTGTACGATATCGACTTGAAAAGTCAGACAGCTCGAATGGCTCCAAACTGACGGAGAGGCACATTTGGCATAAATGTAAGGAAAGAATGAATGTGAAATTAGCGGTACAAATATTATCGAGATCTGTGGGCAACGCCATAAAAGTTTGTCACCAGAATAAGTTTTTCACAGCGAGTAGTATGAACAAAGCGTTGTCCACTGATAATTTCATGTTAACGTTGAACGATGCATTTGATGTTTATACCCTGATCCCTGTAACAGGCAGAAGGAAGCATCTCCGACCCCATAAAGTATACATATTCTTTATCAGCATCAACCGTCGAGTCGATATAGCCATGTCCGTCTGTCTGTCTGTATGTATGAACGCGTCGATCTCAGAGACTATAAGAGCTAGAAACTCCAGATTTGGAACTTAAGCTCGCCTAATCCCTAGGCAGTACAAGTTTGTTTTCGATTTTCGATAACTTATCCCGTTTTCGATATACACATGGGACCGATAACAATAAAATCTTGAATTTGAAAAAATTTTAGATGGTATTTGAATTATTAATCAAAATAATAACAATCTGTGAAATTTGTATAAAAATCGGTTAAGAAACACCGGAGATATGGAACCTTGAAGTTTAGTATGCAGTATGCAGTATGGTCGTACACACACGCACACATACTTGCAAGCACTGACTGTACGCGTAAAGTATAGGGATCAGGGTATCGTCTAGTCGGGATTGTTTAAACTGTCGTTCTGCATCAAAATTTAAAAAATCCGGTAACACCTTGAGCGAAAGAGTTAAGCTGACTGAATTTTTAACATTTGTTAATCAGCTCACCTTTGCTCAAAGATGCCAATGGATACAAGGGCTTCTACATACTGTAGACCATATAATAAGCCTTACGGATGATCTGCTGATCAACGCAGACATCCACTTTATACATCTCACAAGGTTCAACCAAGATAGCTTGGAAAATTCCTTTGCGGCATTGCGCTCTAAACTGGGGAATAACACCAACCCCTCAGTTAGAGAAATGCAATATTGACAGCGAGATTGATGTCAATGAAGATAATAACGTCTGCATACCTCGATCTGGAATTGGATTGGATTGTTGATCTGGATCAGCCAATACATCACATAGAAGAATGCGCGGCGTCAGATCAGCAGACTGGCATTGACATCAATTATGGTGAGGAAAACGCAACAAGTATGCCTGATGTACCTGTCGGAGAGCTTGTCTCACGCAGGTATTATGACGGTTACTTAATTGCGAAAAAGAAGTTTGATTGCCCTGAATGCGATAAACACCTCAACCATATGGACTCATTTTCAACAGAGAGTTATGAAGACCTGATCCAGGCACGAAATTTTGCTAAAGACAAATGTGCCTAAAAATCCCTCAGATGCATTCTTTGAAGTCAGGAATTTACATTTTGAGTCCATCGCTAAAATATTTCATCAAGCGCCGCATAAATTGAACCTTTGTGAGGGTATAATTAATGAGTGTGTTCGCCTAACAAGTGAGTTAAATCTGGAGTGGTTTAATGTGAACTACAGCCACCGAATGCAAATTTTGAAGAAACTTATTGTCATATTAACAAGAAAGCGTGCAAGGTGGCTGTTACAGGCGAAGCACTCTGAGATACCGGCAGCAAAGCATGGACCACAAGCGAAGAAGCTCAAAATTTTAAAGGAGTAGTTCAAATGGTGAGTTCGCAGATTGATACTGCGATAATTCAAAGGCAGAAGGAAACATCTCCGACCCCATAAGGTACACATACTCTTGATCAGCATCGACAGTCGAGTCGATATAGCCATGTCCGTCTGTCCGTCCGTATGTATGAGCCAACCGATCTCAGAGACTATAAAAGCTAGAGACTCCAGATTTGGAACATAAGCTCGCCTAATCCCTAGGCAGTACAATTTTGTTTTTTTCGATTTTCGATAACTCTTCCCGTTTTCGATATACACATGGGATTGATAACAACAAAATCTTGAATTTGGAAAACTTTGAGACGGCGTTTGAATCGGTTGAAAAACACCGGAGATATGGGACATTTAAGTTTTCTATGCAGTGTGCAGTATGCGTGTACACACATACACACATACTTGCAAGCACTGACTGTACGCGTAAAGTATAGGGATCAGGGTATCGTCTAGTCGGGATTTCTCGACTAGAGCCTTCTTACTTGTTTAAATTAAAATTAAAATAACTTATTTATATCGTTTTAATTTTTTATAGAATAGAAAAATATTTATTTTATACACGTAATTGTATGTATAACAATTTAGCACACCCATGTTTACATTCTCAATGATTGGCAATACAAAAAGAGAGAAAAACATAGAGTTCACGTTCGAAAAACGAATTGGGCTTTCAGCATAAACAGACAGTGCCAAAAGTACATGAGACGAAGCATGTGCAGTCGATATACACAGCAAAATCAAATTCAAACATAGCGGTAGGCCGAGAAGATAACCGAAAAGAAACTAGGAATTGAGGGGAAGTAGGTACTTAAGAGCTTGAAAAATGTGCAAAGTTAACAGAAAAGAGAAACTCTGCGTTCCTTTCTTATTTTACATTCTCATTGTTGCTTAACTACGATAATGTAATGAATCAAGATTGGAAACAAGCTACCCCTCTTTTTTTATACCCTGATCCCATTAAAAATGGGAAAAAAGGGTATAATGAAGTTGTGCAAAAGTATGTAACAGGCAGAAGGAAGCATCTCCGACCCCATAAAGTATATATATTCTTTATCAGCATCAACAGTCGAGTCGATATAGCCATGTCCGTCTGTCCGTCCGTCCGTATGTATGAACGCGTCGATCACAGGGACTATAAAAGCTAGAGACTCCAGATTTGGAACTTAAGCTCGCCTAATCCCTAGGTGTCGAAGGCAAATCATCTGCAGCTAGCCTGCTGCAAAAATACAAACAACAACAACACGTGACGGTTGTCGTTGCTGAAACGCACACGCTGCTCAATGTGTTTAAGTACCCTTTATTACAATGTTCAATTAATGTCATG
Source organism: Scaptomyza cyrtandrae (assembly GCA_035044605.1). Lineage (NCBI taxonomy): Eukaryota > Metazoa > Arthropoda > Insecta > Diptera > Drosophilidae > Scaptomyza > Scaptomyza cyrtandrae. The sequence continues at coordinate 381,351 of JAWNNS010000483.1, read as the reverse complement.
CAATTATTAATGTATATTTTTAATACAGGGATAAGTATTTGAATGCAAAATGTGACTATTTTATGGTTAGTGTTAATTTGGTATTTAGTCATTTTAAAATTGTTCAATAAGTCATTAATGATCTACCTAACTCCCAATATATGCACACGTATATGTATGCTGGAAGTCATATTTAAGTATCTCACGATTGGCCACACAATTGCACTAAACTCATACAAAGTCTAAACTGCGCTCCCATTTGAGGCATTAGCCAATGAGAATGTAAAGTAAGAGAGGAAACCAGAGTTTCGAATTTCTGTTAACTTTTCACATTTTTCAAGCTTTTTAGCACCTGTTTCCCCTCAATTCGTTTTATCTTTTCGGCTTTCTTATCGGACTACCGCTATGTTTGAATTGGATTTTGCTTTGTATATCCACTGTCTGTTTATGCTGAAAGCCTAATTCATATTTCGCAGCATGAACACATATCAATGTATCCATTCCCTTACTCTAAGCTAAGAGTGCCTTAGAAAGAAAAATTAGCAAACAAATTGAACATTTTCTCAAGTTTATCATATGAAATTGGTGAGCTGCTGGTTATTTTGCTTTCAAATAGAGTAAATTTGCTTGTTATAGACTGAACCCACTAAAAAAAAAGGGAAAAAGGGTATATTGCTTGTAAGCAAAAGTATGTAACAGGCAGAAGGAAGTAAAGGGTTCAGGGTATCGTCTAGTTGCGATCTCTTGACTGAGCCTTCTTTCTTGTGTGTTAAAAGTTGTTGCCGACCAATGAGTATGTATATGCTTATTGAAGTTGAAGGCAAATCGTCTACGGACGGCCTGCTGCATGTGGCCTTGAGACGTCTTTTTGTGTATGCATGTGTCTGCGTCTAACGGGACTAGGCAGAACGCAAAAATAATAACAACAAAAACACGTGACGGTTGTCGTTGCTGAAACGCACACGCTGCTCAATGTTGCTTCGATACCCTTTATTACAATATTTAATTAATGTCAATGACATTTTTAATATATAATAATGTTATATAAGGACAATTAATATTAGGTATATGAGTGCAAAATGCGTTTATTTTATGGTTAGTGTTAATTTGGTATTTAGTCATTTAAAACCCTTTTCAATAAGTCATTAGTGATCTACCTAATTGCCAATATATACATAAGCACATATGGTGGAAGTCATGTTTAGGTATCTCACGTTTGGCCATTCAATTTTACGAAGTTCATACAAAGCTATGCTGCCTTCCCATTTTAGGCATTAGCAAGCAGATAGAACCAAAAGTCGACAACCAATCAAAACAAAGTTGAATAATGGCCGCTCACTATCGTTATCTAACGCATTGCACACTTCGTGAATGAGTTGCAAAGCAGAAGTGATACTTATTTCCCCAGGTGCTATTAATTTTAACAAATGTTAAGTTAACAGAAGTTCGAAACTCTGGTTTCCTCTATTACTTTACATTCTCATTGTTGGCATTAGCAAGCAGACAGAAACAAAAGTCGAATATTTAAAATCTCAAATTCGGCCACCACACAACGGCAAAATGAAGTACAACAACGTTTAATCTTCTTCTGAAGCATCACACGCTTCGAGCTAATGAGAATCCATGTACACTAAGATTCTCATTGGAGTTGACAAAGCAAAAACGATATTTTTTTTTTAAAAAAGAGGGGTAGCTTGTTTCCTGTCTTGATACTTTACATAGTCTTTTGCTGCATGTATATGGAAAGCGGGATGAGTTATCGAATATTTGAATCGATGCGTTCATACATTCGATTTGGCTTTTTGGTTAGTATACTGTTCTTGAGAGTAATGATCGGTCGAGATTCAGTCTTTTATGTGGAAGCTAAGCACCCTTTCGAAAGTATTGAGTAGAAAGGACGTAAAGCTTATTAGACGAAAGTCTTAAGGAATCGTATTAGAGGCTGTTTCGGCCTTGAGGATGAAGGTGACCTTAGATTCGACCAAGGGCTTATGGATCGAACTCGTCGTCCAGATTCCAACAAAGATTTTCTGTAACCAATATATGCCAGTCTCCCTTACTTGCTGCAGTTGGGAAAAGATAATGCTGTCCGGCCCGGAGCATTTGAAGTGCATAAGGTTGTTAATAGCCCATAAGATGATGTCTTTTGACGGATGTCTTTTGTCAGATATTCTCCTGTAAAGGTCGGTAAAGATACCTCTGCGGACCAACCAGAAGCTCTAACGCAGCGGTCGGGGAACTTTTTTAAGCATTAACCCAAATATTTTTGACATTACCCCATGGTGAATATTAAAAACAAGGTCAATAAAATACATTTAAGATTAAAAATATATACTTTTCAATCATTACCCCAAAATAGCTTTCTGTAAGGTTATTTCACTCCATGGCGAAGAGTAAAAAAAAAGGTCAATAGAATATACTTTTTAATCATTATCATTACCCCAGAAATTTCATTTTTATGTATATATTTTATACATCATATGGGGTTTTGCATATAGGGGTATGATAGAAGGATAGAATAGAATCGGTGCAAAAACAATTTTTGCTAATTGCCCTTCGGGGTCTTAATTGGGATAATAATATTCATTTACCACAGTAGACTTTTACTAACAAATTTTTCCTCTCTTACTAATCGTAAGACAATGCTAGCAATAACCTTTTTCCACAAACTAATAAATGGTGAAATAGATTCCCCATACTTATTAACCAAATTAAACTTGCACCTATAAGACTGTTATTCTAACTATGCTTACCATAAAGCTTTTCGGATCTTATGTTCAATATATAATGATCTTTTCCAATTAACACATAGTTCCACTCCTACTTGCTTGTTAAAAAACTTGTTTTGCGTCATTTGTCTACATGTTTGCGTTCTTTGTAACGCTATGCGGGGCGCCCCTCGGTCGGACGGGCGGGAGGTGGGTCGCTTTATGCTTGGGTCCGCGCGATTACAAGCCGGTGCTTGGTATCGTTGAGCCACTTGAATGTACTGTCCGTTAGTACATCTACGTCCAATAATAATAATGACGCGCATGCGTCCGTAAGCTGTACTAGTAAGTCTGTGTACTCGGGAGAGGGGAGTCCCACTGGGGTGTGCTTCGGGATATGTCTTTTAAGACGTTCTTAAAAAATGGTCCACATTTTGGGAACATCAAGAAAAAAGCTATTTTTATTTTTTTAATTAGTTTATGGTGAAGGTAAGCCGTGTCTTAATATAAAACGACAACAAATCGTTCACAAGCGTATCACCGTTCATTATGAAACAATTAAGAAGGCTCTAGTCGAGACATTCCTTGACTTAACATTAATGTTCCAAATCAACCGATTTTAATAAAAATTTCACAGATTGTCATTATTTTGTTTAATGTTTCAAACAACGTCTCAAAGTTTTGGAAATTTAAGATTTTGTTGCCATCGATCCCATGTGTATTTTGGAAACGGAAAGAGTTATAAAAATCGAAAACTTTTACTGCCTAAGGATTAGGCGAGCTTATGTTCCAAATCTGGAGCTCTTATAGTCTCTGAGATCGTCGCGTTCATACATACGGACATGGCTATATCGACTCGGCTGTTGATACTGATCGAGAATATGTATACCGGTCAGATGCTTCCATCTGCTTGTTACATACTTTTGCACAAAACCATTAAAGCTTTTTTACCCATTTTTCATGGGTTCAGGGTATAAAAAAAGGCATTCGTCTGTATAAAGACATAACTTTAAATTTACTGCAATTGAGATTCAATAAATTTACTGTACAGCAAGCTAGATGGTTATCTTAATCACTTTGTAGTTTATGAGCGACAGAAGAATTGCAGCCGACGTGCATAATTTTACATCATCCGCATTCATCAGAGTGTAATTTATTACAGAAGATCATTTATAAACAGTGTAAATAATAACGGTCCATGGTGACTTCCTTGTGGAACACTAGAAGTCACATGAAACTCTTTAGAAGCAAAGCCATTAAAGTAGGCCCTCTGAGTTCTAAGAATTAAATAGTCTTTATTCCAAAGAATCAGATTGTTGGTAAAGCCCAAAAGCTTAAGTTTTTGAAATAAAAGGTAGTGATTTGAAGAGTCGAAAACCTTACTAAAATCACTAAAAATAATATCAGTTTGCATTTTATCTTGATAGCCCTTATTAAAAATTGATGTGAATTCTCACAAGCTAGTGGTAGCGGATCTTTGTTTCATGAATCCGTGCTGGCACGGTGAAATCATAAATTTACAAAGAAGTTGAAGATGAGAGGTTATTATTTTTTCTCAATAATCTTAGGAACAGCAAACAACTTAGAGATACCCCTATAATTTTAGCCATTAGATTTGTTTACTTTTTTATAATTTTCCAAATTTTTGGAATAGAGGATAAATTCACAAACAAACTAAACAAATTATTCAATGGCTTTAAAACACAGAGCACAGTACATAAGCACACAGCTTGGTATTCCATCAGGTCCTGAGCAAAACTGGGCTTAATAACCTGTAGATCACAAAGTAATGATCTCTATGTAATTTCCGGTGCACAAATGCAATTAGATCTACCAATCTTATAAGGGTAAGGCAAGACTTCTTAAAGATAGGAACTGTAAGTCCTTTAAAAAACATTTTGCAAATAGATCGGCAATGGCCTTATTTGAGTTGGCTTTTAATTTATCAAAGAATATGTTTGATGGACGTTTTGATGACTTGCGCTTCGTTTTAACGAATGCCACTGGTTAAAGTTTTACTTATTCCCATTTCCAAATTGTTGGACCCGTAATAAGAAGACCAGTCAGTCAGGGATAAAAATCAGTCTGGGATAAGGATTGCAAAATCGGTTTTCCGAAATTGACGAACTCGGCTTAAAGGTTTTTACAGAGTCGGGACAAGAAATTTAAGTGGCTTCAGCAATATTAAAATCACCAAGAACAACAAGTAAATCGCGATCGGAAAGCATGACAGAAACAGAAAGTGTAGCACACAAATGTGCAGCGTAAACAGAATTATCGCAGGAAGGGGGTATATATGAGCAAGTAATGAAAATACCAACACCATGAATATTTAATTTTACAGCAACAAATTCTATATCTATAGAACAACCTAATAATTGTGTCGAAGAAAAGTAAAGCAGGAGCAACAGCCACGTCAAACAGTACGGTATTTTTTATAGATACCAACCAAGATACCAATTTTTTTTTTTTTTTTTTATTTAAGTGGCATAAAATTACATAGTTCATAACAAATATTAATAATAGTTTAAAAAAAATTTGATATACAGTTTATATATATATATATATACATATTTGTTGGTAAAGCGCGCCAAGCATTTTTGTAATTGTTACTTGTTCCTCAGTGGTCGACCCACTCGACTGACCCTGGGAGCTTGCCTGGGACTATTTAACACATTACTTCAGGCGAGGTCCCTCATGTGGCCCTAAAGGCCCTCTTCTTCTTGCTCATTATTTCGGGCTCGAACTCACTTTAATCTCGGTCCATGTCGGCTTTCTTAGCTCTCAAAACTCTCTGTGCGTATTGGGCCACACGGCGCCAATTCCTCTCTCTTCGGATCATGACGTCAACTATGTTATCGGGCGTGATTCCTTCTGTCTCCGCTTTCTGGTTTAGCGTCAGGCGCTGCCAGTTCCATTTGCAGCAACTAAAGAACGTGTGCTCAGCGTTGTCGCTGCATCCGGGGCAGTACAGACATTCAGGCGATGCTGCCTTTCCCATTCGGTGTAGGTAGTGGCGGAAGTAACCATGTCCCGACAGAAGCTGTGTTAGGTAGTAATCTACCTCACCATGCTTTCTGTTGGTCCACGGCTCCACGTCTTTGATAAGACGCGCAGTCCATCTCCCCCTACTTTCCCCTTCCCAATAATTCTGCCATGCGCGAAGTGTGTTGGCTCTCTCTTGCTGGGAGGCAATTTCCCCTTCCCCTGCACTTCTCCTCATAAAAACCATCCGCCGCTCCTTAGCTAGGAGGTGTATTGGTGCCACCCCAGCTATCACCAACACTGCAGGCTCCGAGACCGTACGGTAAGCCGAAGCTACTCTCAAGGCCCCTCTTCGTTGGACCTGTGCGAGCCTCTTCCGATACATCTCTTTTCCAAGAGAATTGGCCCATATCTCAGCCCCATAGAGCAGCACTGACTGAACTGCGCTCATCAGGAGGCGGCGTCTGCTGGAAGTCGGGCCCCCGACATTGGCCATTAGCCTACTGAGCGCAGTCACGCCACCAGCAGCTTTGTCTGCCGCCTGTTTTATTTGTTGGAAAAAGCTCAGCTTGGTGTCTATCGTTATACCAAGGTACTTGACCGCAGGCTTCGACATCACCGTAGCCTCCCCGACTCTCACCGAGATTATCGTTGGTATCCTTTTCTTGGACAGGACTACCACTTCTGTTTTGGTCAGCGCCAGGGATAGCCCATGTTCCGCCATCCAACTACTAACAGTCCTCATCACTTGGTTGAGCTTGAGCTGTGCTAGTTGCAGGTCTCGTGCTGCTACCAGTGCAGCAACGTCATCCGCATACCCAACTAAGCACGTCTCTTCTGGCATCTCCAGTCTTAGAAGACCATCTTAGATGGCGTTCCAAAGGTCCAGTCCTAGAATGGATCCCTGCGCCGCCCCTGCTGTGACCTCCATTCTGCGAACGCCTTCTCTGGTCTCATAGAGGAGCCCGCGCTCCACAATGTAGTTGATTATTCGGAGTAGATATGCCGGGACACCGAAGCTGTGCTCCAGAGCCTCCATCATATCTATCCATCTCGCCGAGTTAAACGCATTCTTTACATCGAGGGTCACAAGAAGTACCACCCGGCGCGAGAACTGCTTATGCTCCTCTGCTCTTTCTACTGTTACGACTACGTCAAGGACAGCGTCTATGGTGGACCGGCCCGCCCTAAACCCGTGCTGCCTCGGTGAGAGTCCGCCGGCATTACGAATTGCTGTCGTTAATCTGACCTTAATCAGCTTCTCCATTATCTTCCCAGCTGTATCCAGCATACACAACGGACGGTAGGACGCTGGAGACTCCGGATCCCCCTTTCCTTTGATGAAGAGCACCAACCTTGCAATTTTCCAACGCGAGAAGAAAACTCCATCCGCTAGGCAGGCATTGTACATGCGCAGAAGCAGTCCTGGGTTCTGGTGATAGACCAGCTTGAGAGCCTCATTCGGTATCCCATCCCGGCCAGGTGCCTTCTTATCCTTCATCGCGAAAACCGCTTTTTCCAGTTCTCCCTGTGTGAAAAGAGGAATTGTTTCGATCTGGCTCCATTCCCTTTGTGGTCTGATCGGGTGCTATGGAAACAGCGCTGCAACTATGTTCTCCATTTGCGCAGCTTCTTTGACTTCAACAGATTTCAGGGCCCCCAGTTTTCGAGTCACAAGTTTGTAACCCAGTCCCCAGGGGTCCCTTTCTATGTCTGCCACCAGCTCCCTCCAGCAGCTGGCCTTGCTCCGGTTAATGGCCCGCCGTAATTCCTTTTTTGCGGCCTTATGCTCCGCTGACTTCTCGTTCGCTTCGGCTCGGTTTCTCGCCCGTTGAGCGACACGCCGGAGCCTATGACACTTCCTGCGCAGTTCTGCTATCTCTGGTCTCCACCAGTAGACCGGCTTTTTCTCGTGGCGGGGCCTACTACTGGGCATAGAAGCCTCACAGGCAGCCCTGATGATGTTCATAGTTGAAGTAGCCAATGCTTCTGCAGCTACTTCTCTATTCTGGGTACCCTCCTCCAACCTTGCCGCACCCCTCGCTAATTCCCTCTCAAAAGACTCGGTCCTTAACCGCGCTGTGTTTCATTTGGCGAATGCTCTGGGAGTCACACTCTGGTAGGGACCACCGTTGTGAACATCAAACACGATGTATTGGTGGTCACTACCGGTGTATTCTTCAATGACTTGCCAGTCTCGAATGAGCGGCCCGAGGTTCTCCGAGGCGAATGAGACATCGGGAATTGTTTCCCCGTATCCCGGTCGCCGAAAAGTCGTCGCGTTCCCATCGTTCAAAACCAGAAGCCCGGCTCTCGCTACCATCTCCATAACGAGCTTACCCCGGTCGTCGGGGTAAGGCATACCCCATTCCAGCGCCCTCGCGTTAAAGTCTCCGGCGACCACTTTGTATCCTGAAGACGCCATCACCGCGTCTTCAAGGCCCTCTAGCTGGCGTCTGTAGCTTTGGATCGACTGATTCGGCGTGAGATAGCAGCTGAAAAAAGTTGTCGTCCCACACCTCACCAAGACAAACCCGTTACCTCGATCGTGAGCGGCAACAGGGGCATTCCCGGGTTCCAGCACCCAGACGGCTGCAGTACCAAGAAGATCTGAGTACCAAGAGGAGGGCTCCCTACTCCGGTACTGCTCGCTTAACAATAAGAGATCGACCCTCTTCTCCACTGCCAACTGTTGAAGCAAATCGTTGGCAGTTCGGCTCCTATTCGTGTTTGCTTGAAGAACACGAATCATTGCGATATCTTCTTATTTGCCCGTCCGAGCGCCTCCTTAAACGCTCTGCAGCTCCCGGACCCTGTTTTGTGTTCAAGGTTATCTCCGCTTAGGCCATTGTCTGCACAGATAAACAGCAGCGTGCTGGCGCATCACATGTCATGGCCTTGTGACCGGCTACTCCACATTTATAACACAAGGAGCTGCGATCAGGTCCTTTGCACCCATTAGCTACATGCCCGTATCCCAGGCATTTATAACAGCGCGTCACCGATGTACGCTCCCGCACTCGGCAGTTAATCCATCCAATGTGGATCTTTCCGCGCCCCAGGAAGTAGGATGCGTCGCGCGTACTCATCTCTACCACCGCCATCTTTTGCCCTCTTATTATTCTAGGGATTAGGCCAATCTTCACATCCCCGATGTTGGGCATATCCCGCTTAAGGGCTTCTTTAATGTCCACTACCTCTGTTAGGCAGTCAAGGTCCCGGATCTCCACGGCACACTTAGGCTCTAAGCAGGACACAGCTGCCAGACCCTTAAGCGCCACCGCAATCGATTCCCGGAAGACACCACTGTCCTTGGTGCAAGCTCCAATTTCCACCAGGACACCCCCAGTTCGAGTCTCCCGGATGTTCCTTACCCGCACTCCAGAGCTTTCCGGGTTCACTTTAATTCACACAATATCGGCGTAAGTCCGGTCCCCCTCGGGTCGGATCAGGATAGCTTCCGTTGGTGCCTTGCCGGTTCTCCTGCCCTTCTTTTTTCCTCCGGTTGCCTGCTTTTTCAGAGGGACGTTTTTTTGGCCGAGGTTGCTTGTTCCGAAGCCATCCCTCTTTCTGCCAGCTTCGCCATCCGTTTAGTCCTTTTCGAGACGACCACACGCTCGGAGTTGATTTCAGCAGTCCTAATGCGTTTAACGGCGCTCAGACCCGCGGGGCTTGATGCTAAACGCTTCTCTGTAGGCACCGCCATCTTCCTTGCTTTCTCCTCGAGGCCCATCCAATCTGTCCTGTAGGACTGCATGGCCGAAAAGGCGTCCTCCAGAATTGCCAGACCGAGTTTAATGTCGTTTGACGTGGTCTTTTGCCTATTTGCTGCTGCCTTCATTTTGGCTATGGCATCTAGGCACCGTGCTATCTGCGATTGTTCCTCGCTCTTCACCCGCGCAATTTGCGAGACCAAAGAGGGAATGTGCTCCCCGGTCTCCACACCTTTTCTTTCGCCATTCCCATCCACGGTGACAACTGTTCGCTCAGTCGGGCTGGATTGGGCCGGTCCAAGCTTAGGACTTGGTGAAGGTCCGGTTGTGGAGATGTCCACCAGCAACTCCTCGACTCCACCGGCAACATCCGCTTCACCGCTCCTCTCAGGCACTTGGACACTGGGTGGAGTCCTTTGCACCTTTGAGCTCCTCCGAAAGGGTCGGTAACCCTCCTCCTCTGCCTCACAGGCGACTGGGATCAGTCTGGAGCCCAACGTTGCAGCCAACCCATCGATTTGGTCTCACTTCATCCGCACTTGTCTCTTTAGCAGCACCGTAGGCCAAGTGGTCCACCTCTGTTGCTTTGCGGTCGCTGGATTTCGACGCCCCGGGGCCCGCTTGCACACCCCTGACGGCCGCCGGTACTGGGGATCCGACCCCCTGCACCGTAACTTTTTTGTTTCTCTCAACACTCGTTATTGGTTTGATTTCGGGGTTCCTTCCCCTAGGACTGCTCTTAGCGACAAGGTAGCACATTTGGCTTGGCGTGCTCCGAGTCGAGCCCCCCACCACGACAAAATGGCAGCCAACGGGGGGGAACCAAGATACCAATAGATCTAACAACTACAATAGAAGTTCAGAATTAAGGATGTCTTGCGTTCACCAAGTTTCAGTAATGACACTGAAAGGGGAAAAGAGCTATAAGTTTATTATTGATAAATATTTAGTTTACAACAAAGACCACTTACATTCTGATAGCCAAGTGAAAAGGAAGTTGTTGTTTTATTCGAACTATCAGAAAATGGAAGAGTTTTAGAACCAACCAAGATGCAATCCGAGGCCGATTTTCTTGATGGCAGTATCAATCACTATTATGTTTGCTAAAATCTTGGTTCGAAACACTGGGCTAGCTAGATCTCGAATCTTTACCTCAAAGAATGAAGCGTCTAAGAACACTTATCCGCCACAAAGGTAGCGAACAGAAAGCACATAACGTCGCAAAGAATGTAGTACAATGCGATATAAAACGCATCGTATGAAACTACACGTAGGCCCCGCACTTGGCCAGAGCTTTTACCTGCGCTTTTAAAGGAAGTTTCGCCTGTAAAGCCGATGTGGTAAGATTAGAGGCAGCCAAGCAGATGAAGTCACCAGAAGCACCTGGAATCTATAAGAAAAATAGCAGCAGGACTAAGCAAACCTGACCTGGAACAGCGTACGATTGAACTTGTCGAAAGAGCCGTGCCGAGTCTTCGAGCTAAGCGAAAGTCCGTGAAGCAAGTTAATGCGGAAGCCTGGAAAGAATAGGCTGTGCTTAGAAGCGCGTAAGCTTAACAACGTAACGGTCAAGGTTGACCACTGCAGAACACCGAGTCTATCCTGAGCCGAGTATATGACACGATGTATACTAGCAGCCTTCACCATTACTGAACGTTCACTTAACGCAACGTCTCCGGAACCGCGAATTTGTGTATTTGAACGATCTGCTGATAATCTCTACGGCCTTTAAGGAGCATATGGAGGTAGTTTGTGTATGCTATAGGTTGGAGCAGAAATGAGTGAATACATCTTGTACGTAGTTGAAATAAAACGCCGATTTTATAAAAAATAAAAATAGTTTACCAAACATGTTTGTGTTGTTACCTAAATTGGGTTACTGTGTACTCAGCAATTGCGTGCTTATGCATGTAGCATATTTCGCAACTACAGATTTCAGACCTTTTATATTGGTTACAATTTAGTTAGGGGTGCTTATGGCATGACTGTATTGGCGGCCTCAGTTTTTATGACTGATGGTTGCAAGGTCCAAAAGCGCTGCTTCTGTAGTGCAAAGGAAAATAGTACTTAGACGGATACCGCCAAAGCAGCATAAGCGGCGATATGATGATGTTGGACTGAACTTATTTGGTCGGGCCGCTCTTTTTTGTAAAATGCTGTCAAATTTAGCTGTAAGTCATCTAGATCCTTGTCCTTTCATATCTCGTGCTCTGAGATGTTCAGCTTTTTAAAGTTCTATGACTGATGTTTGGCTTCATTCAGTCGCCAATATAAGCATAGAGTTTTCTCCCTTGACTTATAATTATGTTAAAAGTTTTGATGCTAATTTGACACATTGTTGGTGTTTTGTTGTTAAGGAGTTCAAATTCATACCGATTGTTAACATTAAAAATAGCTTGATAGTCAAAGCATATGTATTCTTTATTTGATAATGTATATCAGGGTAGCAGGGTTGTATTTGTTTATGTCCGAGTTAAGTGTTTTCATATTGCGCGAGTATGGACTCAATTCATAGTATCTAACTATGCTCCAGCTCAGCTGGACTCTAGTTCTTCCAATTTTTTCATAATAGATTCCAAAATAGGTAAGTAGCAGGAATAGCAAAGACGAGGTTATGTTTGGCGACATTACCCGTTTTCGTTAAACGGGTAGCGTTCATTAGCCATAAAAAAAAGGGTAAAAAGTGTATAATGTTTGTCTCTTGCTCGACCGATTCTCGAACATGGATCTTGTATATGGTATCCCAAATACAGGATTCATCAGGATAGAATAGAATCGCTGCAAAAACAATTTTTACTCTCCTACTACATACTAAGTCTTCCCTCTCCCCCATACTAATCAACCAAATTAACTTTGCAGTACCCATTAGAACTAGTAGAAACTTTTTACCTTTAGCCTTTGTGCTTGGGTTCGCGCGTTAACAAGCCGGTGCTTGGTATCGTTGGGGCACTTGAATGTACTGTCCGTTAGTACATCTACGTCCAATATAATGGATCGATATCAAGAAAATCTTGAATTTTGAAAACTTTGAGACGGCGTTTGAAACATTAAAGAAAACAATGACCATCTGTGAAGTTTATATTGAAACCGGTTGAGAAACACCGGAGATATGGAATATTGAAGATGAGTACGTAGTATTCAGTATGGGCGTACACATAAACACACATACGTACATACATTAACACATACGTACATACATTAACACATCGACTAGAGCCTTTTTACTTGTTTATTACGGAATAAATTTATACATGTTCGGTTTATTATTTTGCGTTAAGACTGTTCCTAAGACTTCATTGCTGGCATCTGTTGAGAGACAAAATCTTTTGGTATAAAATAGTATTAGGTCAGATTTTATTAGTAATTTGTATTCCCTGATCCCATTAAAAATGGGTAAAAAGGTAAGCTCGCCTAACCCCTAGACGGCACAAGCTTGTTTTCGATTTTCGATAACTCTTCCCGTTTCCGATATACACATGGGATCGATAACAAAAAAATATTGAATTTGGTAAGAGACGACATTTGAAACATTAGATAAAATAATAATCTGTGAAATTTTTATTGAAATCGGTTAAGAAACACAGGAGATATGGAACATTGTTATATTTCGAATGCTAAAATATATGTTTCTTTTTATCTACTCTTTTTGATTCGGTTTCATAGGTCTGACAATATTTGCGAAGTTTGGTATGAATTAACTATAAAGTCCAAATAAACCAAACAATATTTTTAGTTTCGTTCGGGGATTTCGAAGTTGGATATTTCATAACCGGTTCAATTTTATTTGGGCTAGGTATAATTTCTTTTGCTGTTACAAATTCTCCCTTGTCTGGTTTCAATTTTAAGTTGGCTTCCCTAAGTTTTGTGAATACCTTATTCTGTGGCGAAATATGTTTTTTTAATGAAAAGGAAGTAAGTTATAATGTCGTCTAAATAGACTAAAAAATCTTGGTAGAAATCTTCTATGATGTTATTCATGCATCGCTGAAAAGTTGAAGGTGCATTTTTAAGCCCAAATGGCATAAGTGTGATGACGTTATGTCGAAAATACCTTTGGTGTATAATTAGGATACTTTTGGATCTAATAGTAGCCTTTTTCTAGATTAAAAGTTGCATCCATTATTGGAAAATGAAATTATTCGTCTATGTAATTTTGTTCAAAAATCTGTAGTCAGTACTACTCAATGTTTCTGTTTATTAGTGCTTTACAATAGGAACATTTGGAAAATTATGAATTTGTGGTACTCCTTTTCATACCCTGAAGCCATTAAAAATGAGTAAAAAAGGGTATAATGGTTTTGAGCAGCCACAGCTTACGATTTGGTAAATAATTCAGATCAAGCTGTTTCGCCCATATTAAATTATTGAACAATTTAATTGATTTTTATTATTCGATTATTACCAAATAAGCACAGTAGTAAATTAATAGGTTAAGCAGCACATCCCATATATCCTGGTTATCACCGAAATACATTTGTGTGTATTATAATTAACTTGGGTAAAATGCGCGCCGCAGATCCTGGGTTATAAACAGGCCAAAATTAGTGGGAGAAGCACGTTGGGGGTACAGTATAAAATATGTTTGGAAGATATGTCGCAAAAGCTGGCTGGCCTTCAACTGAATATTTAACCGCTGCTGTTGCCCACTGGGACCCATCTCTAAGTGGGCCAGAAGCCACTGGTTTCTTAAATTGTGTAGCTCAGCTTCCACTTTGAGTTTAATGCTGGACCCCAGCTGCGGCACATGCAGTGGCTCTAGAGAAGCAAAGCTCTTACATAGCTCATTGCTCTGAAACTGAAAACGAAGCTTGCGTTCCTGTCGCAGCGCCTGTTGCATAACATTCAGTTCCAAGATGCTTTTGCGAGTCGAGCTTGTTACACAGGCGTTGTCCGCCCGCTGCTGCTGGTGCCAGTTCTGCTGAGCCTGTTCCAGAGCGCTTAACTTTTCGGATAGAGTGCTGAGCGCATACTGTATGCTTGATTCTTTGAAATGCATGCTGTGCTCTAATTTCTCCATACCCATAGCCATTTTTGTAAGCGCTTGACAATAGTCCTGATTTAATTTAAGCACCTGCTTTTCGGCCATCTCCTTCCGCACATGCAGTTCCGAGTAATCCTGTTGCTTTTGCTGGGCAGTGTATTTAAGTGTTTTGATTTCCTTTTCCTTCTCCGCAACGGATAGTTCCAGGCTCTTAACATCTTCGTAGTGACGCCTGATTTGAGCGGCTCGCTGTTTCAATGTATTGCAAGTGGCATGGCGCACATACTCCGTGTTGACATCTCGTGGCTTCAGCAGCATCTCCAGTTCATCGACCTGCTCAACGAGGAGTTGCAAACATTGGTCACCAAACACATCTAGTTCCAAGTGTTCTGTCTTCGTACTTGGAGCAAATTTGGCAATGTTAAGGTTCAACAGTCGCCAGAGCTTTTCGTGTGCAATGCCACCATTTAACTCCTTACTGGCCTCTCGTGCCGAAACGCCAAGCATCCAGATAAGCGAGCCGAGGGCTTCGTTGGCCTCTAGGATTCGCTTATAACGAGCACATTCCATGCCTGTCCAGGCGGCTGCAGTTTTGTTGGCAGTCAGCTTACGCTGCAGCTGCTTTAGCTTTTGTTTAAGAGCATTGGAGCGTTCCATAAGAAGCTGCATAGAAAGAAACGAAGCTGTCTGCTCATCACCTAGCTTAATGATGGTGTGTAACATGCCTGCATTGGCATTAACCGCATCCAAACCTGCTTCGTAGACCTCAACTAGTGAGCCATACAACTGATGCTCATCAAGTAAATCCACAAGAGTTTGAGGCGGCATCAGATTCTGGTGCAGTCCGTTAATGTAGTGCAGCACACGGCGCACAGGCTCGCAATTGCTATGCTCGTCTAGCTGGCCAGTCTTAAGTAGGTTTACAAATTGGTCAAGCTGCTGCTCCTGCGTCTCCAGATCCATGCGATAGATGGCCGTATGCGTGCACAGTTCGTAGTCGCAATGGTTTAGGCCATAGCGAAACTGTTGTAGCACCAATTGTAGACTTTTTAACAAATATATGCATTGCGATCGAAAAATATACTGCTGCACCGAATATCCTTCAAAAATAACATCACGACCTGCCAAGGTAACAAATTTTTAATGTGTTATTCAAATTAGTTAACTTTATATCAAAAACCAAAGTTTTTCATCTATAATTAAGAAACTATATTATAACGCAACAGATAGTGTCATAGAAAACTATAGCAACTGATTTACATATATCTATAATTCATAAAAAATAAGTAAGAAGGCTCTAGTTCAGAAATCCCGCTAGACGATACCCTGAACCCTATACTTGTGTGTGTGTGTGTGTGTACGCACATACTGCATACTGCACACTCAACTTAAATGTTGCATACCTCCGCTGTTTCTTAACCGATTTCAATAAAATTTCACAGATTGTCGTTAACGCCATCTCAAAGTTTTCCAAATTCAAGACTTTGTCGCTATCGATCCCATGTGTATATCGGAAACGGGAAGAGTAATCGTAATAGGGATTAGGCGAACTTAAGTTCCAAATCTGAAGTCTGTAGCTCTTATAGTCCCTGAGATCGACGCGTTCATACATACAGAAAGACGGACGGACGGACGGACGGACAGACGGACATGGCAATATCGACTCGGCTGTTGATGCTAATCAAGAATCTATATACTCTATGGGGTCGGAGAAACTTCTTTTTACCTGTTACACACTTTTGCACAAAACCATTATACCCTTTTTACCCATTTTTAATGAGTTCAGGGTATAACAAGTAAGAAGGCTATCGTCGAGAAATCCCGACTAGACGATACCAAGGTCCCTATACTTTGCGCGTACAGTCAGTGCTTACAAGTATGTGTGTACGCACATAATTTTACAGGTTGTCATTATTTTATTAAATATATCAAACGCCGTCTCAAAGTTTTCCGAATTCAAGATTTTGTTATTACCGATCCCATGTGTATATCGAAAACGGGATGAGTTATCGAAAATCGAAAACAAACTTGTACTGCCTAGGGATTAGACGAGCTTAAGTTCAAAATCTGGAGCAAAATCTCTAGCTCTTATAGTCTCCGAGATCGACGCGTTATATATACTTTAGGCGTTGGAGATGCTTCCTTCTGCCTGTTACATACTTTTGCACAAAACTATTATACCATTTTTCCCCCTTTTTTAATGGGATCAGGGTATAAGAAGGACAATAAAAAAACTCAGGTTAACAGCTGCAGCTCAAACTTTAAACGACTTTTTAAAAGTCGGTTGATGTGATATTTTAAAAACTCTGTTGGTATGTTAACATCACAGGTCTGCAAAAAAAATACCTTTTAATGTATATTCAGCTGATTTCCTAGTACTTTTATACTTCCGCTTAAGATCAGATTTACAGTAAGACAATTGTGGGTACCAAATGCTCTTCACTGTCTGCATATCGAAAATTAAAAATTATTTTTTTTTTTTTTAGCAAACACTCATGAGGCAGCTAGTAACCCAGATAGTAATTTAGTAATTTGGCAGAACGCCGATTTGCTTAAGCGTGGAATCTACTTACCGAAATCACAGGCATTTGGAAATTTTTCATTGATTGCCTGGCAGACAATTTCAAGCTTGTCGTTCATACGCTCCAGCAGCAGCATGACCAGCACGACATCGTGTTCTCCGCCTCGAAGGAGAAAGTGCTCCGGCACAAAGGTAAGTAGGTGGTCCAAGTGCTGTCGATACAGACGTAGATCGACGGCCTTCAGCTGCTGATCCAATGCGCGTTCGTATGCCTTGCATACGCTGAAGACGTGTTGGTAGTCCGCAATGCTTTGTTGGGATATTTTATCATGCTGCAATTTGTTTGCGCTGTTTAATTCGTCGATGGACAAATTTCCGGCGTCTGTTTTAAGTTGAAGCTGATCCTGCAGCTGGCGTACTAGATCCGTAAATTTATGTATGGTAACATCACGATCGTAAAGACTTTCCATAGCCGAATTCTTCTGCTGCTCCAAAGATTTTACTTTGCCACTGAGCTTGTCAACTTCGTCGCGCAAGTCTGATTCCAAGTCTTGACTGCTTTCAATAAGCTGCTCCTGGATTTGCTCAAGCGCCTCCAGTTCAGAAACCTCATCTTCCAAGAGTTTAACACGATCCTCAAGTTCAAGCTTAATCGTAGCCAGCTGTGTTACCATAGAATCGGCACCTAGTAAGGCATCCACCTGCTCCTTCAGATCAATCAGATGCGATTCCATTTGATCTACCCGCCGACTTTGCAATTGCTTGATGCTCTTTAGTTCATTGATTTCCGAATGCTTCGTCTCCAGCTCTTTGCGAGTGCGCTGTGCCAATTGATTATCGTGCGCCAGGGTATCGCGCAGACGAACCACCGTCTCACGCAATCTATGATTATACTGCTCCAAGCGCACTAATTCACCCGATGTCTGAATTGTAAGCTCCTTTTCCGCTTGCTTCCCAAACTTCTCCAGACGATGGTTATTCTGCTCTGCACGAAGAATTTCTACATCTACACTGAGCTTCTGATTGCGCTCCTGTGCCTCCTCCAACTCCATTTGTATCGAATCCAAGCGCTCCTCGGCCATTTCTTTGTCCAATATTAGCAACTCCACGCTCTCGGCCATATCATTCAGATCCCTTTTGTATTTTGCTAATGTTTCCTCGGATTCCCGCTGCTCATGACGGCAGCTTTGCAACTCCCGCTGAAGCAGCACATGCTGCGTCATAATTTGAGCTTTAAACTCTAGAAGCTGTTTGTTCTGTATTTTGATGCGCTCTAGTTCTATCAGCTTTAACTTGTCTTCACTTTTCTGCACGCGAAGCAATTGCAACTCCTCACGAAGTTGGCGATGTTCCGCACTGTCTAAAGTGCTCAGAGTGCGTAAGGCCGGTCCTGGCGTAAATTGGGGACGCAGTATCTCCAAGAAGCCAGCTTCCACAAAGGCAGCGGGTGTCAGTCGCCTTAACCCGCTGCTCGTGGGACTCATGCTTGTCTTACTGCGCTTGAGGGCCAATGCTAAAGCCACTGGCACAGAGAGAGTCAGCTGAGCTGTCGAACTTTGCGCCTGGACTGCCGTTGGCTTGGGCTGACTAATTCTTGTCGGTCGCAGTTGAGTATAGGAGGTGGAGCGACGCTGATTGCGTGTTAATGTTGATGGCATCAAAACCGTTGTTAGTGGAACTTCTCTGACCCGCTCGCACTTGTCCAACGCAAGAAGTTGAAAATTTTCCAACTGTGCTGTAATTTGCTGCTGTTTTGTTACGACTGAAGTTGCATTGTGTGTTTTCTGCTCCGACTGCAATGAAAGTCTATCCAACGTTGATGTCACAAATTGCTTCTCTATGAGCTGTTATAAAAGACGATAAAATGTTATAATCCGCTATTTAATCTGAGTTTTACGAATTGTTACCGGCTGTGACTGGTTTGAAGCGACTAATGTCTTAGAAGCTGTTAGTAAATAAGTCGCATTCTCTGATGTGCTTTTTGTTGGTCTGCCAGCCGAAGGTGTTGCCTCCTTTTGATTGTGCTGGAGGAAAAACATTAAATAAGACAACATAATAAAGAACATATGCAAATGTATATTTACACTTCAGAGTGACTACGCATCAAAATTACAATCTAAACTTTTTAGGTTGACGACAGTGCATATGTAATTGCTGAAAGTACTCACTTGATCTTCTTCTGGCAGCCTACTGTTATTTCTCATATTGCTCACATCGCGCTGCATTTGGTCCCGTTTTTTCAGCTGTTTCATTTGGTTAACACCTGGCATCTTCGACAGAAGCTGCAACTGTTTGGCACGCACAAATAATCCGTGGTTGCAAGCACAATTAAAGTAGGTGGCGCCGTGAATGGTGCCATTGTTTTTACCATACGGCTCATCTAGGACAACACCAAACCATTCACCGTCGGCAAAACTGGTGCTTCCCACATAGGCGACACGTCCGTAAAGTTGATTTTTGCCCGTTATTTTTACACGCTGCCCAAGACTTGGTTGAGACATTATTTGAAGGTGCTTACGTCATTTTATCTTTACGAATGGCCTGCCGCTGAATATTAAACGAGATGGCGTACATAATATCAGATGACAAACGCCTCCAAAGTCGAGTATAAAACTGACTCGTTCACCATCTAGTGCTCCACCCTTTATTGGCGAGAGCGCAGAATCGTGAAAATCAGGGTGGTTCGTCTAACGATTGTTCACGATTAATTTTGAATGCAATCAAACATTTTTGTTTTTTTAATAGAAAACTGCTGCATAATAAATCCTTTTAAATTATTTCGTGATAATATTAAATCATAATTGACGGGGCTTATAAAAGAGCTGCTAACAATAATTAATGATAAATTATAAAAACTATGCTGAGGTTTTTACTCTGTTAAATGAAAATTTTGAAAATGTTTTTCGATTTGATTTTTTTAGGAAATATTATTTAACGCCTGCGTTTCTTGATCGGTGTCTTCGAAGTCGTTGCGCTCTCGATTAAAAATTTATCATAGGCAAGCTGCTCTTCTTTAAGCATAGCCATTACAAGCTCAGCATTTTCCACCGAGATGTTTCTCTTAAAAATAAACACAAATATTGTTAAAACTCCGAACTTTAAAGCTGTATGCAACTTACATCAGAATTTGGACCGAGCTCAAACTGTTTTTTAACAATTTCCAACATAGGTTCCACCAAATCGCTTTCCGATTCGTCATCCTTTTCCTGTTGTCGCGTTGATGAGTGGAAATCCTGCAAACTAGCAGCATCCATGCTTGGCTCGTTATCTTCAAATTGTTCTAATACTAAGCTTACATCATTGATCGGACGCATATCACTACCAATCTCACGTTCACAAAACTTGCAGCATCCAACGATTTTCACACGCTTCGCCATAATTTTTTGAATAATTTTACAATTAGATGTTTAAGTGTGAACTTCTAGTTTTAAAAGAAACAGTTTGATAACCGATTCAATCGCCTGCTAAGATGTATTTTAACAAGATCTTGTATATGTATTAATTTAAAGCTAGTTACAAAATTTTGTGGTAACGTTCTTTTAAAGGTTAGCATGCAAATATATTTACAATTTGTAAAATTCGCATTGTTAGAGCTAGATCTTACAAAATTAAAAGGCTAAGTAGTGACCCCCTTATTAAGCTTAACCACGCCCACCTACTAATATGAACCTTCATTTTCCATCAATATTCCGCTAATACCAAAGTATGACCCTACATTTTTGCAAATCCTAAGTTATTAAATTTATTTATTTACTTATTTCAATTAATCTTTTTTTTATTCAAGACAATTTCAACACAAGCAAAATGCCTATGCAAATTCACCCCTAAGAGTAATTGTGCAAAATTATGTTATACTTTTTTCAGTCTGATAGCGAAGGTCTTGTGCAACGTCAGTCAATCTCGATGAACGCAACTTTTTTCGACACCCTGGACGAACACCGACCCAATTACTAAGCGATATTGTCGCGATTTTTATAGCTGCAGTGGTAAAACTGTATGCTATGGGTTTCTTATAAAAATACAAAATATTTAATGGTAAAAATTGTCAAACCGATCAACCTTGTTAGACTTGCAAAAATTCATTTTCCGCACCAACGCGTGAAAATGTTTCGCAATGTACCATACAAATTAATGCATTAATAAGATTATCAATTTAATTATATATTGTTTCTATATAATAATATCTTCAGCAACATTTTAATGTGTCATCCATTTCAGATAAGTCGGTTTGGAGGTTTGGTCGCAATGGAATATCTTTTTTTCGATTTTATTGTTGGGAAAACGAAGCTTGCCCAAATCAAGAAACAAATAAGAAGGCTTTTGTCGAGAAATACCGACTAGAAAATACCATGAACTCTTACCGCGTGCAAAATGCGGACATGACTATATAAACTTTATGGATCGGAGATGCTTCATTTACTCTGTTACATACTTTTGCACAAAACCATAACACCCTCTTCACCCATTTTCAATGGGCTTAGGGTATAAAAAAAAGCGAAAGATTTAACAAAATTACTTAAATCTAACTTCTTATTTGCTGTCCATACTTAATCTACTATAATACCGATTTTTATACCCTGATCCCATTAAAAATGGGAAAAAAGGGTATAATGGTTTTGTGCAAAAGTATGTAACAGGCAGAAGGAAGCATCTCCGACCTTATAAAGTATATATATTCTTGATCAGCATCAACAGCCGAGTCGATATATTCGTCTGTCCGTCCGTCCGTATGTATGAACGCGTCGATCACAGGGACTATAAAAGCTAGAGACTCCAGATTTGGAACTTAAGCTCGCCTAATCCCTAGGCAGTACAAGTTTGTTTTCGATTTTCGATAACTTTTCCAGTTTCTGATATACACAGTTTCGATAACAACACAATCTCGAATTTGCCAGTGATGACAATCTGTGAAATTTTTATTAAAATCGGTTGAGAAACAACGGAGATATGGGACATTGAAGTTGTGTATGCAGTATGCAGTATGTGCGTACATACAAACACACATACTTGCAAACACTGACTGTACGCGTAAAGTATAGGGGTCAGGGTATCGTCTAGTCGGGATTTCTCGACTAGAGCCTTCTTACTTTTTTATTTTAGTTAATTTAGTGTATGTTTGTAACCTAGAATTGTCGTTATTTTTTTTTTTTTAACATTTCAAGCAATTTTAATTTTGACACTGGAGATGTATTTTTGAAACGTACCATTTACATAATTTAAGTGAACAATATTGTCACTGGATTCGTTATTTTCTTAAGTTTTCAATAGAATTATAGCTGTTTTGTTTTTTGCTTAAAACTAGTTCTATGTAAAAATAAATTTTAATGGGGCCGCCCGACTATTTGCGCCGCAAATCTGCGCCACGGCGCTGGAATGAAAACGATCTTAGGGTTCATAGGAGCTAAAGACTTTGGGTTTAAAATTATAGCTCTGTTATACCATTTTAATTTCAAATATTTTTAACCGTTAAAATAAATTACTTGTAAAGTTTTCGTCGAACTCGGTTGATAATCACCAGAAACATTAAAGGATAAAGTTTAGTCATCATGCGGTAGCGAAAAAGTTCAGTTATTTTCTTATATGCGTGAACACAATACACATTCATATACACAGAATGACGTAAAAGCGTAAGAGCTTTGATTCAAATATCTCATGGTCGAGCTTTCTGAGCTTTAATTAGCTGGAGCTTAAACAATTGTTTCGGCACAGCTCTAAAAATATTGAGAGTATGCTTCGACGACAACTTATCCCACGTAGGCAAAGAATTCCTTTGACAGTACCCCAAAAAATTTAATTAACAATATCTCGCATTGGAATAATTTAAAAAAAAAATGTTTACAAAATATTTATGTTGTTTGATCCCACTGTAATTTATTAAAATATAAGTGTAAATGTGAGAAGTTTTGTACACATTAAAAAGTTCAAATTTAAAACTGTCCCAAATTTATTGCGGTTTTACACCGATTTCAAGAAAGAAGCCAAATAATACATTTATCTATATCCGATTGTTTAATTGTGTTAGTTTATGCCTGTCGATTAACTCTATAAATAAAGTATATCAATTAGAAAACGTTGCGGCAAATGGGACAGGTAGATTTGCTGCTGGTGGTGAACCACTTGTACTGTGGAAAGATTTTATAATTAGCAGGGCAATTTTAAAAATAAGTTCCGTTAAGATTACCAAACAGGGACCGTGAAACTTCTTTTTGCAGGTCTTGCACGTCAACTTGGGCAATTGACAGGTGTCTTGGTGAATTACCGTATAGCAAACATAACATTCCTCCACGCCTTCGAATTTTTTATCCAGATTGTTTTTCCACAGCGTCAGGCCATCATAAATTGTTCCATTCTATGGAGCAGTTACAAATAGTATGTTTCGTTAACTGTTTACAATAAAGACACTCACCTGATGGGTCAAGAAGATAGTCAGCTGCATTCCAACATTACGTGAACTTGCGCGTCCGCCAATTTGTTTGCCACACTCGACTTTTACCGCGCCTAAAGGGTAATTGGGTGCCAGTGAAATAACCAGCTCCATGCGTGCCTCATCAATTGCATAGACAGCCAAAACTTCACGAGTGGACATGTGGACTGTCACCTAAATATTATAACAACCATGCACAGAAAATAAAAGTTATTGATAAAATTTTGGGAAAACTCTAGTCGATAATGTTTGACTCCAGATTTGAAACTTAAGCTCGCAGTACTGTACTCTCGCAGTACAAGTTTGTTTTTGATTTTCGATAACTCTTCCCGTTTTCGATACACACATGTGATCGATAACAACAAAATATTGAATTTGGAAAACTTTGAGACGGCGTTTGATACATTTAACAAAATAATTAGAATCTGTGAAATTTTTATTAAAGTCGGTTTAGAAACACCGGAGATATGGGACATTAAATTTGTGTATGCAGTATGTAGTATGCGCGTACACACATACACACATAAGCACTGACTGTACACGTAAAGTATAGGGATCAGGGTATCGTCTAGTCGGGATTTCTCGACTGGAGCCTTCTTTCTTGTGTGTTAAAAGTTGTTGCCGACCAATGAGTATGTATATGTATGTTTATATGCTCATTGAAGTCGAAGTCAAATCGTTTACGGACGGCCTGCTGCATGTGGCCTTGAACCGTCTTTTTGTGTATGCATGTGTCTGCGTCTAACGGGACTAGGCAGAACGCAAAATAATAACAACAACAACACGTGACGGTTGTCGTTGCTGAAACGCTCTTAGATCTTACATTGATATGTGTTCATGCTGCGAAATATGAATTAGGTTTCAGCATAAACAGACAGTGGATATACAAAGCAAAATCCAATTCAAACATAGCGGTAGTCCGGGAAGATAACCGAAAAGATAAAACGAATTGAGGGGAAACAGGTGCTAAAAAGCTTGAAAAATGTGAAAAGTTAACAGAAATTAGAAACTCTGGTTTCCTCTCTTACTTTACATTCTCATTGACATAATCTTTGAACCTACGTTTAGGCGAAATTAAATATTAAATTTAACCGATTTCCACAATTTAGATTATTGGAATCTTAACCAAGTTTCTCGATATTAATGAAAAATTTAACATTATCGAAAACAGGAAAAATATTTTATAATTTAAAACAAACTTCGTACTGCCAATAGCTACGAGGAGCTTATATTTAAAATCTAGAGTATCTACCTCCTAATGTCTCTGACATCGACGCATCGACGCTGTCGATGCTAATCAAGATGTGCTTCCCTCTGTCTCTTGCATACTTTTGCACAAAACCTGTTGTGTTTGAATATATACATGCGCTCTACCTTCGATTTTTCGACAAGCCAGTAGTATTTTCTCTAAAAAAACTTGCAACAACAGTTGCCCTTCCTAAACTAATCACCTGCTAAAATTAGCCCAATAATGGGGAATTTTGGCACTGGACTACTATTTAGGAAAAGTTTGTCAATAACAAGTAAGAAGGCTCTAGTCGAGAAATCCAGACTAGACGATACCCTGATCCCTTTACTTTACGCGTACAGTCAGTGCTTGCAAGTATGTGTGCGTGTGTGTACGACCATACTGCATACTGCATACTCAACTTCAAGGTTCCATATCTCCGGTGTTTCTTAACCCATTTTAATAAAAATTTCACAGATTGTTATTATTTTGATTAGTAATTAAAATGTCATCTAAAGTTTTTTCAAATTGAAAATTTTATTGTTATCGATCACATGTGTATATCGGAAACGGGATGGGTTATTGAAAATCGAAAACAAACTTGTATGCCTAGGGATTAGGCGAGCTTAAGTTCCAAATCTGGAGTCTCTAGCTCTTATAGTCTCTAAGATCGACGCG
The DNA here is from genome assembly GCA_035044605.1 of Scaptomyza cyrtandrae. Lineage (NCBI taxonomy): Eukaryota > Metazoa > Arthropoda > Insecta > Diptera > Drosophilidae > Scaptomyza > Scaptomyza cyrtandrae. The sequence goes on along the minus strand of JAWNNS010000483.1, from coordinate 356,134 downwards.
TTCATACATACAGACGGACAGACGGACATGGCTATATCGACTCGACTGTTGATGCTGATAAAGAATATATATACTTTATGGGGTCGGAGATGCTTCCTTCTGCCTGTTACATACTTTTGCACACAAACAATATACCCTTTTTCCCTTTTTTTAGTGGGTTCAGTCTATAAAAAGCAAACTTACTCTATTTGAAAGCAAAATAACCAGCAGCTCACCAATTTCATATGATAAACTTGAGAAAATGTTCAATTTGTTTGCTAATTCTTTCTAAGGCACTCTTAGGTTACAAGAGTAAGGGAATGGATACATTGATATGTGTTCATGCTGCGAAATATGAATTAGGTTTCAGCATAAACAGACAGTGGATATACAAAGCAAAATCCAATTCAAACATAGCGGTAGTCCGGGAAGATAACCGAAAAGATAAAACGAATTGAGGGGAAACAGGTGCTAAAAAGCTTGAAAAATGTGAAAAGTTAACAGAAATTAGAAACTCTGGTTTCCTCTCTTACTTTACATTCTCATTGACATAATCTTTGAATCTACGTTTAGGCGAAATTAAATATTAAATTTAACCGATTTCCACAATTTAGATTATTGGAATCTTAACCAAGTTTCTCGATATTAATGAAAAATTTAACATTATCGAAAACAGGAAAAATATTTTATAATTTAAAACAAACTTCGTACTGCCAATAGCTACGAGGAGCTTATATTTAAAATCTAGAGTATCTACCTCCTAATGTCTCTGACATCGACGCATCGACGCTGTCGATGCTAATCAAGATGTGCTTCCCTCTGTCTCTTGCATACTTTTGCACAAAACCTGTTGTGTTTGAATATATACATGCGCTACCTTCGATTTTTCGACAAGCCAGTAGTATTTTCTCTAAAAACACTTGCAACAACAGTTGCCCTTCCTAAACTAATCACCTGCTAAAATTAGCCCAATAATGGGGAATTTTGGCACTGGACTACTATTTAGGAAAAGTTTGTCAATAACAAGTAAGAAGGCTCTAGTCGAGAAATCCAGACTAGACGATACCCTGATCCCTTTACTTTACGCGTACAGTCAGTGCTTGCAAGTATGTGTGCGTGTGTGTACGACCATACTGCATACTGCATACTCAACTTCAAGGTTCCATATCTCCGGTGTTTCTTAACCCATTTTAATAAAAATTTCACAGATTGTTATTATTTTGATTAGTAATTAAAATGTCATCTAAAGTTTTTTCAAATTGAAAATTTTATTGTTATCGATCACATGTGTATATCGGAAACGGGATGGGTTATTGAAAATCGAAAACAAACTTGTATGCCTAGGGATTAGGCGAGCTTAAGTTCCAAATCTGGAGTCTCTAGCTCTTATAGTCTCTAAGATCGACGCGTTCATACATACAGACGGACAGACGGACATGGCTATATCGACTCGACTGTTGATGCTGATAAAGAATATATATACTTTATGGGGTCGGAGATGCTTCCTTCTGCCTGTTACATACTTTTGCACAACTTCATGATACCCTTTTTTCCCATTTTTAATGGGATCAGGGTATAAAAAAACACCTGTCCATTTAGTAAAAAAGGTTAAAAGTTTGACTATTTGAATGTAATTAGGTTGTCGTTGAGTTAGTTAACTGCAAACTTTGAAAACGATCGGCTGTGTAAAGATATTATATTTATATATTATATATTGTTTCTGCAAAATTGTGTCTCGAAAATTTTTGTGTTTCTTTACGTAGTTGTTTAAAAGTAGTTGTGCGTGTTAATTATCTCGACACCAAGGATGTCTAAAATCTGAAGTCTTTTTAGGTTTTTTTTAAATATCTAATAGTGAAGATAACGACCCTGAATGTAGAGCTGACGAACAAGACGGAACACTTTAGACATACAGAGCAATAAACAGAAACTTTGCGTCGATCGAGGAGCAGACAAGACCCTGTGTATAGGGCTGACGAACAGCTTGCCAACCGTCGAGCTGACTTTGAAACTAGAATTTTACAAAGAGATAAGAGATTGAGCAGGCGCGGAACACAGGGGCCTTTTAGCAAGAGAAGCGGTAACTAACGCTAACAGAAATTTAACTCGCAGAGTTAGCCAGTACAGGAGCAATCCCGAAAATTAGTTAGCCGAAAATAGTGCGAGCCAGAACAGAGAGCAATCTGCGAGAATTTCCAGAGAATAGAGAACGTGTGGAGACAGACACTAATTTAGACGCTTCAATAGAAGCAGGGTCCAGATCAGGTTTGCAATTGTTACAAAGGTTTTTTTGTTTCCCCATCAAGTGAACAAAATATCTCGGAAAGTTGTAGAAGGTAAATGCAGTGAGGCAGACAGTAGAGATATTGTTTTTCTACACACTTCCCTTCCTGCAATAATAGTTTTTTTTTTGCAAGACATGCAGCAGGAGCATTAAGTTAGGCAAGAAGCAAAAGACTTTACTAAGGAACGGCTGGATATTCCCAATTGCTTATAAGGCTTAAAGCCTCTAGAGGAACGGCTTATTTCCATAAAGGGAGCAATGCTCAATGTCCCAATTCCCGTAGCCAATGTTGTAACGCCACTTCCACAGGCGTTCAATGATTATAGCCATGATTTTAATTTTTCAAAAATTGCTGATGCAATCAGATATTTAGTCAAAACTGAACTAAGTAAGAAGGCTCTAGTCGAGAAATTCCGACTTCAGACGAAACCCTGATCTCTATACTTTACGCGTACATTCAGTGCTTGTATACTAAACTTCAATGTTCCATATCTCCGGTGTTTCCTAACCGATTTTAAAATAAAAATTTCACAAATTGTCATTATTTTGTTCATTATTTCAAATGCCATCTCAAAGTTTTCAAAATTCAAGATTTTGTTGTTATTAATCCCATGTGTATATCGAAAACGGGATGAGTTATCGAAAATCGAAAACAAACTTGTACTTGTACCTGTTCAATAAATAAGTCATTAATAATCTACCTAATTGCCAAAATATACATAAGCATATATAATGGAAATCACATTTAAGTATCTCACGTTTGGCCATGCAATTGCACAAAGTTCATATAAAGTCTTTAGTACCCTCCCATGTTAGGCATTAGCAAGCAGAAAGAATCAAAACTCGAAAATTTAAAATCTCAGCTTCGCTCACCACATACAGCAAAACTCAAGTATGTATGTATAGCAACAACTAATCTGTTTCTCATGCATTGCACACTTCGGTATCAAAACGAAAGCCCAAACAATTATGGTCGACCACTTTGAATGAGTAAGTTGGGAAATTTTCTCCCAACGAGCTACTTTTCAACTATAGTCCTTTCTGTTAAAAAATACTGGGTACTTGTTTCCTATCTTGTACTTTAATCGTCTTTGTATGTACATACTCATTTGTCGGCAACAACAAAATTTTAAAATTCAAGTAAGGCTCTAGTCGAGAAATCCCGACTAGACGATACCCTGATCCCTATACTTTACGCGTACAGTCAGTGTTTGCATGTACGCACATACTACATACTGCATACACAACTTCAATGTCCCATATCTCCGGTGTTTCTTAACCGATTTTAAAAAATTTTTTACAGATTGTCATTACTTTGTTAAATGGATCAAACACTGTCTCAAAGTTTTCCGAATTCAAGATTTTGTTGTTATCGATCCCATGTGTATATCGGAAACGGGATGAGTTATCGAAAATCGAAAACAAACTTGTACTGCCTAGGGATTAGCTCTTATAGTCTCTGAGATCGACGCACAGACAGACGGACAGACGGACATGGCTATATCGACTCGACTGTTGATGCTGATCAAGAATATATATACTTTAACAGGCAGAAGAAAGCATCTCCGACCCCATAAAGTATATACATTCTTGATCAGTATCAACAGCCGAGTCGATAAAGCCATGCCCGTCTGTCTGTCTGTCCGTCCGTATGTATGATGGCGTCGATCTCAGAGACTATAAGAGCTAAAGACTCCAGATTTGGAACTTAAGTTCGCCTAATCCCTAGGCAGTACAAGTTTGTACTTGTTTTTCGATAACTCTTCCCGTTTCCGATATATACTTAGGATCGATAACAAAAAAATTTGGAAAACTTTGAGAAAACTTTGCGTTTGAAACATTAAGCGAAATAATAATCTGTGAATTTTGTATTGAAATTGGATAGGAAACACCGGAGATATGGAACATTAAAGTTGAGTATGCAGTATGCAGTAGTCGGGATTTCTCGACTAGAGCCTTCTTTTGTGTTTTAAATTTCTTTCGTCAAAATACCTACCTGCCGACCAGTGAATGTACGTGTGTTGGTATTTATGAAGGTATTTATTTATGTATTTATGTTATTGGCTCGCTTTTAATTTAAAATTGTCGACATTTTTGCCCAGCTAACGGAAAAGTATAATTTTTTTAATTTCGGGTTAGGTTATCGGACACGTTTTAAATCCCTGGTTAAAAGGGTGAAAATGTGTATTTTTAAATTAGGAACCGCGAGGATAATGTTAAAGATAAATGTTTAAAGAATCCTTTTACGTAGTAAGTAAGTAGTTTTTGCTATTCTTGACACGAAAGATTTATTAAACTGTGTGTATAAATCTAGTAAATTGAATTTAACCCTAAACATGGTACCACTGGAAATCTTTCGAGCCACTGTAATTGTATTACTACTGTGCGCCATGATTACAGTTTTCGTACTTCGCATGAGCATCGAGGAGGCTATCTAGTCAGACAATATAAAACAAGCAAAATATAAAAGAAAAACCCACCTGCATATTTTCATGTTTTTCCTTGCGATTCGCAATCGCCTTTAACTCCTCGCTGCAGATTAATGCGCTGACGTAATTGGTAGTAAGATTGTCCACAAAGTTCTTCTGTCTAGACTGGCTGGCGTTCCACCATTTACGAACCACAGCAGGCAACTTGCGCAGCACCTCCGTATACAAATGGCAGGCATATCGCTCCACCGAGAGTTGGGGATCTGCTTCAAAGACACCGAAAAACAATTGAAAAAACTTTTGTTTTATAAGTAGGCCATTACAAACACATTTAGAACATGCAAAACAGTAACTTATTTATATATTTAAAATCTGGATCACAGTGTGTTATATATATATATTGTAGAGGTTTTTTTTCTAAGTAATGATATTAAAATATGGAAAAAAAAACTACAAATTTTTACAAAATTGCTAACGAAACGCCATCCCGCGTCATAATGCTACCAACCGAGAAAAAAAACGTCGCTGAAGCCATCGACTTTACAAAGCTGCCAAGCGATCGTCCTCCGCCAGATCGTAAGCCCAAAGATGAATTCTCAGTTGCAGATGAGTTGAACGCACGTCTGGCCATGGTCCAGCTGCGACCGGATCGCGCTAAACGCATTAAACGGTTGGTAAAATCACAGATACTGGAACCTCAGCACATGTATAAGTTTTTTTGTGTGTGTCCGCGCTATCATCCTTGCTATGTGCCCTGTCAGCACACCGGGCAAATCATAATCGATCGCGATATGCTTAAACGAGAAGAGCACATCTGCTTTCTGGCCACGCCAAAGAAGAATTTTTTGTCGCCGCAACGACTTAAACAGCCGCGCTACATAACGAAGAAAATCTATGTGCCCATATGCACGGCCCGTGTGGAACGATTAGCCAATCCACATCCAATGCGAGTCAAGGATACATTTAAGTATTTTAAACATGTTCTTTCGCAACGTCATCTAACTGCGCTAAAACAGCAAATGAGACCCAAGCCTTCCGTTGAAGCGATGTCTATGGAAAAGGCAATGGAGTATTTGGAGGAAGAAATGCGACAGCGTCGCGTCCAAAGGCAGCAACATAAAAGACGCTGCAGTGGACTAAGAAAGCTCATCATTCAGCGTCAACGCAAACAGATGATGAAAATAGTGTGCGTACTTTTTGAGGAGATGAAAGAGTTCCTATTGAACGACCAATTTATTATTGACGATCAATCGCCCCTATCTGCAGTGATATTGGAGCGCATCAAAGAATTTACGGGTAAGCTAATCACCTATAATATTTTTTGATTTTTCCTGATGCTAAAATTTATAAGTAAAATCCGCATCGACGAACATTTGTCTAACAGTTTAATAGTATTCAAGGTTTAAGGCCTGCTTTCATAAACAAATCGATGTTTTAGTTGCAAATGTGTGAAAGTAAAAATATTTTTTACTAGTTTACATAATATGTTGCAAAAGAACTAAGCCGTTTGGAAAATAAGCGTAGGAGGGGGCCCAAAAGTTCCAGGAATAACGCTGTGGTGGGGAGGGAGAGTGGGGGAACCTATTGTTTGACCACATGTCCGTTAGTGTCCGCCACCTTCGTCAGTGTGCAAAGTTGTGTCGCTGTGAGTGTCGGTTCGTCTGTGGGGGGTTGTTTTAAGTAAAACAGCTTTTAAAATTTCGGCGAAAACGAAAACGGCAGATTGTCGAGAACAACGCGCGGCTGTGATTTTGTATTTAATTTTTTATACCCCGATCCCTTAAAAAATGAGTAAAAAGGGTATATGGTTTTGTGCAAAAATATGTAAGAAGCACAAGCACCATAAAGTATTCATATTCTTAATCAGCATCAACAGTCGAGTCGATATAGAACGCGTCGATCTCAGGGACTATAAGAGCTACAGACTCCAGATTTGGAACTTTAGTTCGCCTAATCCCTAGGCCGTACAAGTTTGTTTTCGATTTTCGATAACTCTTTCCGTTTCCGAGATACACATGAGACATGGATCATTGAAGTTGAGTGTAAAAACAATTCCTGCTCTTTGCACTTCGGGGTCTTAATTGGTATAATAACATTAACTTGCCTTCTTACCATAGTAGACTTTTACTAATAAATCTTCCCTCGCTTTCTAAACATAGAACAATGCTATCAATAACCTTTTTCCACAAATTAATAAACGGTGAAATTGATTCTTCTGTACTAATAAACCAAATTAACTTTGCAATTCCTATTAGAAATACTAGACATTTAGTGCCTTTTTCTCTTCAAGCTTGTTATTCTAACTATGCTATTCCTAACCCTTTTCGGATCTTATGTTCAATGTATAACGATCTTTCCCACCTAATACATAGGACCACTTCTGCATGCTTACTAAAAAAATGTGTGTTATGTCATTTGTCTACATGTTCGCGATCTTCGTAACCGCACGCTACGCGGTGCGCACCTCGGTCGGACGGGCGGGAGGTGGGTCGCTTTGTGCTTGAGTCCGCGCGTTAACAAGCCGGTGCTTGGTATCGTTGGGCCACTTGAATGTACTGTCCGTTAAAACATCTACTACTAATAGTTATTACAGACATAAATAAAACAAGAAGGCTCTGATCGAGAAATCCCGACTAGACGTACCCTAAGCCCTGTACTTTACAGTCAGTTCTTGTAAGTATGTGTATGTGTATGATTGTGTGTGTGTGCATAGCGCATACTGCATACTACATACTCAACTTCAATGTTCCATATCTCCGGTGTTTGTCAACCGATTTCAAAAAAAAATTCCACAGATTGTCATTATTTTGTCGCATGTTTCAAATGCCCCAAAGTTTTCCAAATTCAAGATTTTATTGTTATCGATACCATGTGTATATTAAAAACGAGAAGAGTTATCAAAAATCAAAAACAAACTTGTACTGCTTAATCTGGAGTCTCTAGCTCTTATAGTCTCTGAGATCGACGCGTTCATACATACGGACAGACGGACATGGCTATATTGACTCGGCTGTTGATACTGATCAAGAATATATATACTTTATGGGGTCGGAAATGCTTCCTAATGGCTTTTACATACATTTGCACACAACCATTATACCCTTTTTACCCATTTTTAATGGGTTCAGGGTTTAAAAAATGATACAGTGAATTGGTACCAACGTAGTAGTGTATTGTAGTGTATTTATTTTTGATAACCAACAGTCAATTTTTTTTTTTGCCATGTCGGTTGTAGTTTTGAGAGCTACAGACTTCAGATTATAAATTAAAAAACCGAATCGATTTATAGATGACCGCCTGTGTCAAAGACTAAACAAGATACAGCCTTCAGTTTATTCGCAGATCAAGTTTGCTTCAGATTACCGATGCCCATTTCCAATATACACAAATGATCGACAGCAATAGTACCTTTAATTTCGCAAACTATGGTATTATATTGATCTGCAAAAGTTGCATCTTAATCGTAATCTTAAGTTAAAAGGTTATTTACTGACAAAATTTTATGCCTGATATGTTGCTGCTCGAACATATACTAAATACTTTTGCATCCATTTTTTTCAGAACAAGAGTTCTACACTACAAGCAACTTGCGCGACTATCAACGTATCTTGGCCAACAATATGACCGTTTGGATAAACAAGTTCATATCCAACTTAAATATATACATGGCACCACAACCTATACCCGTGACGCAATCTATGCATGCTGGAAATGATGAAAGATTTGTGCCAGTAACTGATTTCATTTCCTTATCGGAAGAAATTGGCGAAGAGATGCTAGGTGATTTTGACTATGGCATGAGCGAAAATGAAGACTTTAATGAGGACTTTTTACGTGATGTGCTAGCAGAGAACCTGCCTTCGGAGGAGACGCTTCTCAATTAATCAACCAACTCACCCATCAGTTGAGACCAGCTAAGCTCCTTGTAGACGCCATTGCTATGCACCTTGGCGCTATGGTTCTTTAATATATCCACTGGCATGGCTCGAAATAGGAAGTTTAAAAAATTCTGGCGTATTTAAAGAATGTTTTAAAAAATTGTATGTTAAAAATCTAAAGTAAAGGTTAAGTTTCGGCAATGATCTTACCGCCTCATAATTATTCTCATTAAGCCAGCTTGTATAGATGGAACGCAGCATAACTGGCGACTTGGCGCATGCGTTTATTATACAGTCCCAGAGCAATAAATAGCTATAAGCATCCTTTCTAACAATGGGCTCTAGATCCTCCAGTTCGGAAACCTTAAAGCTAAACTCCTTTACATATTTGCTTATAAGCGCGTCATACCGATTTAAATAATCCTCGAAACGATTGAGAAAATGCCATTTAGAGATTTGCGACGTGACGGCATCCGTATTATCGCTGTTTTTATCAATTAGCTCAATTTCATCGGCCACAAACTGTGGCGTTAGCTGACGTAAAGCGTGCATCGCATTAAGGCGCACAATATGCTGTGAGCTATGCAGTTGCTTAAGCAGAAAATTGCACAAATGATCCAATTTCAGCCTTGAGTTGGGCGATTTAAAATACTGTGCAAATGACAAGAAATAAAAATGTAAATTATTTTAATTATTTTTTAGTTTCCTTACCCTGTAAACAAAACTATAATCCAGCATTTTAAGCCCTGGCATTAGACACTCCAGCAGAGCTTCGTAACATACACGAAATTCTATTGACACAGTTGCCTCGTCAGTCAGATCATAAAATGCCTTAAACAGCAACACATTCACTTCAGTAGCAAACAGGCTCTCCCACTCGTCGATCACTTTTTTCAAAAGCTCTGTTGAGCTCTTTTGCTTCTCCGAGCGTATAAATGTACTCAGTGTTGCATACAGATGATACACAGCCACAATAAAAAATGATGTCTGTTGAATAAATGCATTACAATTTTATTTATTCACTCAAAATTATTTCTAAAATTGCAAATTTTTAGCTGTTAGGGTGTCTTAAACAACTGTTTTTCTCGATAATGACAAACGGACGTATTCCAGATACTGATCAAGAATATGAATAGCGTATGGGGATGATGTTTCTTTTTGAGTGTTACATACTTTGGCACAGAACCATTTATATTTTCTTTACGCATTTCATAGGTTCATGGTATTTAAAAAGAGTTCGTGGTAGGAGGTTGAAAATGTAGGGTTTTATCGACTTTTGAAAGCCACATAATAAAAAAAAAACAATGTAACACATATGCTTGGAAGAACCTGTAGCAAATATGCTACAATTTGAGAATAAATTAATAAATTAATTAAAGACTACGAAAGAGGCCTTATGGATAGAAATCGAAGGTGAATAAGATTTGTTTCATTTTCATTCACTTTCATTTGTTTATATTCAAACTAAACTTTTTTAAAATCCACACACAACAGCTGACTCCTTTTTGTGAGAATGATGTTTATCCGATGCAACCCATCGACAACGGGAATATGGGTAATAGATATATTTTAGGGTTTCATCAAAAAGAAATATATGTATAAATCGGCTATACGCCTCTGAAAAGGGAGTTGTAGCCGACACGGATGGTTGAGATTATATTATATTGATTGAGTTTCGTTTGCGTCCGTTTTTAAAGTACTCTAAATAAAGAAGCGATTATAACTGTCTTCTTTGGGTTAAAAGAATAAAATCAAACACGAAAACGAAACTGTTTAAACTTTTGCTTCATTTTATGTAACGGGCTGAGCTATCAAAAGTAAAAATAAAACCAATGCCGCAAGATAGATAGTGACGTCACGCAAAGATCTGCGTACCTAATTTGCTGGCCCCTATACTCATATTTGCAAGCGCCTGTACTGGTATCAGATAATTCCGCAGTTGGTCGTTGTCAACTGTAAGCTTTCAACTTGAATAGCTTATGTAAAGTAATACGCACCTTCGGATCATTATAATGTTTTATAGACTTGGAAACGGTCAGCACCCATGAGCTAAGACCGATTCGTAAGAGATCCCAATTTTTAATGTTCAGTTCATGGGGAAAGCGTTGGAGAACTTCAGTTAGCAGTTTTATTATTTCCAAAGTATTTAAAACTGCCTCATAGGGCTGTTTAAGCAGCTCGCTGTAAAAATTATCAGTTAATGTAGAAAAAGTAAGTAAATGTATAGTAAATGTATAGAACTTGATGGACTTACACATTATAGTGCAGAAGCTCTTTTTGGATATTTTGCAGATCACCAACCTGTGTCAAATATTGCAACGCTGAGACAATAATGTTGTAATCTGTTTTTTTATTTAGCTCAGACTCAAAATTATTGAGTAACAAACAGCGGTAGACTGCGGCTTTCACCCACATTACGTGCGGCTCCGATCGCATAACGACGCTTTTTAAGGTTAGCGTCTTTTGCGAAAGTTTTGGCAACATGTGCTAAAATTAAAAGAAGGAAAGCGCTTTAGAATGTTTTAAATGTAATAACTAGCATTCATTGGATACCTGAAGCGTCATCACATAAGCTTTAAACGCGCCTTGTTGTATCAGCAGCTCTGCAAGATCCTCATGAAGTACAATTGCGGAGCTCTCTTCAAAAGCCGCATATTGAGAATAGTGAACTATATGGCCCAACAGACGGCAGCTTATTACACTTTTCTCTTTAAGCGCTTCCTGCTGCAGTCGCTGCTTGATGATATTTACCAGTTCGCTTCTGTTTCCCATAAAATTACATACTTGTTCGGACAAAGTTAGTACAAGCACTTTGCAGGCGTCTTTTATTTTGGGGCTTACTTCCAGCCAGGTCTGCGCAGAAGCTTCAATCTGCATACACTGCATCAGTTCCAAAATAAACGATTCTCGCCACTGCTTAAACGAATTGGCATTGGGATCACTAAAGTCTTCGGTAAGCTCATCCTCACTTTTGTTTGATTGCTGCGGCAGTTGAGGACTGTCAAATCGGCAAACTAGCTTTGTTATAATTGCAAAATTTAGCACAGTACGTCGCAGCAGAGGTAATATTTTAATTTCATTCATGTCTGCGCAATCGGTAGTTACGCCGGGACTTACTGAAATCTTTAGAGTCTCCAGGAATACACAATGCTTCTCGAATTGTAGCACACTATCGGCTGTCTTAGCTTCTGAGCTCAGCATGGCCATAATAGTTTCCTCTAAACGGGACGGACGCTGCAACTCATCATCAATGTTTTCCGTAAGGCAGATAATAAATTCACTTATAATTCCAGACATGCTTTCCAGTTTGCTAGCATTTATCTCAGAATCCTGTGCCAGTTCCTCGGCAATGTCAGCACAACTTTGCAGCAATTCGTCATTAATTTCGATGTCATTGCTTGAAAGCGCATCCTGCCAGCATGTAGTTATCTCCCACAGCGTATCCTCCGATAAATAATCGCTCACTCCTTGCTCCAGGCTAAACTTGTAAAGCCTTAAAAAGACGTGCTGACGTACTGCCGCGGATGAGTTTTCCTTGCTGCATACAACAGGCATAATCTGTGCTATAAAACTGCCGCAGACCTCCAACATCTCACTGGTATCTGACTGCTCCAAAGGTGCACACATAACAAGAAGAATTTTGTCCACAGTCGACTGATTTATTAGAATATCGCCCGTATCAGTTTGAAAGAAGCATTTGTGCAACAAGTTCAACTTATCGCTATTATTTTCCATAACAATCTCCTCGGCAACACGAACGATTGCCGCACAAGTCTCTGGACCGGCAAGCATTTGGCGCACCGCAGGTTCTGTGCAAAAAGGATATGAGAGCAGACGATGCAGCAACAAGTTTTTTACCCGATGCTGTCGTATCTACAAAACAAAATAAAAACAAAATTGTAGATTTTCATTCCACTTAAAAATGTATACCAAAGGCACAAGAGTTTAATTGAAATATATTTTCTACCTTTTAACGAATACAATCACTATATTCGGTGGGAAGATAGATGGTGACATCATTGTAAGATCTGCACAGACAATTACCACCCGCTATTCAAAATCTGAAATGGTCTTTTATATATCCTTTTAAGATCTGCATCCAAATTAGGATATCATGACCAAAAATTATGATACATTCAAGTGGCCAACGACATAACCTTAAACCTTCTTTAAAGATTAGCAAAAAAAAAAAATTTTCAAGAGTTACGTTTATAGTCCCATCGCGTTTAAGTATTTAAGCTAGAGTCGCCCAGCATATTAATTATGAATTTTTGCTTTACCTGACAAATCACGCATACTTCCGGTTCAAAAAATTAAAAAATTCTACTAATTCAACAACTAATTTTTTAAAACTGTTGTTGCAAAAATTGGGAAACTATGCCCACCTACTGGCGCCTCATTTCCTCTTTCGCAAGCACACTCCGCTCTCTTTTGTCGACTGGTATTATGCTGGTATAATACTCTGCAGTCTATATTACGTATGACTGGTACGTTTTTACTTTAATTTGTTAAACTTAAATTACATATATAAAAAATTTCACTTACTTTCAACAAGGTCTCAGCAATATATGCAAAACGTGCGTCCGGATTCACCAGCGAGAGTATCTCAAAGATTATGTCTACAACAGAATCACAGGCGTCGTTGTTAAGCTTGTCTGATAATAACTCCACAAATGTATCAAGGGTTGCACCCAGCTCGCCTAGTGGCGTTAGACTTTTATAGAAATCAGCATCTTTGAACAATTTGGTCAGCGTGCGCACTCTGCTGATGAAGCAATTAGAACTGTTACTACAACTAGCCTTTTCCATGCAAATGCAAACAAGCTTTACGGTTAGCTGTTTGAGCTCTTTTTGTGTAAAGGCCGACGAATCGTGTACCTTTATAGAATGCGTAGATTGTTGTGGGGCGAGCTCTGGAAATTGTTCCTCGACTGCGTCTAGAAACTTTACGCTTTGCGTTTCTAGGCTAGGATTAGCCACATGCAAATCCTGCACTAACATCAACACATTTGACAGAAGCTGCTCATTAACATCTTTAAAAGCCAACTCTTGTGTGATTTGCTCAAATAGGCGCTTCCAGAACATATTCAATAATTTCCCATAAAGAATGCAGGAGCTTTTATCGAAACCATTATTACACTGACGATCCCAATACGCAACCAGCGCTGAAGTGTGTTGAAAGAAATACTTAACATTGTCGCCGTCACTGCGCAGCAGTTGTACAATAGGTTCCAAAATTTTCTGTTCTAACAGCTTAAAGGCAAAGTTCTCTTCTGAAGCTGTGCGCTGTTTATTGTTTATTTTCTGCAGAATAAAGCGTAAGCATTCAAAGTAGGATTTGTGCTTGATCGAATTTTCAGATTTGGATAGAAGTGGGTCATGTGACCTCATGACAGTGGTCTTCAGATCGTCGAAGAATCGCAAATAGAACTCGAAAATGTCTAAATCGTTCAAACTAGCCGCTGATATCTTCGATAAAAATGGCAGCAGATTGGGACAAATAGCCTCAGCATTGTGATTAAAGCCGTTGCGCAGCAGGGATGAAAGCTTTGGAAGCAGTGTTTTTCGAATATTAACCGGAGCATACCTTAAAAAAAAAAATAGATAAAAATACATCATGCAGTTTTTTATGGACGTTAGTATCTTCCAAGTTTGGTAACTCTAACTGTTAGGACGTGAAATGGTTTGGTTATTTCGATTTTCAGTCCCCCAATATTTACGTTTCATCTGAAAAGCCCACAGACAAAATTATTAACAACAAGTAAGAAGGCTCTAGTCGAGAAATCCCGACTAGACGATACCCTGAACCCTGTACTTTACGCGTATAGTCAGTGCTTGTGTGTGTGTGTGAGTACGCGCATAATGCATACTCAACTTCAATGTTTTATGTCTCAACCGATTTCAATCAAAATTTCACAGACTATCATTTTTGAAGTTTTCTTAATTCAAGACTGTTGTTATCGATCACATCTCTATATTAAAAAAGGGTAAGAGTTGTCGAAAATCGAACTGTACTGCCCAGGGATTAGGCGAGCATATGTTCCAAATCTAGAGTCTCTAGCTCTTAGTCTCTGAGATCCAACGCTTTCAAACATACGAGTTTTACAAAACGGCTTCTAAGTCAGCGGTCGGGAAACTTTTTTAATCATTACCCCAAATATTGTTGTGAAACTTTACATTACCCCATAATGAAGATTAAAAAAAAAAAATTCAATTCAATACAAAATTTAAAATATATACCCAAAAGAAGCTACAGCGAAATGGTTGGCTCTTATAGTTGTAAACTGCATTGTTTGCTTTAAAAAATCAGGACTTACAGTTAAGTATATATGTATATTTATATATATATATATATATACTTAAATGTAGTTGAAAGAAAATATATTTAAATCACATATTTTTATACCAGTCCTCAAAGTTGCTTTGTAGCACCAGCAGGCACGCCCAAACATGAGGTACAACCAAAGGATCAGCATCGTCGATTGATTGAAAACTTGCTGCGATTAGTTGCGTTTTGTGTGGTGCAAGCACTTCAAGCAGTGTGACACATTGAAGCAGACGATAAATGCACTCAAACCAAGCAGCTCTGAAAAAAAGGATGCATTTAATTTTTGTTTGTAAAGTTTACCATTTGTGATAGTTGTATTGAAGTTACTTTATTGTTGGCTGCTTGTGCTTGGCAAAGGTCCAGAATTTAGAATGCGCCAAGAGTGCTGATAAGCCTTGTTTTAAATGATCTTGCTCTGTCGACTGCGCTGTTTGCTCCATAAAGAAGGACAAAACCTTTAAGCTGCTTATAACAACACGCTGATACTTTTGTTCCGATTCCTCCGGCTTTAGATTTTTACCTATTGAGAGCGTAGCCGGTGTGTGAAACGACAAATTTCGTGAACAGTATTCAATAATTTCATCTTGACAATGCAAGAACACTTCGCAAGATCGTGCAAAGGTCTCCCGAAACGAATTCCTGGCTATGCTTGCTGCGGGCGCATAACTGTCATAGTGACTGCCGAGCCAAACGGGAACCAGCTGCTTGAGGAATGGCGCAATGGCTCGTCTACATTTGGATACAAGTAACTGCAGGACTAGCTGCGCTTGTTCGCGAACCGAGTGTTCAATGTCATTGGCCAGATTGTGGTAGTATTTTGGCCAGAGTGGCAAAATGTTTTTTAACGAATCCAAATCGCAGGCTGTTATTAAATCGTGCAATTCCTGTAGCGCCTTCTTCTTGGTCATGGGATCTTTCTTGGCCAGCTTGCGCAGTATGACTTGTGTTTGTGGATCTATGCTTGCATCAAATGTGTCTGGCATTTGCTCAGCGCTCGCAAAGCCAGGGGCAAAGGGCACTAAGTTTCCATCAGGCTGAGACGAGAAGCCCACAAAAAATGGCGTTGTGGTCCCAAGCAGTTCTGCGGAGCGACTGCTACTCGATGGCTAATGCACAATTCCAAGCAAATAAATAAGACATAATGTGTTTGTTGGCACTGCATAATGCTTACCTTTGCATTGTTTTTAGTTCGCGGCGCTTGTTTCGTTTTTCCACCCATTCTAACACGTTCTCGTAATCTAATGTGACCGCACTGTAGAAGGTTTAAAAAGTGTGAGTCAGCTGTTAAGTATTTTCAGAACCGCAAAATTATTTAGTATATTTTAAGATCTTTGGTGATAAAAAGGTACAAAGAAAAATTTACAAACGGATATTGTCGCCTATTGACGTATTGGTTATTGATGTTTTACACAAATGTCAATAGTGTCAGTCCTCTTATAATCCCACTAGAGCTGTACTTTATAGTTCATTTCAAGCCAGTAATTGGTTTGATTAACGCACCGTTTGTCTATGTCCTATTATCAATACTTTATCTTTTTTTCAATTTAAATTTAATCCATTTTTTTTACCAAATAACTTTATTTTTACCGAGTAACTGCGGTATTTTGTTTCTGAATTTGACTAACAATAATAATATAAACCAAAAATTAATATTATAATTCAATACACAAAATGTTAAAAAATTCAACTCCACGCTAAGCAAATCGCTCTGCACCAGGCAGAAGCAAGGCATCTCTGTTATCCTCTCTGTTAGTAAATACTCATTGGCTTTGTTGACACCGCTCATGCGATTCAATAATTTGTATGTAACCGTCTTGCTAGCTGCCCGTGCAGGCATGTGGGATGACATCCCTGATTTTATGACTCTCGCTGCTCTGTCTATGAAGAAGAGCTGCGTAAACATTTTTCAGAATGCGGTTAGAACAGCACCAGAGTTAGTAAAGCTCTATCTATACCTTTATTTTTCTAATGGTTCATTTAAGTGATAAGTTCGATCAAACTAGTTCAGAAAAATTCGATAAGACTCTAAATCCCATCACTAATTACCCGCACGTGTTACACTCTTATGATTTATATTTTACTAAAGTGACTAGAAGAAATGTCAAAATTCTTATCATATCACAATTTATTTCCTATACCAGATCCCAAGGAGTTTTTGGGAATGTCTGCTGACAAACAAGAGGGCAATGTTATAATCACGTTGGCACGCAATGTTGTTGTTATTTTAAATGTATGTTGCGCTGACTGGCCACAGCGAAACTTCCACTTACTAATAAACACAAATTACTGCAGATTAGCACACACAAGCAGCTTCACAGCTGGTCCATGCCAGAAAAGCTGTCCACAAAGGTAATATATGATGCAAAAAGTCAGAAATACGTTGGCGTCTTCGGAAATCACGCGCTTCGTCTGTGGGATGTGGATTCGCTCGATGTGGCCAAGAGCAAAAAGTTAAAGGTTCTGTCAATTATTTTTATATGAAAAATTATAAAGTCTTAAATAATAGTTCTCACGCACAGTTCCAAAAAAGCATCGCTCATGTGGTAACGGCAGTCGAGGAAGCTCTAGTTTTATATAGTGATGGCTCCTGCCAGCCGCTCTCAAAAGCCCTGGAGTCTCGCAAGGAGCAGAAAGAGAATTCCGCAGAACAATTAGCCATTGCTGCAAGCAAATCGTTAAGCAAGCCAACTGTACATACTTTCCTCGACGGACAAAGGGTGCTCACCTACTTTGAGAAAAAACACGCCACTGCCGAAGTATTTCTTATTCAACAATCTTTATCAAATTTCCATAAGCGTGCCTATGTTATAAAGAGGGAAACTGTGCGAATTACCGGCCATGCTGTCCTTGAAGGTGATTCAGGACCTCAACTCATGACAATTTGTAAGTAGCGAATGCTTCAACGATCTCTACTAAATAGTAACATTTTTCTATATTCATTTATTTATTTTTACATGGAGCTCCATATTCGAAAATAGTGTCTAATTGTAAAACTGTCATATCAAATGTTTTCTGCCTATAAATAGTCATGAAGTCTTCACGATTAAGGATTTGTGTGGCAATTTATTCCAAATGGCTTATAGTTTAGAGCGGCGATGGCCACGTAGTGTCTCGCGAGAATTTCCGGGCTCATTCCGCTAGTTTTTGAAATTAGGCGTTAGACTATCGCACAGAAACAAAAATCCGACATTTTGCTGTCAACCAGACGCACTAGCAGTTAATCGCAAAAACAAAAACATGAAGCTCAAAGCTTGGCTCATAAAATAGTTTGTGCATGAACACTTCTTAAAAAAATACTAGATCTGATTGAAGCAGTTTTTGGTGAAAATATTATTGTTGACCTCAAAAATTTATATTGCGTGGGCATCTTGGTTTAAGAGTTTAGTTTTCAAAATCCCCAATGAACAAGCATGTTCACAAAGTAATTGAAAGTAATAAATGACAAAATTTATATTTAATTCTTTTTTATGCTTTTTAAGTGGAATATATCCAAAACATTTTTTGTACTCAGTTACTGCTGACATTTGGCCAACAGGGTTCCGTTCTAAACATAGCTTATTAAAGCGCCGAAATTTCTGATTTCAAATTTGACGGCAAATGATATTAAATTGAATAAATTCAGTCGAGTATGTTGACAAAGTCGGAATTTTGAAAGGTGCATTTGATTTCGTTACTAGACTTATTTCGTATAGAGTTTTTTTTTTTTTTTTTAATATTATATATTTATACCCTGATCCCATTAAAAATGGGAAAAAAGGGTATAATGGTTTTGTGCAAAAGTATGTAACGGGCAGAAGGAAGCATCTCCGACCCCATAAAGTATATATATTGTTGATCAGCATCAACAGCCGAGTCGATATAGCCATGTCCGTCTGTCCGTCCGTCTGTCTGTCTGTCCGTATGTATGAGCCAACCGATCTCAGAGACTATAAGAGCTAGAGACTCCAGATTTGGAACTTAAGCTCGCCTAATCCCTAGGCAGTACAAGTTTGTTTTCGATTTTCGATAACTCATCCCGTTTTCGATATA
The DNA here is from genome assembly GCA_035044605.1 of Scaptomyza cyrtandrae. Classification (NCBI taxonomy): domain Eukaryota; kingdom Metazoa; phylum Arthropoda; class Insecta; order Diptera; family Drosophilidae; genus Scaptomyza; species Scaptomyza cyrtandrae. The sequence goes on along the minus strand of JAWNNS010000483.1, from coordinate 337,207 downwards.
CACATGGGATCGATAACAACAAAATCTTGAATTTTGAAAACTTTAAGATGGCATTTGAAATAATGAACAAAATAATGACAATCTGTGAAATTTTTATTAAAATCGGTTAAGAAACACCGGAGATATGGGACATTGAAATTGTGTATGCAGTATGCAGTATGTGCGTACATACAAAAACACATACTTGCAAACACTGACTGTACGCGTAAAGTATAGGGATCAGGGTATCGTCTAGTCGGGATTTCTCGACTAGAGCCTTCTTACTTGTTTTGAGATGCTTTTGTCAAATGGGCAAACACAAAAATTCAATGGTTGCGTTCACCAGGAAGTTTTGTTTCAGAAGCATTTATCAGCTACCGATTATTATGTAAACGGTCCGCTTTTGAATCATGATCCAAAATTTATGGAGCGCATGGATGGATAAAGTGGAAAAGTGAAGCATTGCGATATACAAAACGCTCCAAAATGTAGCAAACATTTCTGGTGAACACACCCAAAATCTAACAAACATAAACTATCCTTGGCTTGCGGAGCAAATCAAAGTGACTGTTATTTCAACACCTATCAAGGGTTGTGAAGAGAAGAATTTTCACGATTACTAATTGATTACGAAAAAAAATAATCTTAATTTTATCATGAATATTTAAAGATAATTAACAATAAACAAACACTAACAAATACTAATCCTACTACTTTCTATGATTATTTTTTGTTATTTTCATATATATAAAAAAAAAATATATATAAATTTTTTCCTTTGGTAAAAACTAGTCTGAAATGAATTAAAACAATATTTTTTACGCTGATTTTCATTTTTTATGTATTTTTGTTGTATATACCTCAGCGAAGAATTACCTAACAGTTTTTCAATAAGTGTTAACAACAAAAATATTATTTAAAAATTCATAGATAATTAGTTTGTTCGTAGAAAAAACCTTAATCTACTAGCTTATTAATTGACTACAATTACTAATATCCCAAATATCATCATGATTATTAAAAAAATAAATAAAAAGATACTGGACTATTTATTTTACTTTTAAATGCTTTTTACAATTATTTTTGATTATTTTGGTATTAAAAAAATAGTTCGATAATGGTTTTATACCCTGAACCCATTAAAAACGCTTAAAAAGGGTATAATAGTTTTGTGCCAAAGAGTGCAACAGGCAGGAGGAAGCATCTGCGACCCCATAAAGTATATATATTTTTGATCAGTATCAACAACCGAGTCGATATAGCCATGTCCGTCTGTTTGTCTGTCCGTCCGTACGTATGAACGCGTCGATCTCAAAAACTAAGAGCTAGAGAATCCAGATTGGGAACTTAGTAAATTTGCTGAAAATTTTACAACTTTTTGGCTGAAACATACATTTTCACCAGACCCTTGTAAATTTTTTCTCTATTAAATGGGTTTTGGGTATAACAATCCGAGTTTGCATGCCGATGAAAATACTGTCTGCAAGCTGTTATATTTAAAATAATCCTTTTAAACCCAATCAGTCCACAATTCTGTGCGGGTTATGTATAGGTGTCTGAATTTGATTTTGGCAGTTTTGCAGTTGGAGCACTATGGTACAACTATTTTCGTGTTTGAAAAAACCTACACGGACATAAACACACAGATTCTATTCATAAAAGTACGATATATTAACGTTAAATTTCGTTTGTCACAGGGTCGGACAAGCGCATTTTTATATTAAATTTAGGTGAACGTTCGCACGAAACTGCACCAGGTCAATTTGTATCTATGCTTGCGGAGTTGAATGTTGAGAGCAAGTTATCGGTGTATGGTTTGTCGCGCAACTTTGCTGCCATCTACGGCGCTAACTATGGCCAGGAGGGTGCATCGCTTCTTGTGTACAACACGCAGTTCAATGTGATTAATGCCAAGCAATACTTTAAGGTCTACTTGGATTTCTCGCGCTTATGGGCGCACGATGAATTCATCCTCCTTGCCATGGGTCAGAATATTGCCGCAGTGCGTTATCGCATGAATAACGAATTGCTGGCGGACATGCTGGGTTCACAGCTGAGCGAGGCCCACTTGACGCCGATTGAGCTGGATCACATTAACGAAGAAGAATCACTAGAGTCGGCGCTTCAATTTATGGGAAACAATAGCAGAGGACATAGTTCCGTCAAGCAGGCTAAGCAGTCAAAGCAGTCACTGTCTGATCTTCCGCCAGCTGATGGCAAAACTATGGCCTTTGAATCGCCCAAAATATCGCAGCGTGAAGTGAACGAACTTATCACACAGCATGTGGATGGTGAACTAGTGCAAGTCGATTACGGACTGGAGGATGTTAATATCATACTAATGAGCAACTATTTTGATGCAGGACCACAAAACTTTGCAGTACAGTCGATAGTTAGGCAACTTGAACGCAGTGGGGCTGGTGAACAGGAGATTACAGAAAAACTGTTAACACTATTTATAAAAACTCAAAACAATGAGCACGTTCTTATGTGTGTGAGGCGTTACATGAACATTTCCGAGCACATGCTGGCTTGGTGCTTACGCTATGCGCTGGACAGTACTTCAACTGCCTTGAACTATAGTGAAGCCATACGAACAAATGACAGAGTTGCGCAGTCAGCACAAGAAAACAGTGAATTGCTTAATGCGGTGCTTGCATGCAGATTCAATGCAGTTACCATTGAGAAACATTTAAAACAGCGACTGGAACTTTCTCATGTCCTGCGATTGCTTAAATATTTGTATGTATTGGCCAGTGCAAATGATGTGTTGCTCGAGGAACGCCCCAATCAAAATACCGCTTACCTCGGTAATACTCCCACAGAGTTGAAAGCTTTTCAATGGCTGGCCGCCTTGTTAACCTCACACGTTACATTATTTACCATCTCCAAAGATAAACATATATTGGACGTGCTAACTTTATGGTCAGATTTATTTCAGCTGAACGCTAATCTTTTGGATTCTTTGGCGACGATTGTTCCGCTGCTTAACAACATTATTTCACAACACAACCCCGAAAATACATATCCCACCATGTGGTATGGCATTGAAAATGTCAAGCTATACTGACATTAAGCATAAGAAACATTTCCTGTTCGTCATTTGACGTGTTTAAATCGTAAGACAAATAAATGAACTGTATCCAATTTAAATTAATTAATTTTTGTTGCCCCTTTTTTTGGGTAAAAATTGTTTTGTGAATATGTATGTTACAGGCAGAAGGATATATCTCCGTCTACATAAAGGGTTTATATTCCTGATCAAAATCAAGAAAATACTCGGTATAGCCATGTTCGTGTGTCAGTTCATCTTTTTGTGTGCCTTATGTGGTATGACCGCGTCGATCCAAGAAACAATAAGAGCCAGAGACTCTAGAACAAGTTTGTTTCTAACCATCAAAAAATTTTCCGTTTTCGATGTAGAATTCCCTATAAAATACCTTTGAAAATTGCGTAAAGTGGCTTAGAAATCGGTTAAGAAACACCAGAGATATCGAAGATTAAAGTTTACTCAAGTATGCACTTTCTGTAGACGCGTGCACACACTCACATATGCGGCTGCGAAACTAAAAGTAACACCACCAAGATAGCCATTCTTACAGGCCAAAAAACAAACGTCAAGTTTTAAATTTTGCAAAAGAGTATTTTTTATGATGCTTTACATCATCTAAACAAGGAGTATACGTTTTTATTGATACAATAACTAAACAAATTTGTATACCCTGATCCCATTAAAAATGGGAAAAAAGGGTATAATGGTTTTGTGCAAAAGTATGTAACGGGCAGAAGGAAGCATCTCCGACCCCATAAAGTATATATATTGTTGATCAGCATCAACAGCCGAGTCGATATAGCCATGTCCATCTGTCCGTCCGTCTGTCCGTATGTAATAACGCGTCGATCTCAGAGACTATAAGAGCTAGAGACTCCAGATTTTGAACTTAAGCTCGCCTAGTCCCTAGGCAGTACAAGTTTGTTTTCGATTTTCGGTAACTCATCCCGTTTCCGATATACACATGTGATCGATAACAACAAAATCTTGAATTTGAAAAAATTTTAGATGGCATTTTAATTATTAATCAAAATAATAACAATCTGCGAAATTTTTATTAAAATCAGTTAAGAAACACCGGAGATATTGAACCTTGAAGTTGAGTATGCAGTATGTGCGTACATACAAACACACATACTTGCAAGCACTGACTGTACGCGTAAAGTAAAGGGATCAGGGTATCGTCTAGTCGGGATTTCCCGACTTTTTTTTTAACATTGTCGAAGCTCAATTTTACAGTCCAAGAGCATTTAAAAAACTTTATTTTGATTGCAATTTATATGTATCCAAACTGAATTAACTGACAGATGTCTTTTCAGACTTTTTTTTTTTTTTTTTGTTAGGTCATATGATTTTATAAAAAATGTTGTGGTCAAAAAACTTTTAAAACGTATGACGACGGATTTCAGGTCAGCGAACCCCTTGTACCCAAAAAAATACAATTTAAACAAGTAAGAAGGCTCTAGTCGAGAAATCCCGACTAGACGATACCCTGATCCCTATACTTTACGCGTACAGTCAGTGTTTGCAAGTATGTGTGTTTGTATGTACGCACTTACTGCAATACTGCATACACAACTTCAATATCCCATATCACCGGTGTTTCTTAACCGATTTTAATAAAAATTTCACAGATTGTCATTATTTTGTTCATTATTTCAAATGCCATCTTAAAGTTTTCAAAATTCAAGATTTTGTTGTTATCGATCCCATGTGTATATCGAAAACGGGATGAGTTATCGAAAATCGAAAACAAACTTGTACTGCCTAGGGACTAGGCGAGCTTAAGTTTCAAATCTGAAGTCTCTAGCTCTTATAGTCTCTGAGATCGGTTGGCTCATACATACGGACAGACAGACGGACAGACAGACAGACGGACGGACAGACGGACATGGCTATGTCGACTCGGCTGTTGATGCTGATCAAGAATATATATACTTTATGTGGTCGGAGATGCTTCCTTCTGCCTGTTACATACTTTTGCACAAAACCATTATGCCATTTTTTCCCATTTTTAATGGGATCAGGGTATAAAAATAATAAGTCCCAAATTTTCTGGAGCTCGGCACAAATGGTTTAAGCAAATGACCAAAACGCATTTTCGTCACGACAATGTCAAAACGCTTTAATCATGGCTTTTGTTCTAACATTTGTCTTGGATCGATATTGTATATCTTCCCCAATGGATTCAGCTTGGATCAAACTAGGTGCTTAAAACACCTGTTAAATGTTTCAATAAAAGAAAGTAAATAATGGGATCAGGGTATAAATATTAAAATCATTGTATTCGGAAACAAATTTGGTTGCATTGCATCGTGAAACGTCATAAAGTAGACATACAAAATTATTGAATTCTCGATTTCCTTAAACCATTTAGTATAGACCATAGGTGGGGAACCCGCGGCCTCCGCGAGGATTTTTTTTTTTATTAAAAAGTATATATTTTGAATTTTTTATTCTATTGACCTATATATATATTTTTTTTTTTCAGTCTTCGCCACGGGTGTTATCAGCTATCAGGTATAGATCAATAGACCATAGGTGGGGAACCTTGGAGGCCAAATTTGTTTTTTTTTTTCGAAGCGGTCAATAGAATAAAAAATTCGAATATATACTTTTTAATCATAAATATTGTGTAAGTTGAGACATTACCCGTGGCGAAAATTCAAAATATATACATTTAGATAAAAATAAAAAAAAAAACAAGTAGAAGGCTCTAGTCGAGAAATCCCGACTACACGATACCCTGATCCCTATACTTTACGCGTACAGTCAGTGTTTGCAAGTATGTGTGTTTGTATGTACGCACATACTGCATACACAACTTCAATGTCCTATATCTCCGGTGTTTCTTAACCGATTTTAATAAAAATTTCACAGATTGTCACTATTTTGTTCATTATTTCAATTATCTCAAAGTTTTCAAAATTCAAGATTTTGTTGTTATCGATCCCATGTGTATATCGAAAACGGGATGAGTTATCGAAAATCGAAAACAAACTTGTACTGCCTAGGGATTAGGCGAGCTTAAGTTCGAAATCTGGAGTCTCTAGCTCTTATAGTCTCTGAGATCGGTTGGCTCATACATACGGACAGACAGACGGACAGACGGACATGGCTATATCGACTCGGCTGTTGATGCTGATCAAGAATATATATACTTTATGGGGTCGGAGATGCTTCCTTCTACCCGTTACATACTTTTGCACAAAACCATTATACACTTTTTTCCCATTTTTAATGGGATCAGGGTATAAAAAAGGTCCGTGGAGGCCGCGGGTTCCCCACCTATACTATAGACGAACGCCTATCGACACTAAGCTAACTTACCAGTAACAGATATGCAAGAGGTGGACAAACTATGTATACGTTGCTAGGTAGAGAAAAATGTACAGAGAAAGAGCTAATCTGAATCCCTTATATACAAATATACATATGTATACATATGTATACTTCGGGCTTTTTAAGGTTTTTTTTTTATTCTGCGTTACTACTGACCGACCGGCTGTTAGCTACAGTGCTAAGGATACAAACACATAATACAAGCATACGCCTACCTGTGCGCAGGTAGCGCTGGCCAGGTAACTCTGTCAGTGGAAAACAGAACATCACAACACACACTCGCACTCACATGCAGATGAGCGATACTTGTTGCAAACAAACGTTAAGAGATGACATGAAGACGATGAGGGAACAACGGCTACAACAACGACCACTACTCGCTACCCCAAACAGCAACAAAATTTAAGCAGCGTCATGATCATCAGGTTCTTGCTCTGAACGAAGGCAAAGATTTTACAGACAAAAGCACCAGCATCCGACCAGGGATGGGCGAAACAAAATATTTCCACACACAAAACACAGTCTAGTTGTAACGAAATTAAATAAAACACAAATATCTTTAAATTTATTAACATATATATATAAAATCAAGTTTTTTTCTGTTTGTTAGCGGTAGACTCTTTTATGTACAGATTGAAAGTAAACGTTCTAATGGTATTTTCTATATAAGAAACACCAATAAAGCGGACACTGTCCATATTGATTTTATGAGGTAATGCCAAAATCGGATTTGGATTAGAACATAGTGATCAAGTCTTAAAGTTCACACGAAACTAGAGGTTATTACGTGCATTAAAAAAGGAAAGTTAATTCAAAATGGTTCACAGGTTCCGTGGGAGTCCCTGCATTCTTTTTTTAAAAAAGTTTTGACAACTGTTTTCGTTCAAATTAACATTGTTTGTAAAAAATTTTTGAATTAAGCTTTATATATCTTGAAATTTTGGACAAAATGCACGAAAACAGACCAAAAAGTTATAAAGTCGCAAAAATTGAATTTTTAGTTTTTTTTTGGTTTTGTGTTCTAAAATACAAAAGCCAAATGCTCGCTTTTTATGTTAACATTAACTTTTTTAAAGTATATTATGAACACTAGAACGCATCACCTCACCCAAAAATAATATGAAAGGGTAAAATACTTGACTTAAGATTGCATCCCTGGCAAGAACCTGACCAATTGCAGCTGCTGGTTTTGGGTCCATGTAAGCTGAGTAACTTGCGTACCACTTGGCTTGAAATCCGGCCTATATCTTAAGTTGTCTCAGTTGCCTGGCGCAAGTTGCCTTGTCCCGGGACCCGGGTGTACTAGTCAGTTTTTGTACGTTCCTTCAAATTGTTATTTATTTTGGTTATTTCTGTTGCCTCAAATACACATACATACATACATACATAAGAAGTACATATTCGGATACATATAAAATTGTGTATGTGAGCAGCGCACACTCGTTTCTTTTAACAACAAGCCGACTGGCATTATTTTTTTTTTTTTTTTTTTTAGAATTTATCAGTCAAACGTGTTACCATGCTGGGCAAAACTCGCCTCGAGGCAGCATCCATCGCCTCGAAAGCAGCAAGAGAGCCAGCTAAAATGCAATAAAAATGAATCTGCGACTCTGACTCTGGGTCTGTATTCATATCTCCTGTCTCCCTTGTGTAACCAAAGGTAACACTGCCTAAATAAGTCTGTGTTTGTCTAAATACGACGTAAGTCTGTGTGCGTGTTAGTGACTTGGCATTGTTAAGGCCCAAAACTCGTCGAAAAAAAATAAAATAAAATAAATTGTATCGATCATTGGCATTGCCTTAGCCGACTTCGGTGTTTTTTTTTTCTTCTTTCTTTTGTTCAAGTTAAGTGTTCTCTGTTGGCCCGTTTGCTTTGCTCGAACGTTCTACAGCAGCATCGGCATCTCAGCAAACGCCAAGGGAGTACAGTTTCGCTTCGAAATGAAAAGTTATAATTTATTTTTCAATTTTTGTCTTCTTTTTGACCGCTTTTTTCGAGTTCGAGTTTCAAGAGGCAGCTGCCCATACAAAATTTACAATATTTATTTATATGTATTCATTTTTTTAAATAAAATAAAGCAAACACAACGGCATTTCTGTTGTCTTGTTGCTTTATTTAACAATTAGCTTGTTGACTTTTAAGGTATTTTTCGTAGATATTTTTTCCTAAATATATTGATCGAATCGCAACAGCAACTTTGACTTAGTTCGAAATATATTTTATGCTTATGCTTATATAAAAAAAAATTTTTTTTTTTACGCTTGATCTAAAAACGCCTGTTTGGCCTCATCATTTTTAAATGTCTTTTAAAACCAGCTATCTGGCCACCACATGAAGTGACTAGTTCAAAGTTGTTAACTTCTTTAAAATGAATAGGAAATAATGATTGCATTAAATAACTAGAACCATTTTAAAGAAACTATATATTTTCAAGAACTAGTAAGGTTGTTATTTTCTTAACCATCCTCTTCGACACTGATATGGACAAGTGTCATAAAAGCAGTGTTTTTACAGAAACGCAATAACTAAGTAAGTGAACAACAATTAGCAAAGCGACTTCATTTGAAGCATTGAAGCGTTCTTGATAAGCCCCTGCAGGTATTTTGTTAGTGGTAACTATCACTTTGTGATGTTTACAATTTTTTAGTAATACAATTCAAGTTTTTAAATTTTTTATGTTCGGATTACTCTCATACAATATAGATTAAATTAATTGACTAACCTATTTTAAGTACCCGAGTGGATTATACTCTTAAGCTTGCTTCTTTGTCATCATTATAAACAATGTGATAAACTTGAACTCTGTATTAAATGTTCTAATGAAATTAAATGTTTATAAAATGTGCACGGCCCTTATGTTCGCTTCTTACAGGGCTTTTAAAAGAGGCTCAGGTTTGTTTGGAAAGTTGAAAGTACAAATTTCCTTCATATCAACATATACCATTGCAGTTTTCTTTTAATTTAAGTGCATTGCCATATAATGTTATCCACTTTACCAATTTCTATTTTCTTTATAGGTATAATATAAAGTTTATAAATCATAGGTGAAGCCAAAATTTACTTTAACTTTCCAGAAGGTTTTATCGTCTATTAAAAACGTTTGTGAGGACCAATAGTACATGATAGATGAACCAAAGTTATGACGGTCTGGTGACCAACTGCGCGCTCACTTTCTCCTTGATATTAGCTAAAAAAAAACAAGCAAGAAAAATTCCAGTGCTTGCAAGTATGTTTCTTTTTTTAAGTCATTCATTAATAATTAATTAATCTAGGATTACACTAGGCCTTAAACATTGAGTGAGATTGCAAGTCTTTTTCTTTTCCGAGCTGCCGCCGCACCGTGATCACCCTATGCTAGGCTCGCGCTCAAGTTAAACTTAAAGTGGTAATATGCTGAATAAATAAAAACTAACATGATAAAATCAGTTTTTAAGATTATTTTGATAATTTCATATTATTGAAACTTATTTTATTAAATGAATTCTCAGATTTGCTTTACGTAATGGAAGAGGGTTAATTGGTGCTACGTTTTAAAATAATTTATTGTTTTTTGGAGACTTAAGATTAACATAAATTTAAATAAAAAGAGCAAAATTAAGGAAGAACATGGGGCTACATGGTGGATCAAAAAACAACTTGCAAATAGCCGCTTAGAAGAATCTTTTGCAAACACACTGCAATTTGAAATGCAATAAGCTCCCGAGGGATATTCCTGAGTTGAATGCATTTCTTTTTTATGCATTTTCAATATTTTATATTTAAACTAAACTTTTTTTAAGTCCTCACAAAAAAAAAAAAACAACTGACGTCGTCTACACAAGTCTTTTACAGAATACCAAAATAGCCTCGACGTAATAATTCGTTGAAATGAGGTAACGTCGAAAACAAAAAATACAATACGTGCGAATATTAGAAGGTATGAAAATGGGTTAAGAAATTTTGAATTTTTAAATCAACTTTTGTGAAGACGCCATACATCCTGGAGTACTGCAGTCCGTAGCTGTAACGCATAGAAGGAAGCATACCCTGATCTGCATCGCGAACTGTATAGTCATATCAGTCTGTTCCTAAACAAGGCCGAAATCGGCTTGCTTATTTTGAATTAAAAACAATCGCAAAAAATTAGCAATCGCACAACATTTGTTCCTTCACTTAATTGCACCTAGCGCAAGTGGAAATAAGTTAAAACAAGTAAGAAGGCTCTAGTCGAGAAATCCCGACTAGACGATACCCTGATCCCTTTACTTTACGCGTACAGTCAGTGCTTGCAAATATGTGTGTATGTGTGTACGCGCATACTGCACACTGCATAGAAAACTTCAATGTCCCATATCTACGGTGTTTCTTAACCGATTTTAATAAAAATTTCACAGATTGTCATTATTTTGCTTAATACCTCAAATGCTATCTCTAAGTTTTCAAAATTCAAGATTAGGCGAGCTTAAGTTCCAAATCTGGAGTCTCTAGCTCTTATAGTCTCTGAGATCGGTTGGATTTCTCGACTAGAGCCTTCTTAATTGTTTCAAATTTGAAACTATTCGAAAAAGTCAAAGATAAGAAGAAGACAACCCTTATTACCCATTCTGTTGCTGTAGCTCTCGGGAAACTTAAAAAATAAATACGTATAAAAATACGTACACGTTTCTGTTAAGAGCCGGCAGAAGACTTTGTTAAAGTGAATATAAAAGAACGAGAGAGATACAAAGATAGAGATAAAAGACTAAAAAGAGCAGCAATGCAACTTGTTCAGAGTTGCCCATGCGTCTTTTGCTAATACCAGTTATAAAAAAAATAAAACAAAAGACTAAAGCAACGAACTTGTGCTGAGCTCGTTGCACACTAAGCGTTAGTTGATTTTCTAGCTAACAGAAAATACTTTCTAACCAATTTTTTGCTATCACATGTAAGTATATTATCCAAAAGATTTGTTATTTCTTTTTCAAAGGTTTTGTTGTTGTAAAGAGTATTTACCATTCAGTCAAAAGATAATTTTGCTGCAAAACTAGAGGAAAACTTTATTTCGATCGATAAAGCATGATAGAAAATCATGTGTAGTACGTTATTCAATAATATATAGGTCACGTTTACAGGATACACGGTGTCAAAGTTGTGCACTTAACATTTAATACAGGCATATACTGTATACTTACTATACTATATTCATATATTTTTTCTTAGCCCTAAAGAACTTTATACAGTCGGGCTTAACGAAGGAATCGGAACTATATACACATAATATATGCGGCAAATACTGCACGGAATACATGTCCAAAACAATTTCTGTTCGTGGTATGTGACCGAACACCTAAACGACTGGGTCATTAAAAATGTGTGCATTTTTAATACCCTGAACCCTGAAAATGGGTAAAAAGGGTATAATGGTTTTGTGAAAAATTATGTACGAGACAGAAGAAAACATCTCCGACCCCATAAAGTATATCTATTCTTGATCAGCATCAACAAACGAGTCGATATAGCCATGTCCGTCTGTCCGTTCGTATGTATGAACCCGTCCATCTCAAAAACTATAAGAGCTAGAGACTCCAGATTTGGAACATAAGCTCGTCTAGCCCCTAAGCAGTGCAAGTTTGTTTTCGATTTTCGGAATTTTTTCCCGTTTCCGATGTACACATGGGATCGATAACAACAAAATCTTGAATTTGGAAAACTTTGAGACGGCGTTTGAAACGTTAGCGAAATAATGACAATATGTGAAACTATTATTGAAATCGGTTGACAAAAACCGGACATATGTAACACACACATACAAACATACTTGCAAGCATTGGGTTCAGGGTAGCGTACAGTCGGGATTTCTCGACTGGTTATGTGTTGAAGTGGATTCGAGACTGCTTTATTTACATTGATTTTGGTGTAAATAATGCTTTGAAAATTGCATGCATTTTATGGAACCAGTTAACACAACTACTTACGACCCATATGTCATCCAAAACCGCACAAAATAAATATATATGTATAAAATAGCCCCAAAACATAACATTTATTTGTAGATGATACGAAGTTTATTTACATATATACATATGTTTTATACACATATGTTCATATAACCTACTTATATGTTAGTGTATATATATCTTCTATTAAGCCCACAGATGACTGAAATTCGAAAGGTGGCAGCGTTGTCGTTCCTAACCTCTTCCCTGTCGCTATTTAAGTGGTCATCTGTCCCGTCTGCATACCTATCTTATCGTTCACCGCTCATCGTATGTACTGCTGGTTATTATGTACTTTAAATTTAAATTCAATTGACTTCTTTTATGATGTCAACGGGCGGCGGCTACGCTAAGACGTGCCAAGAGTTGCGCTCACGTAGCCAGGCCTTTGTCTTCTTCTCGATTTTCGGACTTAATCTCGGTTTTCGTCGTTGTGTTTGAATATACGGTAGCCTCTGTGCTCGGCTCATTGGCTACGCCTCTGCCTTTTGCCATTTGCGTGGCAATTTTAACGGCCATTTCTTTGCTTTTCGTTGTTGTTATTGTTGCTGTCGCTGTTGCCAAGCATGCAGCAACGCCGCCTACGTCTCTGTCGTCGCCACTCGATCTTGGTAACGAATTTTGTTGCTGTTGTTGTTTTTCCGTCAGTTCAATCTGCCATAAAAAAGATTTTTTCCTGTGCTGACTGTTTTTGTGGCCATTGCGCGACAGAAAATTGTGTGCTGTACTTTTGTGCCAAAGAGCTGCATGATTTCTAAATTAAAGCTGTGCCAGTTTGAAGTTTTGCAAAAGTAAACCTTACTTTAGGTTCACAGATTTCGGCACGTAATCACAATTGTTCCTTCGCACTTTGACAGAAGTTGTTTTATTAATGGTTGATAAAAATTTATTCTTATACCCCGATACCAAAGGTAAAAAGTATATTGGTTTTGTGCAATGTCCGCCATGCTGTCTGTCTGTCGATATAAACGCATATTTTTTCGACACCCTTAAAGCTAGATACTTATCGTTTTGCAAATATGTTCGTCTGTGGGCTGGTCAAATAAGGTGCCACGTTGACTGGTTGTCTGGCTAATCGATAAAATCGATAGCTAACAATCGATACAACCACATTTCTCTCACATCCTTACAGTTGGAGCTACCAAATTTGGTAAAAAGAAAGCTAGTCATGCCCCTTAATAAAAGAACAAAACCCTAATGTACTCTTGTACTTTCAGTATTTTTGTAAAAACATTTAAATTTGAGTGCTGAACAGGTTTTATTTTTGTAGACTATGGCCATGGCTATGCGATGCACGACCTGCCAATGTTAAAGTTAACAATTATATGAAGGGTAAACAGAAAGCCGTCGATTCCGGCGGCGATTCGTTGATGCTGTGATGGTGGTCGGTTACTAGAGGGTAGGCCGCGTTATTAAAACAAAAGCGTTTGTCTTTGGGGACTCTATATGAATGTATAAGTGTGTGCCTCACTCATACAATCACGCAAGTCGTACACACAAATTTACTTGTCATTACCTGTGCCTCTCATTTGGCGGCAAACCATAACCGAGCAAAGCGCGCTCATAAGCAAAAAACCCGAAAATCAGGTAACGAATTCAGCTCAGCTCTGCAGCAGCAGCAGCGACGCCCATACCAAAGCCGAAGTCCCATGCGCAGTACGTCTAAGCGATCGGATCATCATCGTTGTCTTTGTTGTCGTCGGTGTGAGCCACACCAACGCAAAAGTGGCTCACTTTCAGCTACACAAAACATACACATGCTCACGTTTGCACAGGTAATTCTTTGTATACATTGCTGACGTCGACGTCGCTGCCCGTCTCAAGAAGTTGATCAGGAGCCCGTTTGTCGCATTTTTACCAAAACTGAATTTAGTATAGAAGCGTTTGGCGGCGTTAAAGGTGTGTTCATAAGCGCATTCCGGTGCCTGAGCTCTGTTAGCCACAGTAGCCTACAGTTGAGAGCTCTTCTTTATGGAATCAGAACCGGATTGAGAACTGTCTGTGTCAACATTTTGTTTCTCAACCAAAAAAAGTAACCATTTTGCAAGTGTTTCGCAGTTTAAGTGCAGTAAACGTGTGTCGTTACCCAACATACTTACATATATATATCCAGCAATTAATATACTCGTATTTGCTATACGCATGGTTGCATAAATACACACATATTTATATATAGAAGAGTATAAAATATCAAGCAACTCTACCGAAATGTTTCAAAAGCAATTAGCAGCTGCCATTATTAACTGGCGCCGTTTAGTTCTACAGGTATGTCATTTGTATTCACAGCTGTTAAATACATATGTATATTTAAAAACGGGCATATCCGGTTACTAAGCAATCAACGAACTTTTCTAGAATTTCAAAATCTCTCAGCATCATCATCATCGAACTCATTACATATGCATAGGCAGTTTTCGTGCTCGTGTCGTAGTGTAAAACGAGTTTGGGGCAATCGGATAATCGGCAAGGGTGAATTGAAAATCGTCACATTGTTTTATTTGCTAGACAGGCCTACACAATATTCAGCGAAATTAACATTTGACATTTACATAACACAGAAATATATATATATATATACATATACATATACAAATATTTGTGTACATATATTCGTACTTATACATCTTAAATTTGGTATTTTTGTAACTTTTGCCAAACAGCCGTCACTAATAGACATTACCTTTAAGGTTCAAGAGATAATTGACTGAATTATTTATAAAAAATAAAAATTAATAAACAACAACCAGTGTGTCCGTACATCTCTAAAATGAAAATATCAATATTTTTCACTGTGTTTAAAGCATTTGTGGGCAAGCTGTATTTGGCAAAAGTATCGTTCGACATCAGCTTGGACAATACTTTTATGAATGGACAATGTCATTTTTATAGTTATTGCCCTTTTTTAATTAAAAACAAGTAAGAAGGCTCTATTCGAGAAATCCCGACCAGACGATACCCTGATCCCTATATTTTACGCGTAAAGTCAGTGCTTGCAAGTATGTGTGTATGTGTGTACGCGCATACTGCACACTGCATAGAAAACTTCAATGTCCCATATCTCCGGTGTTTCTTAACCGATTTTCATAAAAACTTCACAGATTGTCATTATTTTGTTTAATATTTCAAATGTTATCTCAAAGTTTTCGAAATTCAAGATTTTGATGTTATCGATCGCATGTGTACATCGAAAACGGGATGAGTTATCGAAAATCGGAAACAAACTTGTACTGCCTAGGGATTAGGCGAGCTTAAGTTCGAATTCTGGAGTCTCCAGCTCTTACAGTCTCTGAGATCGACGCGTTCACACATACGGACAAACAGACGGACGGACATGGCTATATCGACTCGGCTGTTGATGCTGATCAAGAGATCGGAGATGCTTTCTTCTGCCTGTTACATACTTTTGCACAAAACCATTATACCCTTTTTCCCATTTTTAATGTGATCAGGGTATAAAAATCGCTCCAGCCTTACAGGTGCAAAAGGCGAATTCTAGCGACACTCGGTGACTCAACTTTTAGGAACTTTGTCAGTAAACCTCCATTTAATTTTGAAAAAAAAACTGTAGCTTCAAAATTGTGGTAATAGGAACGTTTCAAGCCACAAATTACATATATATCTGCGAAGTTCAAATTTGGGGGAGCTGGCCAGCATGTAGACAAACACATGTGCAATGTTTCAAAGCTATGGCGCAGAAAGACATCATGAATGATATTGCACAAAGTAAGGAATATGAATGGCCTAAGCTTAAACAAACTGAGTTGTCACCGTTAAAATAATACTTTCCCTGTAAGCATCTGGCCAAAATGAAGAAAAACCAATCAATATATTTACGTACGTTTTGCAAATTTTTTAACATTTTTCGCTAGTTTATTTTTCAAAGATTGTTACAATGAGTTTCAAGTGTGTATATTAAAGTTGAATCGAGTTGAGTTGAGTCGAGTTGAGCGAAGCGCATAATTGTGGGAACCTAAGGTTACGGAACGTCTAGCAACCAGTAGACAGACATGGGTAAGGCCAGTCAGCCATTCACTTGTCTTACTTACATTTTGCCGGCGCTATAATGCCAATGCAGCCAAGCAAACTGAGCTCAGTTTGGTTAAGTCCACTCTGTCGTCTTCTCGTTGTCGTTCCAGTTACAGTCTCTTGACCAACCGAAACAATAAGAAGAGGAACTCGAAAAATACTAAAGCCAACGCTTTTGCTTTTGCTGGGATGTTTGGTTTTGGTCGTGGGCATAATGTTGATCGTCGTAGCGTGCATATTTGTAAGAATATTTTAGAAGAAGAACAAAATCATTACATTGCGTATACACAAACAAACCTACACTTAAGCAGAGTTCTGGACGAACGCGCGCGACCAACTTTGAACTTTTTTTTCTTTTCTTATTGTGTTTATCATATGTGCGCCCCTTCTCAGAGTTTTGTTTGCCTATACAAAATGCATAAAAGTTCCGCATATCATTTCTTAATGCAATGCCGGTTGACGGCGACGCCCGAGCAAAAAAAATAATAAAAATAAAGAAAAAAAGAGCGATGAGGACGGTCTATCCACTACTAAGAGTTTCTACAGTCTACACTTTACAGTCGTGTGGGCGCTAGCAAGTCGTCAAGATGTAGAGTTTCGAAAACTAGAAAACAAAATATCCGTTCAATCATCGAGGGAATGGATCCAATACATTACTTGCTATCAAAATTGGAGAGCCAAAAGGGGCCTCTGCATATAAGAAATACAAACAACAACTGCAATATAATATTAAAACGAAACAGAGCAACAAGCCAACAGGATGGTTCAAGAATATGCCGCAATGTGCACAGGTTGCTATGTTGTCTTTGGTTATCTAGCTGTATGAGTGATAAATAACGTCATAAAGCTAGCTTACCGAAGTTAATATTAGTGTCTGCTCTACGTACAACAGCGCATATACTCGACCATTTACTCGTGTAACAATTACTTTACACATGAAGATCGATATATTTAATACTTAAGTGATCCCAGAAGCGTGAAAAAAAAAAACAAAAAATCACAAGGAAAGTTTTTTGTGACCATAAATAATTGTTCTAAATGCCTTAGTTTATGTTATACATTAAGAAATAAAAACAGGCTGCCTGTTACCTCAACAGAAAAGCTCTGCCCCAAAATAGTAAAGCCAAGTATATTGGGGTAACACTTGATTCACTTTTAGGCTACATTTAAATGTAGCCATGTCCAAACAAACAGTTTACACACAAATCATTGCTCCGAAATGTTCTAGCTTTTATAGTTTGTGAGATCGACGTGTTCATGCATGACAAACAATTATTTAAATCGGTTAAGAAAATCGGGAGATATGAAACATTGAAATCAGGTAAAGTATGCAGTATATGCGTACTCACACACATACTTGCAAGCACTGACTGTACGCGTAAAGTATAGGGTTCAAGGTATCGTCTAGTCGGGATTTGTCTACTAGCACCTTTTTACTTGTGTATACATTAAAACCAGAGTTAAAAAGCATATTGATTTTGTGCAATGTCCGTCATGCTGTTTGTCCGTCTGTATGAGAGCAATTTCTTTTTAAGCCCCAAAAACTAGAGTTTTGAAGCTTTGCAAATAATTGTGCCTATGGGGTGGTGAGATGAAAATACATATGCCCCCAGTGGGAACTAAGAACCGATGAAATCGCATATTTCCCACATTCTAACATTACCAAAATTTGGTGTAAAAATAGCCTGTGACTTTCGACAAAAATGTGCATCTAAAACTTACCTCTGCCGGCTCACTTACTCGACTTTTAAAAAGGGCAATGCGTTTATCTTCCGCAGTTTTTAAGCAAGAGTCACGAAGTTTGTACTATGATAGCTTGCAAAAGACGTCCCCAAAAGACAAACATACATTAACAATTTCTGAAGGCCACGACCATTACTTCTGCCCCCATACCTCCCATTTGCAAACAAACTTTTTACCACATGTATTTGTACTAGTACCAGAGTATTCCGCGGTTTCGGTTAAGTCCGACGGAAACGTTTCACTTGTGTTGCCTGGAAAGGAATCAGGAAATGGGAATATGTTGATATAAGGGTATGACGTCACACGCATTTAAAGCAAATCTAAGGCGCAAATTCAAACATGCGGAAATACCCAGAAAGAAACGAAGCAGACGCAACCAGAGGAGATGCAGCTCTAGCTATAGCAGACTTATCATCAGCCAAATATTCAGTTTCAGTCGGAGCTAGCTGCCAACTATGTCACAATATTATGGCTCTGCGTCACGTACACGTACATCGCTGCAACGTTGCATCTAATTCCATTTAACCTTACACATATAGAAGATGTACAGTTTTGAAACGTACATCAAGTGCCACTAAAGCTAGCAAAATAAGAGTTATCGACAAATTGAAACAAACACCTCTAAAAGAAGAGTATTTGGGGATTAAGCGAGTAAGTATTTTTTAATGCCAATATAGCCAAAAACCATTTCTTTAGATATGCTTTTCGAGCATTTTTATAAACGGGTCTAACGATTTTAATGGTCACCGGAGACATTGTAGTGCTTAGGATTCGTCAACTTTTAGTACATAACGTATAATATTTAGATTTATGAAGTCTCAACTACGAGACTTCGATTTTTTTTTTTGCCGCTAATTTCGAAACTAATTGATTAATTTGTAGTTTGTTAATAAATCTGTTATTCGTCACAAAATTTGATATCAGTAATGTTGGGTGTTGAAAGTGCGATCGTCACTTTTTCTTACCTCGTTAGAGGTGTATTTGTTTGATAGTTTTTACATGTGCAATCCTCTGCTTAAATTCTAGCAGAGAATTTTGTTAGGTAGAGAAAAAAAATGTTCACCAATTTTCTCAAAACACAAAAGTTATCATATCAATAAAAACTTATACTCTTCATGTAGGGAATATTATAAACAAATACTTACTTGAAAAAAGTGTAAAACTTTATGTTTGTTTTTTTTGCACTGAAAGTCAAAGTAGCTTTTAATATTGCTTGCAAGTTACAAAAACAAAACAAAAATTCAAATTTATTGACTTAATCAATTTATTGCCAAGATTGGATCGTACATTAACCATATTTTAACATAAGAGTCTTTCAAGAATAGAAATTATTTTTTGGGCGTCATTTTCATTACATTATATTAGAAACACAAAGACACGCAACTCATCTTAGTTGAGCTACACTAACAACGCTAAGTAGGACAAGTATTCACATATGTATATTTATAAATATGTCAACGAATGCACACATATTTTGTATAAATGTCTTGTCAGCTTTATATAGCCGATGATGTATAGTGGGAATTTCCGTTACCCGCAGCTTTCAACTCTATGTGTATACATTTGTTTGAAGTATATATGAGTATTTCGATCGATCCGTCTAAACGTTGTCTCTAACAAATAAAAACTCGCTTTAAAGCTAGCGGATTTGATTGTTGTGGAAGTAAACAGATTTCTTTATTTATTTAATTATTTATTTTTGTATAGTTTTTGTTTTGTTGTCGTTCTGTTCAGACACATACTCATGGTAATGTTTTTAGGTGTCAATATTGAATAACACATATCACTAAAAATCAAAACAGTTTTCTTTAGATAAGGATTTTGTTTGCCTTGTTGTTCATTTGATATATCGCTATACGAATTATGTCTAGTAACCAAAAAATCTTTTATTTTCATTCAAAATTTGATTTTTCAAAATCAGTTGTGTAATTTTGTGCGATAAATTTTAAAATCTATTTAATTTGCAATATACTTTGTAGAACAGCTTCTCACAAAATGAAATTAAGATTAAAGGTATAACAAATAAATGCTTAAAATACATTTTTAATATCATAACATTAATAGTAATTATAATAAACTTATTATACATACATACAAGCTTAAATATGTTTTTAAAATTTTTTATTTTTAAAAATAACAAACTTATTCGAAAATGTTTGCTTTGGTTTACTTTGAGATTTTAAAGTTTGCTAAGAAGCCTAGTTTTTTATACTCAGATACCGATAAAAAAAAAAAAAACATTTTTCTCACATCTTAACAGCTTGTACTCTGTTGGAAATTTTGTTATAGGGCGAACATAAGATCCAAAAAGGGTTTTGGATTGAATGTAAAAGGCAAAAAAAATCCTTCTATTCATGATCGGAACTGCAAATCTAATTTGGTTGATAAATTTCGAATATTATTTTTGTCATTGATTAGTTTGTGTAAAAAGATAACATCTAGCTGTGTTCTGCGATTAGTAATATATGAAAGATTTATTAGTAAAAGTCTACGATTAGAAGGCAAACTAATTTAAGAGCTCCAGTTTATACCTTTGAGGGTAAGGGGCACAAATTGTTTTGCACAGATATCCGAAAATGATTTCGACTAGCGCTATATGAACCACAGGCACCAGAGATTCGATTTGCAATTAAGGCGACATGCTTTTCAAAATTAAGCTTTGGGTCCAAAAGATTCCCAAATCCTTAGCGCATTCAGTGGGACGAGTGGTGTATTATCGAGAAATATTTAAGATTTACAGAGTGAACACCAATCTTTGAAATAACTCTGAGAAAATAAGTGCGTTTTTTTTGTTGCTCCGGATTTTCATAATTTGGGAAGGTTTCTTAACTAACATACTTCGGCTCAGCTTCGGGTTGTTAACGTGATATTATTTTATGAACATTGTTCTATATTTGGTACTAATACTAGAACAAATTTTTTACATTTGTTCGCAATCATAAACTAAAGTTCTTATTATCAACGAATATTAACAAATGGTTCTAAGATCAAGAACGTGTGTTCATATTTTATGAACAAACAAGTAAGAAGGCTCTAGTCGAGAAATGCCGACTAGACAATACCCTGACCCATATATTTTACGCGTACAGTCAGTGCTTGCAAGTAAGTGTGCGTGTGTGTACGCGCATACTGCACACTGCATAGAAAACTTCAATGTCCCATATCTTTTGTGCAAAATTATGTAACAGGCAGAAGGAAGCTTCTCCGACCCCATAAAGTATATATATTCTTGATCAGCATCAACAGTCGAGTCGATATAGCCATGTCCGTCTGTCCGTCCGTCTGTCCGTCCGTCTGTCTGTCCGTATGTATGAACGCGTCGATCTCAGAGACTATAAGAGCTAGAGACTCCAGATTTCGAACTTAAGCTCGCCTAATCCCTAGGCAGTACAAGTTTGCTTACGATTTTCGATAACTCTTCCCGTTTTCAATATACACATGGGATCGATAACAACAAAATATTGAATTTGGAATTTAGCGTTTGATACATTTAACAAAATAATGACCATCTGTGAAATTTTTATTAAAATCGGTTAAGAAACACCGGAGATATGGGACATTGAAGTTGTGTATGCAGTATGTAGTATGTGCGTACATACAAACACACATACTTGTAAACACTGACCGTACGCGTAAAGTATAGGGATCAGGGTATCGTCTAGTCGGGATTTCTCGACTAGGGCCTTCTTACTTGTTTTTGTTGTGTACTGAGGCCGCTTAATCCAAATGTCAAGTAAAAATTAAGAATTTGGCTCACGTACTATCTCTAACCTTAACAAAAGAATTTTTTAAAATACATTAGGACGAATCGAAACCTAAAAATTTTGATTATCTATATTTATTTAGCTGCCAATCAATATAAAATTAATCTATTTAAAACAAGTTAGTAGACTGTAGTCGAAAGTTTTGACTAGAACATACCCTGAGCAGCACTTATAGAGTTATTGTATGAAAGAATTGTTACTGCGTGCTGCAGTTAATTTATATTCTTCGGTGATTTATCAGGTGTTACACTTCAGGTGTTTAAAACTCAAGATATTATTGTTGTCGGGTAGAGTTTTCGATTTTTCATACAAACGATATGCGCAAGGTTAAGGAAAGAAAACCTAAAGTCTTTAGCTCATAAAGTTTTTGAGATCGATGCGTTCTGCCATACAAGCAGACAAACGACAATTATTGCTGATCAATAATATATATAGTATGATTCCTTTGTGGAAGTCACAAATTTGGGGAACCTAGCTAATACCGCATTTTTGGTAGAATCTTGAAAAAGCTCTTTATTTCGCTGTAAATTTTAGATCTAATTTTGTTTCAGAAAATAGGAACACAGGACGGACATTAACTTAATATCGGTGACAAGCACATCTAATTTGATGAGATGGAAAAAGATAAGGCTATTGAGCCATCCTATCGTCCGTGAATCTTACTATGGCCTCATACCAAAGATGTGTTGGCTTCTCTAAAAGGAAGTTTACTGTGTGTGTCATCAGAATAGCAACAAAGGAGTTTCGGCTTCGCTGATGTCATCAGTAATTTATATAAAGAATCAACGCACCAAGTGCTTTTGTAATTTGGGTGTCCGGAAAGGACAGCTGGCGTAGTAAATAGAATGATAGAAATTAAAGTCAATTAGTTAATGCTTAAGCTCTATTTTTGGGGCCTTGTTGCCTTGGGTAGAGACACTGTTTGCGGAACGATAAGAGAGGTGGATGGGAACAGTAACGAGGACTAAAATGACGAGGATCTACGATTTTTATTAAAGGCAACTTACTACGCTTGTTATGCGCAGCAAGAGTCCTGCGCCAAAATCTTTAAGGGGGATTAGTAGCAAAGTTTACATCTCAAAAACAGATGTCTCTAGCGCGCTTGGAAGAGTTGCGATGGGAAGACTGTTAATCACCTCTAAGTGTTGCACAGGAAGCGGGTGAATGACTGTTTGACATGCCTTTTTGACATAGCTGAATAAGCCCTGTAATAATATAAACCAAGAAGTTCCCAGAATCCTAAACTCTTTGCCTATATAAATAGCTTATGCGCTCGTGTATATAGATAGAGCTTGCACTTGCGACCACCAGATTAAACAAATTTGAATTTTCATTATTTTCGACCTTTCTTCATTATTATGTCTTAATAATCTACTAAACGGTGAAATCGGCGCACCCATTGAGTCAAATAAAACTAAATGTCCCTTTTAGCCCTTCCTGCAATTTCTTACCCCTTAACCTTAATCGTTGCTCGGGCAACTATATAATTTATAGACCTCCCCTTGTTAAAGACTCTGACTACAACAAGCTATATTCCGTTGACTCCGTCGAGGCCTTAATTCCATTACTGAAAAGATACATTCTTCACAGGCAGAAAGGGAAGCACCTCCAGCCCCAACAAGAATTTATATTCTTAATAAGCATCTACAGCCGAATCGCCAGACCTTAAATTTGGCAAAAATATGGAACATTCTTTAGGAGCTTTTACATAGTATTGAATGTCTGTGAAAATTTTATTGGAATAGTTTAAGAAACACCGAAGATGTTCAAGATTAAAAAAGATTTGTGTGGTTCTGATTTATTTTTATACTATTAGTAGGCTTATTTAGCTAGCCATGCCAAAAAGCAAGACCAAATAATGAAAGACAGTTACCTTATAATCGCTATGTTACGGACATATGAAAAAAATTAATTAATTAAAAATAATATGATTTCATTGTTTTTCTTATTCTTTTTAAATATTTAAATATATTTTGGTGGTGCCGCTACTCGAATCATTTGCGCACGATGTCGGAAGCTTTTTGTTCCTTTCTTCTTTTTTTTCGGTCATTTTTTTATTTTGCTTTTGGACCCAATGCGATTTGTTTGAGTGAGTTAGTACATTATAATTGTTCTCAAATTTAATTTGTCAATCTATTTTCAATACTATTATTTATTTTAATGCCCGTTTAAAAACACACAGTAAATTCCTCTAAAACGTTTTTGTTTTTAAATATGTTGTTGTCGTCTTGTCACCTATGTAAAGTAAATAGTGTTGTATTGAATTTAAATGTTTATTAGCAGGATCTCGAAAGTCAAATCATATTACTAAGTTTTGGGCTTGCTGTCGTACGTTTTAAAAATTTCGATAAGATTTGCTATATGGTTACACATTTGATAACATGCAGCGTATCTATTGATCCTGTTTATTGCTATTACATTTTACGCATT
Organism: Scaptomyza cyrtandrae; assembly: GCA_035044605.1. Lineage (NCBI taxonomy): Eukaryota > Metazoa > Arthropoda > Insecta > Diptera > Drosophilidae > Scaptomyza > Scaptomyza cyrtandrae. The sequence goes on along the minus strand of JAWNNS010000483.1, from coordinate 312,916 downwards.
CAGATGTTTGTTGCGTCTTAATTAAACTTCATATACTATTTAACTTCAAAATCATATTATAAAGATGTTTTGTTAATATTACAGTTATTTCTTAGTATTTCTTGTCTACTATAATTCTATTTAATTTAAAAGCGTTTTAAGTAAGACTAAATGTAAATTTAAATCAGCTTTTTCAGCTTTTTCCACACTTCGGTGCTGGCTCAGAATGATGCCTCCACCAGGTACGTGCCATCCATTGGCTGATTGTTTTGGCTGTTTTGAGCATTACTGGCGGCTGGCATATATTTTCCGCAGGCCTGTGGAGAATACAGATAAATGTAAAGCCAAACATACATTAGGAAAATGTCAAGTGATCTGAAATGTTTTTAAATAATATTTGTTAAAAATATAAATAGCACCAGCTATTTGTAACTATTTTCTATAATAATTATTTTTGGCACATTAGTTTCGGGATATTTACTTAAAAAATACTATTTGTATATTTCTTAAAAAACAACTCCATAAAATTATAAAAATAATAAAATATATAAAAAATAAAAATTATTGGTTTTATAACATTGGTATCTCAAAGTCAACACGTATGTTTATATAAATTTTTTAGGAAAGAGATTTTTTTTTCGCAGTTTATAATAAAGTTAAAGTGCTTGGTTTGTTATTTTAATAAGAAAATTATATTTTAAACTTCTTACAACAATGATGTATTCTATATGTTTTTTTTTTAGTATTTTAACTTTGGTGGAATTTTTTTTTTATTTATCTTTTTTTTTGGACGAAATCCTGATGTGATGGAGTAAAATGCTTCGATAAATCGAAAACATTTCGTAAACGTAGTCAGACCCCCAAATCTGAAGTGTTTTAATGGATTTAAATCAAAAAATTAAAATGAAATGATTGCTTGAACGGCCGTTCAAGGTATGCAATACTTTAGCAAAATGCAGTATACCTTAAGGGTTAGTTTAATTCGCCTAGTCATATCAATGCAGAGGCGGCTATATTTTTTTCATAAGGTGTATAACAAACGCAACCAACATTCTTTATTAAAGTATCCCTAGCAGTCACCGTTTTAATACTTTCAAGTTTTAATTTAATGATGATAATCCAGGTGAAAGGCTATGATTTATTTTTGACGTTTCTAAGATGTCGATTTATGTATGTGATTACTGTTTTAAATCTCTGACTGTGCTTTCGGTTTTTTGTAAGAAGAGCGCATGATAACAACACAAACAAAATTAACAATCAACCAAGAACTTAAAATTATAAAGCAATTTGACACCCACCTGCAAAATACGCACGACTTATAAATCTGCACTCACAACAGAAAACAGATAGTAATAGTTGGTATCTTACCTGATAGCGCTGGGAACAGCAGCGACCGCAGCAGGATTGCAAAAGACCCGCAGCGCTGTTTGTCGAGTGGGCGGGACTTGCCATAGGCGAAGGCGAGCCCGGTCGCTTTGGCTGGCCGTTATATGGTAGTTCTAACTCGACAAATTCACGATCCTTTAGAATTAGTGTAAGTATCAGAAAAATTTTACAAAGAGAAACGTAGAAAGAAAAATACAATACAATGTTTGGATTTTTTTTTTGTCTTTTTTTACCAATATACAAAAAGATAGTGAGATTTTAAAAAATGTGTATTCGATGTATATTCAGTAATAATAAATACTTATAAATATTTTTCAAAACAACAGTCAGAACAGTAAAGCTGGGGGAGGAAGAAAAACTGTCAAACATTAAAAAACACTAAGAAAAAATTAATATTCAATGGAAAGGGAATAAGTTTCCGCATCTTAGAAATGACAGCTTTACAATAATACATTATGTATAGTTAAATTAGCCAGCTAAGTGGTTCAACAAGGCAAAGGCCAAGTGTTTAGCGCGGCAGGCGATAAGAACAAAGTAATGCGACGGGAGCGGAGTTTATCAAAGCAAGCACGAGCGAGCTACTGCTGCTTAGATTACAGCGTAACCGTTCGGTTATATTATATGTATATGATATGTTTAATAGTTTTGTGTGAGTTTACATGTGCTAATTTCTATTATTTACCCGATAAAACATTTTTTACATGCTGTATAAGTAACAAAATCTATAATTTAGTTGGACAGATCATAAAATATTCGTTTTTTATGCTTGCAGTGTATTAAAATACGTTTTAGCATAGAAGCAAGCATCCTTGACCCCATTAAGTATACAATTCTTTAATAAGCATCGCGAGCTTTGGTGTTAGATCTACGCATTAATGTCTATTGTCCGTCTGTTTGTATTTAAACTATTATTATCGCTTAAGTTATTACCACGTCTCCAGTTAAATTTGTAATACTGTTAGAGATAACAAATCTTGGACTAATAAAACCGATAATAGCATTCCCATTAAACCATTTACTTATTTTTGCTAATTTTTCCTGCAAAAGTCAACATATTCATATAAGGTTTTCAATACTATTAATCCGATTTTTAGGCAATATCTTATTAATTTTGCACAAACTCGGGACTAGCTGGGAAGATATGTGGTCGCAAAACCGAAATTTGGAATGAGCACTCGAAAATACATTAAAGGAAACGATTTTTAAAACTTTATAGGGTAAGCTACCAAATAATTGGACTATATCATCTTTTTAACAATCTAGAAAACAAATGTAATATTCGTGTATGTATTAACTCTAATGAAATTCTTGATTATAATAATAGTTTAATAAGTTTTATAGTCTCGTTTTTATTCAACTTTGGATTTGTTTCGCTTCAGTGCAATCGCATGTTGCGGGAGCTCTGTTTTGAAATTTTTATTATAGCCTTATTATAAAAATACTTAAAAATCTTAAGTTAGAACAACAGAGCACATCAAAAACGAACAGAAAACGATAAAAAACAAGTAAGAAGGCTCTAGTCGAGAAATCCCGACTAGACGATACCCTGATCCCTTTACTTTACGCGTACAGTCAGTGCTTGCAAGTATGTGTGTATGTAAGTACGCGCATACTGCACACTGCAAAGAAAACTTCAATGTCCCATATCTCCGGTGTTTCTTAACCGATTTTCATAAAAACTTCACAGATTGTCATTATTTTGTTTAATATTTCAAATGCTATCTCAAAGTTTTCAAAATTCAAGATTTTGTTGTTAACGATCGCATGTGTATATCGGAAACAGGAGTTATCGAAAATCGAAAAAAAAAACTTGTACTGCCTAGGGATTAGGCGAGCTTAAGTTCCAAATCTGGAGTCTCTAGCTCTTATAGTCTCTGAGATCGGTTGGCTCATACATACGGACGGACAGACGGACATGGCTATATCGACTCGGCTGCTGATGCTGATCAAGAATACATATACTTTATGGGGTCGGAGATGCTTCCTTCTGCCTGTTACATACTTTTGCACAAAACCATTATACCCTTTTTCCCATTTTTAATGGGATCAGGGTATTAAAAAAGTTAAAGAGAAGAACGCAGCTTACGAACTAACGGATATCACTTACTTTTATAATTTTTGAATGACGTTTTGTTACAAAAGGTCTATGAAGTCATAAATATAAATGATTGTATGTAGATTTTCTTTTAGAGGCTGGTTAATCGTTGTTCCCAATGGAATATGTGAGAATAGAATAGAAAACTTTTAACATAAACTTGTGTTGACAACAATGCAAACAAAATTTACGCATTTTCGTACACTTATATCAATTTATATTGAATGCAAAACAAAAAGAGAAGTTTCGAAATCGACTACATTTTTTCAACTTGGCAAGTGAGTTCCAGTACTGAGGTAATTTTGGGACCTGAATTCGATTAGGCAGTCCGTGTGAGCATTCTTGTTCTAGTTTTCTTATTTGTCTTAGAACCCAATTTTATAGGGATCAAAAAAAAAATAAACCTCTTTTGAACTTTTTTAAAAAACCGTCTAGTTTTTAAGCCACACCAGAAAAGTAAATAAGTTGAAGTAAGCAGTACGTAGTTTTTGATGTCGACGCTATCATACATACAGACGGACATGGCTATGTCGACTGGGCTGTTGATGCTGATCAAGAATATATATACTTTATGGGGTCGGAGATGAGTCCTTCTACTTGTAACACACTTTTGCACAAAACTAGGCTTTTAACCCATTTTCAATTGGTTCAGGGTATAAGTACGCACTAAATACTATGTTGGAAATAACTGTATTTGCCTATGTACACCGCAGCTTGTCTTGCATTCCCGTTTTGTAGTCGTAATCTGTTGTTGCCTGCGAGCAACGGTAATTGTAAGTTCCTTTTGATCAAGACCTTCTTTTATAGTCTATTTTTAAGCTACTCTCATAAAGTAAGAGTCAGTCGTTTGTGGTCGCTTGAATCACGGAGTACAAGTCGCATGAAGCGGACATATATACTAAATAAATATAAACACCAAGTTATAATAGGTTATGGGCTCAGAACACGGAATATTCAGCCCGTAGAAAATACACTGAATTGTTCTGAGGATTACTTGTAGAAGGTGAATGAGAGCATTCTGGACTTTCTTGGACAAGTGTGATAACTGTGTGATTAAAGAAAATGAACACCGCGATGAGTTCGATGGAGAAGTTGGACGACCAGAATTATAGTGCCTGGGTCGTTCAAATGAAAAGTGTACTCGTGTATTCAGAACTATGGCAGTATGTGTGCGGTCGTGTCGTGAAAAATGAAAATGACAGTGCTGAGCAAAAGGCAATATTTGATGCAAGAGACGAAAAGGCTCTGGCAAGCATAATGCTTTGCATAAAGGCATCCCAAATAAATAATGTGAAGAATTGCCAAACATCAGCAAGTGCCTGGAACACCCTGAAAGAAATTCATATGCCAATGGGACCTGCGCGTCGTGTAACTTTGCTAAAGCAGTTGTTACAGCAAAGATTGGTAGAGTCGGGTAGTATGGCAGAGCACATACATAAGTTTGCAGACTTAGTGGAAAGACTAAGCGTGATCGGCTTTATTATGGTCGAAGAGTGTTTGCCGATATTGCTGTTGTCGAGTTTGTCGGATGGATACGATAATTTCGTGATCGCCATGGAAACTCGTGAAACGTTGCCATCGCTAAGTGTGATAAAAATCAAGTTACTCGAAGAGAGTGAACGCCGTAGAGCAGACGGACAGACAGAGTCAAACGGAGAAACAAAAAGGTTCTCGACGCGTATCGACAATCGAGCAAACAGAAATACAGACGAAAGTAACGGTAAAGTGAATCGAAGAAGTGCGGAGCAGAAAAAGGCAACACAGGCCGGCTGCTGGAATTGTGGTCGCCGTGGGCACATTACTGCAAATTGTCGCGCAAAAGACAGCTCCAAAAAAGAGCAATGCAAAAACAATAAAGAAATTAAGAAATCGTACTCAGTGTTTGCAGACAAGAACACGTGGTGTCTAGACAGTGGCGCCACAGCACATTTGTATAATGATAGATCGTGCTTCATAGAATTGAGAGAGCACAAAGAGAAAATTATTTTAGCTGGAAATAATTATATACAGTCATATGGCCGTGGAAAAGCACGCATAAAGTGGGAAAATAACACTATTGATTTGACCGATACATTATATGTGAAAGAACTTCAATGCAACTTTGTGTCAGTATCAAAAGTAGTCCAAAAGGGATTCAGTGTTAAATTTGGGCAAAAGAGTGCGCGCATTGAAAATCGTAGAGGCGATGTGATCTTAGTTGCTAAGGAGCAGCAAGACTTATATTTGTTCAACGCAGATGAGCAAAAGTGTTTCAGCGCGCAAGCTAATTTAACAGACATACTGAAGTGGCACAAGCGGCTTGGGCATTTAAATTTTGCCAGCCTAAATAAAATGATTAAGAAAAATTTAGTGCACGGCTTGAAAGCTAGGCAGTGTTCGGACTTAAAAGAACATGTATGTGAAACATGCGCGAAGTGCAAAATAAGTGTAAAGAGATTTCTAAAGAAATCTGAGACCCGCGCCGAAGGCACACTAGACTTGATACACACAGACATTTGTGGCCCAATGAGAAAATGTTCTGTAGGTGGTGCGCGGTATTTTTGCACATTCATTGACGATAGATCACGGTTTGTGTTTTATGAAAACACGCGATGAAATCTTTGAGAAGTTCAAAGAATATAAGGCGTTTGCAGAAAAACAAACTGGACGCAAGATAAAATGTCTCAGAAGCGACAACGGTCGTGAATCTTTGAGCGGCGATTTCGAAAAACATTTAGTGAGCAACGGCATCAAGAGGCAGCTTACTGTGCCGTATACACCCCAACAAAACAGAGACATCTACGCTGGAGGATATGACACCGTATGAGTCATGGTCAGGCAAAAAACCGTCTGTAAGTCACCTTAAAGTTTTCGGTACAAAGGCTGTCGTACTTAACAAGAAGCACAATAAGAAATTCCTACCAAAAGGTGAGGTGAGAGTACTAGTTGGTTACTCTGCAACAGCTGAGGCATACCGATTTTATAATCCCGATTCACGAAAAGTAATCGAAGCAAGAGATGTGATATTTCTTGAAGGTGATATGACAGATGACAGCGTAAGGGACAGGATCTCGTTGTGTAATAATTATGTTACACTGATCATGAAGGATGTTGAAGACGACCCTGTAAGTCTTCATGGTGGCAATCAAACTGAGGATCGCGAAAATTCCGAACGAGATGCGGAGGTGCCAAATAAATCTACAGACGGAGACATTGGTGACGACGAGGAAATCGAGTCAAGCGAGGAACCGAGCAAAAGAGGTCCTGGAAGGCCAAAGAAATTACGCACCGGGCAGCCAGGACGCCCTCGAAAGCAGTACAACATTTTAAATGTTATGACAACGGATGACGTAGCTGCACCTGCTAGCGTCAATGCAGCCTTGAGTTCTGATCATGCCAGTGAATAAAGGGCATCGATGCAGAAGGAGATAGGCAGTCTGCATGAAAACAAAACTTGGGAGTTGATTGATCTACCGAAGGGAGAGAAGGCAATTGGCTGTAAATGGGTATTTGCAGTGAAGCGTGACGAGCATGGCAAAGTAGAACAATATGGCATAAATTACAATGAGACGTTCTCCCCTGTGGCCAGATATTCGACAATCAGATTACTGATTGCTCTAGCGGTAGAAAATGGTATGTATATGCATCAGATTGACGTGTCTTCTGCTTATCTCAACAGTGAGCTGCGAGATGTGGTTTATATGCGACAACCAGAGGGATTTGCTAACCAAGATTTCCCTGACCGAGTCCTAAAACTCAAAAAGTCGCTGTACGGCCTTAAACAGAGCGGCCGTGAGTGTAACAAGAAACTGAACACCGTGCTAATCAGGATTGGTTTCACGCCCTGCCCCAGCGAACCATGTTTGTACATACGTCGTGAAGCCAGCAAACTGAATGTGATAGTCGTATATGTCGACGATCTTATTGTGGCTAGCACCAGGAAGGAAGATTTGAACTACGTGAAGGAACGCATATCACAACGCATATCACAGGAGTTCGACGTAGTCGATGGAGGGCAGCTGAAGCATTTCCTAGGTATGGAAATTGATCGTGAAGGTGAAACAGGCAGCGTTACTGTCGGTCATAAGTACTACATTGAGAACCTTCTACGTGAGTATGGTATGCACAACTGCAAATCTAATGCCATACCTCTAGAGGCAGGATTTCAAGTCAAATGCGACAATGACGGATGCCACCGAACGAACCAAGGTAGCTATCAATCGTTGATAGGTTCGCTAATGTATCTAGGCATAACTTCACGGCCTGATATATTGCACTCAGTAACAAAGCTAGCACAGCGGAATTCAGATCCACACAAGGAGCACGAAATAGGTGCCAAGCGAGTATTAAGATACTTGAGGGGCACATCAGAGTTGAGCTTGCACTACAAGATGACCGGCCAGGCGATACACTGTTTCATCGATGCAGATTGGGCTGGAGACAGCACGGACCGGAAGTCCTACAGTGGCTGGGCGTTCTTTGCAGCAGGCGCTGCATTCTCATAAGAGTCAAAGAAGCAGAGCGTCGTAGCATTTAGCAGTACTGAGGCAGAGTATGTGGCACTCTCACTGGCAGCTAAGGAAGCTGCATATATACGCAAAGTCATGCGTGAAATGGGTTTCAGTGAGGGATCTGGAATAAGGATATTAAGCGATAATCAAAGCGCTCAATGCTTGGCAAAAGATGCTAAGTTCCATGCCCGTAGTAAGCATATCGACATTAAATATCATATCAGAGATATGGTAAAAAATAACGAAGTTGAAATTGAAATGTACCTACCAAAAACATGATCTCTGATGTGTTAACGAAAAACCTTTGTAAAGTAAAGCATAAGGAATTTGTAAACTTAATGGGTTTGCGCTGAATATGTAAAAGTTTATTTTGTTTAAGAAGAAGACAAACTGCGCTGAGAAGGAGTGTTGGAAATAACTGTATTTGCCTATGTACACCGCAGCTTGTCTTGCATTCCCGTTTTGTAGTCGTAATCTGTTGTTGCCTGCGAGCAACGGTAATTGTAAGTTCCTTTTGATCAAGACCTTATTTTATGGTCTATGTTTAAGCTACTCTCATGAAGTAAGAGTCAGTCGTTTGTGGTCGCTTGAATCACGGAGTACAAGTCGCATGAAGCGGACATATATACTAAATAAATATAAACACCAAGTTTTAATATACTATAAAAACTTAATTATTTTACCAAGCAAAGCCAAGTTCAAGTTTCCTGCAAAATTATATTTTCAATGTTTTCTTTGTTTAATCTAGTATTTGACAATTTTTGAATAAGGTAATTGAATAACCCGGATTTATTCAAATTTATAATCACAATATGGCGAGCATTGTATGCAAAGCCTATTTTTTTTTCACTATGTAGTAATCTGGCTTATAACAACATAATCGAGTCATAGCTTGATGCGCAATTTGCCTCCGCGCGCTCATGTCTTTTGCGCGTCTTTGCCAGTTGGTCGGTGACTTGGTCCAAAGCGTACGGGGTCTTCTTGTCCTTCGTTGACTGACCACTAACACATCATGTACTTTACGTAAAACGTGGCACAGCCATTGAAGTCTCTGGGCGTTTACTCGACAGACTACGTCAACGCCGCTAGACAGATTGTACAGATCGTCCTTTCTTCTGATACGATAAGTATCGCCAACGCAAACAGAACTAACGTTCTTGCGGAAAAATTTTTTCTTGAACTCTTCAAGAACAGTTGCAACTGATTGCGTTACTGTCTAGACCTCTGCCCTATATAGAAGCACTGGAAGAACGAGCGCCTTATAAAATGTGGACTTAGTCTACCGAGAGAGAGTTCTGCTGTTCATTTGCCTACAGCACCAATTATTTGTTCATATTATCTGTTCATACTAAAACTTGTTACAGATCTTCCATTTCCATGGCAGCTATATGGTATAGGAACTGAGACAATAGTGATGCGATCAGTCCGATTTTGACAAATGATCTTACTGCAATAAAAAGGCTATAACCAAAATTTTAGCTCGATAACTGAAGACCTGAGGGACTTGAAGAACAGAAGGACTGATGGACTGATGGAAATGGGTATATTGACTCAGATCGCGATTCTGATCATGATACCAGATGTGCATTCTTCTATGCGTTACACATTTCGTGACAGAATTACTATTTTTTTTTTTAAGTTATAAAAATACAATACAGTATGCCCAACAAAGGCTGCGACATAGCGAAAAATGTTGATATTTTCACTTTAGAGATATATGGTCACACTGGTTGTTGTTTTTTATTTTGTTTATTATTTTTTATAAGAAATTCAATCAATTATCTCTTAAACCTATTTAACAGAACTTAAAAAACATTAATATTAACAAAGAAACATTTAAAATACTAACAAAGGCACTAATTTCAACTGCCCAATAAATCTTGCGACACTCCGGTTTTGGTGCATTTGCGTTGTAAAATTCGTATGGAATTCGTATGTACAGTTACTTTTAATTAAACTAAAAATGCGTAGATCCATAAAAATCAAAATTTTTTTGCGCAGATCGGTTGCCAATGAGATAAAGAATGATTGTGGAATCACCATATCTCGCGAATGTGGCCTAAAAAAATTTTAAGTACACTATGCCCAAAAAAGGTTGCGACAAGGCGAAAAATGTTGATATTTTCACGTTAGAGATATATGGTCACTCTGGTTGTTTATTATTATTATTTTTTTATAAGTAATTCAATCAATTATCTCTTAAACCTATTTAACAGAACTTAAAAAACATTAATATTAACAAAGAAACATTTAAAATACTAACAAAGGCACTAATTTCAACTGCCCAATAAATCTTGCGATACTCCGTTTTTGGTGCATTTTCGTTGTGAGATTCGTATGTACAGTTACTTTTAATTAAATTAAAACTGCGTAGATCTATGCAAATTTTTATAGGCCGCATTCGCGAGATATGGTGGTTCCACAATTATTTTTCATCCCATTGGCAACCGATCTGCGCAAAAAAATTTTGACTTTTATGGATCTACGCATTTTTAATTTAATTAAAAGTAACTACATACGAATTTCATACGAATCTCAACGAAAATGCACCAAAAACGGAGCGTCGCAAGATTTATTAGGCAGTTGAATTTAGTGCCTTTGTTAGTATTTTAAATGTTTCTTTGTTCATGTTAATGTTTTTAAGTTCTGTTAAATAGGTTTAAGAGATAATTGATTGAATTACTTATAAAAAATAATATAAAAAAAATAATAAAAAACAACCAGTGTGACCATATATCTCTAAAGTGAAAATATCAACATTTTTCGCCATGTCGCAGCCTTTGTTGGGCATACTGTATGTATTATTATTTTTTTCCCAGAGATTTAAATTGCAACACAAACTAACTGCATTTTAAACGACTGCGTAATTTATTAAGGGATTCAGAGGTATATTATAAAAACAAAACGGACTTTAAAAACAGTTCTCACTTGCAAAGTCAAAAATATAAATGTATAATGTATGCTCATCAATATTTAGATTATTTTTTTCTTTTTGATACACTTGTATATTAATAGCTGGATAAGCTCGTGAAAAACGTCTGGGTTGATTAAGTTTGCTTATTTATCGGTAACACTATTTGTTGTTGGAAAAATAAGTAAAAAGGCAGATAACCCGATAAGCAAACTGATTAAAAAGTATGTATTTATATATATGTAGTATTTATAATTATGTATAATTTTAATAGTATAAAGACTGCAAACAACGAGCACGCACAAGATTTTTGAACAGTGGTACATCAGATCCTAGGCAACAATCAGTTGAAATATTGCTGGTACTATTTTGCTAATGGTATTTTTGTTGTCTTGCCTAACACGCGTATGGCATAGGTTCAAATTTTTTCTAATTGAGATTTTAAACGTTGCTACATCTGTCGAAATAGAACACACAGAAAAAAAAAACAAAGACATCGATGAAATAACAAGTAAATCAAAACAACAAAGAAATATTAACAATAGCACGCACGTGTGAATTCAGTAAATAACCTGTATTTATGAAAAAGTTTATATTGATTATACGTACCGTTGTCTTTTCGAGACACCGCAACAAATGATGATGCTGTAGCTCAAAGATATCCTCATCTCGATAATTATCATCTAACTCGATGCCCGACTCCTGCGCTGCCCACCGCGCCTCTGCCGCCTTCTTCTTATTAACAAATGCCGCTCCCGACGACGCCTTTGCAATACGTATGCGTGCCAGCCGAGCTTTCTGCATTTGACAAAAGAATCGTCAATTTGTAACCGTATTTTTGGTGTTTTATAGGAAGAAATCACTTACCCGCTGTGCTTTGCGCTTATCCGCACGCTGGTTTTGATGATATATTCTACTAAAGTTCGATACAATAACAGGTACAGGTAAGGCGATGACCAGCACTCCACTGAGCGAACAAACACCTCCAACTATTTTGCCAGCTATTGTCTCGGGCACCATGTCACCATAGCTAAAAATTTACCATACGAGACAAAAATTAATTTGATTATAAATTTGATAATCTAATTATTTTTATCTTGTGAATGTTTTGCTTGGCTTAATTTTTTTATCCTGAACCCATAAAATGGAAAAGAGTATAATGGTAAACGAATGTAACAGACAGAAAAAATATTCTCCGACCCAATTCATTATCTTCATTATATATTCTTGATCAGTATTAACATCTGAGTCGAACTGGCCATCTCCGTCTGTCCGTCGGTCTGTCTGTGTTTTGGAGACTGGAGATTTTCGATATAAGTTAGTATTTACCCCGAGCAAGTAAAGTTTGTCTTAAATTATGTCTTATAGTTTCCGATATACACATGTTATTGAAAAAATTAAGATTAAATTATGATTATCAGCGAAAATTTCATCGAAATCGGTTGAAGAATACTGCAGATATCGTAAATTTAGGTCAAGTATTTAGAAGCGCTGTATTGCATGCTGCTTTTGCTTACGCGTGCAGTTACACAAATACATACAAACAATGATTGTACGCGTAATTTCATGTGTTCAGGGTATCCTCCAGTCAAGCTTTCACGACTAGAGCTTCTTACTGGTTTCAAGAAGAGTTTTTTTTAAATAACATATTCTTGGTCAACTCTCTCAATAACGCTCACGTAAATATGTAAATATAATACAATATCTGTGCTTTGTGCACATCTTTTTTGCAAATGCATTCGGCACAGTTTACTTACTGCTGCAAAATGTTTGCGCATATTTATGGACGTTAAGAATTAAAATCATTTTGCCGCCCACTAGAAAGTTTGTTCTTGATAAAAAAAAACAATAGCTTCATTTAATTATTTTTTAATTAAGTTAAAACACGTACTTCATGGCGAGAATGGGGAGGAATAAAGGAACAGGATATGGACGGACACTGGATGATAAGATGTTGGAAATGAATCTCTTCAGAGGAAATGCAAGTCATTAGAACACCACCATCATGGGAACACCACCCCGCATTACGGGAGGCGCAATTTCTTTAACGGAATAATCAGAAATATCAGGCTTTAACCAGGTTTCTGTTAGTGCAACTACTTGTGAGTTAAGGATAGGTTGGTAGGTAGGGTGGTTAACAGGCGGTGATATACTGATTCTATTACTTCGCATATTAACATATTCCTTGACGACGCACAGTGGCCGGAATCGCGAAATCATCATTGCAAAAATCAAATTGATTGCTGATTGTTTTCAATAAGGAGAACTCCAAATATCCCGAAACACTTTAGAAAATTATTTAATAAACTGGAAATGCAGTATTAATCTTGATGAAAAGCCACGACTTAAAAGGTGTTGCATTTAATAATATAATAATAATAGTTTTGAAGGAGCTATGGCTTCGGAAGGTTTTGATTTTTTTTCAAGTTGATTTTTTTGGGAATAGTTTGTTTTATTAAATTATTTAAAGTTGAAAATTTTTTCAAATTCTTATGTTTTCGTTTTTTTAGGTTTCAAATGTCATGTTTGGGAACGTACAAACGCAAATTCCGATTTGAATAAGGATTTTAGATAATTGAAATCTAAAAAAATTTCTTAACAAAATTTCAATATCAGAGCTTGCTCTCTTTCCCTTTTTGAGGAACGAGCAATTTAAGGAAAATTAAGAAATCAATGCAAGCTGTAGAAAGAATGCTAATGTTAACACATGTTCTGAATGAGAATGTAGCCTGCATCCTTGGAACATGTGCATTTTCATGGGGAAGCACATAAACCAAATTGGCTCGTTCAGGCGGTGGCATAAAAACGAGTGATGCAAAACATGCAATTCAGGTACACATCCCTTTATTGGGTAGGCCATTATCGGTTAAACAAAATTATACGTAAGACGAGAGGACACCAGAAGTTCTTGGCGGAGCTCGGACTAAAACTCGATTGCCCCAAGCAGGGCTCTGAAATCACGATTGTTGGAAACACATCACGGACGCTCTTCATCAACGATGAGACAACTGCTCGGGTAACAGGAATACATCTGGATATCATTTAAATCATCCTCCATGCCCTTAAGCTGTAGCGAACATGTTGATGCTTGCATATAAGAAAAATATGCCAAAGAGTTAAGTGTTATTTTATCCGCAAAAAAACCTACTTCTACTGTCCATAAAATATTGGATCATGGTGGGCAGCTAAAAAAACCGACAACTCTTATTGATGGGAGAGTTTTCAGAGAAGACCAAGCAGTTAAAAACAAGGACTACTGCAAAATATCACGACTTTAAGAAAACACAGACCTTTTCAACATAATGTCGCCCTCATTTGAGGAATTAACCAAGGAATAATCACCAGAATATACTAAGTGATGATATTGAAACCTTTATTTAATTAAAAAAAATTTTTTTGAGTAATTGAAAATGATCTTTTTATTAAATTTTCTTAACTACATTATCATAAATCGTTAAACAAATAAATAAAGTTTTACTTTTTATTCAACTTTTTCAGTGTATTAAGCTTTGCACTTTGGCAGCCGACCCTGAATCACCATGTTGACCAAAAATTCTACAGCTATTCTTTATCATTGTCTCTTATTAATTACTCAAATAAATATCATTGGTTTCGATCGAGGTATAAGATATCTGACCCGTCGTCAGGATACCTAGAAAATTCTCTTGAAGCCAGTTGTTGGAGCTTTTCCATGCGTGTTGCATTTGGGATGAGTCGCTTATGCATTCGTCGTCATTGTCTTAAAAAATCTCTTGACCAACCTCTAATAGGAAAGAAAGTGCATCAGCTAAATACTTGGGCGAACATCTAGAAATAATAATCTAGAAATTTTTACTCGGATTAAAGTTGCCAAATTTTCTCTTTAGACTAGTCGAAAATTAGTCGGAAATAAATAGGGGGTGCCACCCCACATTAGGCTGTGGCATTCACCGCATCTTACTGTATCTGTGTGGGTGGTTATAAGGGCTTCAAGGGTAACTGAAGGGCAAACGACCTGGCGAGGCATGGAACTATCGTGCCTTATTGCTCACGCGAAGAGACTTGCAACCTAAGAGTTCGAGAATACTTGGAAATGAAGTTTACCAGAGGTTGCAGGAAACTACCGGTTCATGTAGGAAAGCCAGAAAAAGGCGCTCCATAGAACCTTAAACCCTTTCTGTGGAATAATCTAGGACGACGAAAAGGAGAAGCAGCTTTCTATATCTTGTGATTGTCCTGCTCCATGAAAGACAATAAATTGCATCTTTATCTAATGTGAACACAGTCTGACGCGGCAACACAACAGATAAGACATTACCTATGTGAGTAAGAGGTCCTGTCTCACTACTGCGATAACCTAAACTTTTGTTTGTACCAATGTGTGCACTTACTTGTGCTTGAGTAAATTCTAATTGGCGATATCCCCTTTGTTTGTTTACCGATCTCAATAGTATCTCACAGTTTTCATAAACAAAACCAGTTCTTCTATTTTTTTGTTTGGTGGTAAATCAAATCGAGAGACAGAGCTATTGATAACTAAAAATACTCTTGATCTGCTATGGTATACGGGATCCAGTTAAAAAAAAAAAAATGTATCTTCAATTATATCTACGAATCTTTCAGACATCGTGTTCCCATACCGCAATATATTTTTCTCACTAACCAATCCTGAAATCCTGATTTAACTTAATCCGCCGCGTATCCTGACAAAATACGTTTGTTCATAAATTCGATCCTAGCAACGCAGTGTGATTAATAACTTTTAAATGTACTTACCCCAACGTCGTCATGGTGACAATAGTATACCAGAAGGCCGCTGGTATCGATGTGAAATTTGTACCATTAACATTTTTCTCAGCATAGAACATGACAGTGGCAAATATTATGATAGCCATGGCCAACGAGAAGACCAGAAATCCCAGCTCACTGGCGCACGACTTAAGCGTATAGCCGAGAATGCGCAGACCCTGCGAGTGGCGCGAGAATTTGAAAATGCGAAAGACGCGGAACACGCGCAACGTGACAAAAGCCCCGCTGACGTCATCGTTGTCCGTAATTCCCAGACCAATGTAATAGGGCATTATAGCGACCACATCGATAATGCTCATCACGCTCCGCACAAATTTGCAGCGATCAGGCGCAGCAAAAAGGCGCAGCAAATACTCGGCGGTAAAGATCATCACACATGCGGTATCCAGGCAAAAGAACACAATTTTGTAGCGTTCACCACAGGGAAGAGTACCAGCCCGCCCGGGCCGATGGCCGCAGGGCACCGTCTCCACTACATTAGCCATGACAGAGACGGCTATAAAAAAGCCGGTGACGTAGTAGAATACCAGCGCACTGGTCGATGTGTGTGGATTCTCAAAAGCACGCCACATCTTTTGGCGTATGTTGGTTAGCTGTTGCAGATTTTGATCGCCATTCTCCGACAGTTTGTCGTCCATGAGTCGTTCAGCGTTTTCACGCTTGCGATCGCGATAGTCCTCATAGCAGCAGTCACCTATCACATCCGGCAGGATGCCAAAAAAGGCCAACTCCTCATCGTAGCTGGTGAGGCATTCGTGTTTCGGATAATGCAACTTTCCGGTTCGATAATAATTAAGTATGTGTCTAAATATGTCCGGATCTCTGTCAAAGAAATATTCTTTGCAGTCCTCGTCGTAAAAAAACTCGCGCTCATTCGACCCAAGCAACGTATCCGGATATTTCTCGAGAGTATTGCGCCAAGTCTCGAAACGACGGCCGGATACATTAATTAGCAGCTTCTCGTCGTCCGTTTTGCGGCGATCCTTTGGCATCGGAGGGGCTGGCAATGGATGCGTTGCTATCGGAACCCACCCGATGGCCGCCGCCCGTGCAAAGGGCAGCCAAGCGGCGACCGAGGCCATGCTGTGTGGTGGAATGTTTCACTGTTTCGAAACTAATTCACGAGGGCTCAGGGACAATTTCGAGGTAGTCGTCGGTGAGTACAGGCTTTTCTTTCTCTCTCTCTCTTTCTTTCTCTTTATATATTGTTTTATGTCTGATGTCTATCAGAACTTGTTATTTGGCTCTCTTGCACTTAGTTCTAGGTAAAGCTTTCACACTTGTAGGCAGCTTGTCTATTGCTTAATCGTATTTATTTTTGAGGGAGTATAGTTTTTATATATTTTCTTTTGATAAACTTTTAATATATTAAACTTATGGTTATAATTTACATCTTGATTAATTTGTTTTAGTCAATTGTTGTCATGAAAAGACGTTTATTGCGTCAATGTATTGCTGTCATTTTCGTTTTTGGTTTCACGCCGGAGGATATGAAAATGTAATTTGACTATGCGCAGAGGCACTGTAATTGGTTAGAAAACGAAAAGGTAAAAGTTAAGCAACAGCACTTAATATAAACTAGTAGTAAACAAGTAAGAAGGCTCTAGTCGAGAAATCCCGACTAGACGATACCCTGAACCCTATACTTAACGCGTACAGTCAGTGGTTGCAAGTGTGTGTGTGTGTGTGTGTACGCGCATACTGCATACTCAACTTCAATGTTACATATCTCCGGTGATTCTCAACCGATTTCAATAAAATTTTCACAGATTTGCAGTATTTTGTTTAAAATTTCAAAAACCATCTCGAAATTTTCCAAGTTCAAGATTTTGTTTTTACCGATCCCATGTGTATATCGGAAACGGGAAAGGTTATCGAAAATCAAAAACAAACTTTTACTGCCTAGGACTAGGGACTAGGCAAGTTTATATTCAAAATCTGGAGTCTCGAGCTCTCATAGTCTCTGAGATCGACGCGTTCATACATACGGACAGACAGACGGACGAACAGACGGACATGGCTATATCGACTCGGCTGCTGATACTGATCAAGAATATATATACCTTATTGGGTCGGAGAAGCTTCCTCCTGTCTGTTACATACTTTTGCACAAAACCATTATACCCTTTCTTACCCATTTTAATGGGCTCTCACGCGAAGAGACTTGCAACATAAGAGTTCGAGAATACTTGGAAATGAAGTTTACCAGAGGTTGTACGAAATTACCGGTTCATGTGGGAAAGCCACAAAATCCTGGCTAACACGGTGTAAAAGGCGCTCCATAGAACCTTAAACTCTTTCTGTTGAATAATCTAGGACGACGAAAAGGAGAAACAGTTTCCCCATGTCTTTTGTGATTGTCCTGCTCCATGAAAGACAATAGATCGCCTCTTTAGTTCATTCTTCTTATCGAACCTCACAGTTTTCTCCTAGTCTGAATGTGAACACAGTCTAACGCGGCAAGACAGGAATTAAAAATGTCACTATGTAATAAGAAGAAAAGATCGTTAATGATACCACAAATGTGTGCGCGACGCGAGTTGTTCGATGAGTTCGAATTTTACATTGAGAACATCGAACTAGCGGGAAAAAGCTATATATCGGCGAAAGGCCGTGGTAATGTGGTTGTTCGCAGCCTGTGTGGCTACACAATTACACTGCGAGATGCTTTATATGTGCCAGAATTACAATGTAATTTTTTATCGGTTGGAAAAGCAGCAGTAAATGGTTTCTCAGTAAAGTTTAGCACTGAACGTGCTACGATATTTGATAATAAAGGCTTACTTATATTATCGGCCAAAAATCTACGTCCAATAATCAAAAAGGTCAGCGGATTGTTTCTGTGTGAAACAAAGGGCAACGAAAAATTTTGTGTGTCACAAGCTAAGAATGAGTTATTTAAATGGCATTAGCGCTATGGTCATTTAAATTTGCAAAGTCTGCATGAACTTAAAAATAAGGATATGGTTCGATGTTTGACATTTGATTCCACAAATGGATTTGTGGATTGCATAAACTGCATAAAGAATAAGTGTCAAGTGAAACCATTCGAAAAGTCGCACACAAGGGCAACTGAGTTATTGGATTTGTTGCCTAGTGATGTGTGTGGGCCTATAAGTAAAGCATCAATTGGCGGCAGCAGATATTTTCTCACTGTAATAGATGACAATAGTCGGTATGTACATGTGTATTTTATGAAGCACAAATCAGGGGTGAGCAAATTATTACAAGATCACTTTGTAATGCTGGAGCGTCAAACAGGCTTGAAAGTGAAGTGTATCAGGAGCGATAACGGTACTGAGTACATCAATAAAGATTTTAATGAGTATCTTAGATCTGCAGGCATAAAGCGCCAGCTGTCGGTTCCATACACTCCACAACAAAATGGGGTAGCTGAACGCTTTAATAGAACCCTAGTTGAAATGGCAAGAACAATGATAAACGCAGCAGGCTTAAATGAAAGTTTCTGGGCGGAGGCTGTAGGATGTGCAACGTACTTAAGAAACCGATCGCCCACAAAGGCAAATGGCAAAACGCCATTCGAGTTGTTTATTGAACACAAGCCAGTAGTAAAACACTTGAAGAAAGAAAAAATTCCAAGCGCAAAGAGTTTGTAATGGTCGGATACTCGAATACCTCAAAAGCGTATCGTTTGTATGATAAAAGCACAAGTGATGTAAAAATCAGCAGAGATGTATATTTTTTAGAGAGTGAGCCGAATGAAATAGCTGATATCACGACATTGATCGAAGAGACTAAACAGGAGGCAAATGAGGAAGCTACAGATCAAAACGATCCGAATAGCGATACTGAAGAGATGGAAAGCGACCAGGAAGAGAATAAGGCGGTTAAAAGAGGACCAGAGAGGCCAAGAATAATCAGAAGTGGATTACGTGGACGGTCAAGTAAACGATACAACGTGGTGAACATGATGTTCAACAAAGACGTTGAGATACCTGTAACAGTGCAACAAGCGCTAGCGAGTCCTCAGGCTGATCACTGGGAATCGGCGATGCAGAACGAATACGACGCTTTATTACGTAACAAGACGTGGGAGCTAGGGAAATTACCAGTTGGTAAAAGACCCATTGGATGCAAATGGGTGTTTACGCTAACAAAGAACTTAGCAGGGAAAATCGAGCGCTACAAGGCGCGCTTGGTGGCGAAAGGGTGCAGTCAAAAATATGGAATCGACTACAAAGAGACATACTCACCAGTGTGGTCTTGGCTATGGCAGCTGAATATGAGCTGTTTGTTCATCAACTGGATGTGTCGACTGCATACTTAAATGGAAACAACCGGAGCACTATGACGACAAGTCTGGAGATGTGCTCAAGCTGAAGAAATCGTTATATGGCTTAAAACAAGCAGGCCGTGTCTGGAACGCAACTCTGGATGGCGTTTTGAAGAAGATTGGCTACAGGGCATGTGCAAGCGAACCGTGCCTGTACACAAAGACTTCAAAGAAGAAGATGATCAACGTGATTGCTGTCTACGTTGATTTCTGTTGGCGTGCTCAGACATGGGTGCGATGGAGGCGACTAAAAAAGCTCTTGCTTCTCTTGCGAAACTGGTGCGATTCGTGTTAGCCAGAAGAAGCATATCATGTGACTGCTACACAAGTTGGGCATGGACAATTGTCGCACGATGTCAATGCCATTGGAAGCCAATTTCCAAGTCAACTGTAAAAACGAGTTGTGTAAGTCAATCTGTCATTGGATCTCTAATGTATATATCGCTGTGCACTCGTCCTGACATTTTGCACTCGGTGTGCAAACTATCACAAAGGAACTCGGATCCTCACGGGGAGCATCTAGCAGCGGCAAAGCAGGTGCTACAATATCTGCACTCTACAGCAGATCTGGCGTTGGTCTATAAGATAACCAACGAGGCGATTGCGGGCTACGCTGACGCAGATTGGGCAGGCGATTCAACGGACAGGAAGTCCTACACAGGCTACGCATACGTGTGGGGCAGTTCTGTATTTTCATGGACATCAAAAAAGCAGAAGTCAGTTGCACTCAGCAGTACGGAGGCAGAATACATGGCCCTTTCCCTTGCAGCAAAGGAAGCTATTTACTTAAGCAAAATAGTAAATGAAATGAATTTGTTTTTCAAACTTAAATGTGTAACTGTACATGGCGACAATGTTAGCGCTTTAAACCTTGTAAAAAATCCTGATTATCACGCTAGAAGCAAACATATTGATGTTAAATACCACCATGTAAGAAATAGTTATGAAAAAAATGTAATTGATTTAAAGTACTGTCCAACTCAAGAAATGATTGCCGATATACTAACTAAAAACTTGTCAAAGGTAAATCATGTAAAATGTACTGCGTTGCTCGGCCTAAAATAATTGTATACATTTATGATTTGAGGAGGAGTGTTAAGTTGGCAATCCCAAAATGTATGATGTATATCGATGTACTCGATAAAATGTTTAGGCTACCGCTTGATAAAATAATAATAAGTCTCTCCCAAACAACCAAACGTTGTAGATGTCTTGTATTCTTTAGCGCCAACAGTTATGGACAGCTTAGTTAAATCATTAAATCAAAAATTGTAAGTATTCTTGTGTAGAAATATTACACAGGTAGGCTAAAATTAGACATTCAGATAACATAACTGCAAGAAGCGCGCAACCCATTGGATATTTATAATTAATAATTATACGTTTGTAATCAATTTGTAATTTAGACAATGAACATGTTTATAACTTAGTTAAAATTAAAATTACAATCGTCATTAAGCCAGGGAAGCCGGATCGGGGAAAAATCATGTCAGCGGTTGTGAAAGCTGCTGGTGAGTTTTGGCGCGAGCTGGATGGCGAGAAAGACGTTGCTCTTGGTTTTGTGATGTCGAAAGGTTCGGACGTGCCCGCATCGGCGCCTAGCGAATTACAAATTATCTTGTAATTTAAAGCTATTCAGACTAAGATGTGTATTTGCTTTTATTTTTAAACTACAGCCGATTCGTATAAACGCGAAAGTTGCGTACGTCCAATCATTCACTTATTTTCTTTAAGCCCAGTACACCTGACAGGAAATGCAAGCCCTAAAGTAAGAACAGTCTCTAAGAGAGAATATATGTATTATTTAATAAATATAATCGCAGCTTTAATTGATATTAACACTCAACACGAGACTAATGTTCAGTGCAGCATTTCGGCCTTACCAATTAGTTCCGTGACTACCCAAAACTAGTGCGAAACCATTTAAAGGATTTGTTGATTCCAGTGCGGAGTCTGGCAGTATAAGCTCACTGTAGTCAGCGAACCATTTGAAAATTAAGAAAATGAAAAAAAAAATAATATACTTAATAATTAATGGAAGATACCCCGAACCATATAATTAGCGCGTACAGTCAGTGCAGTTTATTTACTAACATTGACTTCGATTATACTAAGCTGTAAATTTAAGATTATGATTTCCACTGCTCATGCGGGACTACCGTGAGGCATTGCGTCACCCGAGGTGCAAACTCCATCCATCCAAAGACATCTGAGCTCGCACATAACGATCGCTGCAAAGATGCTGGTCGCTTCCCATTGCTGTTTATTACCAACTATGAGGTTGATATGGTCTCTACCGAAATGCGCTCTCCAATGTATTCCTTCAGACGGGTACGATCCTTTTTAAAGTGTGGGCACTCAAAGAAGACGTGCTCGGCATTCTCTTCCAAGCTGCCTCCGCACCCTGGGCTTAGCTCGCGCCCAAGATGATGGAAAAAGCTCCTGAAGCATCCATTCGAGCGAGAGCTCTTCCTGTTCTGGCTGCCTTTATGGATATCTCCTCAATATCCTCGCGGAAGCAGAGCCTCGTACCCAGGATAACGCCGAGTTGCAAGTATGTGTGTGTGTGTAAGCAAATACAACTTTCTTTTCTTAACTTCACATCTTTTGTGTTTTTTAACCGATTTTAATATAAATTTAAAGATTGTCATTATTTCGCCATCTCAAAGTTTTCCAATTTATGGGAAGATGGGAAGAGCTATCAAAAATTTGAATTTGAATCAAACTTGCCTAGAGATTAGTCGAGCTTATGTCTATATCTCGTATAATCTCTGAGATTGATGCGGACGGACGGACAGACGGATAAAGCTCTATCGACTTGGCTGTTGATGCTGAAAAAGAATATATATACTTTATGGGGTCGGAGATGCTTCCTTCTGCCTGTTACATACTTCTGCACAAAACCATTATACCCTTTTTCCCATTTTTAATTGCACACATGCACGTAATTCGGCAAAAACTGGTACTTATGTCTCGCTTACAGTTTTCCGGTATAAAAAAAAACAGTTGAGGTTCCCGTTACGTCAACTTTTTGTCGGTGAACGCTTGCCGTATAAAAATGAATCATAGCCGCATTTCTATGTTTGTGCATTTCCATTTTGTTTTTTCTTTATATGCAGCATGTTAAATTTGTTTACATTGTTCTATATTTAAACATAACAGCAAAACACTACCACCCACCTAATCGTCTGATTGTTGTTATTTAACGCTTTTGTTTATAAAAAGCTTTCGTATTTTTTTTTTTTTTTGTCTTCTGTGTTAGTGCCATTTAACAAGAAAACTATTAGAAGTTTGCAAAGGAATAAAAAAACCTACAGAGCGGATCAAAGACCAACCATATGCAAAATTTGCGATTTTGGATAAATTTACTGTCCACAGCTTTATATTTGTTTTCTAAATTTAAAAATTCGAATTGAATGTGATTTTACCTCGCGTAGAGGTTTTTTTTTTATCTTTTTATATTCTGATACCATAGGAAAGACTATATTGGTTTTGTGCATGTTCGTCACGCGTGAACGCAACTTTTTTCGACACCCTTAGCTAAATACTTGAAGCCTGAAAATATCGTGGTCCATGCGTTCTACAGACAATGTGTCAAGATCGGGGTACTACGACTTCCAAAGATCTGCATTAAACAAATTTCGATTTAACGCCCACACTTGCTGCCGTACCCACGCCTATTAATAATAAATGCATGTTTCTTTGACAGGTATTGAGCTAGATTTACCAAGATTGATGGGAATATTTTTTTTCCTTCAAAGATCTGCATAAAAAATCAAGTTCCACAGTTTTGGAGCTTGATTCTCAAAAATTGATGGCAACTAAGCTGGCGATGGCCCTCTAAGATCTGCATCAAACTATTTTTTAACAGCCCACCCCTGCCCCAATCAAGAGCCTTAACACCATATTTAATACAGGTATAATAGTATTCCGCAGTCGGTTTCGCCCGACTGCAACGTTTTCACACGTTGGAGTTGTAATTGTGGTGATGTTTCATTAGCAACAATATGCTATAACCACGGGAAAGCGGCGATCGGCTATTGACTACAGCGTATGACATTTTCATGTAACTGCACACGTTGGGTTAAGACTGTGAGCTAATGGTAGCTTTCCAAATTAATGCAACGTTAATATTTATGCCAACGGCTGGTTCTGAAGGGTGCATAGTGACTCTACATTCAAACAATTATTTTAAACGACATATATTTTTGGAAGTGTATATAAAGTATGTACTTTTTATCTATCTACATATGTTTATATAATTATTAATGCGGCTTTGTTGCTGGGCAAGGATTTTTCGCACGCTTGCACCAGTAAATGTACTGCTTGGGTCTAGGTGCTGCTTGTTTTCTGCTGGAAATTCTTTGCGCTCTCTCTCTCTCTCTCTCTCTCTCTCTCTCTACAGACGACCTTCATTCTCACACATGAAGAGCACAGTCCGCGGCCATCACCGTTACATTTTGTTGAATAAACATTTGTTGGTAATGCTGATTACTGCACATTGCACATTGTTGCTGGTATCTTGCACGCAACATAGTTAAACTGCGATTACAAATTTAATATAAAAATTACTTTCTAAAATGGAAAAATTTTCTTCAATATTTTGGTTCTTAGGTGTGTTGACACGAAATAAGCAACACTGTGGTCTCGTCGTACAACAACAAATATTGGTTTGCGAGGATACACACATTTTCATAAATCAAAAAGCACGAATATTGCCACAAAAAAGCGCACGCACACTTCACAAGCCCACACACTTTCTTTTAGGAAAAAACGCGAGCACAGCTAGCCGCAGTTAGGATTATAGATTTCCGATCAATCTGAATGATTAACAATTAGTTAACTTATATTCTACTGAGCGTTTTGTTATTCTTGCCTTTTGTATTGTCTGTGGTCATTGTTATGCCACACACTCCAGGCACTTACATTTACATTCACATATGTATGTAATCTGTGTGAGTATCGTGTGTATTTTACATTTTTACACTTGCTCTCGCTTTAGCTTTTTTCACTGCCCGCACATTCTTCTGATGCGTTTGGACTTTATTTTAACACTATTCCTTGTACACTTTTTTCAGCGTTTGCTTACAATTTGGAATTTTTATTGCTACGCACTCACGATTCCCAATGTCCCATTGCGTTCAAACGTTCTCAACAAACTGAAAGAAAGAAAAGTAAAAGCGCGCAGCGTTAATAGAGCGGCGGCGATGGTGCTGCTTTTACATAGTCGTCTGCTAACTCTCTTTATCACGTCACTACAGTTGGCAATCCGGGACGAGCGCTCTCTCTTGGCGCCGACGCACTGCTTCTTTGCGCAAGTGGTGGTCACAGCTATTGATATTTCCGCAAATGTACTGTGGGTCCTAGTATTAATATAGTTAATAAATAAATTTAATGATATATGCAATGTTGTTACGTGGTGGAATGAAATCGGATACATTAATATACAGTGAGTCACTAAAGTATTCATTGCTAAGCATACGGTGCATAAAACTAAAGTTTTAAACATCTAACCAGGCTTATGTTATTGAATCCATAAATTGATTTTTTTCAAAAGATAATGCAAATTTCAAAACTAGGAAATTTCAAGCGTTGTCCAAAATGTTGAAAAAAAAAACTAAAAGAAAGTAAGAAGGCTCTAGTCGAATCCCAACTAGAAGATACCCTGAACCCTATATTCAACGCCTACGGTTAGTTTGAAACAAACTTGAACTGCCTAGGATTTATGCTTATGTTTTAATTTAGGAGTCGCTAGCTGTCAAAGTCTCTAAGATCGACGCATTCATACATACAGACGGACGGACGGACATGGCTAAATCGACTCAGCTGTTAATGCTGATCAAGAATATATAAACTTTATGGCGTCGAAGATGCTTCCTTCTTTCTATTACATACTTTTGCACATAACCATTATACCCTTTTACACATTTTCAATGGGCTTAGGGTATATATTCGCATATTTTCATCAAACAAAAGTGTTCCTTGCGATATGCTTTTTAACAATTCTTATAGTGCAAATATGATTTTAGTTTTACTCGTTCAGTTTGACTTCAAAGTTTTCGTTATAACGTCCAAATGCCCAAGGAAGGGGAGTTTATTCTTGCTACATTGTTTCTGAACAATGAAGGCCAATCCACTATACAGTGAGTCACAAAAGTATTCGTTACTAGGCACACGGTGCAAAACCCTTAAGTTTTAAATGGCTTAGCAGCATAATTTTTAAGGTGTTTGTTTTCGATTCTTTAAATTAATGTTTTCGAATGACAATGTTTAAAAAAATAAAAAAACATTTGAAAACTACAAGCTTCGACCTTTCTTGCGTACTGTACAAATCGGACAAGTATACTTGTTGGACGTCTTTTGCTACATCATGGAATTTTTTGCATTTATGATATATATCGTTGATAAGCTTCGTTCGCACTACAGAGACTTTAACCCCGATTCCACTAGGCTAATGAATCAAGATTGGAAACAAGCTTCCCTTCTTTTTTTACAGTTAATATTTGCGCTCTGTGAATAAGCATTTATTTCCCCTTCATATTTCTCCCAGTTAGATTCTTATTTTTCTTCATTGCTTATACTTCTTGGTCTGCCGCTATATTTGAATTTGTTTTTGCTTTGTGTATGGACTGCTCATGCTGCGTCTTATGTATTTGGCACTGGGAAAAATGGGAAAAAGGGTATATTGCTTATGTGCAAACGTATGTAACAGGCAGGTGGAAGCTTCTTCGACCCTATAAAGTATATATATTCTTGGTCAGTATCAACAACCGAGTCGATATGGCCAAGATGGTATAGGGTTCAGGGTATCGTCTAGACGCAATTTTTCGACTAGAGCCTTCTGCAATGAGTATGCATATGTATGTTTGTGTTTGTATGCTCATTAGTGTCGAATGCAAATCGTCTGCAGCTGGCCTCTTTTTTTTTTGTATGCAGCTGTCTGCGTCTAACGGGAATAGGCAGAACGCAAAAATAATAACAACAACAACACGTGACGGTTGTCGTTGCTGAAACGCACACGCTACTCAATGTGTCTTAGTACCCTTTATTACAATATTTAATTAATGTCAATGCAATTATTAATGAATATTTATAAAACACGGACAAGTATTTGAATACAAAATACGTTTATTTTAGGGCTAATTTGGTATTTAGTCATTTAAACATTGTTCAATAAGTCATTCATGATCTACCTAACTCCCAATATATACAGACGTATATGTATGATAGAAGTCATAGTTAAGTATCTCACGATTAGCCATAAAATTGCACATAAATCATAGTAAGTCTATACTACCCTCCCGTTTAAGGCATAGCAAAATAAATAAATAAAATAAAATTTCAACTTCGGCCACCACACAACGGCAAAATAAAGTACGGCAACAAAGCATCGCCGTCTGACGCATCGCACGCTTTGAGCTAATGAGAATCCATGTACACTAAGATTCTCATTGGAGTTGACAAAGCAAAAACGATATTCATTTCCCCAGGTGCTGATCTCAGGTTTTATCGTTTCTGTTAAAAAAGAGGGGTAGCTTGTTTCCTGATTATTAACTTATTGAACAGATTTAAGATGATTTAAAGCCAAATTACACTAACCATAAAATAAACGCTTTTTGTATTCATATATCTAACCTTAAATGTCCTTATATTAAATAAATATATGTTAAAAATTGCATTGACATTAATTGAATATTGTAATCAAAAACTATGTAATACCAAGACTGGAAAATAGCTACCTTTCTTTTTTACAGTTAATATTTGCGCTCTGCGGATTAGCACCTATTTGCCCTTCATATTTCTCCCAGTTAGATTCTTATTTTTCTTCATTGCTCATACTTCTCGGTCTGCCGCCGTGTATGAATTTGTTTTTGCTTTGTGAATGGACTGCTCATGCTGCGTCGTATGTATTTGGCACTGTCTGTTTTTCTGCTGAAAGCCTAATTCATATTTCGCAGCATGAGCACATATCAATGTATCCATTCCCTTACTCTTGTAAGCTAAAAGTGCCTTAGAAAGAATTAGCAAACCAATTGAATATTTTCTTAAGTTTATCATGTGAAATTGTTTGGGTGCTGGTTATTTTGCTTTCAAATAGATTAAATTTGCTTGTTATAGACTGAACCCACTAAAAAAAAGGGAAAAAGGGTATATTGCTTGTGTGCAAAAATGAGTAACAGGCAGAAGGAAGTAAAGGGTTCAGGGTATCGTCTAGTCGCGATTTTTCGACTAGAGCCTTCTTGTTTGTATTTTAAAATTTTGTTGTTGCCGACCAATGAGTATTTACATATACATATGTATGTTTGTGTTTGTATGCTCATTGGTGTGGAAGGCAAATTATCTGCAGCTAGCCTGCTGCATGTAGCCTTGATCCGTCTTTGTGTGAATGCATGCTTGTACGTCTAACGGGACTAGGCAGAACGCAAAAATAATAGCAACAACAACACGTGACGGTTGTCGTTGCTGAAACGCACACGCTGCTCAATGTGTTTTAGTACCCTTTATTACAATATTTAATTAATGTCAATGAAATTATTAATGTATATTTTTAATACAGGGACAAGTATTTGAATGCAAAATGTGTTTATATTATGGTTAGTGGTAATTTGGTATTTAGTCAATTTAAACCTGTTCAATAAGTCATTCATGATATATATATATACATACGCATACATGCTGGAAGTCATAGTTAAGTATCTCACGATTGGCAAAACAATTGCACAAAAATCATAGTAAGTCTATACTACCCTAACATTTAAGGCATAGCAAGCAGACAGAAACAAAAGTCGAATATTTAAAATCTCAACTTCGGCCACCACACAACGGCAAAATGAAGTACGGCAACAAAGCATCGCCGTCTGACGCATCGCACGCTTTGAGCTAATGAGAATCCATGTACATTAAGATTCTCATTGGAGTTGACAAAGCAAAAGCGATATTCATTTCCCCAGGTGCCCGTCTCAGGTTTTATCGTTTCTGTTAAAAAAGAGGGGTAACTGTTTTCCTGTTTTGATACATTACATAGTCTTTGGCTTCAATCGTCCATATGCGGTTTTTGAGGACAACGTTTTGCGTTGTACATAAACAATTCAAAATTGTCATTTATTCTTTTGCACAAAAGTTTATTGGGTCTCGTATCCAAAACCCTTAGAAACGTAAAAATAGATGTGTGGTTCCTTTTTAAGAACTAAGTTCCAAAAATCGTTGCTAACTTGACACATTTCTAATTTATGCCATAACCCTAAAATATTGCCATCGCAAACTTAAATTCTTTAAATTTAAAATAAATAAGTTATTCAATTAACTTAACTACGGATTTCAAAGTGCGGTTTTTTTTTGGTCAAAAGCGACTTTTACCACTGTGGCAATAACAAACATGTGCATTTTGTTAAAAAAAAATCCACCTATGCTAGTCGCTAATATTGCATAAAGTTTCAAACCTTCGTTACAATATATATTAAAGTCTCCTAAAAATAAAATTTTTAAAAGGAGTTCAATGAACTGTTAAGATCGATATAATGCATATGCCTTTGTTAATTGCGACGTTAGGTCGGCGCACATGCAATTTACTGACGCAACGAGGATTCGGAAATGCGCCAATTTTAAGACAGTCCCTTAAAAATCATGAACCAAATAATTTGGAAAGGCGCTTCCTGGTTTGGAGTGGCAAGTACAAAACTACAGCTGATGTACCAAGCTTTGTAAGGCATGTAAATTAAGGGTATAAGTATAACGTTCAACAATTTTCTTTGACAGTTTATTTTGATAAATTTGCAGCCAGGAAGAAATGGAACGCTGCCGCAATAAGATGCGCATTAGATTGGCAAATTTAATGATTGGCTTGACTGTTATCGGATGTGGTGTTATGGTTTACAGTGGCAAGCAGGCAGCTAAGCGAGGCGAGTCGGTGACGAAACAAAATCTCGAGTGGCACAAACAGTTTAAAGAGATACCTGCTAATACCACTAAAGCAGAAGCAGGCAAATGATCATCGATCCACAATATAACAAAATCCACAAATTAAAGAAGCTATGGCCTTATATTATCGTTTATAAAGTGATATATTTGTTTCACGCTTAAAGTTGTTAGTTGTAGCTTTACTAAAATATATTTTGTTACATTTCTTAAAAAATAAAGATGCAATTTTTTATTATACAGACTAAACTCATGGTAAGCAGGCAATCCACAAGCTAATTTTTTTTATCTAACTTGGTCGTCGAACACAAATAAATTCGCACACTAACAAGTCGAACAATAGTAACGAACACCATTTTGTACAAAAGTGCTGCAAGTTTACTCGAAAAAATGCAAGCGGAAATTAATTCAATTGTGGTCTTTAAAGCAATTGATGTGTGTTTACAGCAAAGAAAAAAGGTAAAATTAATTGATTCAATAATTAATTGATATAAAAAGCACAGCATGTAAATGATGGAGTAGTTCGCCAAGCGGGACACTTCACCCACACGAAACTCTTGAAGAAGTTTAAGGAAACCTCATCCGTGAACTTAAAGAATTTTCATCAAGTCGATGGCGTAACCTCTCCAAAGCTATTAGGCTTAGTAGCGCTTGTGATGCAGCCAATAAAGCCACTTTTTTGAGTTTTATCTGATTTATTATTCCAGCTGCCCAATACAATGGGAAGAAATAAAATAAGACTGAGAGAAAGTGAAACTTCGTCTACTTTTGAAGGGTTATTGACGGAAAACATTTTCATATCAAGGACGGTTTAGGGATAGTGATATGTATTGAGCTCGCAATAAATTCAGTTTTTCTTCAAATGCATTATACTTTATAAGCAGCTTTTCTCACGGAATATTGCAAATGCCTATCCCGGTATTCATTGCATTTATTTTATCAAAATTATTTTCGAAGCATTCAATGAATTGTACAAAAAAAACTTTGTTTCACATTTTCGCATGTGATGTGAGTCTAGCATTTTACATTTTAAGTCACGATAAAAACATTTATATTCTTCATGAACAAAACGCCCAACACTTTTGGGCTCTGACCCATTATGTAATCTACGAAGAATTCTACAAGGTTTGACAAATTAAACAAGTAAGAAGGCTATAGTCGATAAATCCCGACTAGATAATACCCTGATCCCTAAACTTTACGCGTACAATCAGTGCTTGCAGGTGAGCTGGTTTATTGATATTTTATTTGTATCTTCAGCTTCTTACCTTGTTCTAAATGTTCTGTATAACGATCTAAATCAAAACAAGAAGACTGTAGTCGAGAAATCCCGACTAGACGATACCCTGAACCCTATATTTAACGCGTACAGTCAGTGCTTGCAAGTATGTGTGTGTTTGTGCGCGCATACTGCATACTCAACTTCAATGTTCCATATCTCCGGTGTTTCTCAAACAATTTTAATAAAAAAAGATTAAAGATTTCCAAATTTAAGATATTGTTGTTATCGATCACATGTGTATATCGAAAACGGGATGAGTTATCGAAAATCGAACACAAACTTGTACTGCCTAGGGATTAGGCGCTTATGTTCCAAATCTGGAGTCTCTAGCTCTTATAGTCTCTGAGATCGACGCGTTATTACATACGGACAGACGGACGGACAGATAGACATGGCTATATCGACTCGGCTGTTGATGCTGATCAAGAATATATAAAATTTATGGGGTCGGAGATGCTTCCTTCTGCCTGTTACAAAACCATTAAATTTGACACAATTGGCATAGACACGAATGCGGTCATTCTCTTTAACAAAGCTGTTGCTGCGTTTCTACGGAAAAGCCAAATTTTGTTTTTTCTGTTTTGCGGCCATAAAAGTTTAATAAGTATTGAACGATTTAAATTAAAACTGTCAATCCAGTCATGGACTAGCTTAAAGAAAGGGCAATCCGGAGTGTCCATCGTCCTACCGCCCGTTATGTATGCTGGATACAGCGGGAAAGGTGATGGAGAAACTGATTAAGTCCAGGTTAACGGCAGCAATCCGCAACGCCGGGCGACTCTAATCGAGGCAGTACGGGGCTTAGGGCGAGCCGTTCCATCAGAGACGATGTCCTTGATGAAGTTGCAGCAGTGGAAAGAGCCGAGAACCATAAGCGGTCCTCGCGTCGCGTGGTACCTTTTGTGACTCTCGACGTAAAGAATGCGTTTTTCTCGGCGAGATGGACAGATATGATGGAGGCTCTGGAGCACATTTTCGGGGTCCCGACTTATCTACTGCAAATAATCGACGCCTACCTTGCGCAGCGCGTACTGCCTTATGAGACCAGAGATGGCGTCAGCAGAAAGGTGGTCACGGGCGGCGTAGGCATCTTTACTAGGACCGGATCTTTGGAACGCCACCTACGACGGCCTTTTAAGATTGGAAATGCCAGATAAGGCGTGCTTGGTTGGGTATGCGGATGACGTTGCTGCGCTGGTAGCAGCGCGGGACTTGCAACGAGCACAGTTCAACCCGACCTCTAGCAGACGCCGACTCCTGATGAGTGCGGTTAGAATTCGACATTATATGGTCGAATATGTTTTCTTCTATGCGTTACACAATTCATGACAAAATGCATATACACTGCAATTTAATGCAAAGCAGAAATACAACAATTGTTATTGTTTTCGACGCAAAATACGCATACGCAAAATATACCAATTTTCACTCGACAAAGAACATTTATCAATGGACCAACATACGGGATCGGCAAAAAGAATCAAATTGCCATTCAAGTATTTATCCGGTCTCGCTTATTGCAGGGGGATTATGTGGCAGCTCAGCACACAAAATTTAAATTTTTACAATTGTATTTCAAATGCTAACAATGTTCATAAAAAATAAATAAAAATAAAATAAAATATCTCTTTATTCTTAAAAAATATATATTCTAAATTGTCTATTCTATTGAACTTTTTTTATACCCTGAACCCATTAAAATGGGCAAAAAGGATATAATGGTTTTGTGCAAAAGTATGTAACAGAAGGAAGCATTTCCAATCCCATAAGAAATATATATTCTTGATCAGCATCAACAGACGAGGGATTTCTCTTAATAAAACATCATTTTTATTCCTATCAATCAAAAATCTGAATGTACAACAAACACTTTATTACTTATATAAGCTTTAGTTATGAATTTATTTACCATGAACCCATGTTAGGATCCCGACTCCATATTCAACCGAGTCGACAAAGCCATGTTCATCTATTCTTCTTTCTGCCTTTTTACCCATTTTTAATGGGTTCAGGGTATAAAAATAGCATACCTAGACATTACTGTCGATAAGATCGATTTTCCTAGCGCTAAACAATAACCGGTGGTTGTTTATCTTACTTAAAACAAAATTCTGAAAATGCTTTTTATGCTGCCGTGACACCACTTCACAATTGACTTGCATCTGGACATTTCGATGTGCTACGGAGCCCGTTTTAAGTGATTTTTAAAACGCACACTAATATGCCATCTCATTGATTAAATATGGTCAAAACACAGGGTTTTAATAAAAAAAATTATTTCGATAAGTTTAATTAAAAAATCAATAGTCGAACCGTTCGATAAATTCGACATTCATAACGACAAGCCAAATTACAAGAGTTTCACTGGTGCCATCTAGAGTTTGAAACTTAATAAAAATTGTATGTACTTACAACAATGGTAACGTTAAACGTTAACGTTAACAAAAAATATTTTTTAAATTAATTTTCAGTTATTTTCTTTCTGTATTTTATAAATAAATGAGAGAAAACTTTTTTTTCTTAGTTGGCATCAATGAGAAATGATTAATAATTGCAGACTCTAAATTTGCAACAAGTAGTACGAGTTTGTTTCAAATTTTCGATAACTTTTCCACTTTCCGATATACACATGTCATCGATATAAACAAAATCTTGTATTTGGAAAGCTTTGAAACGGAGTTTGAAACATTAAACAAAATAATATCAACATGTCAAACATTTTTATATTTAAACATTTTAATTGAAATCAGTTGAGAAATAGCGATATCTAGTATTTACGTACGTGTAAAATATAGGGATCAGGGTATCGTCTAGCCGGGATTTCTCGACTAGAGCCTGCTTACATTTTTTTAACTTACTAACTTTAACAAATTCTTGATACAGATCTTTAGATGATGTTACTATCTGTTGCCACCAATTTTGTTGACTCTCTTTGTCAAAGATATAGGCGGTTCCGATTTTAGAAGGCAGGGGAGCGACTGGGTATGTAGCCTTTGATAAACTGTTTTTTACCTATCTTGGAAAAATTAAATGAATGTAGGTTGAAAACTATGAAAGATATATGCGTTTCCGTTTTCAAAATAAGGGATCTGGGGGCGGAATGATTTCCAAACAAACCTGGTAACTCTATGTAAGAGATATTTGGTTATATGTATAATAAGTTAATTAATGTCTATTTTTGATGTTATTCATAATATAAAATACGACCCCACGCCATTACATTGTATGCTTGGCTGGATATTAGGCAGCTGGCAAACACAGCCACATGCAGAGCTCAGCTGCTCTTATTTCTTAAGGCAATAAATAATCATCGACGTTCGTTTGATTTTTGATCTTAGCTCAACGAACATCGATGTTTAGTTCAAGTGATAAACATGTCACCATGAGCACTTGAAAGGGTCACATAGCCGGCAATCACGACCTATGCGTTTGGCCGCTATGATGGGAAATGCCAGGCTTAGCACTTCATGCAAGGCTAGCATTTCTTCTCTTTAAGGCTTCATAACAATCATATTTGTATTTTAGTTTTTAGTCTAATTCGGCCACTCGAAAAGTCCAGGCGCATTACCGGACAGAAGCGCGGATTAGTTAACTCAAAGAGGAGTTTAACTTAACATACGTTTAATAAAATAAGACATCTCGTCTCTGTAATTTTACTACTTGTGTTTCAATTAACTCAACTAGGTGGCCAGACCTATAGTCGGCCTTAATAATTCAAGTCCGACCATCGTCGGCAAAATAACACAATAGCATTTCTAAATGCTAATAACATAATAATCGAATAGCATTTCTAAATGCTCGATAATATTTTAGCCACAATAAAATTGGTTAATTTATATATATGTGGGAGATA
This sequence comes from Scaptomyza cyrtandrae, assembly GCA_035044605.1. NCBI lineage: Eukaryota > Metazoa > Arthropoda > Insecta > Diptera > Drosophilidae > Scaptomyza > Scaptomyza cyrtandrae. The sequence goes on along the minus strand of JAWNNS010000483.1, from coordinate 277,923 downwards.
TGATATGATATGATGGTGGCTTTGGAGCACAGTTTCGGGGTCCCGACTTATCTACTCCGAATAATCGACGCCTACCTTGCGCAGCGCAGAAAGGTGGTCACGGCAGGGGCGGCGCAGGGATCTATACTAGGACCGGATCCTTGGAACGCCACCTACGATGGCCCTCTAAGACTGAAAATGGCAGATGAGACGTGCGTGGTTGGGTATGCGGATAACGTTGCTGCGCTGGTAGCAGCGCGGGACTTGCAACGAGCACAGTTCAACCCGACCTCTAGCAGACGCCGACTCCTGATGAGTGCGGTTCAGTCGGTGTTGCTCTATGGGGCTAAGATATGGGCCAATTTGAAGTTCAAGGGCCTTGAGAATAGCTTCAGCTTAGCGTACGGTCTCGGAACCCTTAGTGTAAGTGATCGCTGGGGTGGCACAAATACACCTTCTGGCTAAAGAGCGGCGGATGATCTACCTGAGGTGAAGTGCAGTAGAAGGCAAAAATGCTGCCCAGGAGGATAGAGCCAACAATCTTCGCGCATGGCAGAACTATTGGGAGGCGGAAAGCAGAGGGAAATAGACCGCGCGCCTCATCACAGACGTGGAGCCGTGTCTGTGTTGACCCGGATGCAGCGACAACGCGAAGCACACGTTCTTTGGTTGTCGCAATTGTGACTGGCAACGCCAAACGCTAAATCTAGAAACAGGGACAGAGATCACTCCCGACAACATAGTAGGCGCTATGCTTCAAACAGAGAGTAATTGGGGCCTTATGGCTCAATACGCGCAGGGAATCCTGAAAGAAAAGAAAGCCGATCTGGATCGAGCTCAGAGCTAGTTCGAGTCCGAGGTGAACGAGTGGGAAGTGGAGCGCCTTTAAGCGTCACAGGAAGGACCTTGCCTGAAGTAATATGATAGATAGTCCCAGGCAAGCGTCCAGGATCAGTCGATTGGATCGACCGAAGAGGAAGAGATGTTTGTTTTTTATGTTTAATTTCATAGAGATGTTACTTCTAGTCCAAGCAGTATTTTTGTTAGATATACCTTAAATTTAAATTAAATAAAAAAAAGCTTTTAAACTGACATGATCAGTAATGCAGTTAAATGCATTCTTTCAATGTATGTTCTGAAAGATAAAAACATTGTTGTTTGTTCAGCATTAATGTAAAAAAAAAAATAATTTGCTGATCTCGTTGATCCGAATAAATTGAAGAAAAAAAACTGCTTCACGCATAGCTTTCTGCTTTTACGATTTGTCGCTTCATGGCACAACGTCGACGAAACAGTTCTCGCTCTGCCTTATCGTGTACCCTTACTTTTGCGTACGTCTAAATATCTCCTAAGCAAGCTCTTAACCTGTCATAAAATATTACTTTTGAGTTTTAGTATCAAATTCCTTGTCCATTTTTGTGGGCGGTGTGTCGTGAGTCGCTCGTTTACTTCAACCTGCCTTGTCGTGTGCCGAGAAATCTGGACATACTTATGTCAAAAGCAACCGGAAATTATGATTGTATAACAATTTTTCATACATGTGAATAGGATAATGACAGAACAGCCATCAAAAGGTAATCGGAAGCTGCTCACACTCTTAAAGCATGCAAATCCGATTTTGCGAGTCCTTTTTTTTTAAATACCTGACACCAAAAGCAAGAATAATGTTGTCAACTGATGCATCGACCAAATTCAACCTCTTAGAACTTACTCAAAAACATACAAGTCAACGCAACAAATATATTGCATACATATATGACAGAGAGTTAACTTCCATATATCGAATTTTTATTTTTACGAACATACTGGGAGACAGGAATTTCACCACAATTACCGAAAATAAGCCCTTTGTTCTTGCAAAAAACAACGAAAAGGCAACGCCCCGACGAGCACGAAAATTAAGCTTCATCAGTCAATACTGTACCGTCACCTCCCAGGTTCTAAAAATGGTATTGCCGATCTGCTTTTACATATTAACTTCTTATCAGGAACATTTATTTTCGATAAAACAAACAAACAAAAGATAAGACAATTTTTACATTGTTTATAACAGATTATCTTTCGTATTAACGCTCTACGAATACTAAGATGTCTGAAACCACGATCGCAAAGGCCCATAGAATCCAAGTTAATAGAAGCCCTTAGCAAAGCAATTTAAAAATTTCTCGTGGGGCAGCATTAAATCAAAACAGCAATCAGCTGTTAAATAAATAACAAAAAAATTTTGATGACAACCAATAAAGGTGGAAATTCTTTTATTCCAGTGGATGCTGGTGAAGAGCTTTGATATATCAAAGGTGGAATCAGTGCCCGCTTAATCCATAATAACCAAATTTGCTTTGTACAATTTGTACAAAACAAACATAAAGCACTAAACTAACTGTAATTTAAGCAAGTAAGGAAGCTGTTTTCGGCATGCCGAATACTATATACACTTGAAAGCCTATTTGTTTGCCATGGTCAAATCATATTAAGGATATAGCTCAAACACAAAGGGACTGGTTTGCATAGAATCAGACGGACATAAATATACCGAATCGGCTCGCGACGCTTAACAAGAATGTATATATAACTTATATGGTCGAATATGTTTTCTTCTATGCGTTACACATTTCATGACAAAATGAATATACACTGCAATTTAATGCAAAGCAGAAAAACAACAATTGTTATTTATATATACCAGTTATATACCAATTTTCACCCGACAAAAAACATTTGTCTGTGGACCAACATACGGGATCGGCAAAAAGAATCAAATTGCCATTCAAGTATTTATCCGGTCTCGCTTATTGGAGGGGGATTATTTGGCAGCTCAGCACATAACATTGAAATTAGTAATACTATATTCTATAAAAGATAAGGGGTTTATTAAAACTAAATGTTTTTGGCTTATAACTATTTTATTTGAGGGCTTTACACTCATTATATTGGGACTTAGTAGGCCAGTAGAAGATTTCCGATAATGCTCTTTATCAAAAACTACTGATCTAAAGAATCCCAACTATAATGAGAGCACACGTTTAAAGCTTAACGATTTTACAAGTTCCTTTATATAGTTTATTTTTGGTTTGATGCTCCGTTCTGCTTAAATTTCGAATTGATTGTGATGATGAGATTCATCATCAAGACTAAGATGCAATTTAAATACCACATCTTTTATATGTTTGCAGCACTATTTGGGTTCAATCAAGCGCTAATTATACGCTGATGCCGAATGTGAGTAAATTGGTTTCGTTCAATGTCTGTCAGTTTGATAGTAAATGTGAACTAGCTAGAAACATAAACTGCATCAGGTTCAAGTTCTTAAACAAGGCTCATTCAACTTGAAATATGTTTGCTAGAAACGTAAAGATCGAAACAAATTTTGCAACAACCAACCAACCCCAAAAATTGAGAAATTTAGTATATCGATTGTAGAGATAGAGCTTCCAAACTTGGAAAGCTAAATGCTTACACTTAATTTAATAGTCGAGCATTGCTCGTTTCTCACCGACTTTTATTCGTCTACTTTCCAGCTGATGATATCTGATACTGATACTGATATCATATTGGTTCACACTCGGATGCGTCTGATTTTTTTTTTTCATATTTTTTATACCCTGATCCCATTAAAAATGGGAAAAAAGGGTATCATGAAGTTGTGCAAAAGTATGTAACAGGCAGAAGGAAGCATCTCCGACCCCATAAAGTATATATATTCTTTATCAGCATCAACAGTCGAGTCGATATAGCCATGTCCGTCTGTCCGTCTGTATGTATGAACGCGTCGATCTCAGAGACTATAAAAGCTAGAGACTCCAGATTTGGAACTTAGGCTCGCCTAATTCCTAGGCAGTACAAGTTTGTTTTCGATTTTCGATAACTCATCCCGTTTCCGATATACACATGGGATCGATAACAATAAAATCTTGAATTTGAAAAAACTTCAGATGGCATTTGAATTATTAATCAAAATAATAACAATCTGTGAAATTTTTATTAAAATCGGTTAAGAAACACCGGAGATATGGAACCTTGAAGTTGAGTGTCCAGTATGCAGTATGGTCGTACACACACGCACACATACTTGCAAGCACTGACTGTACGCGTAAAGTATAGGGATCAGGGTATCGTCTAGTCGGGATTTCTCGACTAGAGCCTTCTTACTTGTTTTTTATGAATTTTAACCAAGATAAAAGAGTATATTGGTTTTGTGCAATGAAGTTTTACATCAATTGTGGACTGGAAAATCAATAACTGAAAATAGATAGGAACCAAATGTATTCACATATTCATAGATAAATCCATCAAATAAGGTGTAAAGATAGCTAGTATTGTCCCTCCAAGTTGTACATAAAAAATTATGATGCCACGCAAACCCACACCGCAACCAAAGTCTTGGAAAGTCAGAGTTCCTAAATCTTCCAGGTTTCTTTGCGATAGAGCTTTGAAATTCAGAGAAAAAAATAACTGGATAAAAATCAACCTGTTTAGCAATTTTCGACTTAGAGTATTTCGCAGTCGGTTCCGTTTGACTGTTACGTTCTTACTTACTTGCAGTCAAACTGCCATATAAAGAATTTAAAGGGGAAATGAAAAAACGTCGTTATATAGAAATAAGGCAATCTCTGAAAACGTGTTCTTGTGTGTAAAGTTTTATTTAAATAAAATAAGTCATTTTTGTTTGTGTTTGGTTTTTGCACTGATTCCTTAATACAAACTTGATGCCTGTTGAGTGAAGCATATAATAACAGCCTGTATGTTCTTTATGCAATTATCTGCTTGTGGCCCTGGCGATGAAACGTTTTTTGCTGTTATAATAAAAATAAGTAAGAAGGCTCTAGCCGAGGAATCCTGCTAGAAGATACCCTGAACGCTATACTCAATGCGTACAGTCAGTGCTTTCATGTATGTCTGTGTGTGAACGCTTTTACTGAAAGTGTATGCAATTTATCTTAGTGCATACTTGAATTTACTTTAATCGGTGTCAACCGATTTTGTTATTTTGTCTTTACTTTCCAAAACACGTTCCAATTTTCATTCTTCTGTCTATTGCATACTCTTAAACCTAACCATTATACCCTTTTTACCTATTTCATTATTGGGAAATTGAAAATGTCTGGCAATTGAGCTATTGCCTAAGAAATAAATAAAAAATAAATTCTTTATATAAAAAAGTTAGTTATATGGAAGTTCGACTGTATAAATATAATTGGAACTTACCTATGTTGTTATAAGCAATGCATGAAATTCAGCACAAGGTTTATTAAAGATTGTAACACAATATGTAAGTTGAATGCAAAACCTAGTGCATATATTTGCAATTAACTCTTAGTTCAAATAATTTTACTAACAATAACGTTAGACTTAACGACTTTTTTTGTCGTTCGCCAACCCTCTGTTGCTTATTCTATACTGATATTTTTCTTGTGGCTGCTTTTTATGTTCTAATACCAAAAATAAAGGAGCATATTGATCTTTTACAATGTCCGTCATGCTGTCTGTTTTATTTTTTCCATACCTAAGAAGCTAGAGATCTGAAAATATGCAAATACCTGTGTCTATTGGCCCTTTGAGGGGCTGGGAAATCGATAAAACCATATATTTTCCACATCCTTACAGCTAAAGTAACCAAGTTTTAGGGAAAACATAAGAGTCACATTCCTCTAAAACCTATATTTTTACAATACCTCTAGCGTTTCTTAATCGAGTTTGATTAAAACTTCCCTTCTTACTAGTTTGTAATGGGCTTAGATGTAGGTTTCTAATGTATGTATTTTCTTATACAAAATGAAATTCATTCTGAGTTATATAGATATGTACGGGTGGTCGTCTAAAATTAAAATCTTTGTGCCGACACTGTAAAGTTTCTTATTGATGCAAAAACACTAGTGTAAGAACAATTACAATATGAGCTTGAATGACAAAGAATTTTTAAACTAAAAATAATACCAAAGATATTTTAATTGCTAATCATTTTTAAATAATTAACAATCAAAATTAGCTTAGATCGTCTTTAAAAAAAAATGTCACTAGTATTATTCATCAAAAAGAAACTTTTAATGCATATTACATGGCAAGCATAACTGCTTTCTATGACCGGTCAATATTTTAAAATTTTTGCGTACAGGAGATTTTCATTTTGCAAGTTTGGGTATTAAAACTTTGTTGAGTTAACAAGCAGCATTTAATACATTAAAATCAATTAAGACAAATATGCAGTGAAATGGCTTGTACGTGTATTCATGTAATTTATTTTTGCCCTCATTTTTCGTACAATATACCAACATTCCCTCAAATCTTAAAAAAAAAATCAATAATTTTAATCCACTGATATCGACGGCTCCATGGAAATTTTATAGTTTTTATATTGAGACGCGGTTACATACACTTAAATAATTAAAAATTGGTTAAAAAGGTATTATAGTTAAAAGTCAAGAAAAAGCATTTTCGAGTCCATTAAGTATATATATTCTTCAAGATCATTAACAGCCGTACTATCTGTCTGTCTGATTGGGTGTCTGTTAGTTCGTCTGTCTGGCTTTCCCTATGTATGTGTCGATCTTGTAGAGTATAAGAGCTAGATGTTTTAGATTTGATACACGAGTTCTTGATCTGCTGTTTCGATATACCCGTTGATATTAATGATTTGATTTATTCTATAACATAATAAATAAAATAATAAACATAATAAATTATGTAGTAATTATATTAAAATATTTATTGGATATATAACTTAAATCGTTGAAGCATTCTTTAATGAAGTGGAAAACAGATATCTGGTGTAATAGAACCTGAATTATGAACTACGGAGACACACAACCGTTGATTGTAACTCAAGTCATAAAGCAACTAAAAAAAAAAGAAAAAAGAAAAGTATTTTTAATATTTAAAAATATTACTTAAAAATACATACCTTTGGCGTTACAAAAAGGTATTGGGCTGATCCCTGTTTGGTAGCTTCTCTTAAAAGTAAATCAAATATATGGCGTTCGTTTTTAGCGTCCATGCCTTGATTAATTTCATCCACACACCTAAAAGAAAATTTTAAGACATTAAGTTTTAAAACACACAAAAAAAAAACACATGTAAGTCCCTAACGCCGAAATCGTGCTCTTCAGCAAAGGAAAAAGCGGTCCAGACGATCAACATACTGGACCATTAGCGCTACTCGCAGTGGGGGGACCTCCAACGGGCACAGCTTAAGCTCAACAAAGTGATGAGGACTGTCCGTAGTTGGATGGCGGAACACTGGGCTATCATTAGCGTTGAACAAGACAGAAGTGGTAGTCCTGACAAAGCGCTGAGATATGGGCAAGATCTCTTGAAAAAGAAACGGATTGGAAGAGATCCGCACTGGTTCAACGAATGAGGGGCCTTGAGAGTAGCTTTGGCCTACCGTATTATTATTCATCAGAGAGAGAGAGAGAGTAATTGAGGTCGTGCAGAGAATTCTGAGGGCTAAATGAGCTCAAAACAAGTTCGAGTCTGAAATGCATGAGCAAGTAGATGGCCCTTAGGGCCACATGAAGGTTCTTGCTGAAGTAAAGTGTTAAACAGTCCCAGGCAAGCCTCCAGGGTTAGTCGAGCGGGTCGACCGTAGAGGAACAAGGAGAGGGGTGGTAGCCGGTATATTTGCTGTCACCTAAGGCACGCAAAGTGTTTCCCCTCTACAAAATTTGCATATTAAAAAACAAATTAAAATTTTTGCGGTTTTTTGTTTCTTATAAGCACGAAGGCATTTAAAACAAAAATCGAGACAATACAAATTTTTATTATTTTATTTACCGCTTTGTTTTTGCGCTCTTTGCTTACTCTTCGCTCGTTAGTGATATTCGTTTTATATTTACAGCAGAACCAAGGCGCCTTAAATACCTTTTCGTTTTAATTTTGATCGTTGGATATACAAATATATAATTTTTTTATTCACAAACAATAATATATATACGTCATTTTATACCCCGAGCCCATTGAAAATGGGTAAAAATGGTATAATGGTTTTGTGCAAAAGTGTGTAAAAGGTAGAAGGAAGCATCTCTGACCCCATAATATATATATTCTTGATCAGCATCAACAGCCGAGTCGATATAGCCATGTCCGTCCGTCCGTCCGTATGTATGAACGCGTCGATCTTAAAGACTATACGAGCTAGAGACTCCAGATTTGGAACATAAGCTCGCCTAATCCCTAGGGTCTAGGGTTTTTAATAACTCTTCCCGTTTTCAATATACATACATATTTCAGTAAATATACATTTGATCGATAATAACAAAATCTTGAATTTTAAAAACTTTGAGACAGCGTTTGAAACATTAAACGAAATAATGACAATCTGTGAAATTTTTTATTGAAATCGGTTGAAAAACACCGGAGATATAGATCATTGAAGTAAAGTAAAGTATGCAGTATTTTCTCACACACACGCACAGGGTTCAGGGTATCGTCTAGTCGGGATTTCTCGACTAAAACCTTCTTACTCGTTTGAATTGCGCCCATGCATGAAGCTCAAATCTCGACCGCAAAATCATAAAAGTATGTTGTGCATGTTTACCTCTAAAAAGAATTAAGGATTGCTTCTAAGCGGATTGGACATACACAAATTGGTTAATGTGGTCCTGTAAACTTTAATGTCACATGTTTGTGCCAGTTGGTACCAACTAATCAAATCAAAACAAAAATTGCCTGCTTTCTTGTCTTTTAACTTTGTGAATGCGGCAGAGATATTATTCATTTTAGCGTGTTTGCTGTTTTTCTCAATTACGGTACACAGCACTAGCCACTGGTCGACTGGTTTCATTGATCATGGCTATGTGATAACGGATTTAGTGATATTTTTGTGCTCCTGACATCGATTTACAACCTGGTAGATGTTTCTGTATTAGATGTTTTTGTTGGGCACCATGTGCTCTCAAGTTTTCTTCATTTTCAATATGAATATTGAGCATTGAAACAACTGAATGAGTACTTTTTATGTAAAGCGACACTTTTAGCGCATTATTTCAATGACCCATGGTAAAAATTGTACTAAATTTATATTCAACTTTAGTCTACTCAAGTCAATCACTTGAAAGATGTCAAATCTTATTAATGTTTACATACCAATATTTTGTTATTAAAACTGTTGGTGAAAATACTACTAGTAAAGGGAGGCAGGGAGGCACCCCGTTGTCTGCCACCTTGCCGTGGTGGGGGGAGGGTTCGACTCGGAGCACGCCAAGCCAGATGAGCTACCTTGTCGCTAAGAGCAGTCCTAGAGGAAGGCACCCCGAAATGAAAACAAAAATGAGTGTTGAGAGAAACAAAAAAGTTACGGTGCAGGGGGTCGGATCCACAGTACCGGCGGCCGTCAGGGGTGTTCAAGCGGGCCCCGGGGCGTCGAAATCCAGCGACCGCAAAGCATCAGAGGTGGACCACTTGGCCTACGGTGCTGCTAAGGAGACAAGTGCGGATGGAGTAAGACCAACTGGAGGTGCCACAGCACTGAGTGTTGGTTGTGCCAGGAATGGGGATGGTTTGGCTGCAACGATGGGCTCCAGACTGATCCCAGTCGCCTTCGGAGGAGCTCAAAGGTGAAAAAGACTCCACCCAGTGTCCAAGTGCCAGAGAGGAGCGGTGGAGCGGATGTTGCCGGCGGAGTCGAGGAGTTGCTGGTGGACATCTCCACAACCGGACCTTCACCATGTCCTAGGCTTGGACCGGCCCAATCCAGCACGACTTAGCGAACATTCGTCACCGTGGATGGAAATGGAGAAACAAAAGGTGTGGAGACCGGAGAGCACATTCCCTTTGTGGTCTCGCAAATTGCGCGGGTGAAGAGCGAGGAAGAGTCGCAGATAGCACGGTGCCTAGATGCCGTAGCCAAAATGAAGGCGGCAACAAACAGGCAAAAGAACACGTCAAACGACATTAAACTCGGTCTTGCAATTCTGGAGGACGCCTTTTCGGCCATGCAGTCCTACAGGACAGATTGGATGGGCCTCGAGGAGAAAGCAAGGAAGATGGCGGTGCCTACAGATAAGCGTTCAGCATCAAGCAACGGAAGCTATCCTGATCCGACCCGAGGGGGCCGGACTTACGCCGATATTCTGAGAGAAATGAAGGCTAAAGTGAACCCGGAAAGCTCAGGAGTGCGGGTAAGGAACATCCGGGAGACTCGAACTGGGGGTGTCCTGGTGGAAATTGAAGTTTTCGCCAAGAACAGTGGTGTCTTCCGAGAATCGATTGCGGTGGCGCTGAAGGGCCTGGCAGCTGTGTCCTGCTTAGAGCCTAAGTGTGTCGTGGAAATCCTGGACCTTGACTGCCTAACAGAGGTAGTGGACATAAACGAAGCCCTTAAGCGGGATATGCCCAACATCAGGGATGTGAAGATTGGCCTAATCCCTAGCACAATGAGAGGGTAAAAGATGGCGGTGGGGCGTGGGAAGATCCACATTGGATGGATTAACTGTCGAGTGCGGGAGTGTACATCGGTGTCGCGCGTTTATAGATGCTTGGGATACGGGAATGTAGCTAATGGGTGCAAAGGACCTGATCGCAGCTCCTTGTGCTATAAATGTGGAGTAGCCGCTCACAAGGCCATGACATGTGATGCGCCAGCACGCTGCATTATCTGTGCAGACAATGGGTCCGGAAGCTGCAGAGCGTTTAAGGAGGCGCTCGGACGGGCAAAAAAGAAGGTATCGCAATGATTTGTGTCCTTCAATCAAACACGAATAGGAGCCGAACTGCCAACGATTTGTTTCAACAGTTGGCAGTGGAGAAGAGTACCGGAGTAGGGAGCCCTTTTCTTGGTACTCAGATCTTTTTGGTACTGCAGCCATCTGGGTGCTGGAACCCGGGAATGCCCCTGTTGCCGCTCACGGTCGAGGTAACGGGTTTGTCTGGTTGAGGTGTGGGACGACCCCTTTATTTAGCTGCTAGCTCACGCCGAATCAGTTGATCCAAAGCTACAGAGGCCAGCTAGAGGGCCTTGAAGACGCGGTGATGGCGACTTCAGGATACAAAGTGCGCTGATTTACCCCGACGCCCGGGATAAGCTCGTTATGGAGATGGTAGCGAGAGCGGGGCTTCTGGTTTTGAACGATGGGAATGCGACGACTTTTCGGCGACCGGGATACGGGGAAACAATTCCCGATGTCTCATTCGCCTCGGAGAACCTCGGGCCGCTCATTCGAGACTGACAAGTCATTGAAGAATACACCGGTAGTGACCACCAATACATCGTGTTTGATGTTAACAACGGTGGTCCCTACCAGAGGGTGACTCCCAGAGCATTCGCCAAATGGAACAGCGCGGTTAAGGACCGAGTCTTTTGAGAGTGAATTGGCGAGGGGTGCGGCAAGGTTGGAGGAGGGTGGCCAGAACAGAGAAGTAGCTGCAGAAGCATTAGCTACGTCAACTATGAACATCATCAGGGCTGCCTGTGAGGTTTCTATGCCCCGTAGTAGGCCCCGCCACGAGAAAAAGCCGGATTACTGGGGAGACCAGAGATAGCAGAACTGCGCAGGAAGTGTCATAGGCACCGTCGTGTCGCTCAACGGGCGAGAAACCGAGCTGAAGCGAACGAGAAGTCAGCGGAGCATAAGGCCGCAAAAAAGGAATTACGGCGGGCCATTAACCGGAGCAAGGCCTGCTGCTGAAGGGAGCTGGTGGCAGACATAGAAAAGGACCCCTGGGGACTGGGTTACAAACTTGTAACTCGAAAATTGGGGCCCTGAAATCTGTTGAAGCCAAAGAAGCCGTGCAAATGGAGAACATAGTTGCAGCGCTGTTTCCACAGCACCCGATCAGACCACAAATGAAGCCAGATCGAAGCAATTCCTCTTTTCACACAGGGAGAACTAGAAAAAGCGGTTCTCACGATAGGATAAGAAGGCACCTGGCCCGGATGGGATACCGAATGAGGCTCTCAAGCTGGTCTATCACCAGAACCCAGGACTGCTTCTACGCATGTACAATGCCTGCCTAGCGGATGGAGTTTTCTTCTCGCGTTGGAAAATTGCAAGGTTGGTGATCATCATCAAAGGAAAGGGGGATCCGGAGTCTCCAGCGTCCTACCGTCCGTTGTGTATGCTGGATACAGCTGGAAAGATAATAGGGAAGCTGATCAAGGTCAAATTAACGACAGCAGTTCGTAATGCCGGCGGACTCTCACCGAGGCAGCACGGGCTTAGGGCGGGCCGGTCCACCAGAAACGCGTTCCTTGACTTAGTCGCAACAGTAGAAAGAGCAGAGGAGCATAAGCAGTTCTCGCGCCGGGTGGTACTCGGCGAGATGGACAGATATGATGGAGGCTCTGGAGCACAGCTTCGGTGTCCCGGCATATCTACTCCAAATAATCGACGCCTACCTTGCAGAGCGCGGACTCCTCTATGAGACCAGAGAAGGCGTTCGCAGAATGGAGGTCACAGCAGGGGCGGCGCAGGGATCCATCCTAGGACCGGACCTTTGGAACGCCACCTACGATGGTCTTCTAAGACTGGAGATGCCAGAGGAGACGTGCTTAGTTGGGTATGCGGATGACGTTGCTGCACTGGTAGCAACACGAGACCTGCAACTAGCACAGCTCAAGCTCAACCAAGTGATGAGGACTGTCAGTAGTTGGATGGCGGAATATGGGCTATCACTGGCGCTGAACAAAACAGAAGTGGTAGTCCTGTCCAAGAAAAGGATACCAACGATAGTCTCGGTGAGAGTCGGGAAGGCTACGGTGATGTCGAAGCCTGCGGTCAAGTACCTTGGTATAACGATAGACACCAAGCTGAGCTTTTTCCAACAAATAAAACAGGCGGCAGACAAAGCTGCAGGTGGCGTGACTGCGCTCATTAGGCTAATGGCCAATGTCGGGGGCCCGACTTCCAGCAGACGCCGCCTCCTAATGAGCGCAGTTCAGTCAGTGCTGCTCTATGGGGCTGAGATATGGGCCAATTCTCTTGGAAAAGAGATGTATCGGAAGAGGCTCGCACAGGTCCAACGAAGAGGGGCCTTGAGTTTGGCTTTGGCTTACCGAACGGTCTCAAAGCCTGCAGTGTCGGTGATCGCTGGTGTGGCACCAATACACCTCCTAGCTAAAGAGCGGCGGGTGGTTTTCATGAGAAGTGCAGGGGAAGGGGAAATTGCCTCCCAGGAAGAGAGAGCCAACACACTTCGCGCATGGCAGAATTATTGAGAAGGGGAAAGTAGGGGGAGATGGACTGCGTGTCTTATCAGAGACGTGGAGCCGTGGACCAACAGAAAGCATGGTGAGGTAGATTACTACCTAACACAGCTTCTGTCGGGACATGGTTACTTCCGCCACTACCTACACCGAATGGGAAAGGCAGCATCGCCCGACAGTCTGTACTGCCCTGGATGCAGCGACAACGCTGAGCACACGTTCTTCAGTTGTCGCAAATGGAACTGGCAGCGCCTGACGCTTAACCAGGAAACGGAGACAGAAGAAATTACGCCCGATAACAAAGTTGACGTTATGATCCGAAATAGAGGAATTGGCGCCGTGTGGCCCAATACGCACAGAGAGTTTTGAGAGCTAAGAAAGCCGACCTGGACCGCGATCAAAGTGAGTGCGAGTCCGAAATAAATGAGTAAGAAGAAGAGGGCCTTTAGGGCCACATGAGGGACCTTGCCTAAAGTAATGTGTTAAATAGTCCCAGGCAAGCGACCAGGGTCAGTCGAGTGGGTCGACCATTGAGGAACAAGGTGAGGGGTTTTAGACGGTAAACTTGCTGTTAAAGCAAAGGAGCCCGGCACACGGGTTGCTATTCGGGCACGCAGCCTACGGCACGCAAAGTGTAAAGGGAGGCGGCAGGGGTAATCGCGTCCTTTACAAATTTTAAGATGCAGATTATTGGGGCTGTCAACAGCAATATTCCCACAAAATTAAAGACTCCAACTTGAAAGCTGTGGGAGATAGGCATTGTCCACCAAGTTTGGGAACTGTAGATGTAAGAATGTGGAAAATATATGATTTTATAGATTTTTTGTTTTTAATTTTATCGATTTCACAGCTCCTCTAGTTCAACCCACAAAAAAAGATATTGCACAAAACAAAATACCAATCGAGAAAGCTTGTATGACTGTGTTAGTTTTAGTTCTTAATTCAGACGGAAATCGTATATTATACAGTTTACCTTTGGTGTGAGAGTATACAAATATAAATCTTGCGATGTGATTACCTAAATGGCACATGAGTAACATGTTGCAATGACAATGAATAGATTGCAATAGCCACAGCACGTTCTCCACCCGATTGTATATATTTATCGAGAGTTTGTAGATTGGCGTTCTTTCTGAACTGGACCATTATTTGAATGCCATAGGAGTCAAAATCAACCTGAAAAAAAATAAAATAAATATTTGGTATATGTGAGTTTTTAACATTTATTAACAACAGCTATCGATTAAACAATAAGTAAAGAAAGTCTGTCTTAGAGAAACCCTGAAAAATAAACGTTTTTTGTCTAGATATTTGTGTTCTGTTGCAAGTGGGGATAATTCTCTTAAGATTATAAAATTTTGGAATGACACAATAAAAGTAACAACAAAAACAAGCTACAATAAGAAAATATATTTAACAATAACAAAATATAAAATGAACGTAATTTCTTAGATGTTGGTTATGTTTGACCCTAAGTGGTTAGCGAAATGTTTGACATGATTGTTATGACGGTCATTGTACCAACTATGTTTATTATTTTGCTCTATAACTGTCTGCAAATTAAAGTCATTGTGTAATGTAAAATTTCTAACAGTATGAAGCACCACATGTCTCGTAGAATTTTATACTGTATGATTTGTTTCAAGATTAAGCAGCAGGGCCCCAAAATTGTATTCTTTTGTATACTAAAAGTTAGTTGCTCTTGCAGAGTTTGTTTGATTCTTTTAGCTTAATACAATTTTTTCGTTTAGGAAAAATCATAATCATAATCTGGATGTGTTTTTACTGTCTAGGTATCTACCTAGGTAGCGAAGGTGGTTCTTCTAAGGTATTACCATGTTGTGGAGTTATATCATTAAACAACTCTCTTTACTGAATATAAATATGCAGTGCTGAGATTGATTTCCATTTTTTATTTTTGTTATTATGAAAATGGGTAAAACGGTATAATGGTTTTGTGCAAAATTATGTCACAGGCAGAGTGAAGCTTCTGCGACCCCATAACGTATATATATTCTTGATCAGCTCAGAGACTATAAGAGCTAGAAGCTCAAGATTCGGACCATAAGCCTAATGCTTATGCTTTCCGTTCCGAAATACATATGTGATCGATAACAACAAACTCTTGAATTTGCAATATTTGAGAGGGGGTTTGAAACATTAGAAGAAACGACAAGCTGTGAAATTTTCATTAAAATCGGTTGAGAAACAACGGAGATATGAAACATTGAAGTTGAATATGCTTCAGCTTTCAGTCCAATAGGATATCCAAGTTTTCAACCGATTCAATGCGATCTAATGGTTTATTATCAAGATTATATTTTATCATTAAGATTTTAAGAATCAAATCGATATGATTTAATTTGCTAATAAAATCATACTTTATCTTTTCTGGATAGGACCACTTCTCCAACATATGCTATCGAGTCCATAAATTCACTGAACTTGGCGTTAATTGTCTCAATTAATTTAATTAGTTTGGGTTCCCACTCGTTGAATAATGCTAGTGTTTTGGCTTTTTCTTCTTTTTCTTGAATTGATTTGAATTCAATGTCTTTCTTCAAGTCTTCAACCTTGCCTTGGTGTTGATAATAATTAGAGAGGACCTGTAATATAAATAAATTAATAATTGAAGAATTTTAAATAAAATAATGTTTTATGTCAGGCTTAAGGAATAGTTAAACACGGCATTTATTATTTAAAAGCGTACTACACACGATTTTCTATCATGTTTTATCGATCTAAATAAAGCTTGTTTTGCAGCAAAATGATCGTTTGTCTGAGCGTTATATACCTAACTTGAAAACCATGTTTATCTTACAATAGAAGTATGCTCAGTCTAAAAATTTTTCATCCTACGCAACAAAATTGGCCACTCTATTTGGCCTTTTTTGTCAAGTAGTACATTTTAAGCTCACACGTACACACGCAAGATGCTCTCAATTGTGTCAATTTGACATGAGAGTTTCAGCACATTCTTAAAGACGCAGAGAATTGCGAATTTTAAAGCCAAAAAACACTACTCGATATCTGTAAAAGTTTTCTGCAAAATATTTACAGTACGAAAACAACGGCCCAGAAGGATTTATATTCATAATATATTATTTCGAGTTAAATAAATGCTTAAGCAAAAATTTTAGGTATATACTTTTATTGCGTTTAGTTAAAAAAAAAATCTTAAAAATAAGCCAACAAAAAAAATTAATTACAAAAATTTATAAATAAAGGTAATAATAATAATAATAATAAAGCTTATATATGATTTACTGGTTCATTAAATTATAAGTTAACTTTTGTGGCTAACTAATTTGCACTAGCAAATAAATAAATAAAAATGGTTGGTATTAAATCTCAAAACTACCTGTGAATCCAAATTTTCCATGCATTCTAATCTTGCCTGAGATTCGATTATGACTTCGTAGATTCTTTCTGAGCTGTAGCTTGATAATTCCTGAAAATCGCTTTTATAAGGGAAATTTACGCTTGACGGAAGCTGGTCATTGCACAGACCCTTCACTTCTGAAGTTTTAGATTGAATTTCTTGCTGTTGAACTTTAAGTGATGATTCCAATTTATTGACTGTGGACTAAAAATATTACTGTTAATGTTTCATTAATTGTCTTTGTATAAACAACTTACTATGGCTTTTTTAAAAAGCTCTTCGCTTTGCTTAAGTCTGTTATTTTGCGTTTCGTAATGCTGTTTGTGGACCAATTCAATTGTTCGGCTAAATTTTTTAGATGACTGTAATTCACTTGTAGTTTCTAATATGTTGATTAATTTACTCTCAATTTCTACAATTTGTTTTAAATCCGAAAGCAATAATTGTTGTAATGTTTTTTTGACGGTTTCCAATGCTGCGTGTTAATATATATCAGATTTGTAAAATTTTATAAATTTATTTACTTACAGTAAAATGATTTATTAATGGTGTCTACTTTCATCTGCAGCTTTTTTACTTCAGTCTCTAAACTTCCATGGTGCGCTAATTTTTGTTCAATTTTTTTCTTTATATCTCCTTCTTCGCGAAAAACTATTTGTAAGCGCGCCAACTCAGTGTCAATTTCTCTTATATTGTTTTTTATTTGGTCCTTTTCCAATATCAGTTTCGAGAATCTGTACAACAATTGCAATAATTTTTATAAAAGCCGATTAATATATACAAATTTATTGAGAATCTATTATTATCTTCATACACTAATATAATTACAATTGGGACGTACTATTAAAATGTAATATTACATAATAATTTCGTACACATTAACATTTATAAATAAAGTATATTTTTACTCACGTTTCCTTAATCGATGTCAACTGCCTTGAATCAAGGCTAATAAGCTGATTTTTTCTTCGAACTGTGCTTTCGGTTAATATAAGGTCTGACCGATACCTCGATGACGTCACAGAAAACTTTTTAATGCCTTAATAAAAAAAAATTTATATATATACATAAAACAGTTGCTTTAAGCAAGAAAGCCCTGAACCCTAGGCTTTACGCACGCATTCATTCTTTGAACGAATAAATATTTAATCTGTGATATACTCTTATTATTATATTGCACCTCAGACATTCAAGTGACTATATCGACTAAGCTGTTGATGCTAAACATGAGCATATAGGCTTTATGGGGTCAGTGATGCTAACATAAATTTGCACAAATCTCGTATTTGATTTACTATTTTATGTGTTAAGGGAATAAGATCCGGCAAAATGTCAAAAATAAAAATATCAGTTTTTGCTTACTGCTGCTAAAAAAAAATTTCGGTATTTTGCCCATAATTTGCACCACAATCTTCAATAACTAGCTTCAATTTAAAGAGTTTGCTAGAAAGAGCACGAAAAACAGAATACAATATGACGGACTAGTTGTTTTTCAGCACTACCTCACTATTGGAAATTCTGAGAAGATCGCGATAAATAAGTTCATCATTAAAGATAACGCACTAGTTATTTTTTCTGCTATCTGTCTATATATATTCTATCACAACATACGTTTAGAATCAAGCTTTTTGAGCATAATATTGGACCTGCTACACTCAACTTAGGCGCAAAGCTTTTGACTTCTAGCATACGTGTCCCTAAGTAGAGTCAAATTGATAAAAGATCTATCATTTGAAGAACAGAAAAAAATGTAGAGCATAAAAACCTCTTTTAAAAAACTCTAATTTCAGTGCACTAATTTAAAAACGAATCTTAAATTTATGCAAGCAAGAACATATCTTTAAATAAATTGTGTAATATTTCTACTAAATTCATTTGCTTGATTAAATTCAAGGTTAAATAAAGTTAATATTGAAAAGTATGAAGATGTTTATTAATAACCAAGATATACTTACCACCAAAATAAATTCGAATGGTTTGTGGTACGCACGAAGTAAAATTACTTACTTCATCCTTGCCAATGGGAATATTATGAATATGATAAGTGCCACAAAGCTTGTTTATTATTGGTATCGGACCAGAAATCAAATCAACGAGATACGAATTAAATCCCATATGCCTGTTATTAAAGGATAACTAGATAACATCAAGATGTTAGGGTATACTATAATACTTACGTTATTTCTGCAATTGGGACACTAGCAGTAAACAAACTCCTGTCTGCCTGAGCACAATAAATAACATTTACAGATAGTTTTTGATTTACGCACAACTCGTTAATTAGATGCGACATGTCGCTTTTATCTTCACAGGCAAAAGCATATAAGTCGCGCTGTCTAACCACGTTCTCTAAATACATAGCCCCTTCATCAGTTTTTATGCTCAACTAAAAAAATTAAAAAAAAAAAACAACATATAATTATAGTATTTTTTACTTTACATTTACATAAAATTGAGGACACAGTCACCTAGCAAAAAGCTTTCTCAAAAGGAATTTACTTTTAAGACAATTCCACAGTTTTTGGGCCAGTAACTAAGCTAAGGGGCAAAAGACAACTACAATCAACTTTTTTACTTGTTTAAGAACATTTATACGATTGGCTACGCATATAACATTTGACTTTGTGGAATCGAACTGACTCAAAGGGTAATGAACGTTAAATTGCAAATAACTTGAAGTGGTCTCAATATCCTCAATTTGCATTTTGAGGTGTAGTGCCCCAATCTTGAAAAGATATTAGTAGCGTTTCAAGTCAGCAGCTTTAAAGCTATCAAAAACAAACATGCGTTTGACAGCTTGACAGATATAGCACAGAACTAATTTACTCTTATACTATGGCTATAAACAAATAAGAATGGTCTTGTCGAGAGAGTTCAAGGAGATACCCTAAACCCTAGAAATTACACTGAGCGTCATTGTATGTATAAATGTGGCCTAATTGACTCGACTGTTACATTTGCACACAACCATTATAGCCGTTTTACCCATTTTATTGCTTTTATACCCTGAATCCATTGAAAATGAGTAAAAAGGGTATAATGGTTTTGTGCAAAAGTACGTAACAGGCAGAAGCAAGAATTTCCGACCACATAAATTATATATATTCTTGATCAGCATCAACAGCCAAGTCGATATAACCATGTCCGTCTGTCCGTCCATCTGTATGTATACACGCGTCGATGTCAGACTATTAGAGCTAGACTCCAGATTTGGAACATAAGCTTGTTTAAGCCCTAGGCAGTAAAAGTTTGTTTCAAAATATCGATAACTCGATAACAAAAAACTATAAATTGTTTTTAAACAATAGACGAAACAATGAAAATCTGTAAGTTCTTTATTAAAACCGGTTGGGAAACAGCGGAGACATGGAAAATTGTTCAGGGTATCTTCTAGTCAAGCTTACTCGACTAAAGCCTTCTTACTAATTGTACACACATTGTGGTCGCACTGTTTCCCAGGCATGGAAATTTAATACAAGGGAAATTTCTTAAATATATAAATAATAAAAATAAATAAATATAAATATAATAAAAATATGGAATAGCAGACAATTTGGAGATACTTCTTTAATTGTGAGTATTGGATTTGTTTGCATAAAGCAGTGGAATAATATATGAGTCTTTCCAAAATTTTGGAAAAGAGCATAAGTACAAAGATAAACTAAAAAATTTATGCAAAGGCATTAAAAGACACTGAGCACAGTACCTAAGCACACAGCTTAGTAGTCTATCAGGTCCTGGGGAAAATATGGACTTAATAACCTGTAGATCACAAAGTAGTGAAATCTCTGTGATTTTCGGTACAAAAATGCAATTAGAGCAGTTAATCTGATAGGGGTAAGACAAGACGTCTTGTTGAAGATAGGAGCTGTAAGTCGTTTGAAAAAATGTTTCAAGTAGATCGGCAATGGCTTAGTCTGAGTAGGCCTTCATTTCATCAAAGGAGTGTCGATGACTTGCGCTTTATATTAACGAAATCACACAAGTAAGAAGGCTCTAGTCGAGAAATCCCGACTAGACGATACCCTGATCCCTATACGTTACGCGTACAGTCAGTGTTTGCAAGTATGTGTGTTTGTATGTACGCACATACTGCATTCTGCATACACAACTTCAATGTCCCATATCTCTGGTGTTTCTTAACCGATTTTAATAAAAATTTCACAGATTGTCATTATTTTATTCATTATTTCAAATGCCGTCTCAAAGTTTTCAAAATTCGATTTTGTTGTTATCGATCCCATGTGTATATCGAAAACGGGATGAGTTATCGAAAATCGAAAACAAACTTGTACTGCCTAGGGATTAGGCGAGCTTAAGTTCCAAATCTGGAGTCTCTAGCTCTTATAGTCTCTGAGATCGGTTGGCTCATACATACGGACAGACGGACAGACTGACGGACAGACTGACAGACAGACGGACATGGCTATATCGACTCGGCTGTTGATGCTGATCAAGAATATATATACTTTATTGGGTCGGAGATGCTTCCTTCTGCCCGTTACATACTTTTGCACAAAACCATTATACCCTTTTTCCCATTTTTAATGGGATCAGGGTATAAAAACCGTTTGGGATCCTACTGAAACTGTTATCTACACATAGTTAGGTAATTCCTTAAAACTGGATATTGAGGACTGAAAAGCTGGAACAAGCAATGAAGCATGCAGAATAAGCTAAAAGTAAAGTTTCGATTTTAAAGAATTGGTAAACACAAAATGGTTTGGTTCCATTAGGGACACAAAAATCAAATAATGAGTTTAAAGTGTTATAAAAACAAGTAAAAAGGCTCTAGTCGAAAAATCCCGACTAGAAGATACCCTGAGCCCAATAATAAACGCGTACAGTCAGTGTTTCTTAACCGATGTCAATAAAAAGTTCACATGTTGTCAATATTGTGTTTATTGTTCCAAGCTTGTGCTGCCTAGAGATAAGGCGAGCTTATGTGCTAAGTCTGAAATCAGGGGGTCAGGTCAGGGCGCCAGAGTCGGGACAAGAAATCCAAGTAGCTTCAACAACAACCCAAATCGCATGGCAGCATCAAAAGTACACCAGACAAATGTGCATTGAAAACAGATTTATCGGAGGAAGGGAGTATATACAACCAAGTAATAGAAATACCAACACCATGAATATTCAACTTCACAGCAGAAAATTTTATATCTATAGAACCACCTTACATAATAATAATAAAATAACTATTAAGTTTACTACAAAGACCTCTTACATTTTGATAGCCAAATAAGAAGAGAGTTGTTAGTTTTTGAACTATCAGAAACTGGATGAGTTTTAGAACCAACCAACGGAGGAAGAATTACAATCGGAAGCCGATTTTTCTTTCTGACAGTATATTTATTCACTATTATTTGTTCCAGACAAAATTCTTTGTTTTCGAAAAATCTTAGTTCGAAACACTGATTTTATAGGACGAGATATTCCAAGCCAAATTTATATTACTCCACCGTGAAATTTGCTTTAGATTTAGCCTTAATATAGACCTTGACATCATTTGCTGTTAAATCAAGGAGAAGGTAAAACAAATATTTTTTTTTTAGCTGGAACTGCAACAAATATCTTAATAATATCTTATACTGCAGCTTTATTTTCCGATAATTCAATGTTTGGTTCTTTAGATATATCGGATTCATTTTTTGGAATTAAGGCAACACTACTAACCAAAGAAACCATAGGACCAGTATTAGATAAAACAACATCAATGGGTATTATCATGTTTTCATCTGGTATCTCGTTTGTTTTAAGGGATTAGGGCGATTGAAAATTAATTTACTTTTGGGCTCTAGAACGTTTGGTAGATTTTCAGACATGACAGGACCGGATGACCGGCTAGCATTGGCCTTTTGGCGCTTTGGAGAATCGTTCAAAAAATTATGCTTGTGGAAATTTCTCTGCACAGTTAAGAAACTTTCGCACAGTCTTTGTAATTGGCCGAAAACTCTTTCAAAGCCTAGCTGAGTCCTCATGAAGCCTGTACCCTAGGCACCCTAGGATAAATAGTATGGAACGTTTGTAAATACTCACAAAACAAAGTCATAAACAACAAGTAAGAAGGCTCTAGTCTAAAAATTCCGACTAGACGATTCCCTGAACCCTATACTTTACGCGTACAGTCATTGCTTGCAAATATGTGTGTGTACCCGCATATTGCATACTGCATACTCAACTTCAATGTTCCATATCTTCCGTGTTTCTCAATCGATTATAATAAAAATTTTACAGATTGATATTCTTTTGGTTAATGTTTCAAATGCCATCGCAAAGTTTTCCAAATTCAAGATTTTGTTGTTATCGAAAACCGAAAACAAACTTCTACTGCTTAGGGATAAGGCGAGCTTAAGTTCCAAATCTGGAGTCTCTACAGACAGACGGACGGACGGACAGACGGGCATGGCTATATCGACTCGGCTGTTGATGCTGATCAAGAATATATATACGTTATGGGGTCGGAGAAGCTTCCTTCTGCCTGTTACATACTATTATACCCTTTTTACCCATTTTTAATGGGTTCAGGGTATAAAAACGTACCAGTGCGAGCTCAGCAAACCGAAAGCCAAAACAACGGAGTAATCTGAATCGGGACCAACACAAGACAGGTCATAAGTGTAAGAAAGCGTGTAGAAACAGTTTTAAGCGCAGAGGCGGGAAAACCCAGTGAACTGGGGTCGTATATTAATTTTGGTCCAAAATATATGTACCTACAATTGATCATTGGAATTTTCAAAGATTATGTATATTTTCTTAATGACGGTCAAATAAATTGAAGTAAACTCTGTTTACCCATTTCACAATTCATAAATAAATTAAGTTTACTTACTTCCACCACCATTGGATCATATACGTGACATTTATATTTATGTCTATTTTGGGCTACCCAGGTCAAAGCTTTGAACACGTCATGATTTCGAATACGCAGTTCCTAAAATTATTTAAAAATTTATTTAGACCTATAATACATATAAAAAACCCCATCTACATTACTTCAATCTTTTGGGCTTTCTTAGATTGCAATCTCTCTAACTTGTGAGTAAGAGCTGTAATTTCTGGAATTTTTTCATCATTAAGTACACTTTCAAGTTCTCTGCGCTTTTTACAATGGTTGTCAGTTATCTCACGAGTTTCTTGTATTTTTATTTTTAGATTTTTTAGTTCAGTCATCACTTTGTTTTTGTCGTTACTAAACTGCTGTAATTCGTGTTTTTTTGTTTTTACCAAATACTTTATTTTGTCCACCTCGTTTATACTTTTGGTTGACTGTTGAATATTTCTCTGCAAATCACATAATATTATAAAATTATATTCCCAGCTGTTAAAAAAAAAAGAAAAAACAAACCTCCAAATCACATTTGTGCTCATTAATTTTATGCTTAATGGTTTCCAGTTGAGATATTAAATCACCTTTAGTTACCATTGATGTATTTATACGCTGAATCTAAATTAAAGAAATCACAAAGCTGAAGTGAAAAAAACAAAAGGGTTTCGATGTTCAACAATAACTTACTTGCTCAAGAGTTTTTTTCTTTAGGATAAATTCACTTTTTGTTATTTCTTGCTGAGCCCTTTTTTCACTTTCATAGGTTTTCATAACAGTTGCACAATCAGCTTTCGCTTTGTTCAATTTACTTTTGTACTCATTAAACATTGTTTGTCCCACACTTATTTCAATGCATAATTTCTTTGCCTTATAAATGTTTAGCCTTTGGTGTATTTCTTGGCGCTCGTTATGTTGATTGACCAAAACCTGCAACCTTAAAAAAAATTTGTTATAATTTTGAAACTTGAGTATGCATAAATAATAATAATAATAATATACAACTTACTGTTCCAGTCTTTTTAGCTCTTTTATGAGGTTCTCTTGCACTCGCTCTTTATCAACATAAGCCATTTTCTGTGATTTGCGCATTTCTTTCAAATCATTAAAGTGTTGTATTAGCTGATTGTCGCACACAGAGGTTATTGTGTTTACCAAAAGCTCTTGTGGATTCATTTTTGAAAAGTCCTGTTTAGGAATATACAAAAATATGTTATTAAAGTTAAAAAAAACCAGTTTACTACAGGAGCAACCATCAATTTCCAAAGATGTTTTTGATGTTACTTAGTGACCGTCACAAAAATATTTATAAAACGCAGTTTTTTTATGATCCCTATACTTTACGCGTACAGTCAGTGCTTGCAAGTATGTGTGCGTGTGTACGACCATACTGCATACTGCATACTCAACTTCAAGGTTCCATATCTCGTGTTTCTCAACCGATTTTAATAAAAATTTCACAGATTGTTATTATTTTGGTTAATAATTCAAATGCTATCTAAAATTTTTTCAAATTCAAGATTTTGTTGTTATCGATCCCATGTGTATATCGAAAATCGAAAACAAACTTGTACTGCCTAGGGATTAGGCGAGCTTAAGTTCCAAATCTGGAGTCTCTAGCTCTTATAGTCTTTGAGATCGACGCGTTCATACATACAGACGGACAGACGGACAGACGGACAGACGGACATGGCTATATCGACTCGACTGTTGATGCTGATAAAGAATATATATTCTTTATGGGGTCGGAGATGCTTCCTTCTGCCTGTTACATACTTTTGCACAACTTCATTACACCCTTTTTCCCATTTTTAATGGTCCCAGGGTATAAAAATACTGTTAAAATGGCTAGTAGCTAACTATCCAATTTCTTTTTTTCAAAACTTTCGATATTTACTTTGAAATCGTTTAAAATATAACAAAAGTTAAAGTTTCGGTACAAAATATTGAAAATCAACTGCTAAGGACTTAAAAACTATTTTCTGCTTTTTTGTTTGATATTCTAAAAAAGCGTGTTTAATTTAAATTGTTTTTATACCTTGAACCTATTTAAAATGGGTAACAGTATGTAACAGGCAGAAGGAAGCATCTGCGACCTAATAAAGTATATATATTCTTGATCAGCATTAGCAGCCGAGTCGATATAGCCATGTCCGTCGGTCTGTGTGTATGTATGAACGAGTCGATCTCAGAGACTATAAGAGCTGGAGACTTCAGATTTGGAACATAAGCTCGCCTAATCCCTAGGCAGTACAAGTTTGTTTTCGATTTTCGATAACTCTTCCCGTTTCCGATTTACACATGGGATCGACAACAAAATTTTGAATTTGAAAAACTTTGAGATGGTGTTATTATTTTATTAAAATCGGTTGAGAAACACCGGAGATATGGAACATTGAAGTTGAGTATGCAGTATGTACGAACATACACACACACATATGTGCGTACATACACACGCACATACTTGCAAGCACTGCCTGTATGCGTAAAGTACGGTGTTCAGGGTATCGGGGTTTCTCGACTAGAGCATTCTTACTTGTTTTAAACTACAATATACATTACTTGGAGCGAATTTAATATTTTAACTAACCATGAGAATAAGTTTAAATCTAGAATGTATAACTAAATAGCTTACATCAGTAGTATTGTACTACAGTCGACTTTTCATATAACGAACTTCCGTGCCTAAAGATAAATTGTCACTTAGTAAATCAATTTGATTTTTTGTACAGTCGATTTCCATTACGTTAAAAATTAGCCTCCAGAACAACAACAATAAGCTTAAATTTTTTGTGTGTTTTACTCTCCACAAAACGAACCTATTGGGAATAATTTTTTTCTATGGTATTTTTTCTACGCCCATAGTATGAACACTCAAACATTTCCGGTCATTTTAAAATACATTTTTCTTTTCGGTATGGTAAGATGGTCGTAACAGTTGTTTCATTAATTAAGGCCATTACTGGTAAAAATCTCTTATAAATAAATGGCTCTAGCTCAAAAAGTGTTTTTTTTTTCTGGGTGCGGCGGGAAAGTGTTTGACATCAAAATGTTAGATACCGATCTTTGGTGGAAGCAAAATAAAAGCTATAAAAGATATATAAAACATAATCACACGCTACCTGAACTCGATCCTGTGGTAGAAACTGGCACAAATTACTGACTTGAATATTATATGTTGCAATAATATTCAGGAATTTAGATTTTGGTAGTTCCTTAGAATTTACAAAATATCGAGAATGTCCGCTCTCATCTATTATACGCTTGAATGCTTCTGTAGAGTCATTTTCTTTTCCATAAATTGTAATTATTACTGTTGCAGTGTTTTTATTGCTTTTGATGTAATCCGCAATACTAGATGAGCGATCTAGCAACTGTGGTTCCCCTCCTAAGCCCAGTATAATTGCAGATACAATTGTGGATTTTCCAGTTCCATTTGGTCCTGTCAAGACATTCAAGTACTCTCCTGGGAAATATGTTATTTCCGAATATGTTCTGAAAAGTTGTAATATAAATATATAAAATCAAAAATAAGAAGGAATACACTAGGGGCTGCTCACAAATTTGTGTTAATTGAGGTGGGATTTTGACCAATTCAATATGGTAAAATGGTAATGCTGATGAGTTGATAATTAAAATGGATGTTGCTTCAGAAAAAATAAGAAAAAACAAGTAAGAAGGCTCTAGTCGAGAAATCCCGATAAGATACGATTAAGATATATGGCACAATTCTCCGTCGGACACATAAATATAATAAAAAATTGCCAACAACAGTTACTGTAAAGTATTTAAATGCATATTAATTATAATAATCATTTTAACCCTGTTCAGTAAGTCATTAATGCTCTACCAAATTCCCAATATATACATAAGCATAAATGGTGGAAGTCATATTTAAGTATCTCACGTTTTGCTATTCAACAGCACGAAGTTCTTTTAAAGTCTACACTACCCTCCCATGTTAGGATTAGCAAGCAGATTGAACAGCAATGAAGTCTGGCAACAACTAATTGTTGTATGCAGAATAAATGGACAACGCAGAAGGAAAATTTATTTCCTTTAAATACGGAAATATACTCCAAGGCATGTAGTCCTTTGGGTGTTTTGTCTTTCGTTTTATGTGTTGTTGTTGTTTTTGCTTAAAAATAAGTAAAAAGGCTCTAGCCGAGTAATCCCGACTAGACGATACCCTGAACCCTATAACTTACGCGTACAGTCAGTGCCTGCAAATATGTGTGTGTGTGAGTACGCGCAAATGGCATACTATACTTAACTTCAATGTTCCATTTCTCCGGTGTTTCTCAACCGTTTTCAATAAAAAATTCACATATTTTTATTAATATTCTAATGTTTCAAACGTCTTTAAGTTTTCCAAATTCAAAATTTTTTTAATGAACGTAGATGTACTATTGGTCAGTACATTCAAGTGGCTCAACGATACCAAGCACCGGCACCGCGCGTACCCAAGCACAAAGCGACCCACTTCCCGCGCGAATGACCAAGTGTCGCACCGCGTAACATGCGGTTACAAAGGTCGCGATTAGAAAAAGTCTAGTGTTGTAAGAAAGTAAATTTATATTATTATCCCAGTTAAAGGGCAAGGAGCAAACATTTTTTTTGTGTAGTTATCGATCACATTTGTATATCGGGAGTGGTAAGAGTTATCGAAAATTTGAAACAAACTTGTACTGTCTAGGGATTAGGCGAGCTTAAATTCAAAATCTAGAGACTCTAGCTCTTTAGTCTCTGAAACCGACGCGTTCATACATACAGAAGAATTGACGGACATGGTTATATCGACTCGGCTGTTGATGCTGATCAAGAATACATAACACCAATATATTTTCTTTTCTTATTACATACTTTTGCACAAAACCAACATTTTTACCCATTTTCAATAAGTTCAGGGTATAAAAAACCTAAATTCATGTGTTCTGTGAAGTAAAAGTCGGCAGCTTCTTGCAAGTAAGAATGCAATTATTTTCTTTTTTATTTTCTTAACATGGTGTGAATCTGTTTTCAATAAGGTATTTGAAAAGATTACAACAAATCTTAAGACACCAAAACAAACTTGAAACTAGGAAAACAAAAAATTTAACATTTTGTTATAATGCCACAAAATACATCCAAGGAACCACAGCAAAAGTTCTTTGATTCAAAAATGTTTTGGTCGGTCTCATTTGACTAATTATGAAGGCGTCAGGCGTTTAAATCAAATTGAAAGTATGTGTGTGTGTGTGTACGCACATAATGCATACTCAACTTCAATGTGCCATATCTCTGGTGTTTCTTAAACGATTTCAAAAAATATTACACAGATTGTCATTATTCTTTTTAATGTATCAAACCCCGTCTCGAAGATTTCCAAATTCCTTATTTTGTAGTTATCGATCCCATGTGTATATCGGAAACGGGAGAAGTTATCGAAAATCGAAAACAAACTTGTACTGCCTATGAATTAGGCGAGCTCAAGTTCCAAATCTAGAGTCTCTAGCTCTTATAGTCTCTGAGATCGACGCGTTCATACATACGGACAGACGGACGGACGGACGGACAGACATGGCTATATCGACTCGGCTGTTGATACTGATCAAGAATATATATACTTTATGTGGTCGGAGAAGCTTCCTTTGGCCTGTTACATACTTTTGCACAAAACTAATATACCCTTTTTCCCATTTTTAATGGGATTAGGTTATAATAAGGAAAGAAACAAAACAAACATTTGCAAGATGTAAAGCTTGTGGTAGCCGGGCATCATTCTGCACTGCGTCACTGGAAAGTAAATGGCTCTGACCAATGAAGTTCGAGGTCTGTTAGATTAAAATTATCTGCAGTGTCACTATTATTTACGCATTTTCTTAAATTAATATAATTATGCAAAAGGTTTTGTTTTGTAACCCGTTATTTGGGACAACCTTTATGTTTTAAAGTTATCTATGTTCACAGTCACAAGTACGCACGTAGTTTTTCATTTATAAGCGGCATCTTTATGGGATTTGTTTGAAGACAAGTAACGTGTGCAACCTGTACGTAAATGTAAATCATTTTACTTACACAAAATCTTGACAGTAGACAGACTGAATTCTTCCTCCAAGTTGTGCTTGTGTTAATTGGTTGGAGTTAGCCATACTGCATGTATACGAGAACGAATAATGATTCATTAATAAACTTAGAAGTTTAAATACGCGCTTACTTAAGTGATACGCAAACATCCAAACACAGGTCAACATAGCGGTGCTTTTTGGTACCAAAATAGTAACCATGTTTTTAACATATGTTTCAATTTCTATGATCCATTAAATGTTATGATACGATACGAAATTCAGGTGAATGGCTGTCGAAATAATTGTTTTTTACCGCCTCAAATAAAGGAACAACACTGGATGATTAAATGACGTGGGCGCATGGAATATATTTAACTTGAAGGGATGCGTTACAAGTATTTATGAGCTTATATGATTGCAAAATTAATATAATCTTAGCTAAACAATAAACATAATCATAAAAGTGTATTACCTAATAGGTGTACTGCTGGAAATAAAAATGCAATTGACTTTTATATTTCACTAAGTAAATATTTTATTGCACTTAGAAATGCTTCTGAATTAGCGGATCACTGAATTCG
This sequence comes from Scaptomyza cyrtandrae, assembly GCA_035044605.1. Classification (NCBI taxonomy): domain Eukaryota; kingdom Metazoa; phylum Arthropoda; class Insecta; order Diptera; family Drosophilidae; genus Scaptomyza; species Scaptomyza cyrtandrae. Next base: position 247,970 of record JAWNNS010000483.1, on the reverse strand, counting down.
TACATTATAGCATTTATAAATTGCATTTGGTGAGTTAACTACAACGACAATGTTTCTTTGTCATTTGTTCGGCGATACGCCTGGATTTATTCAAGAATACTTTAAGACTTTTTTGTAAGTTAACTAAAAGGCGTTTATTGTTGCTACTTATCCGGCGATACGCCTGGACTTATTGAGCTGCTGAACTAGACTAAATACTAAAATACAATTATGATCATTAGGAAGCCGAAGACAGAAAAAACGCTAAGCCTCGCATGAAAAGCTGAGCTTTGCACTTCCCGTGTATAAACGGAGGAAGTATGGAGACAAAGCCGTCAAATAAACGGCCACAACAATTCTTCATCTCATTGGCAGGCGTTTTGGTCAAAAAAAGTTCGACTTTCATTGGTACTTCTGACCATAATTCGCTCTGCCCTCGGAGCTATTGCCCGCGGCCGACTAATTATGGGCTTCGCAACCATCCTTTCCTCTATATTGACCCGGCTAAAAAAAATTGTAAATAGTTTTCCTGCTAATTGCTAACATTTCTGCAATATCAGAGGCCGATTTCCCGTAGGTGGAGCTGTAATAAGCTACCTGGATCATGTCCACGCTAGCGTGGCATTTTAAAACCGTCTAAAACTGTCCCGATTATATATAAATTCTGTATTCAAATTATGAAATGTCTTAGAAAATTGCTTCATCAAGAGCTGCGTATTTATATTTTTTTTAGAAAAGTTACTGTAAATACGAATGTCACAACGAAAACAAACAAAATAGGAAGTGTGTAAACATTTCGGGGCAGTTGAATTTAGTGCCGTTCTTAGTATTTCAATAGGTTTAAGAGATAATTGATTGAATAACTTATAAAAATTAAAAAATTAAAATTAAAAAGAACAACCAGTGTGTCCCTAACGGTTGCCAATGAGATGAAGAATGGTTGTGGATATCTCTCTGTGGCCAAAAAAAATTTTAAGTACCGCCAGCCAAGCACTTGAAAACCAAAATATTGTACTGACTGTTCAGCTCAAGATTAAAGGTAGGTACTTAAAATGGCTTAAGGCCACATTCGCGATATATGGTGATTCCATAATCATTTTTCATCTCATTGGCAACCGATCTGCGCAAAAAAAATTGGACTTTTATGGATCTACGCATTTTTAATTTAATTAAAAGTAACTGTACATACGAATTTCATACGAATCTCACAACGAAAATGCACCAAAAACGGAGTGTCGCAAAATGTATTTGGGCAGTTGAATTCAGTGCCTTTGTTAGCATTGTTTTTCAAGTTCTGTTAAATAGGTGTAAGAGATAATTGATTGAATTACTTATAAAAAATAATAATAAAAAAATAAAAAACAAACAACAGTGTGACCTTATAGCTCTAAAGTGAAAATATCTAAATTTTTCACCATGCCCAAACAAATAGTTGGCAAACTGTATATATGTATATAAATATATATATATATTTATAGTGTACGGCTAAAGATTTAATTAAAGATTAAAAGAAAATCATTTAGATAGACTCAAAAACAACTTTTTTTGTCCCCCATTCCTTGAAAATGATAACGTGATACGTAAAATCTGTAAGCTCCATCGCGGTTACAGCTCAAATTACAGCTCTCCACTGGGAAGTAAATGATCCTAGCTAATAAAGTTAGACGTCTGTTTTATCTAAATAGAGCGGGAGTTTATTTGACAACAGCTTTTAGTTTAAGATTTTTTCTCTTTGCTTCATATGTCTAATATCCAGGTTTAATCCTAGATATGTTACTTCGATTGCTTTCGGAAGAGTGGTAGACAATTTTGCCTGTTATGGCTGAACGTAACGTTTGCATTTACTTTACGGCTGCTGTGAATTTTGTTTTTTTTCAATTTTTATTTATGTAATTTAAATTTAATAAAATATATTTCTCTGCTTCCTTGCTTAGCGTCAGGCGCTGCCAGTTCCATTTGCGACAACCAAAGAACGTGTGCTCAGCGTTGTTGCTAAGTCCGGGGCAGTACAGACATTCGGGCGATGCTGCCTTTCCCTTTCGGTGAATGAAGTGGCGAAGTTAACAGTGTCCCGACCAAATCTGTGTTATGTAGTAATCTACCTCACGCGCAGTCCATCTCCCCTATTTTCTCCCTCCCAATAATTCTGCCATGCGCGAAGTGTGTTGGCTCCCTCCTCCTGGGAAGCATTTTCACCTTCTCCTGCACTTCTCAAGAAAACCATTCGCTACTCTTTAGCCAGAAGGTATATTGGTGCCACTCCAGCGATCACCAACACTGCAGGCTCCGAGACCGTACGATATGCCGATGCTACTCTCAAGGCCCCCCTTTGTTGAACCTGTGCGTGAATTTGCCCATAAAAAGGTCTATTATGACGAGGAGAGTGTGAGATCTTTTCCGACTTAGGTATCATTATGATCATTGACTTTTTCCATCTCACTGGAAGAAGCCAAGTTTAAATCATCTTAGCCACATGTGTGTTGATGTAGCCCTATTCCATCGTGACGAGGAAGTTGCTGAGCGGCCGATAGCTTTCTTTTCAGCAAAGATGCGCGGAGCTAACTAAATTACAGCGTCACGAAGAAGAATCAGTACAGCGTCTTCGCCAATACGTGCATGATCATCTCGGACCATTCGAGCCGTCAGTGGTTGATGTCACTAAGGGAATTAAAGCTGACTTCACCATTGAACTCCGCAAAGGTAAAGACAATACAGTAGCCGAGATGCTCTCGGCCGTCCGATGTTGAAGATCTCAGTGTATTCGAGATGGAGACTACACTACTTCGAAAGTGAAGAATACCTGGAACGTATAGCGTTGGTTAGATCAGAGGCTGAGCGTTACCCGGATATGACGATCGAGAACGGCTTGCTCTTGAAGAGGTCGCTGGCCGCTCGTGCGGATCGCAAGGAGCGTCCAATGCAGAAACTTTACCTGGACTTCTTAGGAAAATACCCCACTTTGGACAGTCTCATTGCCCTGCATACCTCTTCGTAGTGCTGGACCACTTAAACTAGTTCGTGTGGCTAAAAGCGACGCCAAAGGCAACATCGGCGACGATCGTTTGTTTTCTCAGGGAAGAAATTAGCACCCTGTTTGGAGGCCCCAAGATCGTGTACACCGACAACGGCAAGTCTTTTTTGTCCCAAGACTTTGGGAGTGTGCTGGAGCATTCGGGATGAATCATGTTTGTACTGGGAACTACGCTTCATCGCAACGGGGGACCAAGTGTGTTGACAGCGAATGTAGTTCATGTTTGGGCCGTCCAAATGATGTAGGATGAGAAACTGTCCGAGATCGTTTTAGCGTTGCGCAGTGCATTGTTGTAATGTCTCTAGGGAGTTTTCACGAAATTGGTAAAGGCCAATTCATAGGTAGGTAGAGCGCATTGGGGGTAAATGATTCCATCTGTTTACCTTGTTTTATGGTTAGAGTTGATTTAATATTCAGTCATCTTAAACCTGTTCAGATAGTCATTAATGAGCTACCTTATTCGCAATATATTCATAGGCATAAATGGTGGAAATCATATTTAAGTATCTCACGTTTGGCCATACAATTTCACAAAGCTCCTATTAAGTCCCTACTACCCTCCCATGTTAGACATTAGCAAGAAGATAGAACCAAATGTCGAAAATTGACAATATCAACTTTGGTCACCACACAACAGCAACAACTTATCTTTGTCTCACGCATCGCACACTTTAAGAATAAGTTGAAAAAAAGCATAGAAGCAGAAGCGGTAATTATTCCCCATTCTCACGAGCATATAATAGCCGCGACGGTTTCCATTAAGTGAAAAGGGGTGGCTATTTTCCACTCATGTATTTACATACTACTAAGTAGCTCATCTACTAATAGAAGTGGTGATATAGCCCTCCTGTGGACAAACTCTTGTGGTTGTAGGATACTTAGTAGGGACGAAATCCATCATATAGTATTTCTGTCCAAGCCTCGCCTATTTAGGGTTACCCTGACTGCAGCATGTGACGTATAGTCCAAGGCTCCCTCAGTGTTAAGAAATGCACAGACTGCTTCTTTTTTAGTGAGAGGGGGGGGGGGGGGGGGTTAAGATAGAGGTAGGTATTTATGGGGGAGATAGGATTATGTGAAGCTATCATACCGTACCTGCAGTTTGTTTGGGAATGTTTGTTCACAAGGAATCTCGCTTATTCACAGCTGACCCCAAAATGTGCCGTTCGCTATCTGCAACCCGCTACCCGATCAGACATAGCTCATAGGTCTAAGTTGTCTTTCATATTACTTTACCATTTATCTTAAAAATAGAACTTATGCTCATTTAACATGTTGTGCAGAACGCAACTACACATTACAATAGTGTTGTTTTATCGACGAAACCGCGTCTTTAACCAATATCAGTGCTCGCGAACTCGACTTAGGTGCTATACAAGGTGGAATCAGATGCTAACGGAAACAATGTCGTATGATTAGCTTTATATTTATTACACTGTGGGACAAATGAAGTCAAAACTTTTATCTATAATTTATATTTAATTTATGTGCGGCAACCACTTAACAACAGCTGTTCTCAAAACGCAAAATATGAAGTGGAGATAGAAAAATGCATTAGCATTAAAAAAGCACGATTGTAGAGGAGCCTTTTAAGTCATAATAGTATCGAACTCTGATATGATAGTATCGATAAGAAGTTACTATCGCAAAATCCTTTCATCACTAATCAAAACTGAACACAACAAAGTTGCAAACATCAGATCCTGTTATTAAATAAAATTGAAAACAGAAATAAAAGTTTAAGCAAGTATAAATAATTTCGGGTATAAAAAAAATTTGACCCGTACCATTCGCGATTTGCTTTCAAAAGTGCATCATACAAATTTTAATTAAGGTAAGAAAACCAGCGTCGATGGAAAATGAAAAAAGTATGGTTTAGGCGCGTGGCAATACATAAAAATCTGCGCATGAGATAAACTATTACTCAGTTTCTACATACATATGTAAGTGTTCAAAGTTGGTTGATAAAACAATTGTTTTTTTCTTAATGTCCTTAATTTTTGCACGATCGAAAGAGAAAGTTAGCTACTGCATATATTATTAGCATGTGCTAATCAAAAAAGAATAAGAATAACCATTGAAGTCGATACGCCAAGAACAATAAATTAATAAAGTATCATTTCCATTGTTTAATTTTTTTACAGTTTCAGGGTTGAACATCGACGTAAAAAAGATAAAATGGCTCGCGGCCATCAGAAAATACAATCGCAGGCAAAGGCCGCCGACAAACAGGCAAAGATGAAAAAGCAGCAGGGTCATAGTGCCAACGATCAAAAGAAGGCGGCCCAAAAGGCACTGGTGCATGTATGCATTTTGTGTAAAGTAAGCCAAATATTCAAGAAATATGGAAATATATAGTTATAAAAATTATTTTTCAGTCACAAATGCCAGATCCTAAAACGTACAAGCAACATTTTGAGAACAAGCACCCGAAAAACGACATGCCTGAGGAGCTGAAAGATTTGTAAGCTATAGGCTCTTGCTAATCATAACATAAAAACATCATTAATCAAACGAGTTGCCTACCTGTTCAAAAAAAAAGGAACAAATTTGAATAATAAATATTTGGAAGAAAAATGTTAGTTCAAACATAAATTTTAAAAAATGTAAATAACTATTGATTTGAATTAAAATAAATATTCTATCTAAATTCCGCCCCAAAATAGATGAGAATACCATATTTGAGATTTTGAGAAATATATATAATCTAAACATGCATTTATTTTAAATATAAAAAGAAATCAATCGTTAAATATGCGAACATCACTTACTTTATTGTAATTTTAAATATTAATAACTTGATTCTGACAGTTGCATAAAAACTAAATCTTCAGTGGCGGGAAAATCTTTGAGCACTTTAATGCCAATATTGTTATCAGGCAACTGTGACGTTTCTTCATGGTATCCAAACCAATAAATAATAATGCCAGGGCCAAAGCTGAGCAAAAATAAATGTAATTAAATGTTAAATTAGTTAGTGACAGAAAATTACCGATTGCAATAGCTATACAATTGCTGCTGAATATTCCATTTGTGGCTCTTTGGATCCCCGAAATTTGCCTTGCTCTCTATCCAATTAACCAAAAATCCCTTGTAAAGGAATGGCAATATTAACTTAATATCGGGTGTTTTGTCATATCCCATGCGCCGCAAATCTTGCTCATCATAAAAGTATATGCCTGCTTTCCTGGCCAAGTGCTTAAGCTTTAGCTCGTACTCCTCGCCAACCAATCGTCTTCGAAGATCCGTGACTGGTCCCTCCTGATTGTCGCTATACAAGCACTGCTGTACGTTGGCTGCCATAAGAGAATTATTGATCAAATGTGGCATCTTTAGAAGGCGTGAGACTTGAGTTCTTTGCCTCAGCTCATACTTTTCTTGCAGCAGCAGCCGGCATAGCGCAATCGGATTCATGGCCTCCATACATGCTATGCGGATCATTAGAGAGTTGTTTCTGTACAATAGGCATTGTTCTTCATAGCTTTACAAGAAAGAAAGAAATTAAAGTTACAGCCAAAAAACCGGTTTAACGTACGTTTTTAACAGCTTTTTGGCATGCTGCTCATTCCGCCAATGCTGCCCGCGAACATTGCTAAGCAGCTCGGATTGCAAAATGCAAATAAGTGCCAGTGGCTTCACGTCATTGAAAAAGTTTTGTACCATATCCAACTCGCAGTCCATTGGAAGACCATTGTTAAAACCGTTGATAAATCGACAAATACGTGCGTATTCAACGTTGCTTAGTAAATTTTTCTTGGTTTTCTCTAAATTTTTGATTTTGGCCATTTTCCTTCTAAGTTCATAAGCTGTTCAGTTAATAGACAAAATATATATTCTGCTTTTAATACAAAGGATTAAGAGAGTTATACGATTTATGCAAGCCTAGTTTAGCTACAAACAGGTTAAAGTACCAAAATAATGTTTAATTTTGAATCTAGATTGCCAATTTTTAATTGACTCAAAAACCCAAAATTTTGTTTTATAATTGAATTCTCTGAACCAAGGGTTGGCGCAGACTTTTTAAATTATTTGATGCAGGTCTTTTGGAGACGTCATCAGCTTTATTACCATCAAATTTGCTGTGCGTGTGTATGTGTGTGCTACACATGCTTAATTGAACTTCCTCGATATCTCTGATCTCTGCCGATTTCGACAAAATTTTGACGGTTAATCAATATTATGTATATGTACAGTAGTTCTAAATTTTCTTTTCAAGATGTTACTGTAATCGACAACATTCAGTTGCAATAATGCAAACGACACCGAAATTGACTAACACCGTAAAAAAAAGTGGTAGACTGCTTACAACAAAGGTCGGTGGCTGTTCGTGACCTTATAATTGTAAATAAAGCTCTTTTTGGGACGTTACCAGCATTCTTGCTAGCAAATTCGGTGACTTTATTGTACAATCCTGGTTGATATGGAAGAGCTACATGTAATTATTCAGCCGCAAAAACAACTAAATGTAATCGAAAAATTTTGGTCGATTTTGGATTCCGCCATTGGAAAACTATAGATTTTTAATTAAAATACCCTAAATCTGTAATATGAAGGAATGAGAAAAATTAGCTACCGAAACGAAAATATACATTTTTTTAGTTTTTTGCTATTTTTTTAAGTTTGAATTATCTGTACAAAAAAGCTGTGACCGAAAGTAAGAGATATTATATAATAAAATGGCGTTTAAATTTTTCCAATATCTTTTATAGTTTGTATAGACCAGCGGTCGGTGAACCGGGGTAAATTACCCCAAATGGGGTAAAAATGAGACTTTTGTGAGTAAAATGTATATACAGTATGCCCAATAAAGGTTGCGACAAGGCGAAAAATGTTGATATTTTCACTTTAGAGATATATGGTCACCCTGGTTGTTGTTTTTCATTTTTTATAAGTAATTCAATCAATTATCTCTTAAACCTATTTAACAGAACTTAAAAACATTAACATGAACAAAGAAACATTTATAATTCTAACAAAGGCACTAAATTCAACTGCCTAATAAATCTTGCGACGCTCCGTTTTTGGTGCATTTTCGTTGAGATTCGTATGTAGTTACTTTTAATTAAGTTAAAAATGCGTAAGTTTGAAGGCTCTTGCCGAGAAGTGACGACTAGAAGAAAACCTGAACTTTACGCGACCAGTCATGACCGCACTTCCTACTGTAAGCTTGACTAAATCAAACAATTTAATCTTTGATATCTGTGATGTTTCTTAACAAATTTTAATTTCACAGATTTTTAATATTCTATTTTAAATTCAAGATATTGTTGTTGTCGACATCATGTACATATATAAAAGGGGAAAAAAAGTATTATTAATTTCAAGCAAACTTGGTCTGGATTAGACAGGTTTGTATTTAGTTCTGGAGTCTCCAACACTTATGCAAGAAAGCATACAAATATCGTAGTTTATTAACTACCAACCATTTAGAAAAACTGCTGAAAACTATATTATATTGTTAACTGACGTTATGTACAAATTATCTTAATATTTAATTTATTTTTTTATATTTTAATTCGATATAGCACTTCTCTTACGATTTATTCCACTATTCTGTGCTAAAAAAAAAAACTTCGAAACATAATTCAACAGCAGTTGCGCGCATTGCTATTTTCACTAATATAACTAAAAATTATCTGCGTTCTCCATTTGGCCTTTCGTTCTTATGGTTACTGAGATCGACTCGGCTGTTGATGATTAATAATATATGTTTACACTTTATCTGGTTGAAGATGCTGCCTTTTGCCTGTTGCATTCATTTGACCAAAGCCCTTACACCCATTTCAGTTTTATAGAACCAGATGTTTATTTTTATGTTAGTAAAAAAGCACCACCGTGAGGTTTTTTTCGCAACTGTGTGTCCTTTTGGTCCTTGGTCGCTTAAAAAAATTAACTAATATAGCTAAAAAAAAAAGTGTGTTTATTTATCAATGAACTAGTGTTGGGTTGCTCATAGTGAGTGAACAAAAAAGACTTGTTCTTTAAACACAGCGAGTGAACATGTCTGTCAATTTAGCAACGGTTCACCAGCAACGATTTTGAGAACTTGGTTTTTCAGTCGGAGCCGCAGTTTTGAATCCTTTTCGACAAGATAACAGAAAATAATGACGCTGAATTGTACTAAATAAATTAATTATTGTTTTTATTTGAAATTCGGCCAATTTTCATTTTTCATTTGTGCTCGAAAAGTGATTTGAATGTGACAATTCCACTATTTCTTCAATATCTAAACTGAAACAGGATGGCCCCAAAAACCTTAAATGCACGATCAGAGCCTAAAACTCCACCTAATAGTATGGTTTTTAATATCAGCTTGGTTTTGAGATATTTTTGAGAGAGTCCAGCTACCTCGGTGCCAGCTGCATACAAAATGACCGCCAAACATAAGCCTTGTTCTCAACCCTAATAACTTTTGTCAGGAAGAACGGCCCTTAAAGCAGCATATACCAAACTAAAGTTACATACTTGAGGAAGATGCTAACATTAAGAGATTTCTATCAGATTTTGAGAAAAATAATTAAATATAAGTGAACATCCGATAGTTTACGAACATGGCCTATCGAGCTGGTAGCTCCAAATCGAACGGAACTACTGCGCAACAGAGAGCTAGCTGATATGACGCGGGATATTTACATATGAGTACAGAACTCTGATTGCTAACTTTTAATTTTTTTTATGAGGATATATCCCCAGATGCGCGATATTACATTATATCCTTGACTTAACTAACATTGTGCCGAGTAAATTAAGAAATTATATTTGTGTATCTGTTTCCTTATATGTAATATACACATGTATGTACATACATTAAACATATATGTATACAAATTATTCAATTATTCACTGTTTAATTTCGAAGTGAATTGATTTTTAAGTTTTAAGCATTTAGAAATGCTATTTGTGTTGATATACCGACGATATGTCTGCTGTAGAGTTATTAAGCCGACGGTAGGTCTGGCCACTGAGTTAACTAAATCGCGATAAGAATTTTTATCAAAAGACGACAAGCGTCTTCCTTTATTCATTCGAAGTTTAAGACTAAAAACTAAAATACAAATATGATTTATTGGAAGCTTTAAAGAGAAGAAACGCTAGCCTCGCATGAAGTGCTGAGCCTTGCATTTCTCATTATAGCGGCCACACGCATATGTATGTCATGATTGCCGGCTATGTGACCCTTTTAAGTGCTCATGCTGCGATAATGTAAGGAATCAAGATTGGAAACAAGCTACCTTGTCGTACTTCAATTTGCCTTTGTGTGGTGGCCAAAGTTGAGATTTTAAATATTCGACTTTTGTTTCTGCCTGCTTGCTATGCCTCAAATGGGAGGGACTTATACGATTATATGAGGAGACTTATATGATATATGTGCAATTGTATGGCTAATCGTGAGATACTTAACTATGACTTCTATCATACATATAAGTGTGTACATATTGGGAAATAGGTAGAACACTAAAGACTTATTGAACAGAATTAAATTGACTAAATACCAAATTAGCACCAACCATAAAATAAACACATTTTGCATTCAAATACCAGTCCCTGTATTAACAAGTAAGAAGGCTCTAGTCGAGAAATCCCGACTAGACGATACCCTGATCCCTATACCTTACGCGTACAGTCAGTGCTTGCAAGTATGTGTGCGTGTGTGTACAATTATACTGCATACTGCATACTCAACTTCAAGATTCCATATCTCCGGTGTTTGTCCACCGATTTCAACAAAAATTTCACAGATTGTTATTATTTTGATTAATAATTCAAATGCCATCTCAAATTTTTTCAAATTCAAGATTTTGTTGTTATCGATCCCATGTGTATATCGAAAATCGAAAACAAACTTGTACTGCCTAGGGATTAGGCGAGCTTAAGTTCAAAATCTGGAGTCTCTAGCTCTTATAGTCTCTGAGATCGACGCGATCATACATATAGACAGACAGACCGACATGGCTATATCGACTCGACTGTTGATGCTGATAAAGAATATATATACTTTATGGGGTCGGAGATGCTTCCTTCTGCCTGTTACATACTTTTGCACAACTTCATGATACCCTATTTTCCCATTTTTAATGGGATCAGGGTATAAAAATATACAATAATAATTTCATTGACTTTAATTGAACATTGTAATAAAGGGTACTAAAACACATTGAGCAGCGTGTGCGTTTCAGCAACGACAACCGTCACGTGTTATTGTTGTTTGTATTTTTGCAGCAGGCTAGCTGCAGATGATTTGCCTTCGACAGCAAACATACATATGGAAATGTACATACTCATTTGTCGGCAACAACAAAATTTTAAAATACAAGTAAGGCTCTAGTCGAGAAATCCCGACTAGATGATACCCTGAACCCTATACTGTGCTTACTACTACTTACTATACATCGACTCGACTGTTCATACTGATCAATATTAAATATACTTTATGGGGTCGGGGAAGCTTCCTTTTGCGTGTTACATACGTTTGCACATAAACAATATACCCTTTTTCCCAGTGCCACATGCATACGACGCAGCATGAGCAGTCCAGACCCAAAGCAAAAACAAATTCATACACGGCGGCAGACCGAGAAGTATAAGCAATGAAGAAAAATAAGAATCTAACTGGGAGAAATATGAAGGGGAAATAGGTGCTTATTCACAGAGCGCAAATATTAACTGTAAAAAAAGAGGGGTAGCTTGTTTCCAATCTTAATTCATTACATTATCGTACCCAATTCACATACAGCTTGACACGAAACCTTTACACAATGTAAACAAATTATGATATTTTCACTTTAGAGCTTTAGGGTTACACTAGATGTTGTTTAATTTTTTTTATTTACTTTTTATAAGTAATTCAATCAATTATCTCTTAAACCTATTATTGAAAACTTAAAAAATATTAACATTAACAAAGAAAAAATAAAAAATACTATAAAAGGCACTAAATTTAATTGGCAACAAAGTGTTTACACAATGTCAACCGTGGTATAACTTTTATAACCGCTCTCATTCGCCTTTTCTTCGATTTTATGCAATTTTGGGCGTATTCCAATGGAATAGTTTGCCATTCCTCTAAGGTTATCGCCTTGAGATCATTCTTATTTTTTGGATGGCGCTTAGCAGTACGTTTTTTCAGATAGGTTCGGATCTGGGTTTCGGGCAGGTGTATCGAAAATCTCTTTACAAATAAAAAGCAGTCATCACCCTACCATATTTGCCTTGTGCTTAGGGTTATTGTCCTGGTAAAATTACAATATTGGTTTGCATTTATAAATTCAAATTTGTTGGCACTGGCTATTGTTGGGCATACATTTTTTTTTTGATGAATTCTCCAACGCCTTTACTTGAGATGCACCACTAAACCATCACTGACAATTTTCCAAACTTTACAGTCGGTATAATATTTTTGTTTTCAAGTCTGGGTCACACTCTGCTGGCGCCATCATCGTAGTATCATTTTTGTTTAATCACAAAACGTCGTCCCAAAACGAATCTCGCTGACCCGCGTGGATCCTGGCAAAAGTTTAACGTCTTTCCACATGCTCCGCCGACATCAACGGTTTTTTTTTCGCGCAGCTCGAGATGAAAAGCCGTTTCATTTAATGGCTTTTCTAAGAGATTCGCGTAATAAGTTTTTTCATTGGTCTATCTGACCATAATTTGCTCTGCCCTTAGATCTATTTCCCGCGGCCGTCCCGTTAAAGGCTTCGTCACCATCCTTCCCTCGTTCTTTACGCGGCTACAAACATTGTGAACAGTTTTCCTGCTTTTTGTAATCATTTCTGCAAGCGCAGAGGCCGATTTACCGATGGTGAAGTTGTAATATGCCAACTGGTTCATGTCTAAAAAAAACAGCTTGCCTCGCATTTGAAAACCGCTTAAAACTCTCCCGATAGTGCTTAAAATTTAACGAAAAATTATAAAATTTCTCTAAAAAATTCATTACTAACAGCTGAGCGGTTTTTTTTTTTTTAAATAATTGTAAATACTAAAATCGCAACGAAACTAAACTAAACAAGTAAGAAGGCTCCAGTCGATAAATCCCGACTAGAAGATACCCTGAACCCCATACTTTACGCGTACAGTCTGTGCTTGCATCTGTGTGTGTGTGCATGCGCATACTGCATACTCAACTTCAATGTTCGATATCTCGGGTGTTTCTTAACCGAATTTATTTTGTTTAATTTAAACAAATTTAAAAAAAAAAGATGTGTAAACACTTTTTGTCGGATGAATTTTAGTGCCTTTGTTAGTATTTTTATACCCTGAACCCATTAAAAATGGTTAGAAAGGGTATAATGGTTTTGTGCAAAAGTATGCACCAGGCGGAAGGAAGAATCTTCGACCCCATATAGTATATATATTCTTGATCAGTATCAACAGCTGAGTCGATATAGCCATGTCCGACTGTCCGTCCGTCTGTCTTTCTGACCGTCAGTCTGTATGTATGAACGCGTCAATCTCAGAACGATCTAAGTTTGTTTTCGATTTTCGATAACTCTACCCGTTTCCGATATACACATGGGATTGAATTGGAAAACTTTGAGATGTTAAATTTTTTATTAAAATCGGTTGAGAAACACCGGAGATATAAAACATTGAAATTGAGTATGCAGTATGCGCTAAGCACACACAAGCAAGAACTGACTATACGCGTAAAGTATCAAGTTCAGGGTATCGTCTAGTCGGGATTTCTCGACTAGAGCCTTTTGACTTGTTTATTTTGATTGGGTAATGTTACAATTTTTTAAATATTCCTTAATAGGTTTCTCAAAGATAATTGATTATATAAAAAATAAAAAATAAATTAAAAACAACAACTGGTGTGTCCCTTATAGCAGCAAAGTAAAAAAATCAAAATTTGTACAGTGTGTAAAAACTTTGTTGTCTAACTGTAAATATATTGAAATGAAAGAGGTGCATGCAACTAATTGCAACGTGTAAGCGACATCTGCAATACGCAGCCCCACTTCCTCCTTAAAACTAAAAGTAAGTCCACCGTGGAATCATATAGTAGATAGATAGACCAATTTATTTAGTAAATTAAAACCAAAAATAAAATATACATATTTTATTTCCACAAGCAAGAAAAATGCACTAGATTTAGTGAAAAAACCAATAAAACGGTAACACCGACTGCGTGTCTCGACATTTGTCAGTCACAACGGCTCAATCACAGTGCGCTAAAGTTGCTTAACATTAATGAGGACGGACACGTCAATTTATTTCAATTCGCAAGTTATTTACCTAATGACTTTTTGTCTTTGAAATTCATTACGAAGTTTAATTTGAAGAACGATCAACCATGAAATTTACTCAGGTGTATGTCCTACTGACGTTAGTTATGGTAGTGTGTGTAATTAGAGCTTTGCCTGTGACGCAAAACAATAAGTTGGAAAAGGACAAGGATTCATCGCCGACACCAGATGTGGAGGTAGCATTAGAATATGAGCGTTATTTGCGGGAGGTGGTCGAGGCACTTGAAGCTGATCCCGAGTTTAGAAAGAAGCTGGACAAAGCGCCTGAAGCAGATATACGTGTAAGTTTTAATGATTTACAGATGTTGGAATGATTCCTTAATATTAATTAATGTTTCGTCAAGAGTGGTAAAATTGCCCAAGAGCTGGATTATGTAAGCCATCATGTTCGTACAAAGCTGGACGAGATAAAAAGACGTGAATTGGAGCGTTTGCGCGAATTGGCCAACAAAGAATTTGAGCTAAACAATGGCATTGATCGCAATCATTTAAAAGTTCCACAGCACTTGGATCATGACAATGAGCACACATTTGAAATCGACGATCTGCGCAAGCTGATACAAAAAACATCTGACGATTTGGCTGAAGCGGATCGTAAGCGTCGCGGTGATTTCAAAGAGTACGAAATGCAAAAGGAGTTCGAGCGTGAAGCCCAAAAAAAGGAAATGGATGAAAGTTCACGCAAAAAATTTGAAACCGAGATTACAGAAAAGAAAGAAAAACACAAACAGCACGAAAAAGTGCATCATCCAGGAAACAAGGCGCAGCTGGAGGAGGTTTGGGAAAAACAGGATCACATGGAAAAGGAAGATTTTAATCCAAAAACCTTCTTCTCCATACATGACGTAGATAGCAACAGCTATTGGGACGAATCTGAGGTTAAAGCACTTTTCGTAAAGGAGCTAGACAAGGTCTATCAAAGCAATCTGCCAGAGGATGATATGCGCGAGCGAGCCGAGGAAATGGAGCGCATGCGAGAACATTACTTCCAGGTAGGCTTCACTTAAAAGTACACGTTTATGGAAACGTCCGGATTTTTTTTATTTTAGTAAAAGTTGTAAAGTATTTGTTTTCTTTAGTAACATGAGCATTTTTTAGTTTTGGTGTGTGTTACCGAAAAAGTTTCAGATCTATAGCGCATGAGCTGAGCGATTAGTTTGCATAGAAACAAACGGACGTGGCAATACCGACTCAGCTTTCTTCTCAAGGTTGACAAGCTTTTATGACAAAATTAATACACACATTTTTTTTAGTGTATACAAAAACACATCAGTGTTCAAGATATTTCAGTTTGTTTTGATTATATACCATCAATGTGCTCGTTAACACAAAACTATTAATATAATACGAACATTGTTGTTTGGAATACCACAGCGCAAACATGTTTAGGCCCATTTGAAACTACTTTTCACCAATTATAAAAAACTAACCAGGGTAACTTAAGATAATCTTTTTTATGTTACAAAATTTTCTAGGAAACTGACAACAATCATGATGGGCTTATAAGCATAAGTGAGTTTATGCAGCAGGCTGCAAAAGAAGAGTTTCAAAAAGATCCGGAGTGGGAAACTATCGATCAACAACCGCAGTTCTCGCACGAAGAGTATTTGGAGTTTGAGCGAAAACGCCAACAGGAAGTGCAGCGCATGATTGATCAGGGTCAGCTGCCCCCACATCCCAATATGCCGCAAGGCTATTACGCAGCGCCGCCGGCAAATGTTGTGGCCTATGAAGCGGCCTCTTCAGGCCCTCAACTTCACTATCAGAATCCAAATCATATGCAACAACAACAGCAGCAACAGTATGCCCATCAGCAACAACAATACGCCCAACAGCAGCAGCAGTATGACCAAAAGTACCAACAGCAGCAGCATGTACAGTCACTGCCGGTACAATTAAGCCCCAATCAAATGTACGAGCATGTTGCACAGACACCAGAAAAACCGTCAGTGCAATCTATGCAACATCAGCAACCTGGACAAAATCAGCAGCAAAAACCTGTGCAATCTATGCAACATCAGCAACCTGGACAAAATCAGCAGCAACAACCTGACGGGCAAAAAAAAGGGTCTTTGCCATCATAAAAGCAGCAGAACAGTAATTGATCACCCCTGTCTGTGCAATACCGCCGACTTTGAATACCCAAAACCAGAAACCTTTAAAACACAAGCCTTGCTTCCAACAGTCGTAACAAACGCAACATTCCTTGTTTTCGCATTTTGTATCATACGTTTGTAAACAAAATATTTTAAGATTAGGTTCTGGATTTTTTATAGAGAATTTACTTTCCTCGCAAGCTTCCAAAATCACTTTCTTAACAATAAACAAAATATAATTTTTATTTATTAATTTAAAAAGAAAAACATCAAAAATAAAAAAATTCATCAATTATATTATCAATTAAAATCTTATTTAACATTTCTGCGTGTGTTAGTATATTTATTTTAAATCTATTTATTATTGACAATAATTATTAGTGACATAACACTAAATCCTGAAAAAAAAGTCCCAATTGAGCATTCTTTGTAAATATCGATATGTTTACCCATTCGTAATCATTAAAGAATTGGTTTTTTTTGGTTAAAGGTTTAGGTTTCGATTGGATTTGTACGCATTAGAGAAAAATGGAACCCTCAGAAAATTGTTCACATAAGGTTAAATCTAAATTGGTGTCCAACAGAAAGCACATAAAAAAAGGTTATGTAAGTTTTTAAATTAGAATCAACAAAAAAACCAATCAATCAATTATTCAATTATCAATTATGACAAACAAACAAACGTATAGGTAATATCCTAGCTTTTATATAGACGAAGACTAGAAGAGTTATTATAAATTTTCAACCAGCGCTGAATACACTTCAAAGCACCTAATGCTCGATTTGTTTTTGAAGATATATGCTTGTCCATTAGGATACCTAAATCTTCAACCCATTTAATAGGATCAAGTGGTTTATTTTTCAAAATATTATATTTTATATATTATAAATATTAAACAAGTTAGAAGGCTCTAGTCGAGAAATCCCGACTAGACGATACCCAGAACCCTGTACTTTATGTGTACAGTCAGTGCTTGAAAGTATGAGTGTGTGTGTACGCGCATACTGCATACGCATTCAATGTTCCATATCTCCGGTGTTTGTCCACCGATTTCAACAAAAATTTCACAGATTGTTATTATTTTGTGTAATGTTTCAAACGCCATCTCAAATATTTCAAAAAAATTCAAGATTTTGTGGTTGTCGATCACATGTATGTATCGGAAACGGGATGAGTTATCGAAAATGTAAAACAAACTTGTACTGCCTAGGGAATAGGCGAGCTTAAATTCCAAATCCAAAAAAACCAAATGAAGTATATAGCTGTTATATCTCTGAGATCGACTCGTTCATACATACAGACGGATATGACTATATCGACTCGGCTGTTGATGCTGATCAAGAATATATATACTTTACGGGGTCGGAGATGCTTCCTTCTGCCATGTTACATACTTTTCCACAAAATCATTATACCCTTTTTACCCATTTTTAATGGATTCAAGGTACAAAAAGGGCATAAGGCTATAAGACATAACTTTACATTTACTGCAATTGAGGTGCAATAAATTTATTTTATACCAAGTTTAAAAATTTTACATCATCAGCACACATCAGCACCCGAGAGTAACTTATTACAGACGGAAGATCATTTATAAACAGTGTAAATAATAACGGTCCAAAGTGACTTTCTTGTGGAACACCAGAAGTGATCTGAGCCGCTTTGGATACCGAGCCATTATTGTAGACCGTCTAAGTTCTAAAGACTATTT
Source organism: Scaptomyza cyrtandrae (assembly GCA_035044605.1). NCBI lineage: Eukaryota > Metazoa > Arthropoda > Insecta > Diptera > Drosophilidae > Scaptomyza > Scaptomyza cyrtandrae. The sequence continues at coordinate 229,903 of JAWNNS010000483.1, read as the reverse complement.
TTAATCCAAAGAATAAGATTGTTGGGAAAGCTCAAAAGCTTATGTTTATTTTAATTTTAATTGGACGTAGATTTACTAACGGTCAGGACAATCCAGTGGCTCAACGATACCAAGCACTGGCTTGTTAACGCGCGGACCCAAGCACAAAGCGGACCACCTCCCGCCCGACTGACCGAGGAGCGCACCGATTAGCGTGCGGTTCCGAAGATGGCGAACATGTAGACAAATGATAAAAGACCATTTTTTTTAGGAAGCATGCAGGTGTGGTACTATGTTTTATGTGGAAAAGATCGTTATATAATGCACATAAGATCCGAAAAGGGTTATGAATAGCATGGTTCGTGTGAGAAGCTTGAAGGGATATAGGTAAAAAAAAAATGTATAGTATTTTTAATAGGTACTGCAAAGTTAATTTTGTTTCTTAATTCAGAAGAATAAATTTCACCATTGGTTAGTTTGTCGACAAAGGTTATAGTTAGCATAGCTCTACGATCAAATAGAGAATGAAGATTTATTAGTAAAAGTCTACTACGGTAAGAAAGTAAGCTAATATTATTAAACCAGTTAAGACCCCGAAGGGCAAAGAGCAAACCGTTTGGGATCGTGCTGAAACTGTTTTCTCCACCTAGTCAGGTAATTCCTATAACACTGGATATTGAGGACTCAAAAACTGGATCGAGTAATTAACACTAAAGGAGAGCTAATTTTCTGAAACTCTTGTAGAGTTTCGATTTTAAATTTTAAAGGACTGTCAACTCTCTGGTAAAGCACACAGGTTTGTTTGACCTGTTTGGTTTTCATTAAGGAACACACAAATCTTATAATATATTTTAAGTGTTATACAAAATACTGATTGCCACGTCTAAGTTCTCAGATAGGGATAAAAGCCGAGTGTTTTGTAAAATCGGTTTTCCTAAATTGACGAACTCAGCTTAAAGGTTTTCTACTGGGGAATAGCGCCCTGAAGGGTAAAGTGATCGACAACAAATCTACTGGGTACGATATGGGTTGTGATCTGGTAATGGATGAGGATGATAGACCCAAAACAAAAACCATAGTCGGGACAAGAAATTCAAGTTACTTCAGCAATATTGAAATCACCAAGAACTACAAGAAAATCGCGATCAGAAAGCATGGCAGAAACAGAAAGTAAAGCAGACAATTGTGCATCGTAAACAAAGTAATCGGAGAAAAAGGGTTTATACGAGCAAGTAATAAAATTACCAACAAAATGAATATTAATCTTTACAGTAACAAATTATATACCTATAAAACCACCTAATATTACTGTCTCCGAACATCAACATCAATAAGCTCACCACCGACACGTCAAAAAGAACAATATTTTCTATAGATACATTATCTGTTGGATAGAACTTCAGAAATGAGAATGTCTTGCCTTAACCAAGTTTCAGTACATGTATTGATATGAAAAGAAAAAGAAAGGCTATTAAGGGAAAACTTGTGAGTTTACTACAAAAACCTTTTACATTTTAAAAGCCAAGTAAGAAGAAAGTTGTTAGTTTTTTAACTATTTTTTAAAAACAACCACAGGAGGGGGAGATACAATCGGAGGTTGATTTTTCTTTCTGGCAGTATGTTCATTTATTATGTGCTCCGGCCAAAATTCTTTACAACATATAGGAAGTAAGTAAGCCTTGAAATTATCTGACGTTAAATCAGGGGGAAACTTGAAACAAATATTTGTTTTTTTATGAAACGGCAACAAATCTTTTCATAATATCTTTAACTGAACATATGTTTGGCTCTTTGGATATATTGTATTCATTTCGTTGAACTAAGTCAACACTACTCACCACCAAAGAAACCGAAACTGGATGAAACAACTTCAATGTGGATTATCAGGAGACTTGTTAATTAATTTATTTGTTTTTGGGCTTTAGAACATTTGGTGGTCGTTGTATTTGGACACTTGCGAAATAAATGCAAATAAAGTATTTAATATAATGTTCACTTTGGGTTTTACACAAACGATGAAATCCAAAGTCACAGAACTATTTATTTCCAATTTTATTTTATTTTTTTTTTGAATGGAAAAATTTTGAAGGAAAACACTGCGTTTTGTAGGTGGCATGCCCTTAATGTGGCCCTAAAGTCGAACTCGCTCTAAGCTTGATCCAGATCGGCTTTCCTATCTCTCAGAATCGTCTGCACTTATTGTGACACACATCCCAAAATACTCTCTCTCTCTGAAGCATAACCTTTACAACAGTATTGTCGCGTGTAATCTCTGTCTCTGTTTCATGATTTAGTGTCAGGAGCTGCCAGTCGCCGCCGTGTAGCCTTTCCAAACAAAAATCATTATTTACAGTCCCTGAATTAAATACTTTAAAAAGTGGGGATCAATAAGTCCAAGGGTTAGTAACCGAGCCACAAAAATTAAGGTACTAACCTTCAGAGTTATTATTATTGGACGTAGATGTACTAAGGTACAGTACATTCAAGTGGCCCAACGATACCAAGCACCGGCTTGTTAACGGGCGGACCCAATCACAAAGCGACCCACCTGCCGCCCATCCGACCGAGGGGCGCACCGCGTAACGTGCGGTTACGATGATCGCGAACATGTAGACAAAAGACATAACATTATTTTTTTTAGGATGCATGCAGAAGTCATTCTAGTTATTAGGTGGGAAAGATCGTTATATACTGAACATAAGATCCGAAAAGGGTTATGGCTAGCATAGTTAGAATAGCAAGCATGCAGGCTAAAGGTTAATTTGGTTAATTAGTAGGGGGAATCTATTTTACTATTTATTAATTTGTGGACAAAGGTTGCGGCTAGCATAGTTCTACGATTAGTCAGAGAGGGAAGATTTATAAGTAAAAGTCTACTGTGGTAAGCAGGTAAATTAATACTATTATCCCAGTTAAGACCCAGAATATAGATGTTAAAAAAGGGCATTCGTCTATAAAGAAATAAATTTACATTTACTGCAATTGAGATGCAGTAAATTTACTTGGCACCAAGTTTGAAAATTTTTAACAGAAGAGTTAAGTTTAAGTTTATGTGTTAAAAGGAGGTGATTTACCGAATCAAAAGCCTTACTGAAATCAGTGTAAATAACATCAGTTTGCATTTTGTCTTGAAAGCCCTCAATAACAATGGATGTGAATTCTAGCTACTAAGTTTTCAAAACCATGACAATAAACTCTGGACTGCGAGTCCCTCATTATTAGAATTAGTATTACTATTATATTTTTGTCTTTGTACACTTTTAGGTAATAAAACTGCTTCTTAGTTGCCCATGCATTATAATAGTATTAATAACGGGTGTTTTTTTTAGAGGTATAGAACTTTGATAAAACAAAGATGATTTTTTTTATTGATATGACATTTACTTTATTCGAAAGACAAACTTCTGGCATTATAACTTAAATATGATTTCTGGCATATGTCCGCCACGGCTGGCTCGGACGTAGTCCACTCTAGAGGTCAAATTTTCGACGACTTTATCCAACATTTGTGGCCGTATATCGGCAATAACGCGCCGAATGTTGTCCTCCAAGTGTTTAATCGTTTCGGGCTTATCGGCGTAGACTTGCGACTTCACATATCCCCACATATGAGGCCAATTCGGGATCGATGGCAATCTTATTTTGGGCCCATTCACCGAATCTACGCCTTTCTAGGTGATCGCGAGGCTTCAATTCTTGCACGAGTTGGATTTTGTAAGCACGCAAACCAAGATCTTTCCGCAAAATCTTCCATAAAGTAAATGGACACATATCCAATTTCTGTGCACGATGGCGGATTGACTGATTCGGTACGCTATACAGCGGCAATGACTTCTTTTGTACGCATTGTACGAAATCTCTGTGGATGCGTATTATCATTTAGAGTAAACGCGGTGCGAAAACGTTCCATAGTTAATCGAATTAATTGCTCTGATGGACGACTATGTTGACCGTAAAATGGACGTAATGCGCGATACGTACTTCGAAAAGAACCATGATTTTCAAAATAAATTTGCACAGTTTGGAAGCGTTGTTCAGGCGTCAACATAAATCACTTGACAGCTGACAAAATAGCCGCCAGTTAATAAAGTGTTGCCAACTTAAAGTTCTATACCTCTAAAAAAAACACCCTTTACTTATTGTTAATATGTTGTTTTGATTTTTAGCGTTTGTTTTATGGCTTAAAAGTTTGTTACATTATATATTTACTAGTGTTTTGGTGTGGTCTGGATTTGTTATAGTGCAATAACAATATAATTTCTATAGCTTCTTTTATAAAAATAAATACTTATAGTTCTCGCTTTATTAGTTACATTATTATTTTTTTTTAAGGCAAAATTAGGCAAAGGGTACGCTTTGTTTAAATAAAAAAACATTGCCGTTTCTTTTAACGAAATGCAAACTCGTGTATAAACCTAGATACGGCCTTGAACTGCATTTAAGTTACAATGCACAAAAAACAAATAGTGCAAAAGTGAAGTACAGAGTTTCAAGACACTCGGCTTATAAGGCGTTTGCAAATCAAAATTCACTTTTTCAACTTAAGATGGTCAAATCATGTAGGTCAACGCCTTGCTATAGTAGAGGGACGCGGTAATCCACTGCGTTTCATTTGCGTCGGCTGCCGGAGACCCGATGGCTTCGATATTCCTGTTGCTCCGGTGGTCACTTGAGTCAGCTTTAAGCTTAGTGCATTCGTATCACAAGGGTCATTTGGTTTTGTGTCCTTGCAATATAGGCTGCTGCGCGACGACGCGGAGGAGAGGCTCTGTAGGCAAGATTATTTCATAATCAATAAGTTTTTATATTACGTTTTTGTTAGTTCACCTCAGGTTTTTCCAAGTTTTCAACAGCTTTCACGCTCAGGCTATAGTAACCGGACGAAGGACGCGCAAGTTCATTAACCACTGCTCTATTTACGCCTCCAACCGACGGTGCACGCAAGCCGCTTATTGACTTAGGCACTTTAAAACTGGAACCTTTATCCTGCTAAATAGTAATTTATTTATTTGTCTCAAAAATTAATAACCGACATTATATTTACCTCCGCCTGCTGCGATGTTCGTGGTGCACTACTTAGGAACTTGTTAGTTTGAATGCTTGATCGTCGAATTTCTTCACCAACACTTGCTCGCGGTTCAGTTAAATATTCACCATCACCACCCACAAAGGTGTTTAGATTGGATGAAAGGTTATGAAATGATTTGGATTTAATTCCCATTGGACTTTTTAGCCCTCCAAAGTCTCCGAGCCCAGCTTCCGTGGCTTTTGATGTTATTTTTGCTGATTTGGTTGCATTTAAACCAGCTCCAGCGGAAATTGCTTTGCTCACAGTGTGCACCCTCTTTAAATCACCGATGTAGCGTGGCCGGGACAGCGATCGTGGCTGTATTGCATTATTCTGATCGTTTTCAGAATGCTGGTGTGAACGCATCACCCATGACTTCTCCTTTGGCTTTTTGTAAGTTAAGTAATTGTTGCTAGCCTTGCAATTACGCGCTGACTCACTCTTGTAATTGGAAGACGTCTGATCGAATCGTGACATGCGTGTACACAGCAATTGTTGTCGCTGATCTGGTTCACTTATATCGAATAACTGAATGTGTGACTTTTCGTTATCAACACAAGGCACAACAATGCTTCCCAGCTGTTCATCACTTGCACGCATACCCTTGTTCAGTTTAATTGTTTTAAAGCGATCTTTGGTTCGACGCCCAGCCACCTTCGTAAAAAACAATTCTGCGACAGGCTGCTCATCCACTTGCGAGTCTGCCGTGTTCACCTTAGTCTCCTGGTGTGGCTCGACCTCACTTCGGCAAACAATGAACGACGTTGAATTGCAGCCGGCGGCATTGACATTACTGTTTTGCGTTAGATTGACATCGTCATACAGGCGACTACGACGGTTAAGCAAACGTTCAGCGCTAATGATAGACTGGCTGTTGCTATGACTAAATCTGTTCGTATATTGTGCCTGTGTTGATGTAGGGGTAACATGATCTATATCTTCTAACTTTTCCTGCTGCTGCTGATCTTGAGTGGTATGGTCATCTTTATAAAAACGTTGCTTGATACTGTTAAGTGATTTTTGCATTTTTAGCTGGTCTGCATTGAGCGCATCAACCTTTCCCAGCTCAGCGAGCATGTGTTCAAACTGCTCTTCATTACCTTGATATTCAATTAAGTCTCCTTCCGCATTGGACAGATCCACAACGCAAGGCTTCTGCGTGTGCTCTTCTGACTTGTTGTAGGTGGCATTATGAGCTGTTTGTTCGGTTTTCTCCAAACGTTCCATATCACAGAGCAAAAACTTTTGGTTGTTGAGGCAGTAAGGCTCTAATTCTAATCGTTTTAAAGTATTTTCTGGTGTTTGTGGCTCAACGGTATGGTTAAGCAGTTTCCGTGTGCTGTAGTTTTTGACAGGCGTTGTGCTGCTTACAATGGGCGATATGTTGGTTATTTCACCACGCCCTTTCGGTGTATATTTCAGCTGTTTATGATTGTTGTAGTTTTTAAGAGGGTCGCTTGTTGTGGTCAAAGGCGTGGATTGCATATGTATGGATAACAATTTCTTCTCAACATTTTCGGGCGTCTCACAGTGTGCAGCCTCAGGGCTCTGACAGCTTTCAGTAAATGTGTTGTTTACCTGTCGCTCCTCAAGTAAATGTGTCTCATTTAAAAGCGGTGTATGTACCTCTGGTTGCCGCTTAAGTCCCGCAGTATAAGGACCCTCGCCTGAAAAATCTCTTGCGAATGTTGTTAAACTATCTACCAGACTAAATGTTGTATCGCCAATCATTTCATCGCACAGCATCATCGTTTTGGTCAATAGAGGTCGCGAACTGACTTGAGTATGCAACTGCTGCTCATTTGGCATGGAGACGCTGTCGGTGCTGTTGTCCATTGTGCTGCAAGCGGATGAAGTTTTGCTAAGCGTTGTTAGCGAAATTTCATCGATTTGGCCAATATGCGAATCCTTGATTAATGTGCCGTCTCCGGACTTGCTAAGCGATTCGAGCATCTTTCGATCCCTGATCATGTCACTAAGCGTGTATACCCCATCGCTGATCATTGTTGTTAGGTTGTGTTCCGTTATTTCATTGCCATCTTTAAGTCCCATACTATTGTTCGATTGCAGAAAGTTAAGATTAGTGAAGTCGGCGGAGCTAATAAGCGAATTGTTCATTAGTCCGTTGTTTGTTGATGAGCAAATAGAAGATGGTGGCGATGTATCTTGTAAAAATGTCTTATGCATGTTGGTGACAAGCCCGCCAATTTCCAGACTAAGCATTCCTAAAGTTGTTGTGACCGTGGTGTTATTCTGTGCTTGAAATATGGGTAAATAAATATATTAGAAACGAATATTAATTAAAAACAATTTCTTTAACCAATGCTAAAAATGGTGATCAAAAGTAAAACAAGCTGGGAAAATCCCACCAAAAGGTTTTTTGATACAGTTAAAACAAGTAAGAAGGCTCTAGTCGAGAAATCCCGACTAGACGATACCCTGTACCCTATACTTTATGCGTACAGTCCGTGCTTGCAAGTATGTGTGTGTGTGTACGCGCACATTGCATACCGCATACTCAACTATCTCCTGTGTTTCTAAACCGATTTTACTAAAAATTTCATATATTTTCATTATTTTGTTTGATAATTCAAATGCCATCTCAAAGTTTTCCAAATTCAAGATTTTGTTGTTATCGATCCCATGTGTATATCGGAAACGGGATGAGTTATCGAAAATCGAAAACAAACTTGTACTGCCGAGGGATTAGGCGAGCTTAAGTTCCAAATCTGGAGTCTCTAGCTCTTATAGTCTCTGAGATCGACGCGTTCATACATACAGACAGACGGACGGACATGGCTACATCGACTCGACTGTTGATGCTGATCAAGAATACATATACTTTATGGGGTCGTAGATGCTGTTTTCTGCCTGTTACATACTTTTGCACAAAACCATTATACCCATTATACCCTTTTTGCCCTTTTTTAATGGGTTCAGGGTATAACAAGTAAGAAGGCTATAGTCGAGAAATCCCGACTAGACGATACCCTGATCCCTATTCTTTGCGCGTACAGTCAGTGTTTGCAAGTATGTGTGTTTGTATGTACGCACATACTTGCATAATGCATACACAACTTCAATGTCCCCTAACTCCGGTGTTAACCGATTTTATTACAAATTTTACAGATTGTCATTATATACATACAGACAGACGGACATGGCTATATCGACTCGACTGTTGATGCTGATCAAGAATATATATACTTTATAGGGTCGGAGAAGCTTCCTTCTGCCTGTTACATACTTTTGCACAAAAAAATTATACCCTTTTTACCCATTTTTAATGGGTTCAGGGCATAAAAAAAACCAATGGTACAGTGTTATTGCAAAGAGTGGAATGGGCGTATGTCTAACGTTACCAGTAATTGTCCTCTAATTTTTTAACCATATCTCTGAGACCTTAAGTTTTTTAAACTAAAGATATGCCGTTCATGTTTATAGTGATAAAGGGTATAAGGGTGTTAAATAAAATTGCTTTCAAACAGACCGTCAGCGAGAATGACAAAAATTGTCGGTTACCTTTATACTCTTCAATTCGGTATCAAAGTATAAAATTTAAGAAACACAGCCTTAAAATAATTTGTATGGTGTTGATTTGCTTTTCAATCAAATGATAAAGCTCTTGTCGTTGTCTTTTTCTATTCGCATACACATTACTTTACCGCCGTATCCTATCGCCCGCTATTTGGGTATTCTGTACCAGCCTTGTATTTGAACAATATGCAAGGAAGCTATTTGCTGCTCCCCGAAAATTATGTTTACTTTAAATAGCTATTTGTTCAGCTTTATGGTATAAATGTCCGATCTGCGCGGTTTTAACATATGATATAACTCGTACAAAGAATAACCAGCAACTAGGAGCCTCAACTAGGACAATCATTGTTTCCTAACCGTTTTCGATAAAATTTTTACAGGATTTCATTGTTTTGTCTATAGTTTCTAAGCCACTTCCCAGAATGTACAGTTCAAGATTTAGGTGTGAGGCCTCTTCGAAAAAAAAAATATAAGTTTAGAAAGGTTTCCCACCTAGACTATACGTCGCAAATATATTTTTGTAAGCTGATATTACCAATGGCGAAGACTGTTACATACTTTTGCACAAAACCATTATACCCTTTTTCCCATTTTTAATGGGATCAGGGTATAAAAATGAAAAATGGCGCTTTTTTTTCTCTTCTTATACTCGTTAAAAATAAGTAAAAAGGGCCTAATGGTTTTGTGCAAAAGTATGTAACAGGCAGAAGAAAGCATCTACGACCCCATAAAGTAAATATTTTTGATCAGCATCAACAATCGAGTCGATGTAGCCATGTCCGTCTGTCTGTATGTTTGAACGCGTCAATCTCTAAGACTATAAGATCTAGAGACTCCAGATCTAAACCTAATCCCTTGGCAGTACAAGTTTGTTTTCGATTTTCGATAACTCTTTCCGTTTCCGATTAACACATGTGATCGAAAACAAAAAAATCTTGAATTCTGAAAACTTTGAGACGGTGTTTGAAACATTAGACAAAATAATGACAATCTGTGACATTTTTATTAAAACCGGTTGAGAAACACCGGAGATATGGGACATTGAAGTTAAGTAAAGTATGCTGCGAACTCACACACACATACTTGCAAGCACTGACTGTACGGTTCAGGGTATCATCTAGTCGGGATTTCTCGACAAGAACCTTCTTACTTGTTCTAATTAAAAACGGTAACTTTTTGCTTATGTCGTCAATCTATCTATCTATAGAAAAGACCGTACGCTTCGACGTGGCGGAGGTGTGCTTATTGCTGTTAATGAAAATTATTCTTCGGAGACAGTAATAGTAGGTGGTTCTATAGATATAGAATTTGTTGCTGTCAAGTTGTCTTTTAATGGTGTTGGTATTTTTATAGCCTGCTCGTATATACCCCCTACCTCTGATAACTCTGTCTACGATGCTCATTTGTCTGCTATACTGTCCGTTTCTTGCATGCTTTCCGATCGCGATATCCTTGTAGTTCTCGGTGATTTCAATATTGCTGAAGTTACTTGGATTTCTTGTCCCGACTCTGGCGCACTGACCCCCTCGGCACAGAATGAATTCTTGATTAATTTACTTGGGATATCATTGAATCAAATAAATGATATCCCAAATTCTCTTAATAAAATGCTTGATCTGGTTTTTGTTTTGGATCCATCCTCCTCATCCATTACCCGATAACAACCAATATCTGATCCAGAGGATTTATACCACCCAACGTTGGAGGTGTCGATCACTTTACCCTACCGGGGGCTATGCCCCAGTAGAAATCGGTAAAGCCGAGTACGTCGATTTCGGAAAACCGATTTTGCAAAACTTACTCGGCTTTTGGCCCTGACTGACTGGTCTACCCTCTACGGGTCTGACAATTTTGACGTGGCAATCAGTATTTTTTATAATACTTTAAATTCTTTATTTGATTTGCGTGTCTCTTATGGAACGCCAAACAGGTCAAACAAACCTGTGTGGTTTACCAGAGAGCTGACAATTCTAAAAAATCGTAAATCGGAACTCTACAAGAGTTTCAGAAAATCAAGCTCTCCGTTAGTTTGTTTTGCATACTTGATTGCTCGTTCCAACTTTTCAGTCCTCAATAACAAATGTTACAGGAATTACCTGACTAGGTGTAGATTACAGTTTCAGCAGGATCCTAAACGGTTTTTTGATTTCGCTAATGCGAAACGCAAGAAATCGACTCTAGGCCATTGCCGATCTATTTGCTGAATTTTTTCAAACGACCTATAGCCCTTGTTTTCAACCAGTCGTCATGCCTTACCCCTATCAGCTTAATGCCTCAAATTTCATTTTCATATTGGAAATCACAGAGAGCTCACTACTTTGTGATCTTCAGGTTATTAAGCCCACATTTTCTCCAGGACCTGATGGAATACCAAGCTATGTATTTAGGTACTGTGCTCAGGATCTTTTAAAACCTTTGCATAAATTGTTTAGTTTGTCCATGGAGCTATGTTCTTTCCCAAAAATTTGGAAAGAGTCTTATATTATTCCTTCGCACAAAAAAGGAAATAAATCTAATGCTCAAAATTATAGGGGTATCTCCAAGTTGTCTGCTATTCCTAAGATTTTTGAGAAACTTATAACCTCTCATCTTCAACATCTTTGTAAATCTACGATTTCACCTTGCCAGCACGGGTTCATGAAACATAGATCTACCTCTACTAACTTACTAGAATTCACATCATTTGTTATTAAGGGTTTTGAAGACAAATTGCAAACTGATGTTATTTACACTGATTTCAGTAAGGCTTTTGACTCTGTAAATCACCTCCTTCTAATTTATAAACTTAAGCTTTTGGGCTTTCCCAATAATCTTATCCTTTGGATTTAAGATTATTTAACTTTTAGAACTCAGAGAGTTTATTTTAATGGCTCAGTATCTAAAGCGGTGCAGGTCACTTCTGGTGTTCCACAAGGAAGTCACCTTGGACCTTTATTATTTACACTGTTCATAAACGACCTTCCGTCTGTTATTAATCATTCTCGGGTACTAATGTATGCTGATGATGTAAAATTATGCATGTCAGCTGCAAGTCTTCTGTCTGGTCATAGACTGCAAAGTGACTTAGAAAATTTTCAAACTCAATTGCAGTAAATGCAAAGTTATGTCTTTTTATAGGCGAATGCCTTTTTTTAGTATCTATCTTCTGGATAACCTACCATTGGATCGGATTGATTTGGTTGAGGATTTGGGTATCTTGATGGACCTCGAGCTTAAGTTTGACAAGCATATTGCTTTAATCTCAAATCGAGCATCAAGTGTCTTGGGGTTCATTAAACGCTGGTCGAAGGAATTCGACGACCCCTACTTAACAAAAACTCTTTATGTGTCTCTTGTCCGACCTATTCTTGAATATGGATCTCGTATATGGTATCCCAAATACAGGACTCATCAGGATAGAATAGAATCGGTACAAAAAGAATTTTTGCTCTTTGCCCTTTGGGGTCTTAACTGGGAAAATAGTACTAATTTACCTGCTTACCACAGTAAACTTTTACTAATAAATCTTCCCTCTCTTAATCATCGTAGAACTATGCTAGCAATAACCTTTTTTCACAAATCAATAAATGGTGAAATAGATTCCCCCATACTAATAAACCAAATTAACTTTGCTGTACCTATTAGAAGTAGTAGACATTTTTTACCAATAGCCCTGCATGCTTGCTTTTCTAACTATGCTATCCATAACCCTTTTCGGATCTTATGTTCAGTATATAACGATCTTTCCCACCTTATAACTAGTACCATTTCTGCATGCTCTCTAAAAAAAAATTATCTTACATCATTTGTCTACATATTCGCGAGCTTCGTTACCACACGTTACGCGGTGCGCCCCTCGGTCGGATGGGCGGGAGGTGGGTCGCTTTATGCTTGGGTCCGCGCGTTAACAAGCCGGTGCTTGGTATCGTTGGGCCACTTGAATGTACTGTACGTTAGTACATCTACGTCCAATACGTCCAAAAAAAGCGACGACTTAAAAATTTAAGTCGTTTTGATTAAATGTTGACTTAAATTTTGCTCACAGAACACCACATATGTAACAACAATTTTTGGCTGTCGTAAGCTGACGTCGTTTCGAGTCGACGAAGACAACGGGAATAAAGGCGAATATATATTTAATACTTACAAATTGTGCTTCCAGATTCGATGATGCCTGTGATCTGCGCTTGGGTCGAGTGAACGTCTTTGAATTAAGTTTGTAAGCTTGATATATGAGATTAATATTAACTTATTAGATTTATTTGGTAAATATTAACAAAAAGAGATTTGATGAAAGTCTGATTTTTTTTTTAAAAATCAGTTGCTCTCGGTTAGGTTGGTTTAACCAAGACATTCTCGTTTCTGACTAGCAATAGCTCATCGTCTGGGCGCAATTGCGTATTATCAATTTCTCGCTCCAGGTTAACGCTAGCGCAGACGTAAGCAGCACCAGCGCTGCCATTACTCGGAAAATAAGCTGCACATTTTGACATGCTTAAGTTAGTTTTTGGGTTCTATAACTAATTTGGGCAGACAATTGTTGATCTCCTTCGACTGATAAATAATGCCGCACATACACGGAGTAAAAAGTCCGAGCAAGAAATTAAAATGTAAAACAATTTAACAAAATCAATGCAAAATGCTATAGAAGCGTTGTAATGACAACAAACGCACTCGTTGCACCTTTTTATACCCTGATCCCATTAAAAATGGTCAAAAAGGGTATAATGAAGTTGTGCAAAAGTATGTAACAGGCAGAAGGAAGCATCTCCGACCTTATAAAGTATATATATTCTATATCAGCATCAAAAGTCGAGTCGATATAGACATGTCCGTCTGTCCGTCCGTATGTATGGACGCGTCGATCTCAGAGACTATAAGAGCTAGAGACTCCAGATTTGGAACTTAAGCTCGCCTAATCCCTAGGCAGTACAAGTTTGTTTTCGATTTTCGATAACTCATCCCGTTTCCGATATACACATGGGATCGATAACAATAAAATCCTGAATTTGAAATTCGAGAAATCCCAACTAGACGATACCCTGAACTCTATACTTTACGCGTACACTCAGTGCTTGCAAGACTTTAATAAAAATTTCACAGATTGTTATTATTTTGATTAATAATTCGAATGCCATCTCAAAGTTTTTCAAATTCAAGATTTTATTGTTATCGACCCCATGTGTATATCGGAACCGGGAAGAGTTATCGAAAATCGAAAACAAACTTGTACTGCCTAGGAAATGGGCGAGCTTAAGTTTCAAATCTGGAGTCTCTAGCTCTTATAGTCTCTGAGATCGACGCGTTCATACATATGGACAGACGGAGCTAACTTTATCGACTCGACTGTTGATGCTGATCAAGAATATATATACTTTCTAAGGTCGGAGATGCTTCCTTCTGCCTGTTACATACTTTTGCACAAAACCATTATACCCTTTTTACCCTTTTTTAATGGGTTCAGGGTATAAAAATTGCAAACAACAATCAGTATGACCCCATAGCTCTAAAGTGATAATATATCAAAATGTTTCACATTGAGTAAAACATTTCTTGGCAAACTGTATATATATTTGCAATGTACCCTCGTTAGTAAAATAAAATACACATTGCAACAAGCGCAACAATTTGTGTTCAATGTAAATTGGAACATAAGAGAGCTATTAGATTGTCTGCCCACACGCTTCATAAGATTATACTAATAAATACAGTGTGCCCAACAAAAGTTGCGACAAGGTACAAAATACCACTTTTCCTTTTTTGGTGCATTTTCGTTGTGAGATTCGTATGAAATTCGTATGTACAGTTACTTTCAATTTAATTAAAAATACGCAGATCCATAAAAGTCCAAATTTTTTTTGCGCAGATCGGTTGTCAATGAGATAAAGATTGATTGTGGCATCACCATATCACGCGAATGTGGCCTAAAAAAATTTTAAGTACCTACCCTTAGTATTGAGCTGTACAGTCAGTAAAATATTTTAGTTTTCAAGTTTTGTTCATATTTTTTAAGTTCTGTTTAGTAGGTTTAAGAGATAATTGACTGAATTACTTAAAAAAAAAAATGAAAATTAAAAACAACAACCAGTGTGACCCTATAGCTCTAAAATGAAAATATCTAAATTTTTCACCATGTCGAAACACTTTCGTGGCTTTCTGTATGTATGCCAAACATACGTTCATATGTGTGCATAAAGGACGTACCCTGTTCGTTTGTGGGTTGCAGTGATTGCGACCGCTCTTGATTATTTGCTTTCCACTGTTGGAGTATTTTTGAGATATCATCGTTTGTTTTATCTGCCAGAAAACTATAATATTTAAAGAAAATTGTTGTCTTATTACTTACAGCGATTAATACAACTACAAAAGGAAAAACGAACTTACATATGTGAATCATCCTTTAATGCTTCGTCAATGTCCAGTATATCCATGACCTGTAGCAGCAACAGTTTGAGTTTTTCTTTTTGCTTAAACTTGTACTATGCTTTTCAATAAGACCGGAAAAAAAACCTGAACTCGTTAAACTGTGTTTATAATGGGCACAAAGATAGAATGCCAGTGGCAAAGTATGGTGGCATAGACCAAAACGACAAAAAAAAATTAGCGTTTTCTGGTTAATTATTGGCGGAGTCTCATTATTTATAAACTTCCTTAACATTTCCATGCTACTTTAAAACAAATGTACTTACAAATATTTAATCTTTATAAATAAAAAGACAGCATCTCAAGCAGAACGCTTGCGAACAATCGATTGCACGTTGAATACCGATAGTTATTACGCCATTTTGGTCGATTATCAAATTTTTTGTTTTTCTTATACCCCGATTCAATGAGTATATAATAGAGGAGACGAAATTGGCACGCCCACTATCGATAACCTACCTCCATGCCTTGGCTCGACTAAGGCTCGTGTTAAGTTGGCTGCAGTCAGCAGTTGCTTATGTTTTGATTATTGCTTCTTTGCTTATACATCTGGGCCTGCCGCCATAATTGAATTTGTTTTTGTTTTCATTATGGACTGTTTTGTCGTATGTATTTGGCACTGTATGTTTGCTGAAAACCTAATATGTATGTATTTATGTATATATGTATCAGAGCTCATGCCAATGTATTCTCCCTACTCATAACTTGAATGGTTTGTTTTGATTTGAGTTGTAGCTGTTTAATTCGTTTTGCATTGCATTGCTTGGGTGGCTGAAATCAAATGTTTGTACGTAAACAAATTTAAAATTTTTTTTAATTTTATTTAAGTTAATAAATGATAAGCAATCAAAATTATGGGAAACTGCTTTAAAATTGTAATAAAAAAAACGTAATCTAGAATTTTTACAAATAACAATAATCGGGGACACGAAATAATTTTTTGCCGCCAGCGCAGCCTTTTACAATACACTTAAAATTCACTATTTTATTATTGTTGTCCATTCTGGTATTTTAATTTAATTGTTGTTGAATTGTTCTATTAGTTTGATTAATTAGATTTTAAAAAAACTGATTGGTTATCTTAAACATTTAAAGCTTTTAAAGTGACGACCGTTTCTATTGAAATCTCAAGCATAAAATGACACACACATTAAAAACAAGTAAGAAGGCTCTAGTCGAGAAATCTGAAAAAACTTGACGCGTACAGTCAGTGCTTGCAAGTACATACATATGTACATACATACATTCTCATAATATACTTTGCATATTCAAGCTTTTCTTCATATTTAGTAGCTGCAAAAAAATCTTCTAGAAAATAAAAAATTATGATGTGTCAATGTATTCATTACACATTTGTTGTATTCATACATTTATTTCATTTTTAAATAAAAAAGTATATGAGTATATATGTACATATATTTATTTTTTTATTTTATTTACTTTTTGTTGAAGTGCCGAATGAAAAAACGGCTGCAGGTCATTATGTGTATGCATGTGTGTGCGCCTAACGGGAATAGGAATAGACAAAACGAAAAAAATACAAACAACAACAACACGTGATGGTTGTCGTTGCTGGAACGCACAAGCTGCACAGTGTTATTTTAATACCCTTTATTACAATATTCAATTAATGTCAATGCAATTTTTAACATATATTTATTTAATATACGGACATTTAAGGTTAGGTATATGAATACAAAAATTGAAAAATTTAATTCGGCTTTAAGTCATCTTAAACCTGTTCAATAAGTTAATAATCTTCTACCTTATTTCCAATATATACATACGCATATATAATGGAATTCATATTTAAGTATCTCACGTTTGGCCATACAATTTTACAAAGTTCATATAAAATCTATACTACCCTCCCATGTTAGGCATTAGCAAGCAGATAGAACCAAAAGTCTAAAATTGACAATCTCAACTTTGGCCACCACACACAGCAAACAGAAGTATTTGCGATCTATATTGTTCTCACGCATCGCACACTTTGAGAGAGACATGAGAGAGAGTTGCCAAAGCAGAAGCGGTACTTTTTCCGCTTGCCCCTTTCCCACGAGCTCTCGCACGCATGGCGGTTTTCGATAACAAAAAGGGGCGGCTATTTTCCTCTCTAGTACTTGAATACTTTTTGACCCCGATTAAGCCAACGATTATTTACCATAAGAAAAGAAAACACAGCTAGTCATTTTAACAGAAGAGGTTCAACCCTATGAAACATGGGGAAATAAATTTATTTTCTGCTCCGTCAACTAAATATGCCTCCCTGTTGAAAAGTCGTTAGTTCATGGTACATAGAAATGTAGTCGGTGCAAAGTGTGCCATGAGTGAGACAAAAATCAGCTGAATTGAATATTTACAGTACAAGTTTGTTTTCGATTTTCTGCAAGTTTTCAATATACACATGTGATCGATAACAAAATCTTGCGTTTGGAAAAGACGGTGTTTGAGACACCAGACAATAATAAAACACCGAAGGTATGGAACATTTGTACTGCTTAGGGGTTAGACAAACTTATGTTCCAAATTTGGAGTCTCTAGCTCTTATAGTCTCTGAAAGCGTCGCGTTCATACATACGGACGGACGGACGTACAGCCGAACAGACGGACATGGCTATATCAACTCGGCTGTTGACGCTGATCAAGAATATATTTTATTAATGGGGTCGGAGAAGCTTCCTTCTGCCTGTTACATACTTTTGCACAAAACCATTATACCCTTTTAACCCATTTTTAATGGGTTCAGGGTATAAAAATATTTACTTTAAAATTAAATATGTGCAAAAATGGTTTCGGCATCGGCAAATCATAATTTTTTATTGCTTACCATAAGGTTTTCTGCAGCCATGCAATGCAAAGCAAAAAAATACAGCAGCCCACCAATTCCAGATAATAAATTTAGAAAACTAAACGAGACAGTACATTCAAGTGGCCCAACGACACCAAGCACCGGCTTGTTAGCGCGTGGACCCAATCATTACGCAAAACCACCTCCCGCCCAAGCGAACGAGGGGCACATCGCTTAACGTACAACTACGATAATCGCGAACATATAGACAAATGATACAAAACTATTATTTTAAGAGAGACACTAGAAGTGGAACCATGAAATAAGTTTGAGAGATCATTGTAGATTAAGCATAGGATTCGGAAGGGATTATGTATAGCGTAGTTAGTATTACAAGTTTGAAGGGATAGGAATAGGTAGGAAATTTCTAGTAGGTCTAATCAGATCTGCAAAACTTATTTGGCTTTGGTTCAGAAGAATCAATTTCACCATTATGAAGTTTGCGTAAAAAAACAACACTAAGCATTGTTCTGCGATCAAATAGAGATGGCAAATTTATAAGTAGGAGTCTACTACTGTAAGAAGGTAAATTATTGTTAGTATTCCAGGGAAGACCCCTGAGAGCAAAAAGCAGAAGTGGTTTTTGCACCGATTCTAATATCTCCTGATGAATCCATATTGTAGAATCGGGCGTACCAGAGAAGTATAAAGTGTTTTTGTTATATAGGGATCGTCGAATTACTTCGACTAGAGGGTGGCAATGGAGGTAATCTAATTAAGTTTATCAAATTTAAGTTTTGAATCTAAGAGAATTCCTAAGTCTACCACCCATTCAATGCGATTAAGTGGTTTATTGTTAACTATGTGAAGGGAGTGCGCCTATAAAAAGACATTACTTTACATTTACTTCAATTGATTTAAACATAAATTACACCAAGTTTGAAAGTTATTAATATCTGATTGTAATTGTTTAGCTGACTGCGGAGATTTTGCTGAGATACAAAGCTTTACATCATCAGCGAACATGAACACCCGTGAGTGGCTTATAACTGAAAAGAGATCGTTTATGAAAAGTGTAAATAGTAGTGGTAACCTGAACTAACTTGGAAACCAGACCCTTGAATTGTATCCTTTGTTTCCTTAAAGTTAAATAATCTTTGATCCAAAGAAGGAGGTTGTTTGGAAAGTCCCAGAGGTGTAATTTATGGATCAAGAGATAGTGATTAACGGGAATCACAAGCCTTACTGAAGTCTGTATATATAACGTCAGTTTGCAATACGTCATAATAATCAATTATTAACAAATTTTTTTTTTAAAGGAATAATAAACGACTCTTTCCAAATTTTCGGAAAAGAGCATAACTTTAGGCTGAACAGTTTATGTAAAGGCTTTAGGATTCTCTGAGCGCAGTATCGCAGCACACAGCTTGGTACTCCGTCTGGACCCGGGGAGAAAATGGGCTTAAGGACTTGTAGGTCGCTGAGTAAAGCACTTTCAGTAATTTCTGGTCCAAAAATGTACTTGGTTCTAATTATGTGATAAGGATATGTCAAAACAATTTGATGGTGACATGAAGTACATGTCGTTTGGAAAAAATTTGCAAAGAGATGAGCGATTGCTAGCTTGGATGACCTTCGTTTGCATCAAAATCAAAAAAACGCTTGGGATCCCGCTGAAACTGAAGTTTACACCGAGACAGGTAATTCCTATAACAGTTGTTATTAAGGACTAAAAAATTTGATCTGGCAATCATGTATAAAGAATAAGCTTAGAGTTATTTTTTTTTAAAACTCTTGTGCAGCTTCGAGTTTTTATTTTTGAAAATTGTCAATTCGCGGGTAAACCATGCAGGCATGCTAGACCTGAAAGGCTTATCAACTGGGACACACAAATCAAATGCAGAGTATAAAGTATTGTAAAAAATACTGATTGCCACATCCAAGTCATCAGACCTGTAGAGGCAAGACCAGTCAGTCTGGGATAAAAGCCAAGTTAATTTTTCAAAATTTTTTTGCGAAAATGACGGACATAACTTAATGGATTCATGTATAAAGAATAAGCTTAGAGTTATTTTTTTTTAAAACTCTTGTACAGCTTAGAGTTTTTATTTTTGAAAATTGTCAATTCGCGGGTAAACCATGCAGGCATGCTAGACCTGAAAGGCTTATCAACTGGGACACACAAATCAAATGCAGAGTATAAAGTATTGTAAAAAATACTGATTGCCACATCCAAGTCATCAGACCTGTAGAGGCAAGACCAGTCAGTCTGGGATAAAAGCCAAGTTCATTTTTCAAAATTTTTTTGCGAAAATGACGGACATAACTTAATGGATTCACTTCACGGTATTTCACCTGTTTAGATATAGTGACCATCAGTTCTAATGTGGGATGGTATAAATCTTCGGGGTACGACTATCGATTAGATCTTGAAACGGATAGGGATGCTGGATCCAAGGGAAAAATCAGATCAAGCATTTTGTTCCGTGAGTTTGGGACAGCATTGATTTGACTTAACGACAGTCCAAATAAATCTGTTATAAAATCATTATGAGCCGTGGGGGTTAAAGAACACGAATCAGGAACCAAGTGGTTTCAGAAATGTTGAAATCACTGAGGACAATTAAAAAGTCACGATCAAAGACCATTGCTGAAACAGAACGAATGGCAGACAAATGTGCTTCGTACACAGAGTTGTTTGAGGAAGGTGGTATATATGAGCAGGTTAAAAAAATTTTAGCTCCTTGAAAAAACACTTTAACAGTAATAAATTCCATATCGGACGAATGATCAGATATTACTGTTTCTGAGGAATAGTCAGCATCAACAGTAATAAGCACACCACCACCACGCCGTAAAGCGCGGTCTTTTCTCTGAATGCAATATTTGCTGGACAGAATTTCAGAGTTAAGGATGTCTTTCCTTAACCATGTCTCTGTGAAGGCAACGGCTTTAAAGTTAAAATAATGACTATTAAGGTATAAACTACTAAGTTTGCTACAAAGACCCCTTACATTCTGATAGCCCAGTAAGAAGTGGGTTGTTAGTTTTTTGAACTGTCAGAAAAGAGAGGAGTGCAAGTTAAATCAACCCCCTGTGGGGCTGATGAAATCGGAGGCCGATTTTTCATCTTTTATAGAGCTTAAGTTATAAGTTCTTTGCCTCTATATTCAATTTATAAATAAATTAATTATATAATTCTCTGTTTTTCAAATCCACCAAATTTTTGTACCTCTGGACCTGCCAACAAGCTGACTGGAAATTTTTCTTGGCAAACAATTTTTTTGACCGCCATCTGATCGTCGGCTGATTTCGTTTTAATAAACTTAAAATGCATTTATAGTAACGATTTTTAAAATTTTATTTATTTGTCTGTGTTATGTTTAATTACTATTTGTAACTAGATAACACTTTGTCATTTGTTTTATTTTTACATTGTTATTGTTATGTGTAAAAATTCTAGACTCAAGTTTTTTATTGAAAGTTTAATTTAATTGATTTTAATTGTTTTCATTTATTGACTTAATATAATATAAATTTCAAAAGCTGAGCGTTTTTTTATTTCACAACGAAAATAAACTAAATAAGTAAGAAGGCTCTAGTCGAGAAATCCCGACTAGACGATACCCTGAACCCTATACTTAACGCGTACAGTCAGTGCTTGCAAGTATGTGTATGTATGCGATGCTTGAGACAACAATAGTGATCGGCAATACTTCTGTTTGCTGTGTGTAATGACCGAAGTTGAGATTTTATATACTCCACTTTTGGTTCTATCTGCTTGCTAATGACTAACATGGGAGGGTAGTATACATTTTATATGAAATTTGTGAAATTGTATGGCCGTGAGATACTTAAATATTATATTTAATATTTATATTATATATATACTTCCATAATACAAGCGTATGTATAAATTGGAAATAAGGTAAAAGGTTATTAACTTATTGAACAGGTTTAGGATGACTTAAAGCCGAATTACACTAATCATAAAATAAACGCTTTTTGTATTCATATACCTAACCTTAAATGTCCTTATATTAAATAAATATATATTAAAATTTGCATTGACGTTGATTGAATATTGTAATAAAGGGTATTAAAGCAACATTGTGCAGCTTGTGTGTTCCAGCAACGACACCATCACGTGTTGTTGTTGTTTGTATTTTTGCGTTTTGTCTATTCCTATTCCCGTTAGGCGCACACACGCAGACGTTTTTAAAAACAAGTAAGAAGGCTCTAGTCGAGAAATCCCGACTAGACGATACCCTGATCCCTATACCTAACGCGTACAGTCAGTGCTTGCAAGTATGTGTGCGTGTGTGTACGACCATACTGCATACTGCATACTCAACTTCAAGGTTCCATATCTCCGGTGTTTCTCAACCGATTTTAATAAAAATTTCACAGATTGTTATTATTTTGATTAATAATTCAAATGCTGTCTAAAATATTTCAAATTCAAGATTTTGTTGTTATCGATCACATGTACAAGTTAACTAATGTTAACATTATTTAGTTCTGCACTTGAGACCACGTGTAAAATAAAGAATCAAGATTGAATCTGCAATAATAAGTATCATCTTAATATATTTTTGTACAATTGCATTTCCAAATGCATGAAGATATTAATTGGCGCCCATGACAAGTTTAAAATCAGTACCCACGTGGTATTACTTCAATCACTTCAATCGGTGGCCTCCAACACTTTCCCCACCTTCTCGAAGCGCATCTATTTAGGCACACAAGAGGAAGAGGAGTTGACGCCAATACAGCCTCAATTGGATATAGAATCCACTTTTATAAAGCAGGCGGGTCAGGTGGTACCACCGCCAGCGGCCTTCTACGCGGCACCACCAAGTGTCTTGTGCGAAGCAGCGCCAGAGCCACAAAAATTATATGCGCCCGCAGAGCTGCCCCGAATAGGAGCAAGCTCTCTGCCACCGACCGGACAACCCATCAACCGGACAAAATATTTATCGCATCAGCGACAAAAAGAAACTATATGCACCTATACCAGGTTTTTCTGAGCAACAACAGCATCATCCCGTTGCAGCTGTTGATACTCCCTTTCAAACACCACCATATCCAGCGCCACAGGCAGCATCACAGCCAGTAACCACATTTGAGCCACCTGCAACACCACCTGTTCAAGAGGTCCGCAAATCGGTTTGTGGTCTCTTCTCGCTCACCAGTCTGCCCACCGGTGTACTACAGAACATATCGGAACTAGTGCAATCTGCCACAGTGGTTCTGCCTTCTCCTATCAACTACAACGCACCCAATCCTGCGGCTAATCCGGCTGGCTTCTTTGACAGTACCACTGGACCAACAAAATATTACACGCCATCATCAGGAGCTCCACCCGTTGCGCCAAACTATTTTTTCCCTTTTGAAGCACCATCAACAATCGGAAGTTTATTTAACCCGTCCGTAGTGACTTCAGCTCCAGAATCTATTCCTACCCCCGCAATCGGTGGTTATTTTACACCAGCAACAGCTCAGCAATCAAACAGCAACAATTGGATATCCACCGCAGTCCCGCTGTAGGACCACATCCAGCTGCAGCAGTAGCTCCGTCACCAAATAGTGGTTAAGCATCTTGCCGCCTACAGAAAGGCACACGACTCTTTAAAAGTTCATTGACAGCGCGTGAAACTTCAGGTGCAACAGCACCGTTTGGTCAACCGGCGCCCCTTGCGCCCGCAACAGCTGCAACAGCGGCTATATTCAATCCATTTGGAGGAACTCAAGCAACAAAAGTTGCTCTATTTGCAGCTCCAACCCAGGAAGTTCCACTCTTTTCACCTGGACCATCGGCGACAGCCACTTCTCTTTTCGCTCAAACAAACGACCACAGGAACAGAAATCAGACAAACTGCGGGTCCGTTCAGCGCCTACCTTTTTACAAGACACAAACAAGTGTTTTGGGCGAAGCAGCTGAGTCCACTTTTATTATATCCACCAGCACAAACAGCAACGAGCATTGTAACCACACACCTTGATCAAGCAATTCTATTATTCGTGCCAGTACTAACAGTTCAACAAGCACCCGACGGTGAGGATAATCAAGACGTAGCTCTTTACCCATCGAAAGCAACAGAATCAACGACATCATATCTGATAGCCAAATCTAACAGTTTAACGAATTCTTCACAGAATATTTTTAGCACCACTTGCATATTTGCATCACTTGCAACAGCTTCCCAATCCACACCAGGATGTAGTACAAGCGAATAACTGCGCAGTCCTCGCCGCTGCCCAGCGTTGCTTTAACCACTTAGTCTCCCGTACCTTCATTGCTAGAATTAATGCAACATGAAGGCGATTCAGAGGTTAAGGGAGGTGATTTTTGAGGTGGGATCGGCCGAGGACGACCTTAGGCTTGAAGGGGGAGTAGTTAACTAATGTTAACATTATTTAGTTCTGCACTTGACCGAATGATGTTTTTGTGAATAGCAGGCACAGCAGTGTTGCAAAAGTCAGCTCACAAGGAATGGTTAAAAGATATCGATGTTATATCACATATCAATATAAGAATAGACCCTTCTTTAGTTTAAGCGTCACACTCTCACTTCCTTAGAAGGAGTCAATCTGACACTTGATACTTAGCTGCTGTAACAAAACCACGTGTAAAATAAAGAATCAAGATTGAATCTGCAATAATAATTATCATCTCAATATGTTTTTGTACAATTGCATTTCTAAATGCATAGACATTAATTTACACATATACTTTTTTTTTACTTAAAAATGAAATAAATGTATGAATAAATCAAATGTATAATTTTCTTGCAGCTATTAAATATGAAAAAAAGATTGAAAATGCAAAGTATGTTATGAGCATGTAAGTTAATTATGCATTTATATCCAAAAAAAAACTAATACAATTAAAAAAAAAGTTAGGAAAATAAAATTTTGACTACGGGGGTTTTTATCGGCTTGGCAATATTTATTGCGAGCAACCGCTCATACACCAGCGCCAAGGTGAGATGCAGGATTCATCCAGATACTTTGATGTATGACCCGCGCTTCTTTTTTAACTGCTTGTTCTTAGCTTTACACTGTTTCTAGTTTTAATACACAAAGGAGAAAAAGACGGACGAAAAAATTTGCGCGCGCACCCAATAAAAATGGGTATAAAGGGTATAATGGTTTTGTGCCAAAGTATGTAACAGGCAGAAGGAAGCATCTCCGACCCCATAAGGTATATATATTCTTTATCAGCATCAACAGCTCCGATCAGTCATTGATAATAAGTAAAGTATGCAGTATATGCGTACTCACACACATACATATATATATACTTGCAAACACTGACTGTACGCGCCAAGTATAGGGCTTAGGATATCTTCTAGTCGGAATTTCTCGAATAGAGCCTTCTTACTTGTTTTTAATGTGTGTGTCATTTTATGCTTGAGATTTCAATAGAAACGGTCGTCACTTTAAAAGTTTTAAATGTTTAAGATAAACAATCAGATTTTTTTATATATTTATACCAGTGCATACAACAACACACATACAAACATAATATACTTACGTTAAGACATTAAACAAAAACAATAGGTGCGTACGCACATAAAAATATAAATAATAAAAAAATATTCACATATTATTGTTATTTGTAAAAATTCTAGATTAAGTTTTTTTTTATTACAACTTTAAAGCAGTTTCCCATAATTTTGATTGCTTATCATTTATTAACTTAAATAAAATAAAAAAAACTTTTAATTTTGTTTACGTACAAACATTTGATTTCAGCCACCCAAGCAATGCAATGCAAAACGAATTAAACAGCAACAACTCAAATCAAAACAAATCATTCAAGACATGAGTAGGGAGAATACAATGTCATGAGCTCTGATACATATATACATAAATACATACATATTAGGTTTTCAGCAAACATACAGTGCCAAATACATACGACAAAACAGTCCATAATGAAAACAAAAACAAATTCAATTATGGCGGCAGGCCCAGATGTATAAGCAAAGAAGCAATAATCAAAACATAAGCAGCTGCTGACTGCAGCCAACTTAACACGAGCCTTACTCGAGCCAAGGCATGGAGGGAGGTTATCGATAGTGGGCGTGCCAATTTCGTCTCGTCTATTATATACTCATTGCCATCCATGGCATGGAGAGAGGTTATCGATAGTGGGCAGTACCAATGAGTATATAATACATGAGACGAATTTGGCACGCCCACTGTCGATAACCTACCTCCATGCCTTGGCTCGACTAAGGCTCGTGTTAAGTTGGCTGCAGTCAGCAGTTGCTTATGTTTTGATTATTGCTTCTTTGCTTATACATCTGGGCCTGCCGCCATAATTGAATTTGTTTTTGTTTTCATTATGGACTGTTTTGTCGTATGTATTTGGCACTGTATGTTTGCTGAAAACCTAATATGTATGTATTTATGTATATATGTATCAGAGCTCATGCCAATGTATTCTCCCTACTCATAACTTGAATGGTTTGTTTTGATTTGAGTTGTAGCTGTTTAATTCGTTTTGCATTGCATTGCTTGGGTGGCTGAAATCAAATGTTTGTACGTAAACAAATTTAAAATTTTTGTTAATTTTATTTAAGTTAATAAATGATAAGCAATCAAAATTATGGGAAACTGCTTTAAAATTGTAATAAAAAAAAAACTTAATCTAGAATTTTTACAAATAACAATATGTGAATATTTCTTTATTATTTTTATTTTTATGTGCGTACGCACCTATTGTTTTTGTTTAATGTCTTAACGTAAGTATATTATGTTTGTATGTGTGTTGTTGTATGCACTGGTATAAATATATAAATGTGGTGTTGTTCTTAAGCATACAAGTAAATTAAAGAATTAATATAATGAACGTAATGTATGTTAAATTAATATCAGTTAAATTCTGATGAAGACTGCAAATATTTTGTAGTATGGGTTGTGTAATGTATTATGTATGTGTATAATGATTCTTGGCTTGATAATGCTGATAAGATCCGAACATTGAGCAATTATATTTCGTTAAGTAAAGTCTGTTTAACTTCAAAATCAAATGTAATGCTCTTGTGTGTTGCTTGGTCTTAGTAATACAATAACAGGGTTGAGGGTTACTGCTCCAGTACTGAGGATGGTATTGAACAGAACCTAATTTAAAATATAAAAAATATATAAGATATATTACAACAATGCGTGATTAACTAAACTTACCATATATGTTGCAGCCGCCTACATTGTGTGCCAATTTCGTATACACAGCAAAATACTGCCCAGGACCTATTAAAATAAAATAAAAATAAATATACTTTAAATAATCGTATTTTCAATCTGCGAACTCACCATTAAAACTACTGCGATAAAATTTTCAATTTCTTAGCTTGTGGTCCATATTTTGCTGCCGATCTCCCCAAGAGCTTCTCCTGCAACAGCCACCTTGCACGCTTTCTTGTAAGAATTACTACAAGTTTTTTCAATATGTGCATTCGGTGGCTGCAGCAGTTGTGGTTGACATAAAACCACTCCGGATTAAACTCGTTGATGAGGCGAACACACTCGTTAATAATATTTTCACAAAGGTTCAATTTGTGCGGTGCTTGACTAAATATTGCGGCGAATGACTCAAAATGCAAGTTGGTCACTTGAAAAAGTGCATCGGAGGGATTTTTAAGGCACATTTTGTCCATAGCAAAACTCCGTGCCTGGATCAGGTCTTCATAGTTTTCGGATGCAAATGAGTCCATTTGGTTGAGGTGTTTATCGCAATGTGGGAATCAAACTTTTTCTTCGCTATCAAGTAACCGTCAAAGTATCTGCGTGAGACAAGCTCTCCGACAGATAGATCAGGCATACTTTTTGCGACTTCCTCACCATGATTAATGTCTATGCCAGTCTGTTCATCAGTGGGATATGAGGCCTCGCATTCCTCTATGCGATAAATTGTTGTCTTTTGAATGAGGTTTTAAGTCGCAGATGGAAATCCACTCCGACCTTCTAATAGCATTTGTGGGAAATGAATGCAAAATAGAAGGTGGATTCGTACTGTTGCAATTTGTAATGCAACAATATCTTATGTGATTTTCTATTAAGACGTTATTGTGAACCGGCTCTTCTATGTGACCTATGAGTCGTAATGTACATTAAATGGTGCAAGAATTCACATACATATGTATACGGATATACACTTACAGAATGAGCAAAAGTCATCTTCCAGCAACGAACAATAAAACAATCACAGCTAAAGAAACAATCACAATACTTTATTGTTAGTTAAAATTTATATTACAAACACAAATACATATAAATAAATGTTAAACATGTTTAGCGAATGCTAAGAGCATCGCTATCAATGATTGCATGTATTGAAAATTACCTAGTCGAAGCGTGGGCAAAGATCCACCTTTCAAACGTAGTTTTGAAATGCATCTCTCCTCAAAATGCAAATCACAAACTCTAGTGCGGGTGTTTAGATCGTCAATGTTGATTTTTAAGTTTTCACACCACTCACTTGCACTTTTATCGGGAATACGAAATAATTTTTTGCCGCCAGCGCAGCCTTTTACAAAACACTTAAAATTCACTACTTTATTATTGTTGTCCATTCTGGTATTTTAATTTAATTGTTGTTGAATTGTTCTATTAGTTTGATTAATTAGATTTAAAAAAAACTGATTGGTTATTTTAAACATTTAAAGCTTTTAAAGTGACGACCGTTTCTATTGAAATCTCAAGCATAAAATGACACACACATTAAAAACAAGTAAGAAGGCTCTAGTCGAGAAATCCCGACTAGACGATACCCTGATCCCTATGCTTTACGCGTACAGTCACAGGCGGACATGGCTATATCAACTCGGCTGTTGATGCTGATCAAGAATATATATACATTATGGGTTCGGAGATGCTTCCTTCTGCCTGTTACATAATTTTGCACAAAACCATTATACCCTTTTTTTCCTATTTTTAATGGGATCAGGGTATAAAAACAAGTAAGAAGGCTCTAGTCGAGAAATCTGAAAAAACTTGACGCGTACAGTCAGTGCTTGCAAGTACATACATATGTACATACATACATTCTCATAATATACTTTGCATATTCAAGCTTTTCTTCATATTTAGTAGCTGCAAAAAAATCTTCTAGAAAATAAAAAATTATGATGTGTCAATGTATTCATTACACATTTGTTGTATTCATACATTTATTTCATTTTTAAATAAAAAAGTATATGAGAACATATGTACATATAGTTATTTTTATATTTTATTTATTTTTTGTTGAAGTGCCGAAGGAAAAACGGCTGCAGGTGGTCAGGCCCGTCATTATGTGTATGCATGTGTGTGCGCCTAACGGGAATAGGAATAGACAAAACGAAAAAATACAAACAACAACAACACGTGATGGTTGTCGTTGCTGGAACGCACAAGCTGCACAGTGTTATTTTAATACCCTTTATTACAATATTCAATTGATGTCAATGCAATTTTTAACATATATTTATTTAATATACGGACATTTAAGGTTAGGTATATGAATACAAAAATTGAAAAATTGAATTCGGCCTTAAGTCATCTTAAACCTGTTCAATAAGTTAATAATCTTCTACCTTATTTCCAATATATACATACGCATATATAATGG
The DNA here is from genome assembly GCA_035044605.1 of Scaptomyza cyrtandrae. NCBI lineage: Eukaryota > Metazoa > Arthropoda > Insecta > Diptera > Drosophilidae > Scaptomyza > Scaptomyza cyrtandrae. The sequence goes on along the minus strand of JAWNNS010000483.1, from coordinate 200,503 downwards.
AATTCATATTTAAGTATCGCACGTTTGGATACAATTTTACAAAGTTCATATAAAATCTATACTACCCTCCCATGTTAGGCATTAGCAAGCAGATAGAACCAAAAGTCGAAAATTGACAATCTCAACTTTGGCCACCACACACAGCAAACAGAAGTATTGGCGATCACTATTGTTCTCTCGCATCGCACACTTTGAGAGAGACATGAGAGAGAGTTGCCAAAGCAGAAGCGGTACTTTTTCCGCTTGCCCCTTTCCCACGAGCTCTCGCAACGCATGGCGGTTTTCGATAACAAAAAGGGGCGGCTATTTTCCTCTCTATTACTTGAATACTTTTTGGGTACTGCCTAGGGATTAGGCGAGCATATGTCCCAAATCTGTGTAACACTTTGTTGGCTGTTGAATTTAGTGCCTTTATTTTTTTTTTTGGTTACGCTATTATATTTTACGTTTTGTTTAATAGGTTTAAAAGATAATCGATTGAATTACTTATAAAAATTAAAAACAACTATGAGATAAATTAAAGAAATCTAAATTTTTCACAGTGCTTAAACACTTTGTTACAAACTGTATGTATGTATGTATGTCAATACGTGTTATTTGGGGTCCTATTGTGAAAAAAATGTATTTTTAGACCGAAACTTTTAAAAATAAAAATGTATCCCGTTTGGCTCACGATTCCTATACGTTGCTTGGGTTCGGTTCAGGGTTCGGCTCCACATGGCTAAGACCCCGCAGAGAACCGGTTCCACAGTGTTCGCCGCTGGACCGGTTTGATGCTATGGTTTCGTTTAATACATTTTTCTAGATTAAAATTTAAATTTGTAACGTCTTTTAAGCTTTAAGTTAAGCTCAAGAACAAATTATCAACAAGCTTTATCAACTTCTAAGCGTTTTAATTAATGCAGCTAAACAGGTTTTCAACAGTTAGGTGCATTTTCGCAGAAAAATGTGTACTTAGAAAAATCTGAACTTAGATTAATAGTTACAAATGCAACTGCGTCATGAGCTGGGACGTATTAGTTTGGTATTCTTTTTTTTGGCTTTTACTAAGATGCCGACCATTTCGGGCATATAAAGTACCTAGTGTTGATTTAAAAATGTTAAACGAACTCGGATTTGTGGTTTCTTTACCTGGTAAGTCGACGTGGCTAGTAACAAGGTCGAAATTATGCTTTATCAACTTTTAGATGAACTGGGCATGCAACGAGTTTTGTATATGCTGCAAGTGGATGAAACATGTCCACCTTTCATGGACTACATAACACAATCTACTAATGGAACATGGAGCAGCGCGCATTCCATCAGCTTGCATAACAACGACAAGCTGCTAATCTCCGTATTAGTGCAGTACAACGAATTTATCTATGAGAAAAGCGAGACACGAGTGATAATCAACAGTCGCATGCTGACCACTCAAAACAGTACATCACGTAGCATCAGATATCCAAGCAACAAGAGCGTGTGCCTGGCCTTTTCGGCATCAAAAGAGCCGTTCCCAATTTGCAAGCCAGCCCGCAGTATTGTGAGCAACAGCAAAGAAACTTGTCACGGTGAGCTGCTCTTTGAGGACAACTTTAGTGAGGCTCAACTTAATCGCAGCGTTTGGACGCATGACATTCGTCAGCGCATGTATCATGTAGAAGAGGAACTGGTAGCATTTGACGACGTACCACGCAATTCATATGTGAAGGAGGGCCATCTACATATTGTCCCAACAGTAGCTAGCGAGGTGACACAAGGTGCCTACCAACTAGGCGATCGCTGTACAGCTTTAGAGAATCCTCAGGTGGAGTGCAACATAGCCCAAGGAAGCTTTTATAAAATTAAGCCGCCGGTGTATTCAGCTCAGGTGCATACCCGGGAGTCCTTTAGTTTTAAATATGGCAAAATCGTAGTGCGTGCTAAACTGCCAAAAGGCGACTGGTTATTCCCATGTAAGTGTTTTTTTTTTCTGTTTTGTTACAAAAAAGTTTTTGGACTATAAATAACATTTTACAGATGTGATGCTGCAGCCAGTTTCAACGCATGTGGAATCTCATTATGCTAAACAGCTCCGTAAGTACCGCAGCTTTGGCCATAACTGGACTTCATACATTTCATACAAAACCCGCTGTATGCATTTAGGTCGAAACGGGATGGCTTATTCATAAAAGAATTTTGTGCATGTTCGCTTATGAAAAAGTGTAGATACAACTGTAAATATGTATGTTGCTTAGCGAATTCGTTAAATTACCCCAAATGGGGTAAAAGTGAAATTTCTAAGGGTAATGGTCATGATTTAGAAATATATATTTTGAATTTTCTATTCTATTGACCTTTTTTTTTTTGCTCTTTGCCATGGGGTAATTCATTTAAAAGGTATATATTAAACCATTTTCTATTTTTAGTATAGAAAATTCAAGGTTTTTGTAATCACAAATATTTGTTTGTAAGATGACACGGGTAATAATCCGTGGCAAAGACTAAAAAAGTAAAAAAAAATATCCGCACAAAAAACCTTGCGGAGGCCGCATGCGATTTTGTGCGGTTCTTTGCCACCCAGTACAAAATGGTAAAAAATTAAATTTCTTTGTCAAATGTATATGTCTAAAACTTTCTAATCTTTTGGCCTTTTTTTTTACTTTTCTCCATGGGTAATGTCAACTTACACAACAACATTCGTGATTAAAAGTATATATTTTTAATTTTCTATTCTATTGACCTTTTTTCTTTTACTCTTAAAAAAAAAAATAAATAAAAAATGCTAAAAAGATTCCCCACCTATGGTATAGGTGGTATATACCACACGTCCGGCGGTTGTCACTTCTTCTCGACTTGCACCGCTAAATCCGAATCTAAACTAAAGTTTCACTTTATTAAGTTTTCTATAAAACAAAAATTGCAATTATGAAAACTGTTCTTATATGTGTTTGTTTTAGGTTTTTTTCTATACTTGACTTTAATTTTATACCCTGACCCCAAATGTATGTATCAGACAGAAGAAAGCATCTCTGACCCCATAAATCAGCGGTCGGAAAATTTTTTTAATCATAACCCCAAAATATTTTTGTGTAAGTTGATGTTACCCCATGGCGAAGAACAGCAAAAAAAAAAAGAAAAGTAAATCGCCTCTTATTAGCCCTAATGATAATTTTGAAAAGAAAAAATATTTCGAGAAATCCCGACTAGACGATGCCCTGATCCCTATACTTTACGCGTACAGTCAGTGCTTGCAAGTATGTGTGCGTGTGTGTACGACCATACTGCATACTCAACTTCAAGGTTCCATATCTCCGGTGTTTCTAAACCGATTTTAATAAAAATTTCACAGATTGTTATTATTTTGATTAATAATTCAAATGCCATCTAAAATTTTTTCAAACTCAAGATTTTATTGTTTTGTTCGATCCCATGTGTATATCGGAAACGGGATGAGTTATCAAAAATACTGCCTAGGGATTAGGCGAGCTTAAGTTCCAAATCTGGAGTCTCTAGCTCTTATAGTCTCTGAGATCGACGCGTTCATACATACAGACGGACAGAAGGACATGGCTATATCGACTCGACTGTTGATGCTGATAAAGAATATATATATACTTTATGGGGTTGGAGATGCTTCCTTCTGCCTGTTACATACTTTTGCACAAAACCATTATACCCTTTTTTCCCATTTTTAATGGGATTAGGGTATAATAATATTTAAAATTAAAAATAGGGTTCAGGGTAGTCGAGAATTGACTAGAACCTTATTACGTATTTTTATCCGTATTTGAATAATATATCTTACATTGTGTGCTTTTACAATTAGTGTTTTTTTATATTATTAATTATAGGCGTTGCTTATGCCCGTGGAAATATTCACTTGCGCAGCACTCTGAAGGAGGACATTTCAGGTAATCGCTTATATGGCGGAATGATTGTTTGGCATCAAGAACGCGCTGTACAAATTGTAAGGGATCGATTAAATGCAAATCACTACGGCAATACATTTCATAATTACACAATGATCTGGCAACAAAATAAGATAACTCTTATGGTGGACGAAGATATTTACGGAGAGCTTTACGATGGTTTGCCCTATTTCAACGAAAAATGTTTCATAATTTTTGGCGTAACTGTGGGCGGGTTTCTTAACTTTGATGATAATATTCTAACTAGTGCTGTTAAGCCATACAAGAATCGAGAACCGCGCGCCGCCCTTTCTTTTTGGCAAAAGCGAGATACTTGGGCTCCCACTTGGGAAAAGAGCAGCGCGTTGATTATTGATTATGTTCGTGTTTATGCGGACTAAAAAAAAAAATATAAATGTACTTAATAAAAGAACTCACATTTGTGGTTTTTCAATATATATTTGTTTAATACATTTTAAAAAAGTTTTTCCCCTAGTAAATGGATTTTGTGCAAAAGAATATGTATTCATGATCAGCATCAACACCCAAGTCGATTAAGTCAGTTTGTTTGCCGTTATACAGATGTTATAGATTGAAAGCGCAAAAATGCAGGCCTGGCCTTACGTTGTGAAGTAGTCAAGCTCTCTCGACTTGAGCCTTCTTAATTTTTGTAAATATATTGTGTTTAAAATTAAAATTGATTTTTCTTCTAATCATCAAGTAAAATTAAATTGAATGGTTGACAGTTACTTCATCCAGGCAACTTCATCCCTGTGGCCCTAAAGCCGCTCCACTTCCCACTCGTTCACCTCGGACTCGAACTCGCTCTGAGCTCGATCCAGATCGGCTTTCCTTTCTCTCAGGATTCCTTGCGCGTATTGAGCCACACGGCTCCAATTACTCTCCCATTAGCCTGCTGAGCGTAGTCGCACCAGCTGCAGCTTTGTCTGCCGCCTGCTTTATTTGTAGGAAGAAGCTCAGCTTGGTGTCTATCATTATGCCCTGGTATTTGACCGCAGGTCTCGACCTCACCATAGCTTTCCCGACTCTCAATGAGATGATCGTTGGTATCCTTTTTTGGTCAGGACTACCCCTTCTGTCATGTTCAGCGCCAGTGCTAGCCCATGTTCCGCCATCCAGCTAACGACAATCCTCATCACTTGATTGAGTTTGAGATGTGCTAGTTGCAGGTCTCGCGCTGCTACCAGTGCAGCAACGTCATCCGCATACACAACCACGTCTCATTTGGCAATCTTAGAAGGTCATCGTAGGCGTCGTTCCAAAGATCCGGTCCTAGTATAGATCCCTGCGCCGCCCCTGTCGTGACCTTTCTGCGAACGCCTTCTCTGGTCTCATAAAGTAGTTCGCGCTGCGCAAGTTAGGCGTCGATTATTCGGAGTAGATAAGTCGGGACCCCGAAATGTGCACAGGAGCCTCCATCATATCTCTCCATCTCGCCGAGATAAACGCATTTTTTACGTCGAGTCAAAAGTAGCACGCGACGCGAGGACCGCTTATGATTCTCGGCTCTTTCCACTGCTGCAACTACATCAAGGACAGCGTCTCTGGTGAACTGGCCCGCCCTAAACCCGTACTGCCTCGGTGTACCCCGGCGTTGCGGCTTGCTGCCGTTAACCTCGACTTAATCAGCTCCTCCATCACATTTCCCGCTGTATCCAGCATACACAACAGGCGGTAGGACGGTGGAGACTCCGGATCGCCTTTTCCTTTGCTGATGAGCACCAGCCTTGCAGTTTTCCAACACGAGAAGAAAACTCCATCAGCTAGGCAGGCATTATACATGCGCTGAAGTCCTGGGTTCTGATGGTAGTCCAGCTTCAGGGCCTTAGTCGGCGCGGCGACTATGTTCTCTATTATCGCAGCCGGCGCCTCCACATTTATAGCACAAGGATCTGCGATCAGGCCCTTTGCACCCCTTAGCAACATGCCCGTAACCAAGGTATCTATTGCAGCGCGTCACGGATGTCCGCCACCGCACTCGACACTTAACCCATCCAACGAGGATCTTCCGCGCCTCAGGAATCTCAACTACCACCATCTTTTGCCCTCTCATAGTCCTCGGGATTAGACCAATCTTGACATCCCATAAGGGCCTCTTTAATATTGGCTGCCTCTGTGAGGCAGTCAAGATCCCGGATCTCCACAGCGCACTTAGGCTATAAGCAGGACACCGCTGCCAGACCCTTGAGCGCAAGCGCAATCGAATCGCGGAAGAAGTCACTGTTCTTGGCGCAGGCTCCAATTTCCACAAGGACACCCTCAGCTCGAGTCTCCCGGATGGCCCTAACCCGCACTCCTAAGCTTTCCGGGTTGACTTTAGACTTCATTTCCCTTAGAATATCGGCGTAAGACCGGTCCCCATCGGGTCGAATCAGGAAAGCCTCCGTTGGTGCCTTGCCGGAGCTCCTGCCCTTCTTTTCAACTTTAATTGCCTGGTTTTCCCGAGGAACGATGACATACGTATGTATACCAAATATAGTTCAAGTTTTAATTATAACATGTGCATTCAATAAGTTGTCAACGGTAAAAATCTGTGATAGGTAAATGTTTAAATTCCCGCTAATAAAAATTTTCTAGAAAAAATAAGAAATAAAAAATTATGTTTTGCCAATGTATTAATTACACATTTGTTTTATTCACACATTTTTTTCATTTTAAATAAAAACAAATAAGAAGGCTCTAGTCGAGAAATCCCGACTAGTCGATACCCTGATCCCTATACCATACTCGTACAGTCAGTGCTTGCAAGTATGTGTGCGTGTGCGTACGACCATACTGCACACTGCATACTCAACTTCAAGGTTCCATATCTCCGGTGTTTCTAAACCGATTTTAATAAAAATTTCACAGATTGTTATTATTTTGATTAATAGTTAAAATGCTATCTAAAGTTTTTCAAATTCAAGATTTTATTGTTATCGATCCCATGTGTATATCGGAAACGGGATGAGTTATCGAAAATCGAAATCAAACTTGTACTGCCTAGGAATTAGGCGAGCTTAAGTTCCAAATCTGGAGTCTCTAGCTCTTATAGTCTCTGAGATCGACGCGTTCATACATACAGACGGACAGACGGACATGGCTATATCGACTCGACTGTTGATGCTGATAAAAAATATATGTACTTTATGGGGTCGGAGATGCTTCCTTCTGCCTGTTTCATACTTTTGCACAACTTTATTATACCCTTTTTCCCATTTTTAATGGGATCAGGGTATAAAAAAAAAACTTGAAGGCGTTCAACTGATGATCAAGTACGTTATATAACTTAGTTTCCACTAGAAGCATTGTCTGTTAACGTTGTTTTCCACAAATATGCCTAAGAAGTTGTGTATTTCATAATACATTTGCATAGTTAATAACGCACCTCCGTTAAGGCCAATCTTTTTTTTCTTTAAAGAAACTTTAGTAAGTACGTTAGTACTGCATTTAACATATATTTTCTTGTGAGTTTGTCCACTTTCGTTCTCAAATCACTCCACTGTATTCCGTTATCCAGCGCTTGCAACTCCATCTCGCAAATTCGCATTGATGCTTTTTTCTCAATAATATTTTTAAAAATAACGACAACGATTTACAATAGACCTTCCTTGATCCTTCCCCGCCATTTTTAAGTGACATTTATTTGCATTGACATTGTTTACTTTTTCGTTGCGAATAGCAATTTTGTTTAGTGATGAAAGCAAAAATATCGAAACTAACTTAAGGAAAAATACTTGGAATATAAACATTTCCAGGGGATGGAATATTTTAAGAAATTTTGGCACTGCAAGTTTTACGCACCATTATTGATAGAGTAAAGTTGCCATAAGAAAAAGCGCCTGTTAATTCGAACAAAAATTTGTTTAACATATAAATCAAATATTATTTTTATTAAGCTTCCAATATAAAAATTAAAAATTAAATTCTATAAAATAGGTGCAACGTAAAAAATTAGCTGAAACCGGTTGTAAAGTGCCTGACTCAGTCAGTTATTAGAGTAAAAAAATAACATGTACACAATGTGTGCAGTGAATAGATTACATGCAGAACAGCTGCTGTTCCTCGTTATGTGGATTGTTGACATTAGTTGTTACAATGTGCCTGATGTCTTAGTGAAGCCTTTGGAAAACGGTTTTCAAGTGTCCATACCAGGTAAGCAGCTTACTGAAGAATAGACTACAAATTTAACATGGCAATTTGCATTTACAGACGATTCTGGAGTCAAAAGAGTGGATTTTAATGTGAACCGAAATCGTAACTTCACAGATTTCGAGGAGGGCGAGTATAAAGCCCAAGTTTGCAATGCGCAGAATGGACGCTGGCAACATGATTTTATAAGAGTTCCATTGAGAGCACATGACACGATCTTTGTATGGACAAATGTGCAGCATGGCAATGCCATATACCGCCATCAGACTCTGCCGCAGCAGGTTTGTCAACTGTCTGGCGATTTTTTGCCTAAGACTTGCATAAAGAGCACTATTCAGACTCAAAGAATAACAACACCAAAATCTAACGTAGTGCACACAATGGCACAGTCCACGCCTTTGTCTTGCGTTGAGTCGAGCGAAACAGTGGTGTCACCTCCACCAACCAATCCCATTTGCAAGGGCAATTTAATATTCAACGATGATTTTGAAACACTTAATGAAAGTCTTTGGCTTCATGAAGTTCGGGCACCACTTGACAATGCAGATGCTGAATTTGTCTTGTACGATGGAAGGGCACGCATTCGTAGTGGACAACTTATTTTTGAACCTCAACTTTGGTCCAGCTATCGACCAGATTTGCGCATAACAAATGCTTATCTGGATTTGTCCGATCGCTGCACAGGGACTCATAATAGACAAAAGGAATGTGTGCTTGTGACAGGTGGACCTCTTATAATGCCCCCGGTAGTGGTGCCACGTCTTAGCACAAGGGAATCTTTTAGCTTTAAATATGGACGCGTAGAGATTCGCGCCAAGCTCCCCAAAGGCGATTGGCTTGTGCCTTTGTTGCTGTTGGAACCGCTCATGGAGTCTTATGGTCAAACTGGCTATGAATCTGGTGCGCCTATTTTCACAAATTTATTTTATTTTTAATTTTCAGTAACTGTATTATAGGTCAGTTGCGTGTGGCCATGGCCCGTGGCAACGATCAATTACGTATGCACCACGGCAAACTTATCGATGGTAAAACAATTTTTGCTGGCGCCGTGCTATCTACTGATGCATCCCAACGAGAAGACTTCATGGTGCAACAGCGGCGAAACATCCACTTTGGCGATGCATTTCATGTTTATGGCCTGATGTGGAGTAGTCAAAGTTTGCGATTTTCAATTGATGGTCAAGATTATGGCGAATTTTTAACAGGCTTCGCGGAATCGGATCTTAACCCAAGCTGGCGTCGAGGTGGGCCCATGGCGCCCTTTGATCGCATGGTAATTGATCTTGATCACTTGTAAAACCTTATATTGATTTATTATTAGAATTTGTTATTAAGAAGGCTCTAGTCAAGAAACCCCGAATAGACGATACCGTGAACCCTATACTTAACGCGTACAGTAAGCGATTGCAAGTATGTGTGTGTATACTGCATACTTGACTCAACTTCAATATTCCATGTCTCCGGTGTTTCTCAACCGATTTCTATAAAAATTGCACAGATTGTCATTGCCGTCTCAAAGTTTTGCAAATTCAAGATTTTGTTGTTATCGATCGCATGCTTGTATCGGTGACGGGAAAATTTATCGAAAATTTTAACTACCTAGGGATTAGGCGAGCTTATGTTCCAAATCTGAAGTCTCTAGCTCTTATAGCCTCTGAGATCGACGCGATCACACATACAGACGGACATGGCCACATCGACTCGGCTGTTGATGCAAGTATTTATATACTTTATGGGGTCGGAGATGCTTCCTTCTGCCTGTTACAAACTTTTGCACAAAACCATTTTCAATGGGTTCAGGGCATAAAAACAAGTAGTCTTTTTAAGTTTATTCAACTTCCGGCTAGCCGAAAAAGATAAAGATTTTTCAGAATATAACTTTTTACAATAAATTAAATGTGTTAAATGTGCTGTTGATATTTGCCAAAAATAAATAAGCTCTGACAATTAGATTAGTTAATTTGTTTGTATTATACTGAGTATTATCTTGGAAAGTCTTAAGTGTACATAATTTTTATAGCTTTATGTTAAACATAGTCATGTCAAAAAAACATTCACGCAGCACTATATGTAAGACTATTTGTATTTTAACTTGCGATCACACAGTTTCACACGATTTAAATGAACGTTCAACACGATAATGTAATAAGGATCAACTAGACGAGTGGATTTTCACATGTAGCTTTTTAACTGAGCACATCAGAAAATTTGCCAAGGTATACTAAAGGCACATTTTTAACAATATATAGAACATGTTGATAGCTGTTGTGACTTTAAACGGAGTGGTGGCATTTTAGCTGTTATCCTACTAAGCTAGTGGTTTTTCAGAGTCCTTAAATAATATTGATGGACTTGGTTGCTCCAAGTGTTATACGACACGTCGGCGCATACTTACGCATATTTAAATAAACATTCTTTCATCATATGCGAGTCAGTGTAGACCCTTAAGTTATATATTTGCAAAGAGACTCTCTATAAGGTAATGTTTAGTAATTCAGTTCTTATCTTGGCGATAAATGTGGTTTCTGACCGCAAAGAGAGATTCTTACCTAGGATGTAATTAAGCACGTAACGTCTATGCTGGCCATGTCTTGCCCTACCTTATCATTGAGCAGGATGCAACAAGAGCCTGAACGTCCATCGGAAAGTTTTTAGCTTAATCTTAATCTCTAGTCTAAAGCTTGATTGACATTTCCAAAAAAAAAACATCCTCTTCCCCTCAGTATCCAAATATAACAGTACCTTTTGATTGGCATACGACTCAATCTGGTCAGTCACGTTTATCAATCAAATAGATAATGGGAATATATACAAATTGAAATTTAGGTTTTTTCTTGGCGTAACATTTTTTGTAAACATTTTGTTTTGTAAGCTTTACACCCCTGGGGCAGATAGTTTGGTCACAACATTATTTTCTGTCTGAATGGGTTTAAGCTTAGTTACAAAGATCAAATAAAAATTTATATAAAACTGTAAACACTGTAAACTGTATATATATATATATATATATATATATATATATATATATATATAAATTTTTATATAAAATATATACATATAAATATATTTACACGACTTATTTTGCTTGAAAAAAGTAGCATGATATCTTTTCTCAACTCAAATTTAAATCTATTATTTCAAAAATCAGTTTTACATCACGCTGGGTCTTTCAGTAGGTGGTTTTGGAGACTTTGTTGACAAGTTGCGCACTTCTAAATATGAGAAGCCCTGGATTAATAAACACCCCCAAGCGAAACTCCAATTTTGGCAAAGCCAGGACGAATGGCTTTCTACTTGGAAGCAGCCAAAACTGATTGTCGATTATGTCCGTGTTTATGCAGTTTAAAATTTTAGTTAAAAAATAAAAGTTTAGTTTAAAAATTTTAGATAAGTTTCCGTTCTTAATAAAAAAAAATATTGTCTTATTTGTTTGTGCTCTTAAGGAATAATTATTTAAAATAAAAACTATATCACACTTACCTTTACATGCCGTTGAAGCATTAGCACTACAACAATCAACAAAGTGTATTTTATTTTCATACAATAATTTTATTTGGATTTAATATTAAATTACTGAAAACACCAGAGACTTATGTGATGCAAGAATATTTAATCTTCGTCCGGATACGTTTTATAAACGTGCACATGATCAATCACCAATTTAGAATGCGCCCGAGTTGTATTTTTGTAATATTTTTCATAAAATATACGTGATGCTTGGGGTGACGAAATTATTATGTGGTCGGGGTCTTGTGGGTTAACATATTCCTCCCTAAAATTTAATTTTCCTCCCGCAGTCAACCCTAATACAATGTAGTACTGTTCGGATAAGGTGTTATTAATAAATTTTTTAGTATTGTTACAAAAATATTTACCTCATATTGATTAATATATTCCATAATCAATTTATCTGTCACTGTTCCATATGTTTCCCCATCAACTTTGTAAATAATACGATCCTTGAGTTTAATCACTGTGAAGTTATGGAATTCTTCACCGTAATGAGAGCCTAATTTAAGTGGCCGGTGCACCATTGACTCTTGTAACATCTCTTCGGCATTCTTATAGAAGACACTGCCAAAAAGAATATTTCCTCCAATTTCGTTGTGGGCATAATCGCGAAGTTTTTGATTGCCTCGCACATACGCGACACGAATATGTGGATCAAAATCAGATTCAACTACCGCGTGACTCGGTTGTAGGAGTAAATCTGAAGTGTTTTTAATAGTTTCGTGAACATAATTGAAAATATTGGAGAGCTATGCACTTACAGGGAAACATCCAATCGCCAATAGGCATTTTAGCACGTATCTCAATCCGACCATACTTGAAGGTGAACTTGCCCTTAGTGTGCAGTGTTGCAGAGTTCATAGGTGGAAGCCATTGATTTGGTCTCCATTTATATGGCCCGCACTTCCTTTCATCGTTTGGGATTGTGCAATTTTGCAATTTAAAATTTTTCAAATTCGAGTCCGACCAGGTTGCATCTATATGCAAACTGTTATCTTTTATGTAGCTGTTATTTTCATCGTTTAAAAAAGCCGCAAACTCAGCATGCTCCGTATATACACGAGAGTAGATAGCATATTTCCATTGGGGCAGATTTTTGTCATTAAAGTTTTCTTCAAAAATTAGACATGTAGGATTTTCACTGTTGCCAGCTGGTATCTGGTGCTTTGTTTTATTCCCATTAGGATCAATCTTGAAATCATAACTTTTTGTGATTACTTGGTCTTTAATTTCACTCACACTAAAAATTCGAATATTATTTTTTGGATCTTCCTTTAAAGTGAAATTAAATCTCAATGGGGCACTCTTGTTAACCTTATGCACAAAGCTGTAGTCTGATTTGCACATGGTCTCAGATTCTGTTGAAAAAAAAATTGACTTGACCTCGGGAGAATCTGCAAATGTAATACCTAGTCAATCGTTGAATAAATTTAATTTAATTAAAGATTATAAACTTATACCTTGCACTGAAATTATAAGTTCACTTCCATTCAAATTTATTGTTATATCATCTTGCTTATCAGAAACTAGACAACCAAAAAAGCATCCAAATAATATTAATAAAGTTAATAATTGCATATTTTTGAAATGTCAATATGTGTTGTATAAATGAAAAGCTTTAACGTTCTGCTACGTATTGGACTCGAAAACGTTTCTTATTTTACTAGATTAGAATCGCAGAAACACAAAAAGTAAGCTCGAAGACAGAGAGATAACAATTCATCTTCGGTGTTGCCACCAAAATAATTTTTTAATGATATCACAACAAAATAAATTTACATCAAAACATTTAAAAAATGTGATTGATTTTACCATTTTTTTTAAATTGCCATTAACTTTAATTAGATGTGTTAATATATTGTCTATAGTAAGAGAACAAAGAAGCCTTAACTTTTGTTTAAATTATATCACTACGGTAATTTTTATTCCCTGAACCTAGGGAGTATGAACTCTTCTAAGTAATGGATAGATCCAGTTAAATATCGATAGCTTTTCCGGCTTTATATATGCACAGAAAATCGAAAACTACTAAATTTGAAATTTTCATCTTGATCCAAAAACTATGGACAGAATAATGTTAATCTGTGACAATTTAATCAAAATCGGATGAGGAACACCGGTAATATTGATGATTGAAGTTAAGACAAGCACCCAAGAGCATAGTATTACATGCATATTCGGTATTCCCATTATCACAAACATCTTCTGGTTATGCGTTCTCGAAAAGAGCCTCTTTAATGTATTAACTTGTTCATATGTGTACACGTGTATAAAGAAAACGCCAGCGATTTGTGTTATGCTTGCTATAGCAAGTTTCAAGTTTCTATTGAAAATTGGGTGAGTTGTCGATTGTATGGAATAGTATTGAATAGTATAAGGAGACTTATTTTCCTTTAGCTACTGTAGTCTCCAAAAACAAAGCACAGGTTGTTGATTGTGGTAAAACTTTAAATTCTTTTATGGAAAATGTTTTCCATTACCTGTTCCCTACATTTGCACAACTTTATTTTTATTTTTAAGTAGTTTTTTAAAATCGGAAGTCAATCGAAATAAAAAAGTCTTTTATGCGGCTGGAAAATTCGTTAGGGGTGGAACTTTCCAACAACTTTTCTTAGTGCTCACTTTTAGTAGTAAACTTGTGTAAAAGTTTCAACTTTCTATCTTGTACGGTTAGCGTTCCACATAGAGTTATAATCAGTCAGGACAAACTATTTTATATATACTCAAGCTCTTCCGTGCAACAAAACTCCTTGGGAGTTTAACTTTCCAAAACCTTTTCTTAGTGCTCTTTTTCAGCGCATAAGTAAACTTTTGTGAAAGTTTCAACTTGTAATCTTTAACGGTTTGGGCTCTACATTAATTGCCAATCAGTCAGGACAAAATTTTTTATAGGTATACTATTCAAATAAGCAAAATGCTTTCTGTCCGGTGCTCTTACTGGTACTTTAACACAATTCCTTAGTCATTAACGCTTAGTATTAACGCTTAAATTATGAAGTGCAGGAAGCCAGATTCGATTCGCTCTAAATTAAAATAAGGCTAAAAAATTACATCTTTTTTTTATAAATAATATACACAATCATATGTTTAACAAAGAAGGCTTTGAGATAATGATAATTTTGAAAAGAAAACAATATATATATGTACTTTTTACCCACAAAAGTTTAATTTTACCCAATTTACCCCAGTTCCCGACCACTGGCTTATTGGAACAAACAAACTTTTTTGGGAAAACAATAGCTTACTTAAACTTAATATTAAAATATTGAATTTTGAAGAATAATTTAAGGAATTAATCTTTCAAATAGTTTTACAAAATTTATATATTGGCATATTGGCCTGGCAACTCTGTTTGGCTCTAAAACTATGCATGCAATTTCAGATCTCTTATGCTAACGCGGTGTTGATGACTTAGTTGACTTTTGGTAACTTATGTTTCGGTACTTGTCTTGTGAAGTTGTCTGTTGGTTATTGAAAAATCAAGTGTATTTATTATCACGAAAAATTGAAAAAACCAAAACGCTCGTTGTTTTACTGATAACCTTGCACATATAACATATTTTAAAAGCCAATGCATATAAAATTCTTGATTATAATTTGTTGCCTTGTTGGTCGACTTGGCACTTATGACATTGAATCAACTAAAATAGCGGTTGACGTGAATAGAAGTGAAATTGAAGTTACAGTAAATGGTGAGAGCACACATTTTTATACCCTGAACCCATTAAAAATGGGTAAAAAAAAGTATAATGGTTTTGTGCAAAAGTATGTAACACGCAGAAGGAAGCATCTCCGACCCCATAAAGTATATATATTCTTGATCAGTATCAGTAGCCAAGTCGGTATAGCCATATCCGTCTGTCCGTCCGTATGTATGAACGCGTCGATTTCAGAGATTATAAGAGCTAGAGACTCCAGAATTGGAACTTAAGCTCGCCTAATCCCTAATTTCAATTTTCGATAACTCTTCCCGTTACACATGGGATCGAAAACAACAAAATCTCGAATTTGGAAAACTTCGAGACGACGTTTAAGACATTAAACAAAATAATTATAATCTGTGAAATTTTTGCGAAATTAGGTTGAGAAACACCGAAGATATGGAACATTGAAGTTGAGTAAGCAGTATGCGGGTACACACACACACATACACACATACTTGCAAGCACTGACTGTACGCGTAAAGTATAGGGTTCAGGGTATCGTCTAGTCTATTTCTCGAATAGAGCCTTCTTACTTGTTTATCTTTTGACAACGAAAGAAAGCCAGGCTGTATGAAAAAGCGTTTATAGGTCACCTTTAAAGCTAGAGGCTCAAAATATCGAGGTCCATGAAAAGAAAAGTGTCAAGACTTTTTGGCACGGATGTAGGGATGGATGGTGTTGTGGAAGGAGGGGTTGTGTGTGTGTGTGTGTGTTGCGAGTTAAGCTGTGATAGCTCAGAAATCGATACCATGTCAGTACACTTCGAGGTGCAATTCAAACAGACATACCGCGTACAGTTATCTCATCAAATTTGGTTGAGTTACGACCATATACCACTCGTAACTCCTTTCTTTCCTTATACAAGCAGACCCTTACCCACCTGTTTTATTAATGATGTAATGTGAGAGTATGGCGAAATCGGATGCGTCCGGTTGCATAATTTTAACTTTTTGTGTAACTATAAATAATTGATAATAAAATAAATTTATTTTATACTAACACTGATACAATAATAATTCGCAGATAATCCTGGAGTTTGCTCGGTGTTTTTTGGCACAGAAATTAATCATGAATGCTTGTTGAACTATACCTTTGTGCATAATGTCAACAAAACGAACACATTTTCCTATAAGATGGGTAATAATAAAGTATTTCGAGACAACGACATTGTGCGAATTTACGGTGTTTTCGAAGGCCAAGATCAAGTAAAAACGAAATTTTACGATTTAAAAATTAATAGCACTGGAAACGGGGACTTTCAGCAAGATTGCGGGTGCTTAAAAATGTCAGAAACGCAACAGGAAAAAAAAAAGAATCATTCTTGCAGCGGAACGCTTATTTTTAAGGAAGATTTTGATCAAAGTCTTCAAAATTGGTCTCACGAAATACGCTCACGAGTTATGGCAACAGCACCAGATCAAGAATTCGTTGCTTATAAAAAAGAAAATACTTATCTAAATAATGGTTTTTTGTATATAACTGCAAACTGGAATAATAATACCAACAGATTTGAATTACAAAACTGCACAAGCAAAAAATTGGGATACCAATACAGACAAGAATGTGGACCAATAAGTCGAAAGCCCAGTGTAATAATACCACCTGTGTATTCAGCAAAACTGCATACTTTTGACAATTTTCGTTTTAAATATGGACGTGTGGAAATACGTGCTAAAATGCCAATTGGCGATTGGTTATTCCCTTGTGAGTATAACTTTAACGACCTATCTATTTATTATACAGCCTTGGACAAAAATTTTATTTTAGATTTAATACTGCAACCTGCGAACGAAGAAATTGACCACCCCTTCGCGAATCATATACGAATTGCCTACACACGTGGCAATAGAAATTTACAAAATAACTACTCACATCCAATCGGTGGAGAAATGCTTTTTGGAAGCGCCGTGCTTTGGATAAATCGGAGCCACACGGAATATATGAATTTGAGGCCAAATCATCCAAATAGGCTTTATGGCGATAATTTTCACAACTACACATTAATTTGGCATGCGGATCGTATAATATATAAAGTGGATGGCTATACATACGGGACCATAAGAAATAAAGCTGTTATTGACAAATTCAGCTCAGAGGAGGTAAGTACAACACATAAAGGTTATATCTTATGTTACATATGTAAATACTATGGTTTGCAATTTCCTCATTGTTTTTAAACACTTCAAAATTTTAACAGTTTCAGAAAAACTGGCTCCTAAAATGCAGTTTTTAGTTCCAATGCAACCAATGCAATGAGAATTACCTAAGTCGGTGTAGATTACAGTTTCAGCAGTTGATTAGATTTTTATGTTTCTTCTTTGCTTATACTTCTCGATCTGCCGCCGTACTTGAATTTGTTTTTGCTTTGTGTAGGGACTGCTCATGCTGTGTCGTAAGTATTTGGCACTGTCTGTTTATGCAGAAAGCCTATTACATACAGTATGCCCAACAAACGACAAGGCGAAAAATGTTGATATTTTCACTTTTAAGATATATGGTCACCCCGGTTGTTGTTTTTTATTTTTTTTATTATTTTTTATAAGTTAATGTTTTTAAGTTCTGTTAAATAGGTTTAAGAGATAATTGATTGAACTACTTATAAAAAATAATAAAAAAAAATAAAAACCAACACCCAGGGTGACCATATATCCCTAAAGTGAAAATATCAAAATTTTTCGCTTTGTCGCAACCTTTATTGGGCAAACTGTACATTAAGATTCTCGTTGGAGTTGACAAAGCAAAAGCGATATTCATTTCAACAGGAGCCCATTTCAGGTTTTATCGTATCTTTTAAAAAAGAGGGGTCACTGGTCGTGTAGTTTACATTGTTATTGCGTTCATGCAAGCACTGACTGTACGCGTAAAGTATAGGGTTCGAGGTACAGCCTTCTTACTTGCCTTAAAAGGCTTTTTTACAAGTTCAGTTTATCCTACATTTTGACACTATACAGACAGAACAAGTAAGAAGGCTCTAGTCGAGAAATCCCGACTAGAGGATACCCGGAATTCAGGATTTTGTTGTTATCAATTCCATGTGTATATCGGAAACGGGAAGAGTTATCGAAAATCGAAAAAACAATTTATACTGCCTAGAGATTAGGCGAGCTTACGGACATGGCTATATGGACTCGGCTGTTGATGCTGATCAAGAATATATATACTTTATGGGGTCGGAGATGCTTCCTTCTGCCTGTTACATACTTTTGCACAAAACCATTATACCCTGTTTATCCAATTTTAATGGGTTCAGGGTATAAAAATTAATTTAATTAAAAAAATTTACCCAATCAAAGATTTTAAATAAAATATTTTAAGCTTAAACATAATAATATTGATTATAATTTCAAAGGGTTTTGTGGGCACGCTTATGGCTGTTTTTTAACACAAATAAATTAATTTTTTGAAAATGAATAAAAACATGCGTGTCCTAACATTTACGCAGAAAATAACCTTTAGGAGGTTAAAATAACATTTATGTTTCTTTGCAGTGTTACATTGTGTTGGGTCTGACTGCAGGTGGAGATGTTAACTTTCGAGATGATTATGTGATGTTTCAGCAGAAGCCTTTTCGTAATAAGAAACCACAAGCTGCATATGATTTTAGTGAAAAAACAAACAGGAAGTCTTGGGAACAACCAAACCTGGTGATCGATTACGTGCATGTTTACACAACCCATGCAGAGGAAGAATGATACATATGTACATATATGTTAATGTTGCCCCTTTTATAAATGTAAAGTGTTGATCAAAAATACAGCTACGAAATTTTTCGCGACTTTTTCATACGCAAATTCCGATAACGCTATTGTGTTCAGCGAACAAAAATATATACAGTTTGCCAACTAAATGTGTAAGCAAGGTGAAAATTTTAATATTTTCACTTTAGAGGTATAGGGTCAAACTGGTTGTTGTTTTTAATTTTTATTTTTTACAAGTAATTCAATCAGTTATCTCTTAAACGTATTAAAAAATAAAACTTTAAAAATATTAAAATTAACAAAGAACCATAAATCAACTGACACGAAAATGTTTTTGCATATTTACAGTTATTTTCTACAAAAATTAAAATGGTGATGCAATTTTCTGAGACGTTTCATGTTTTGAATATAGATTTAAATCATTATCGGGAGAGTTTTAAGCGGTTTTCAAAAGCCAGGAAAGCGGTTATCTTTTGGAATGAACCAATTGGTTTATTAAAACTCCACCATCGCGAAATCGGTCTCCAAGATTGCAGAAATGTTTGCAATTAGCAGGAAAACTGTCTACAATGTTTTAAGCCACAAAAAAAAGGGGGAAGGATGGAGACAAAGCCTTCAAATAGACGGCCGCAATAGCTCCGAGTGCAAAGCGAACTATGGTCAGAAAGATCCATAAAGTCAAACTTGTTTTGACCAGATCGCTTGCCAATGAGGTGAAGAACGATTGTGGGATTACCATATCTCGCGAATGTGCCCAAAAAGCCATTAAAAGTGCTCGAAAAAAACGAAATGATTTCGTCGGAACATGTTGTGACACGTTTAACTTTTGACAGGATCCACGTGGAACAGCCAGATTTATATTGGGACGACCTGATATTTTGTAATGATTCCAAAATGATGCTATACTATAACGAGGCCCCCAGCAGAGAGTGGCGAAATCCGTTTAAAGCACTTGACACCAAAAATATTATACCCACTGTAAAGTTGGGAAAATTGTCAGTGATGGTTTGGGGGTGCATCTCGATCAAAGGAGTTGGATATTTGTGCTTCATTAAAAATACAATGGATGCCCAATAATATTTAAGTATATTGCGCACACATTTGCTAGCCAGTGCCATAAAATTTGGATTTGTTAATGATGGCAAGCCAACATATAAATTTTATCAGGACGATGATCCAAAGCAAACTTGGTCAGGTGCTGGCTGCTTTATAACTGTAAAAAGGTTTATGAAACACCTGCCCAAAGCCCAGACCCCAACCCAATTTAAAATCTGTGGGCCTATCTAAAACAAGTAAGAAGGCTCAGTCGAGAAATCCCGACAAGACGACAAACCCTGTACTTGTGTTAGTGTGTGTTTGTGTGTACGCGCATACTGCATACTCAACTTCAAATCCGGTGATTCTCAACCGATTTTAATTAAAATTTCAAAGATTTATTTTGTTTAATCTTTAAATTTCCGACTCAAAGTTTTCCAAATTCAAGATTTTCTGGTTATCAATCCCATTTGTATATCGGAAACGGGAAGAGTTATTGAAAATTTTAAGCAAACATGTATTGCCTAGAAACTAGGCGAGCTTATGTTCCAAATCTCCCTAGCTCGAATAGTCTCTGAGATCGACGCGTTCATACATACGGAAAGACGGACATGGCTATATCGACTCGGCTGTTGATACTGATAAAGAATTAAGGTACTTTATCGGAAATGCTTCCTTCTGCCTGTTACATACTTTTGCACAAAACCATTATACCATTTTCACCCATTTTTAATCGGCTTAGGGTATAAAAATTTACTGCCAAGCGCCATCCAAAAAATAAAAATGATCTCGATAATCTTGGAGGAATGGCGAAATATTCCATTGAAATACGTCCAAATCTTGTAAAATTGATAAAAAGGCGACTGGGAGCGGCTATAGAAGACAACGGTGGACATACAAAATATTAATTATTGTTTAAAACCAAAAAAGGAATACAAAGATTGACATTGTGTAAACATTTAGTTGGCAATTGAATTTACTGCCTTTGTAAAATTTTTAATTGTTCTTTGCTGATGTTAATATTTTTAAAGTGTTTTTTTAATAGGTTTAAGAGATAATTGATTGAATTATAAAATATTAAAAATAAATTAAAAACAACAAAAGCTCTAAAGTGAAAATATCAAAATTTTTTTCTTGCGTAAACATTTAGTTGGCAAACTGTACACAGAATTTGAAAATTCTTAAACATATTTTCGTTTCAGACCTGCGTTAAGCTATTTTTTTCATTGGAATATCATTTTAGTTATTAACAACTAAGAAGGATCTAGTCGAGTGAGCTCGACTAGGAAATACCCTGAAACCTAGTTCTTACGGCCATGCCTGTACTACTGCACTTCCTTTCTTTAGTACAGTAGTGCACTTTTCAATCTTCCATATCCGTGGTGTTTTTCAACCGATTTTAATAAATTTACAGATTTTCATTAATCTGTCTATAGGTTCAAACGCCGTTTTTAAGTTTTCCAAACGGGAAAACTTTTCTATAACTTGAAACAAATTTGTGCAGTAGAAAAAATGAAACTTTAGACGAAATAATAGAAATCTATGAAATTTTTATTGAAATCGGTTAAGAAATACCGGGGATATGGAACATTGAAAATAAGTCAATTAAAAAAGTTAGGTGTTTTGTATAATTATAATCAAAAAATCTCCAAATCAATTAACTTACCTGCGAGATTTTTAAAATAACTTTAATTGTTGGATGATTTGCACTTTTGTGCTCTTTTGGACTTATATTAAAAAAATTTAGAAACATCAGTAAATAAGAAGGGAGAAATCTCCTTATGTGTGCCTGCATGCACGCTCAATTGATCAATTGATTTCTCAAATTTGACGAAAAAAAAATCTATTACATTCTAATTTTGTGCTTTGTTTTCTGAACTTTGCTTTGCACTTTGAAAAAGCAATAAAGTACGAGTGAGAAAAGCAATAGCAATTGTGAAACACATTTGCGGAGCAAAGTTACTTGAAGTTTACATATTAACCTAAAAACAAACATAGCCCAAAGAGCATATTATTTTTAAAATATTAAGCAACAAAACTTTTGGGCTTTTATTTAAAAATAATAGGCAAGGGATCGCATTGAATATCGAAATATTTTTTAAAGTGCGAAAAATAACGTTTTTATAAAAGAAGCGGCTGCAAATTTTTATAGAGTGCTATTGAGCAAGTAAATAGTATTCAAAATTAAATACACATTAGACTAATATTAATAAATTTAAGTCTTTTTAGAAGTTATAGTCGCAATGATGGACGCTCTCTCCTGCGATGTTTGCGAACGATCGCTTTAAGTGACGCGTTGACATCGCTTGAGTTTACTTGTTAACAGGCTTTCATCAAGAGCAGTTGCACATTGATGTTAGAATATCTCGGAAATTTATCCATACAAAATTTTGATTTCTTGTTTTCATTCTCAGGAGACTAAAATCTATAAGAAAAGTTAACTGGAATGTCTGAATGAATTATGAAATTTTACAGTGTAATCTACAAAATTACCCAAATTGATTTTGGCAATATATGCAAATCAGTAAGATTGAGAGGTCAAATTACAATTCAAGATTATCAATTAAGCAGCCATCAATTAAACACCAAGCATTGCTCTTATTTTGCCGCTAAGTGATGCACAAAAAACCGATTCTTGCGATACGCGACGGTTTTCGGTCTTCGTTCAGCTGTTGCGTGGCAACTACAATGCCGTTTCATAGGTTTGAATTTTTTAACCATCTTTTAGTTTTCGCTTACGACGGTATGCATCAACGATAAAAAACTGTGCTACGATGGCAAGCACAGTGACCTCTTTAGCTACCGCAACAGATACTACAACAACAACACATAAATACACCGATGTCTGCGCCGTCAGCAAATCAACAAAAACTCAAAGCCGGCCATGAAAATTGGTATGGATCGTTACAACCACTTACAACAATTAAAAGAATAACAAGTAAGAAGGCTCTAGTCGAGAAATCCCGACTAGACGATACCCTGAACCCTATACTTTACGCGAACAGTCAGTGCTTGCAAGTATGTGTGTGTGTACACATACAAATACACATACACATACTACGTACTTAAAAATCAATGTTCCATGTCTCCGGTGTTTCGCAACCGATTTCAATAAAAATTTCACATATCGTCATTATTTTGCTTAATGTTTCAAACGCCGTCTCAAAGTTTTCAAAATTCAGGATTTTGTTGTTGATCCCATGTGCATATCGGAAACGGGAAGAGTTATCGAAAATCGGAAACAAACTTGTACTGCCTAGAGATTAAGATAGCTTAAGTTCAAAATCTAGAGTCTCTTGCTTTATAGTCTCTGAGATCGACGCGTTCATACATACGGACACACAGACGGACGGACATGTCGACTCGACTGTTGATGCTGATCGAGAATATGTATACTTTATGGGGTCGGAGATGCTTCCTTCTGCCTGCTACATAATTTTGCACAAAACCATTATACCCTTTTTACCCATTTTTAACGGGTTCAGGGTATAAAAAAAAGTTTTGTTTCTTTTTGGGAGACAACATTGATGATCTGACGCCTGAACGAGCTGTTCAATATATAACAATCTTTCCCACCTAATACATAGTACCACTTCTGCATGCTCTCTAAAACAATTTGTCTTATGTCATTTGTCTACATGTTTGCGATCATCGTAACCGCACGCTACGCGGTGCGCCCCTCGGTCGTACGGGCGGGAGGTGGGTCGCTTTGTGCTTGGGTCCGCGCGCTAACAAGCCGGTGCTTGGTATCGTTGGTCAACTTAATTGTACTGTCCGTTAGTACATTTACGTCCAATAATAATAATAATAATAACAACAACTACACACAAATACACCGATGTCTGCGCCGTCAGGAAATCAACAAAAACTCAAAGCCGGCCATGAAAATTGGTATGGATCGCTACACCCAATTACAACAATTAAAAGAATAAAAAGAAACAAAACAGGACAATTTCCACACAATGCCCCTTGTAAGGGGTAACGTTCATGTAAACAAAGTTCAAACAAATGCAGGAGATAATTATCATTTTTTAACGAAGCACCTAAATGTCGAAAATCAAGGTTTTACACGTACCAATTTAATAGCTTAAAGGTCGTGCAAGTCTTACTGAAAGGCATAGACTCTGACGTAGCCCCAAAAAAAATACAGCAGGCGCTTCTTGGGAAGGGACTTAGCGCACACAGTCTTTAACATCTTAAACAAGAATAGGAAGCCGCAACAACTCTCTCAGGTAAAACTAGTACCAGAAAAAAAGATGCTTAAAAAAACAAAATGCACCAAATACAATACAAACTTCAGTTTTATTACACCGGAGAATCACCGTAAAAACACCGCCTCAACAAAAAGGTTTGGCACACAAATTCTAACTGTACACTGTGCGTAGTCTGTGGTGAGCTTCATGACTCCGTCAGCTGCCCACCAAGCAAAGATGACTCAAACAAGATAAAATCAAAATCAGTCAACTGCGGCGGCAATAACACAGCGAACTTCAGAGGCTTCCTAATCTATAAAGAACTTAAAAGCTGCATCCACAAGCGTGTGACCACTGTATTTTCACAGAACGCACCGATTACCTTGACATCATCGTAAACGAACCAGACATCTTTTCGACTGCAGCTTGGCCGCGAAACCGCAATCAAAACCGCCATATACGCAAGCGCTTTTAGATCAGGACTGGTGCCTCCTGCCTCTAATACACCGCATTAAAAGCCAAATATGTGGATATTAATACGGCTTACGAAATCAAGCCACTGGAGCATCAACAAATTGATAGGTAACCAGCTGCAGAGCAGCGGCGGGACTGGTATTTTGATAAGAAGCCGTCTCCAGCACAGATTGCTAAAAACTATTTACAAGGAACATTTTTAAAATGCCTTTGGTAACTAGCTTACTTTAGCCAATGTAAACTGCCCACCTCGATACACCTTATCTAAAGACTTATTAATACAATTTTTCAGAACGTTTCATGGCAGCAGGAGAACATAGTGCACAGCACACACATTGGGGATCTCGTCACGTGACTCTTAAAGGAAAGCAGCTTTATAATGCAATCATATTCGTTGCTGCAGCTCGCATTTTCTACGAAAAGTATTCCAACTTAATACTGCAACAAATGCGCTCGTACCATCGTCCACATTAAACGAGAACCATCACCGGGGCACAATGGTATGTTAAAAGCAATTAAACGTGCTACTATTCAAGGAGGTGAAAGCGAAACAAAAGGAAAATTACTATAGCAAGCGCATCCAAATCATCAAGCGAAAGGTCTAAGAAGGTTGTGCATTTAGAATACAGTCCAAAAACATAAACATAAATGTCGCAAAACAGGAACCACAAATTTTAGTCCCAAAATCAGCTTGCCCCATACCGAATACAATAAAAAAATCTTATATCCTGAACGCATTAAAAATGGGTAAAAAGGGTATAATGGTTTTGTGTATGTAACAGGCAGAAGGAAGCATCTCCGACACCATAATCAGCATACTCAACTTCAATGTTCCATATCTCCGGTGATTCTTAACCGATTTTAAAAATTTCACAGATTGTCATTATTTTGTCTAATGTTTCAAACGCCGTCTCAAACGTCAAATTCAAGATTTTGTTGTTATCGATCGCATGTGTATATAGGAAACGGGAACAGTTATTGCAAATTTGAAACAAATTTGTAATGCCTATAACTTCGGCGAGCTTTTTTTTTATATACAGGAGTCTCTACCTCCTATAGTGAGATCAACGCGTTCATACGGACGGACATGGCTATATTGACTGAACACGGGAAGAGTGATCAAAAACAAACATGTGCTGCCTAGGGATTAGGCGAGCTTATGTTTTATATCTGGAGTCTCTAGCTCTTGAAGTCTCTGAGATCGACGCGATCACACATACAGATGGACATGGCCACATCGACTGATGCAAAAATTTATATACATTATGGGGTCGGAGATGCTTCCTTCTGCCTGTTACATACTTTTGCACAAACTCATTATACCCTTTTTACCAATTTTTAATGGGTTCAGGGTATAAAAAGCCAACCAAGTGCTGTATTACATTAGAAAGGAAACAATATGTTTGCGTTTTTTAAATATTGACGGATTTAAGTTATAACGTTTTCGTCGAAAACGTTCTTATCAATAATTGTGTACATTTAGTTTTAAAGAAAATACTTAAGTTAGTCGGTAGCATGTTAAAATGATTTCCCATTATTTTTTTTTGATCCATTATTACGAGAGCTCTGCGTTGTCTTTTTTTTGCGCTTGTCAGACGACCAGTCCACATCGTCTTCGTCGTCGGTACCGCCTATATTACCACCTGACTGCAAATAAGTTGATGTTGAGGTAGAGCTGGTACTTAAGCCCTCCTTGGTCGCTAAGCGTCGACTAGCAATGCGGGATGAGATGCGTCCCATCCCCATGCATTTCTCTAAATGTGGCGCAAATCTGGCTGCCGCTACCAATCGATCACAATTGGGACATGTGCAGTCCATTTGCTTTTTAGCTGTAGATATACCAAAAATGTCTAAATTCGGCATTTCGCATATGTGGTACACGGACTCTGTACTCTCTTCGATAACACCATCAAGTGCAGCTAGATTCCCTGTCTTACGCAAATGATGTGTTTCTATGAAAATGCCGGCCACTACATCATCTAGCAGCGCCTGATATAAGTAATTGGAGGCTTCGTCCATTTCCTTGGGCTCCTTGATAAGTTCACGAAAATTACTTTCAACTGTAGAGACTGTTGTGTTGTTCGGAGCCATTGTTGTAGTTTGAGAAGTTGTTGCATTTAATGAACACATCGAATTTAACGGGTGTGCATTCGAACTAGACATTTGCGTTTATTTGTAAATTATTATCTATTTTCTCTGCTTAGTAAACTAACAAAAATTGCAAAAAATAAAGCACGATTAATCATATGATACACAATAATCGAATATTATGCTTTAATTGACGATTGGGCTTCGATTAATCGAAACGCTAGTCGACTACATGTTTAAATAAGCGCTTTGTTGTAGACAATATTTACTCGCAAATTTTAATTTAAAATTTATTTCCATGTTCCTTCCATTTTTGTAAATGGCGGAGCTTTCAAAAAGAACTAAAAGCCTAGGAAGCAAAGGCTCCTCTGCTATTAAAGTTGAGTTTGTTTTATTGGCTCAATACAGTTGGTGGCACATCAAACTCAGAACGAGCTCAGATTTTTTTCTAAATGCTCCTGTCTTAGAACATTACCACAACGTTTTTGATTATATACATATAAGAGATCCTTTTTTCTAAGACGAGTGCTACTGGCACTGAAAATAGGAACGTGTTTACCAAAACGAGCACAACTCATTAAAGTGTTCCTTAAAGTATTTTTGAATTTATGCAATCAAGATATATTTATTTATTTTTGTTTGGCGTTATGGGCCAAAAATGATTTTTAATTTAGCTTTCCGAGAAATCCTGAGCAGTTGAAGGGCTGGATCGACTTTTTTTAAGGACGCAGGTCTTTTATAAAGCATAAGGCTTCTCTTCATGTAAAAATAAGAATTAATTTCCATGCAAAAAAAAAAATTTTAAATTGCGACACGCTAAACTGAAATATAAACCTTGCAACTCTTTCGGCATTGCGGTAGCACGGAAATGGCACATTATAAATTCTAAATGTAAAAGATTACAAATCTGAATCAGTTGGGTTTTTATGTTTGTTGTGAAAAAGTGTAAAAAAATCTTATAAAATACACTTTACACGCCGAATGCTCAACTTTCTGATGAAGATAACTCTGAAATTAAACACACATTATTTATAAACAAAGTTTAATTTTATTAAAACTATTTAATGTTTTAAAGGTACAGCTGGTGTCTGTCACACACGCAAAAGTAAACAAACACAGCTGATTCTGAAGACCTTTCACCCATAACACTAAGGTCTTTTAAGCGACCTCAGTGTAAATACAGTGTAACATTAAGAGTTATTCTTCGAGATTTCGCAACTTTGTATCGATGTTGATAGTATAAGCAATAAATATCGTTTGAAAATTTCGTAATTCACTAATAAATATATTGACATTGAATTAGCCTGCTTCGAAGAACATATAAGTGACTCATACAAAGGCAAAAAAATAAATTAGAATTCATAAAACTGATCAAAAAGCCAACCAGATATTTCTAAACATTTAATTTAAAGCTTCAAACTGGGTAATGACATGTCTACATCTTCAATGGAAAGTAAGTAACAACTTTGTCGCAATTTCGTCGCTTTAATATCCAATAACATCCAAAATATCCATAGAACATCTATTTAACTTAAAGTTTGCTGTAAAAGAGCTGGAGCGCAATTCTAAGAAATGTGAAAAAGAGGAAAAGCTAGAAAAAGCTAAAGCCAAGAAAGCAATACAAAAAGGTAATATGGATGTAGCTCGCATTCATGCCGAGAACGCCATAAGGCAAAAAAATCAGGCCGTTAATTACCTGCGCATGAGTGCGCGTGTGGATGCTGTAGCTAGTCGTGTACAATCAGCGTTAACAACACGCAAAGTTACTGGTTCAATGGCTGGTGTGGTTAAAGCCATGGATGCAGCCATGAAAGGCATGAATCTAGAAAAAATCTCGTCGTTAATGGAGAAATTCGAATCGCAGTTCGAAGATTTGGATGTACAAAGCTCTGTGATGGAGGGCACAATGTCCGACACGGTTACTACATCTGTACCTCAAGGAGATGTTGATAACCTCTTGCAACAGGTTGCTGATGAAGCCGGTCTTGAGCTGAATATGGAACTACCTAGTGGTGTGCAAAGCGTTACTATTGGTGCCTCAACTCAAGTCTCTCAAGAGCAAGATGAGCTGACACAGCGCCTAGCCCGTCTTCGACACGCTGAATAAAAATGCGTCCCTTTATTAAACACACCCTCAAATTTTCTGTTTTATATTTATATTAGTAATTATTCAAATAAAATATTTGTTTGTTGTTTCACACTACCAATTATAATTAAGAAACAAAAAGACACTTAAATTAATTATGGATTTTGGCTCAATCAGTCAATAAATGTTGTGTCGTGCTGGCTGATCCATATGTTTCTGGTTGTTTTAGTCGTTTCCTGGGCCTACGGACAGTCGATTGTTGATTTTCAGTCGATAGGTCTGTAGCATTTTGCTTGTTTTTAGGTTTTGGTCCACGACGTTTTTGTTCCGGTTTACCTCTTGTCTGTGGTGTGGCCATTGGAACAGTGCGCCAATTATCACCGTGCTTGTCAAGCCGTACTTTTAACAGGTCTACATCATACGTCCGTTGGCGCAGAATTTTTTTTATGCAATTTACTCTGCAATAAGAAATACCTTATAGCTTACTTTTATATGTTGGTTCATTGCTTACCTTATAATGCTGCGCTCATTTTCCGTTCGTAGTTGTTGATACCTGCTGAACATTTGCTTCGCGAGCAATTTATATACCTCATTTTTTTTACTTAAAAGAGTCATAACTAAACTTGTATCGAATGGTTCTGAATTAGTGTGTAGTTCGTTTCGTTCGTTCGTTCAGGGTAGTGAGTCCGAATTTAGTTCGTTTTAATCATTGCGTTCCAATCATTATTTTAATATATTTTTGCCGCATCAATGTCAAAAATGTTATATACATTTCGTCATTCAGACTTTTGGAATAATAATACCGTCGTGGAGCAAAAAAAGGCAAGTTTCTTTATTGACATGCTCTTATAAGCACTAAAATTTAATTATCGATTTTAATTATGAGTTTAATTTGTGCAAAACAAGTAAGAAATGAATAAACGCTAAAACGCACGTTAATTACATATACAGTCTACCAACAAAGGCTTTAACCAATGTGAAATATTTTATTTTTATTTAATCATTATCGAGTGCGTTTTAGACGGTTTTCAAATGCCAGGCAATCGGCTATCTTTCGATATGAACCAGTTGGCTTATTGCAACTTTACATCGGTAAATCGGCCTCTGAGGTTGCAAAAATCTTTGCAGTTAACAGGAAAACTGTTACCAATCAACAAGCCGAGTAAAAAACGAGGGAAGGATAGAGGCAAAGCCTTCAACTGGTCGGCTGCGGGCAATAACTGCAAGGGCAGAGCGAAATATGGTTAGAAGGATCAATGATAATCTAACTATTTCTACAAGAACGCTTGCCAATGAGATGAAGAATGAATTAGGAATTACCACCGAATGTGTCAGAAAATTGGATTTGGCTTATTTTAACAAATGAAAACGTAAAAAATAGCCCTTAACAAAGTTTTAGGTTCATCTATTGGGTTCTAGAATGCGTTAAACATTTTATACAAAAAAAAAAAATTATTATTCATAAAAATACATGTGTACAATAAACGAACAACAATCAGATTGAGACACACTAAACGAGTCTTAAATTAATAGTTGAATTTGCCGTTACACATGTCCACTTTTTTTTAATTCTTAGACAAGTTTAGATTGTCAATAGTCAGCCTAAATAAATTATGAATGGATCTAATAGCTAAGTGATTTTTTAAAATTCTTTAATACTCGTTATTCTTAAGAATATAAGTTGAACTGCAACGTGTATGTTATCTAGTTATACATGTTATAAGTAATAGATCAAAAAAGTATGTTCTTAAGATGCAACTCAGTTCATACTGAATAGAACTGAGAGCAAGCTGTCTGTAGTTCGTTAAATAAACCAATTTAAATTCCTGCAGGTTATGGGGCCAGACATTGCTAATCTGCGGAAGTGACTCGGATCTGAAAGGCAAGATCAAAATGATGCCGTCAATGCCAACAATCAAGAAGCTCGATGATGAGAACTGTAGTGCATGGTCAGTTCAGATGAAAATTGTTCTAATTTATGCTGATCTGTGGTCAGTAGTTTGCGGGCGCGTGGTCAAATCAGAAGGTGATATACCACAGGCAAAAGCCGACTTCGACGCAAAATATGAGAAGGCGTTAGCGAGCATTATGTTGTGCACAAAAGCTTTGCAAATAACTAATGTCAAAAATAGTAAAACATTATCGGATGTTTGGAACCAATTACGTGAGTTTAATGTACCAAGAGGACCGGCACAACGTGTTACGTTGCTGGGGAAGGGAAAAGCATCGTTGGACATCTCAATAGCTTCTTTGCCGTGGTGGAAAAACTTAACGATATCAGCGTGGTTTTGCCCGCTGAGTTTTTGGGCATACTTATATTACCTACTTTGTCTAGTACATTCGTGAACTTTGTAGTGGCAGTCGAGACACGGAACTCATTGCCGACACTGCGTGCACTAAAAGTGAAACTTCTGGAGGAAAGGAGCGACGCAAGGCGGAACAGAAAATGTTCGGTATGAGTGAATACAGGAAATACGGTAAAAGTCAAGGAGCCAAGAAGACGGGTTGCTGAAACTGTGGTCGTCGTGGCCACATAGTTGTAAACTGCAAATCCAAAGAGCGAAAATACAAAAGCGGGAGAGACAACGAAAATGAAAAGAGATCATTTGCAGTGTTCGACTTGCATACATTAAAGAAAAACAATAAAAGTTAAGGCGACAAGACGGGCTGCTGGAATTGTGGTCGTCGCGGCCACATAACTGTAAATTGCATATCCAAAAAACGCAAAGACACGAGCGGTAGTGATAACGAAGAGAAAAAGAGATCATATGCAGCTTGACCAAAAGAGAGACCCTGTTGACAGATGTTTGGTGCTTTGATAGTGGCGCAATTAATTGAATTTAAAAAGCACAAAGAGCGTATCTGCCTTGCAGGAGATAATTACATAGAAGCAAGCGGCCGTGGCACCGTGCGCTTGTACTGGCAAAATAGATCTAGTCGATGTTCTGTATGTAAAAGACCTGCAGTGCAACTTTACATCAGTTCTAAAAGCCAGTAAAAATGAATTTAAAATGCGTTCATAAAAGATGAACATGGCAAAGTTGTGCTAGCTGCAAAAAGGCAAAATGATTTGTTTCTGTTGAAGACAAATGTGCAAAAATGTTATACTGTTAATGTTAACAAATTGGTTAAGACGACACCACAAAAGGCATAGTCTGGAAGGAAGCCAAGCGTTGGGCATCCAAATGTAATCGGCGCTAAGACTAAAATGCTGAGTAAAGCGCACAAGAGGAAGTTCCAGCCAAAGGGTGAAGAGCATATTATGGTCGGCTTTTCAGAAAATGCAAAGCCATATCGCTTATACAATCCAGTAATGCAAAAGATAATAGAGGCTCGCGATGTAATCATTTTTGAGTCTATTTCAACAGGTGATGATCACGTGCAGTTTTTGTTTCGAGAACAAGGTACTGGTGCTATGGTGATCATGCCTCCTGTTGAACCAGTGGAAACGCAACAAGCAGATCTACGAGATGCACAAGCAGATGCATATGGAATGTATCTTGTGATAAACTGGATGAAGCAAGTCATATTGAATATGAGATGCGTAGCGAAGGCGTGGCAGATGCAGAATCAGTGGTCAACGAGCATGAGCGTCGGGGTCCTGGGGACCAAAGAAAATACACACTGGAAAGCGCGGGCGTCCACGCGTGCAGTACAATGTTTTAACCGCCATGACAAAAGAAGATTTTGTTGTACCTACCAGCTGTAATTTACCAGGAAATTATCAATGCAGAAGGAGATAGATAGCTTGCACTTAGCAGCACAAAAGCTGAATGGCACTATCTTCGGCCGCAAAGGAGGCACCGTATCTCACAAAGCTGGTTGAAGAAATGAAAATCGGTAAAATGTCAGGTATCGTGATGGATCGCGATAAGCAGAGCGCACAATTTCTTGTTAAAAATTCTATATTTCATGCTTGTAGTATGTTTATGTTATATGTTATGTATGTTATAGATATAAAGTATGAACATGTTAGGGAAATGTCTAAGAATACGAAATTCGAGATGAAATATGTATTGACGACGTCTAGATGTCTAGAGGCAAGCTCGAAATATGTATAAGAATGCTAGCGCTGCATTAATTATGAAATAATTGTTAGAGTAACATAGCTCGTTGTGACAATGGGTATAGAATACATGAGACGAAAACATAGTTGTACTCAAAAAGGAGAAGATGAACATTTTTGTTAGTTGTTAGCTCCTACCGCCCCTTAATTGCTTGCTTCTTTTTCGCTTTTTCGGCCTGCCGTTATATTTAAATTCGCTTTTGCTTTGTGTATGGACTGCTCATGCTTTGTCTCATGTTTGTCTGTTTATGCTGTAAGCCTAATTCATATATCGAAGTATGAAGTCTAAGAAAGAATTAGCAAACCAATTAAACATTTTTTTAAGTTTATCATGTTAAATTGGTGGGCTGTTGGTTATTTTGCTTTCAAATGAAATAAATTTGCTTGTATTTTAAAATTTTGTTCTAGCCGACGACAAAACGTCTGCAGCTGGCCTGCTGCATGTGGCCTTGGGCCGTCTTTTTGTGTATGCATGTCTGTGCGTCAAAATAAAAACAACAACAACACGTGGTGGTTGTCGGTGCTGAAACACACACGCTGCACAATGTATTTAAATACCCTTTACAGCAATATTCAATTAAAGTCAATGAAATTATTAATATATATCAATTTAATATAAGGACATTTAATGTTACGTATTTAAATGCAAAATGCGTTTATTTTATGGTTAGTGTTAATATGGTATTTAGTCATTTTAAAAATGTTCAATAAGTTATCAGTGATCTAGCTTAATCCTAATATATGGCTGTACAATTTCACAAAGCTCTTATTAAGTCTATACTACCCTCCCATAAGAGGCCTTAGCAAGCAGATAAAACCAAAAGTTGAAAATTTTAAAATCTCAAGTTTTGTCACAACAACAAGAGAACGAAGTATGGCAACAACTAATCTTCGTCTGACGCATCGCACAGGCAAACCAGGGCGACCAAAGAAAAGCTACAATGTTCTTAACGCAATGCTTGGCGTAAAAGTTCCGTTAACACAGACATTCAATGAAGCTCACGAGAGCAATCAAAAATTATTTTAACAGGCAGCCATGAATGCAGAGTATAGTGCATTAGTGGCAAATTGAACATAGACATTGGTAGACTTACCAAAAGCAGGAGAGAGACAGTCTCACCCGTGTGCCGATATGCCTGTTGAGCTTAAATTATATCTGCACCAAATGGACGTCTGCACGCCGTATCTTAAGAGCAAGTTAAGCGATGTGGTCTAAATAAAACAGACAGAAGGATGTATAAACATGAACAATAAACATAATGTATTGCGGTTCAATAAGGCAATATATGGGCTTAAACAAGCAGGAAGAAAATGGAACCAGAAGTTAAATGATGTACTATAAGGAATAGAATACCCCAAACATGTGATGAGGTTTCTGTCAGGAACAATAGAGAAAAAGCTACACTATTGTACAGGTGGCCAAGGACTCAGAGGTTATGTAGATGCAGACTGGTCCGGCGATATCAGTAATCGTCGATCATACACAAGATACGGGTTCCTTCTATCAGGAGGCCCCATTTCATTGAATTCAGAAAACCAGGACTGTGTAGCGTTGAGCAGCACGGAGGCCGAGTATATGGCTCTGTCAGCGGCCACAAAAGAAGCGCTTTATTTGAGGCGTTTGGTAATTGAGATTGCTTGTGGTCTAGAAGATACTCGCACGGAGATAATTAGCTAGAAATCCGGTTTATCATGCGAGGTCGAAACACATCGACATAAGATATTATTTCGTCCGGGAAGTTATCCAGAGAGTTGAAATTAGTTGCAACTAATGATATAATTGCCGATGTGCTTACAAAAAATCTGCCAAAGCAGAATCATTGTCATTTTGTAAAATTAATGAATTTAAAATGATTGTGACAATGTATACCGACTCACATTGAGGAAGGGTGTTGAAATTATATCCAGTGTGAGTGTATACATTGATGCTCACATAATACGAAAGAGCGTATTTACAAATGAAGCACATCGTTTTTCACATTTTAAATAAGGAATATTATACCTCTAAAACCAAGTTCGCTGGAAGCCTCTCATAATCTTTTTTATCATCAGCAAGCAGATTGAACCAAAGTTCGAAAATTGACAACCTCAAGTTTTGTCGCAACAGCTAATCTTTGTCTTACGCATCGCAAACTTTGCAATCGAAAGTGGAGCCTAAACAATTATGGCCGACCACTTTTTTAAGCCATCAGCTGATTTTCAACGAGGCAGAATGAGTCGACAAAACAAAAGGGGTATTTATTTCCGCTCGAGCTCTCGATAGCGTTAACATTTTCTGTTAAGAGGAAGGGCGCTCTTGTTGATTCTCTTACATTATACACTTGTTGCCAACAATGAGAATGTAAAGTAAGAGAGGAAACCAGAGTTTCTAAATTCTGTTAACTTTTCACATTTATCAAGCTTTTTAGCACCTGTTTCCCCTCAATTCGTTTTATCTTTTCTGTTATCTTCTCGGACTACCGCTATGTTTGAATTGGATTTGGTTTTGTCTATTGACTGCACATGCTTTGTCTCATGTACTTTTGGCACTGTCTGTTTATGCTGAAAGCCTTATTCATATTTCGCAGCATGAACACATATCAATGTATTTATTCCCTCACTCTTGTAAGCTAAGAGTGCCTAAGAAAGAATTAGCAACCAAATTGAACATTTTCTCAAGTTTATCATATGAAATTGGTGAGCTGCTGGTTATTTTGCTTTAAAATAGAGTAAGTTTGCTTTTTATAGACTGAACCCACTAAAAAAAAAGGGAAAAAGGGTATATTGTTTGTAGGCAAAAGTATGTAACAGGCACAAGGAAGTAAAGGGTTCAGGGTATCGTCTAGTTGCGATCTCTTGACTAGAGCCTTCTTTCTTGTGTGTTAAAAGTTGTTGCCGACCAATGAGTATGTATATGTATGTTTGTATGCTCATTGAAGTCGAAGGCAAATCGTCTACGGACGGCCTGCTGCAGTGGCCTTGGGCCGTCTTTTTGTGTATGCATGTGTCTGCGTCTAACGGGACTAGGCAGAACTCAAAAATAATAACAACAACAACACGTGACGGTTGTCGTTGCTGAAACGCACACGCTGCTCAATGTTGCTTTGATACCCTTTATAACAATATTAAATTAAATTTAATGAAATTTTCAATACATATTAATGTAATAGAAGGACAATTATATAAGGACAATTATAATAATCGTTTATTTTGTTTTTGTGTTAATTTGGTATTTAGTCATATTAACCCTGTTCAATGAGTCATTAATGATCTACCTAATTTCCAATACATACATAAGCATATATAATGGAAGTCATATTTAGGTATCTAACGCTTGGCCATACAATTTCAAAACGTTCTTATAAAGTCTATACTATCCTCCCAATTCGAAAATTGACAATCTCAAGTTTGGTCACCACACATAGCAAAATAAAGTATGGCCCATCACTATCGTTGTCTCACGCATAGCTCACTTCGGTATCAAAAAAAAAGCCCAAACAAGCCTTTCAACGAGTAGAAAAAAGCAAATTTTTTTCCCGCGATCTACTTTTAGATTTAGTCCCTTCTGTTAAAAACACAGCGCTCTGTTTTAGGCTCTTTTACTTGCATTCTCGTTGGCCCAAACAGCGATACATCGAAACTTTCGAGGTGTTGTTTTATTTTTTTTGGGAAAACATCGATGTTTTTCATTATTGCATCACTCAATGCCTCGATGATTTTTAAAACAGCGCTCAGCAAAAGGACCATAACATCGTTAACAAAAATATCGATAAGGCAATACTTCACATTTTTAGATTTCATTCACTTAAAATGAGTCCAAAATTTATTTTGCCCTCACCAAAATTTAATAAGAAATGCAACGAAACAAGTAATGTACATTTTTTACCACCAAGTGGTATGACAATTCTCACTCGCGCCAAACAGTTACCACCCATGTATAGAGCACGCGGTAGCACCTTGCCCGCAAAATGTGTTCATCAAGAGCAAGTGGTACCGCTGTAAATTACTAACATAAAGAAATTTATTAATACAACTTCTATCACAGTCGACCAAGAACGCTCTTGCAACATTATATACACCACTGGAACTTCACGATTTTTGCGGCAATTGTTGTATGGAATTACCTGCAGCCCAGGACATGCGGCGGCATTTGGATCAGCATGAACCGTGTCCCATCAAGGAATGTAATTTTTCGGCTTTGGCCAGCATCGTAGATCGCCATATTGAAGCAAATCACATAACTGGCTTGTACAAAACTGTAAGAAAAGTGTGGACGCCTGAGGACATTTCTGCCTGGCGTGCAGAACGATGCAGAAGGTTGAAATTAATATTGAGATTCAGTTTACACATAGCAATTAACTCTTTAATGCGTTGCAGATTCCCTACTGCGACCAATGTAAAGACTGCAAAACTTGCAAAGGAACAGCGTTTTAAGCGCGGTGAACGCTTGGAAGCTTCTAAACTGCGCTTTGGAAAGCCGGGGGACCGACAGCACACCCGTCAACAAGCCATTACTAAAGAGCACACACAGCAAACTAAACGACAAAGACATGTGCACAGGACGCTTGGAAAAAAAGAACGTCAAAAGGTGCGACCGAAACCGGAAACAGAAAATTCGATTTCAAAAGATGGGTTTAATTTAAGCTTAAACTCTGTGCCTATGTTTCGCGGTACCAATCAAATGACAGAATATGGGCATACGAATACAAAAGTCACATGCAAGCAAAATACGTTGTACAACATGTTGGCCTTGTATGGAACCGATAGTGAATATGAGGATGAGCCGATGGGCTGTGATAATACTAAAGTGGTTGCTTTTCCCATAACTGTAGAAAAGTCAAAATTTAGTATTGACACAACAGAAGAGACACAAAAAAGCAAACCGCATTTGGCCAACGTTACCCAAAATTTCCCCGCCACGTTATTAGTAGATAAAGACTCAAACCAGCTTCTAAACGATGTATGCAACACTTCAGACGACGAACCTGATGAAATACCCATTGACAGAATAATTGAAGGTTTAGTTCCCAGCGGACCGCAAGACCCGAAATTAGTTTCACTAACTATTAAACAGAGTGCAGAATCTGCTACTAGACGTTGTAGACCCGATAAACACTACTTTGGCCTTAATTATAAAATAGCGCGTCAGGCGAATAAGCAAAGTACGATGCTGTACAAGCTCATTGCATCCGACATACATCACGAGCGAAATGTTCTTTTGCAGTGTGTGCGACATGTGTGCGTACAGAACTTCTTTAACATTGGCCACAAAGTAATATAATCTTACCCACGATTCAAGCTGTCTACAACAAAAATATAAAAAATCAAGAAGTTCATACAAAACTAAAAAATTTATTTTGTTTTAATTTATTTGCATGCTGTCACCACCATCGGTGCCAGGAACACAACCAACAATGTTACCAACAATCGTTGCACCGCTTTCAACAGCTCCCAATCCGCACACACCACTAGCATGTTGCTGTTGTGCTGCGGCAGCAGCAGCCTGCTGCTGCGCGGCCGCATGTTCTTGCTGGCGTTTCTGTTGCTGTCTTGCGGCATGTGAATGTTTGGCCTTGGTCTCTTCCAGCTCTCGCACTCGGGAACGTGCGTGTTGTATGCGGTGCCAGGCCATTTGTAAGACCTTTGCGGACGCATAGCCGGAACCCTCGTGCGGCTGACCAGTGGATACTTGCGTGAGATAATTTATTTGTTCAGAAAGCTTAGACTCAACACTAGATAAGCTTTTTAAGAACTGTTGCGACTGCGTCTCGGCACTTTTTTGCGAAGACTTTTCTTTTCCTAGCTCTTGCAGCGCTTGACCTGTGCGGTGGCATGGTTATATTTCTATAAAGAACACTCGCCTTGCAGTAACTGCGACTTACCTGCGCTCTGCATGCATAAAATGATATCTTTTTCAATTTCATCCAATGCATGTATTTTATCCAGTGGATTCATAATGCAATTCATACATTTGTTTTAAGCCACTGCAAATTTGTTGTAATCGGTTTCAATAAACACAGACATATTAGAGTACCACAACCAGGGCTACACGCCTTAAGTGGTTTTCCCAATGTGATGGGTTTCGAAATATCGATACCAGTGCAATAGTCTTCAATGAGTATATAATAATGAATACTTTTTGATAGTCTTAAGCACTATGCTAGTTCTAATTAATCGCAAAGCTGTTTAATTACGATTAGTAATAAATTTACTATTAGAAAAAATACAAATTGATATTAAAATTATTTTTTGGAAATATTATTATAACTATTTAACTACGATTACAAATAATCCCAATTTATCATGATTATTTAAGGACTTAAAAATAAACAAATCGTTGCATGACAATTTTTTATGACTTTTTTTTACTTTTATGCAAACAATTTTATATCATTGTTACTTTTTGTCAAACATATACAAAAAGAAAATCGTAAACAAATAACGATTTTTTCATTTTGGTTCATTGGTTTCTTTTTTATACCCTGAACCCATTAAAAATGGGTAAAAAGGGTATAATGGTTTTGTGCAAAAGTATGTAACAGGCAGAAGGAAGCATCTCCGACCCCATAACGTATATATATTCTTGATCAGCATCATAAGCCCAATCGATATAGCCATGTCCGTCTGTCTTTCCGTATGTATGAACGCGTCGATCTCAGAGACTATAATAGTTAGAGACTCCAGATTTGGAACTTAAGCTCGCCTAATCCATAGGCAGTACAAGTTTGTTTTCGATTTTCGATAACTCATCCCGTTTCCGATATACACATGGGATCGATAACAACAAAATCTTGAATTTGAAAAACTTTGAGACGGCGTTTAAAACATCAGTTGAAAAACACCGGAGATATAAAACATTGAAGCTGAGTATGCAGTATGCAGTTTCCGCGTACAGACACACACACACACACATACTTGCAAGCACTGAGTGTACGCACTAAATATGGTGTGTATAGTGACAACCAGTTTACGGCTCTGGTATCGGAAATATACATTTTGAGGTTTTTTAAATTTAATCAAAAATAATTATAACAAGTAGTCAGATTTTTTTTTTCTATTGTTGAATATTTTTAATAATCCTTAAATAATCATGATGAATTTTGGATTGTTTGTAATTGTAATCAATTAGCAATCGTGAAAAATAGTCGTAGTTAACTGATTAATTGTGCCAAAAACATAACCTAATTACTAATGATTATGATTTGTTAACATCACTTAACAGCCTTGATTCAGCGTTCTGAAAACAGCAAATAAATTATATTGACCTAAAATTTTGCAGATAATTTTGTAGAAACGCCACATTTATCTACCAAAGCTTGGGTACCAAAAAATTGGTTCTTCTTTTTTTTTTTATGTTAAGTTGAGTTAAGTTTAATAATTCCTGGTACAGTAGACATAGCCAGACCCATAGATCTTTTTTTTTTTGTGTGGTCGTGCAAATACTGTGATTATATATTTATTGTACACATTTCTTCAGGATAAGACTAAAAACGGCAACATGAAAGTAAATTTCCTTTTTCCCATTATATTGGCACTTAGGTTCGTGTGACGCAAGTTTTGAATAAATGAAAAATCTAAAACAAAGCCCAAGTTTGAATTTAAATATACGTATGTATTAGTAAACCCATTTAACAAATGCGCAAACAAATTATAAGTTATCTCAACTAAAAGAATGGAAATGAGATGCGTGCGAAAGATGTGGCCGTGATAAAACTAAAAAGGTGGCATCTTTTTGGCAACTCAATAAGCTGAGCAAAATCGAGAACAGAGTCGCAAATCAACTATTTATCTTTATCTTTTTTATTAAAACCAAAAAAATAAGTTTATTTCAAGCAGCTGCGAAGAGCGTGCAGTTGCAAAAAAATCGCAAAAATGAAGCCAGCCACGGAAAGCACTAAAATTAACTTTACTTTATTGAAAA
This sequence comes from Scaptomyza cyrtandrae, assembly GCA_035044605.1. Taxonomy (NCBI): domain Eukaryota; kingdom Metazoa; phylum Arthropoda; class Insecta; order Diptera; family Drosophilidae; genus Scaptomyza; species Scaptomyza cyrtandrae. The sequence continues at coordinate 159,728 of JAWNNS010000483.1, read as the reverse complement.
AAAGGAGTTGGACTGGACTGGGAATTTTTAAATTTTGTCATTTCCTAAATCAAAAAAAAAAAATTTGAGCTGGCCTGGATATTTTCTAAGAGTAACATTTTGGTATTGATAAAATTTGAGTCTTTGGATCGATTGTTTGAGTTGTGGTTCGATCTGCTATATATACTATAATAAGCAATTAAAATCTTATCAATATTATTTCTATTTAGCAAGTAATAGCAATTTGCATCGTTTTCTTAGCGTGAATCGGGGGCAATTTAAAGGCAGACGAGCTGCCATGGCTGAAAACTACCATGTCTTTCCTTTCAGACAAGGAAATTATGCGAATTGGTTTCGTGTTGTTTTCTGGTTTTATGCGCATCTTATTTTAAAACAATCTGCATTAATAAAAGGCGCCTTAAAGAAAAATGAAATCGTGCAATTAGTGAGTACGGAGCCATGCCTTACCAATGTTATCGATACATTGACCCTATCACAAAAAGGTGTTTCTACCGAAATAAAATACCGAAAACATTTTAAATAGATTTGATACCTTACACGCTTTTAAGAAATTGTTTGGACTAAGACGGCAACCAAAACCTGCCGAAATTGTGACCAAAAAAACGTACGAGCTAAACGGTATAAAATGAATTTGCATTTTTTTCTTAGATTTCAGTGTCCCAATAAAAAAGCAAAGTTTGTAAATATATCAGAAGTGCACAGGGCAATTGCAATCTAGTTTTCCAATGGAAAAGCTAGTGAATACTAAGTCTTTAGGCGGCACAAACAGCACTCCACAAGCAGGCAAAACGGTATATCCTACCTATTATTTATTATTTAATTTATCGAACTGGCGAAAAGCAAGCACATTGTGGTCTGTTGACCTCAAGTGCAGCACTGGGTGATTGGCACAAGATTGAAGTTCTACATCTTGCAGCCTAACGAACGAGGAAAAAAATACAATCCATTTTTTGCGATAAGTCGTGATATTTATGTCAATTGCCTTATAGTTCTATAACAAAACAAAATGAAGATAGCACACCTCTAGCACTGACAATTTTACCATCGATATTTTTGCATCTACACTGCACGTTTGGATGCAAAAACTTGGTCAAATTGAATTAAAAATACATAGTACATATAAGCAAGTCATTAGACCTTGCAGTAGTATTTAAACATTTTATATACTCAAATTGTTTAAAATGCAAAACGTGATAAATACCGTGAAAGGCACAGCTCTAAATGTTGCAGAATTTTTAACACCAATTCTAAAGGTAAGAATTTGTTTTGTTTGCGGTTAGAAATGTAGGTGTTTACAGAGATGTTGGAATGCACAGGTCAATATCTTAACCCATGAAATTGAAAAAAAAAATATGATAGCTTTGCGCATCTTCTAGTGCTGAGGAGTACGACCCCTTTTAGCTATGTTCTCATTAGACTAATCCGATAATAAAACCAATTCGCGGAATTGCATTCCGGAATATTATTGAGCATGTCTAGAAATTTTGGAGCGGTGCTCAAATGCGTCAAGAGAAGCTGCAGGAGAAGCGTCAAACCACAACGGTGAGAGGCTTGAAACTTTAGCAGCTTCAATGCCCAGACGTTTGGAAGAGTTAATCGATGCTAGGTGGTGGCCCAAAAAAATATTAGTTTTATTATAGATTGTTAATTAAACTAGCTATTTCATATCTTTAAATTTTGTCGATGCTGGTGGTGGCCCAGAAAAATATTAATTTTATTATATATAGTAATTTTTGCTAGCTTTTTCATATCTTTAAACTTAGTATTAAAGGTCTGCACGAATGGCAAAAATCCGCTGTCGAATCTCTCTCTCGCGCATTAGGAACACTTCCTGATCGCCTCCCATCGTTGTTTATTGACAAACATTAGGCGCTCGAAGAAGATGTGCTTGGCATTCTCTTTCGAGCTGCCGCCGCACCATGTACACCCTGGGCTAGGCTCGCGACCAACGCTGATGGAGATAGCTCCTATAGCATTTATGCCCACTAAGCAGCTGCTTCCATATCTCCGGTGTTTCTCAACCAAGTTTTCCAAATTCAAATTTTTTTTGTTATCTATTACATGTGTATATTGGAAACGGAATATATATATATATATATATGCCTCAAAACTCTTCTCGTTTCTGATAGTTCAAAAAACTAACAGCTTCTTTGGTACTTGGCTATCAGAACGTTAGAGGTATTTGTAGCAAACTCAGTAGTTTGTACCTTAATAGCCTTTCATTTCCCTTTCATGTCATTGCCTTAACTGAAACATGGTTAAGGCATGACATTCTTAATTCTGAAGTAGTATGCAACAGATACTGTATTTATAGAAAAGACCGTACACTTCGACGTGGCGGAGGTGTGCTTATTGCTGTTGATGAAAATTATTTTTCGGAGACAGTAATAGTAGGTGGTTCTATGGATATAGAATTTGTTGCTATTAAGTTGACTTTTAATGGTGTTGGTGTTTTTATAACTTGTTCATATATACCCCCAACCTCTGATAACTCTGTCTACGATGCTCATTTGTCTGCTATAATGTCCGTTTCTTGCATGCTTTCTGATCGCGATATCCTTGTAGTTCTCGGTGATTTCAATATTGCTGAAGTTACTTGGATTTCTTGTTCCGACTCTGGCGCACTGACCCCCTCGGTACAGAATGAATTCTTGATTGATTTACTTGGGATATCATTGAATCAAATAAATGATATCCCAAATTCTCTTAATAAAATGCTTGATCTGGTTTTTGTTTTGGATCCGTCCTCCTCATCCATTACCCGATCACAGCCCATATCTTATCCAGAGGATTTATACCACCCAACGTTGGAGGTGTCGATCACTTTACCCTACCGGGGGCTTTGCCCCAGTAGAAATCGTTTAAGCCGAGTACGTCAATTTCGGAAAACCGATTTCGCAAAACTTACTCGGCTGCTGGCCCTGACTGACTGGTCTACCCTTTACGGGTCTGACAATTTGGACGTGGCAATCAGTATTTTTTATAATACTTTAAATTCTTTACTTGATTTGTGTGTCCCTTATGGAACGCCAAACAGGTCAAACAAACCTGTGTGGTTTACCAGAGAGTTGACTATTCTAAAAAACCGTAAATCGAAACTCTACAAGAGTTTCAGAAAATCAAGCTCTCAGTTAGCTTGTTCTGCATACTTGATTGCTCGTTCCAACTTTTCAGTCCTCAATAACAAATGTTACAGGAATTACCTGACTAGGTGTAGATTACAGTTTCAGCAGGATCCTAAACGGTTTTTTGATTTCGTTAATGCGAAACGCAAGACATCGACTCTTCCATCTAATATATTCTTTGATAAAATGAAAGCCAATTCAGATCAGGCCATTGCCGATCTATTTGCTGAATTTTTTCAAACGACCTATAGCCCTTGTTTTCAACCAGTCGTCACGCCTTATCCCTATCAGCTTAATGCCTCAAATTGCATTTTTATACCGGAAATCACAGAGAGCTCACTACTTTGTGATCTTCTGGTTATAAAGCCCACATTTTCTCCAGGACCTGATGGAATACCAAGCTGTGTGCTTAGGTACTGTGCTCAGGATCTTGTAAAACCTTTGCATAAAGTTTTTAGTATGTCCGTAGAGCTATGCTCTTTCCCAAAAAATTTGGAAAGAGTCTTATATTATTCCTTTGCACAAAAAAGGAAACAAATCGAATGCTCAAAATTATAGGGGTATCTCCAAGTTGTCTGCTATTCCTAAGATTTTTGAGAAACTAATAACCTCTCATCTTCAACATCTTTGTAAATCTATGATTTCACCGTGCCAGCACGGGTTCATGAAACATAGATCTACCTCTACTAACTTACTAGAATTCACATCATTTGTTATTAAGGGCTTTGAAGACAAATTGCAAACTGATGTTATTTACACTGATTTCAGTAAGGCTTTTGACTCTGTAAATCACCTCCTATTAATTTATAAACTTAAACTTTTGGGCTTTCCTAATAATCTTATCCTTTGGATTCAAGATTATTTAACTTCTAGAACTCAGAGAGTTTATTTTAATGGCTCAGTATCTAAAGCGGTGCAGGTCACTTCTGGTGTTCCACAAGGAAGTCACCTTGGACCTTTATTATTTACACTGTTCATAAACGACCTTCCGTCTGTTATTAATCATTCTCGGGTACTAATGTATGCTGATGATGTAAAATTATGCATGTCAGCTGCAAGTCTTCTGTCTGGTCATAGACTGCAAAGTGACTTAGAAAATTTTCAAACTCAATTGCAGTAAATGCAAAGTTATGTCTTTTTATAGGCGAATGCCTTTTTTTAGTATCTATCTTCTGGATAACCTACCATTGGATCGGATTGATTTGGTTGAGGATTTGGGTATCTTGATGGACCTCGAGCTTAAGTTTGACAAGCATATTGCTTTAATCTCAAATCGAGCATCAAGTGTCTTGGGGTTCATTAAACGCTGGTCGAAGGAATTCGACGACCCCTACTTAACAAAAACTCTTTATGTGTCTCTTGTCCGACCTATTCTTGAATATGGATCTTGTATATGGTATCCCAAATACAGGACTCATCAGGATAGAATAGAATCGGTACAAAAACAATTTTTGCTCTTTGCCCTTCGGGGTCTTAACTGGGACAATAGTACTAATTTACCTGCTTACCACAGTAGACTTTTACTAATAAATCTTCCCTCTCTTAATCATCGTAGAACTATGCTAGCAATAACCTTTTTTCACAAATTAATAAATGGTGAAATAGATTCCCCAATACTAATTAACCAAATTAACTTTGCTGTACCTATTAGAAGTAGTAGACATTTTTTACCAATAGCCCTGCATGCTTGCTTTTCTAACTATGCTATCCATAACCCATTTCGGATCTTATGTTCATTATATAACGATCTTTCCCACCTTATTACTAGTACCACTTCTGCATGCTCTCTAAAAAAAATTGTGTTACGTCATTTGTCTACATGTTCGCGATCTTCGTAACCGCACGTTATGCGGTGCGCCCCTCGGTCGGAAGGGCGGGAGGTGGGTCGCTTTATGCTTGGGTCCGCGCGTTAACAAGCCGGTGCTTGGTATCGTTGGGCCACTTGAATGTACTGTCCGTTAGTACATCTACGTCCAATATGTATAAAATATATACTATATGGGTTCGGATATGCTTCCTTCTGCCTGCAACATTCTTTTGCACACAACCATTATACTCTTTTCACCCGGGATTTTCACACCACCAAAGGGGTAGTAAATTTGGCTGGTTTTTCGTTGAGGGCTTTCTATCGTTTTTCGTTGTTACGCACACTGTACAAAACCCATAATTTTTAAACGTCTTAGCTGCAACTTATTTATGGATTATGTTTTTGATTCATAAAAATAGGTTTGCAAAACACATTGGAAAAATAAAAACTTGCAAATTTCATGCTGCGTTCAAAATATAAAAATAAAACTAAAAAGTCGTAATTTATCATCACACGAAAGAATTTGTTTCGACTGTTACGTCTTCCGTTATTGTATTTTTTAAGGCATTTCTTGTTAGTTTTTGACTTGCTATGTACACTTCTCTAGGAAAAATAAAATTCTTGTTTTACTTGTTCACTTTAAGTTTCAATGTTGTCGGTTTAACATCAAAGAGCATCACCAACTAATTAGGTCAATAACATATATATGTTTATATATAATATCAAGCAACATATCTATGGTCACAACAGATTGACTGTTATATGTAAGGTATGAACCTAAAAGTTTTGTAACTGTTGAGGAAAATTTGTTAATCTTATACCACCTTAGTTAATCCTTTTCGCATTGGTATACAGCCGTATTTATTATACAGTAAAACCTCTCTCCCCTATTAAAAGCTCACCCCTATTAGTCGGACACCTCATTAGCTGACAATTTCTTAAAAAAAGAGAAGTAAATCAAGCCAATCACTAACCCCTCTTAAGCGAACAAATATTGCTCAACGGTCGCTGTCCGCTCTTAAAAGTTTTCACTTTATATGTTAATATTATTTATATATGTGATAATATAATTTTTAGAAACTATAGACCCATGCCATCCAATTTAATTGTAAAAAAGGTATAATGAGCTTGTGCAAAAGTATGTAGCAGGCAGAAGGAAGCATCTCCGACCCCATAAAGTATATGTATTCTAGACAACAGCTGAGTCGATGCCCATCCGATGCCATTTCCGTCTGTCCGTCCATCCGTATGTATAACCGCGTTGATCCCAGATTGGGAACATTAGCTCGCCTAATCCCTAGGCAGTACAAGTTAGATTTCGATTTTCGATAACTCTTCCCGTTGGGTATGTAGTTGAGTTGAGTATGTGCGGAAGTGTGTGTTTGCACGTGCATTCTTGCACGCACTGACTGTACGCGTAAAGTATTGGGTTCAGAATATCGTCAAATAGGGATTTCCTGACTGGAGCCTTCTTACTTGTTATACCCTGAACCCATTAAAATGGGGAAGTATAGCATTCAGCGCATCTAGTCAGGTTTTCTTGACTAGAGCCTTTTAACTTGTTTTATATTTTTATATTTCTTTGCTTTGGTAATTGAACTTTCAAACTCAAGACTAAAATATGTGCGCTGAGCGTTTGCAAATGTTGTGTAGATTGTCAGTTTTATATATATATAAAATATGTATATAGATTTGCAATTTGCTTTATCGCTTTCAGCGCTGAGGTAAATAATGTTCCAGTTAAGGTTACAACAATTCTCATGCGATCCATAAATATCTATGTATTTTAAAGCTCTTTATATCACAGTCTAATTATTAAATTTAAGAAATAAGTTATATATAATAAAAAGTCATGGTTTGAATGCTGGTACAGATATTTACCAGTAAGGTAGTGATTGTGCGAGTAAAAATGGTCGGTGTTCTTTGTTCACAAGTTTTTAACCAAATGATTCCATTTTGTCCAAAAAATTGTGTTATCCAGTATTAAAAAAAAAAAAATTTTGTTTAGGTATTTTTGTGTATAATTTTTTTTGTGTTGGTGTTCGCTTTGTCATAAGCAGACCTTGGTAAACACTGGTCTAGAGTTCAGAAGATATTTAAGTCCAGGTTTCGTGACTAAAGCATACTTGTTTTTTACTGCAAGCTTATTGAAAATGATAAAAAAAAAATGAATTTCATAAGCTCTGTTTGGTAATTTAATGTTAGCAGTGCCCATCTTTCGGCTATTATACAAATTATTTACATATAACCCATTTCTTCATTGATTAGGAATCAAAATTTCGTGAAACTGGAGTTTTAACACCAGAGGAATTTATAGCAGCCGGTGATCACTTGGTACATCATTGTCCCACATGGCAGTGGGGAGCAGGTGATGAGAGTAAAACAAAAACATACTTGCCAAAAGGTAAATATAAATTTTATATATATATGTATATAATACATATGTTTTATTTTAATTGTAGATAAACAATTTTTGATAACACGTAATGTACCATGTTATCGCCGCTGCAAACAAATGGAGTATGTGGGAGAGGAGACACTGGTAGAGGAGGAGTCTGGCGATGGTGGGTGGGTGGAGACCCATCAATTCAGCGATGACGGTACCAATCAAGTTGATGACAAAATATTCCACCTGACCCTAGATGAAAACAAGGTTCTTTTCAATGAAGCTGCTAACATGTAAAGATAACTTAGGTTTTTTTTTTGTTTAGGACGAAATGCACACTCCCGATTCTGGTAAGTTGTCGCCTGCACTGAATTATGATGAGAATGATGACGATGATGCCATTGACATGGATGTTTTTGAGGAAAGTGGCATGCTGGACCTTGTTGACCCTGCTCTTGCTTTCACAACGCGAGACGTTGAGGTAGAAACGCGTCCATGCAACACAACAGCAGCAGTTGTGGCAGGTGAGCCTGCAAGTAGTGGAGATTCTGTACTACACACACGCTCCTACGATCTGCACATCACATATGATAAGTATTACCAGACGCCTCGGCTATGGGTGGTGGGCTACGATGAGCAGCGTAAGCCACTTAAGGTGGAGCAAATGTATGAAGATGTGTCACAAGATCATGCCAAAAAGACCGTTACCATGGAATCCCATCCTCATTTGCCTGGTCCCAATATGGCTTCGGTGCACCCCTGTCGTCATGCTGATATTATGAAGAAGATAATCCAGACTGTTGAGGAAGGCGGAGGCCAACTCGGCGTGCATTTATATTTGATTATCTTTTTGAAATTTGTGCAGACAGTTATACCAACTATTGAATACGATTTTACGCAAAACTTTAACATGTCATAAAATGCAAAGCAATCAGATAACTTGACACAATACAATTGCAATAGAACAAAAAAAATACGCATTTTTATTAGACATAATTTTATAGAGGAAATATTAGAATTTCCATTGCTTTCTAAAGTGCACAGTGGACCGGATAAAACTAAACTAAACTAAAATCATAATGAAGTTATATTCTCTATTTACAAATAATTGATAAATATATTCGCTTATATCACAGCTTTGCAATATTCACAGTTTCTAAAAGTCAGATGTTTATTCTGTTGATTGTTATGATAAAATTAGCGGGAAATTTTTTTTTCTTTTGTGCGCTTGCCAACTGCACACGCGTGGACAGTAAGGTATTGGAGTCCAGGGAATGTTTCATGGATATTGTACGGATGCCTAAAAAATAAAGTGGAAAGTGTATGTAGCAGCTTTTTGCGGCTCTTGGGGTACATTCAACGTGTAGGTAAGCTTGAGTTCGCTATTTCTACGCTACTGAACAAATGCACGCGCGACAGAATTACCGGACAAAGTAGTAGTGCGTGGCTGCCGCCTAAATGGATGCTGCAAGTCGATTTCTGACCGTACATTTAAAGTAGTCAATGATGAATCATCCTTAATAAACCTTTCGCTTTTAAATAGCACATATCTCCATATTAGGGCGGACGCATTTGGCTGATTAGCCATAACTATCCATAAAGAACACAGTGGTTGTCTACATTGGCTCCCTTGCTCAGATTCGGAGATACGGTATACAAGTATAGGTTATGCGGTTTAACGCTGCTTTGTAATACTATAAAAAATACATCAATGCGAATTGTTTGGACTCCGTAAAAAGAGGCCGTGTTAGTAGAACATAAGATGAGTTACGTGGTATGCTCACGACCTCACATAGTTTACCAGAAGATGGCCGTTTAGTAGCATGCGCTGGACGAAAGTGGACAACCTCAGAAAAATACATTGGTTACATGCATAAAATATTTTAAATTATATATATAACAGTTTACTATTTCTTTCAAAAATGAGAACAAGATTGGAACTAGTAGAGGTGTGTTATTAACAATGCAAATGTATCATGAAATAGCCCAGCTTCCTGGGCACATTTGTGGTAAGCAACGTTAAAGGGCACTGCTTTAAGTCAACACAGGGCAGTAAAACGTCATCATGGTCTACGATTTCCAGCTTGAGTCTTAGGTGGAACCGGCGACTTACCAAAAAAAAAAATCTTACTTTGACCGTAGAAAACACACGGATCATGATATTAAGGAGCACAAGTAATAAGGTAACATGACTGTTTTTTTGTATGTGTCATTGTATAATTTTTTATACCCTGAACCCGTTAAAAATGGGTAAAAAGGGTATAATGGTTTTGTGCAAAGGTATGAAACAGGCAGAAGGAAGCATCTTCGACCCCAAAAAGTATAAATATTCTTGATCAGCATCAAAAGCCGAGTCGATGTAGCCATGTCCGTCTGTCTGTCCGTATGTATGAAGGCGTCGATCTCAGAGACTATAGAGCTAGAGACTCCAGATTTGGAACTTAAGCTCGCTTAATCTCTAGGCAGTAAACATTTTTTTTCCCCGCTTTTCGATAACTTATCCCGTTTCCGATATACACATGGGATCGATAACAACAAAATCTTGAATTTGGAAAACTTTGAGATTATTTTTTGACTTATTAAAACAAAATAATGACAATAAATTTTATTAAAATCGGTTGCGAAACACCGGAGATATGGAACATTGAAGTTGAGTATGCATCAATGCTAGACGCTGTGCGCAAACTTTACTTTCCCATCATTATCGGCTGTTGATGCTGATCAAGAATATACTTACTTTATGGGGTGATGCTGCATTCATCATTATTCATGCTGCATTCGTTATCCCCTTTTACCCATTTTCAATGGGTTCAGGGTATAAAGGGAAAAAGAGTTTTAATATTTTTGAAAAATAAAAATAGCTATTCAGATTCAGAATTTCCTCTTGATTTTTGTACATTCCCAAACATAACATTTGAAACCGATAAAAAAAAAGCACAAAATTACGTTTGTAAAATTGTTTAACTTTGAACCTCATTAAAAACCAAATTAAGTGTCCAAATTTAATAAACCAAAATGTTTCATCAATTTTTGATTATTGCAATAATAAAATCGCGGATCCGACAACTGTGGGTTCCCAAAAAAAAGAGAGAAACCAGTGAACATTTAAATAAATAATTAATTATTCGATAATAAATCTTAGATCTAAACTGCAACTCGATCTGACTTCGTTTCGACATACATGTAGTTGCAAATATATTTTTACGCGTGGGTTAAGTTCGCAAGTCGGTGGATGCAGCCTTGATTACCTGGTCGGCGTACAAGTGCGGTGCTTTCCCTTTTTTTACGTTTCAGCATATTACAAATTATCTTGCAATTTTAGCCTAGCCAGACTAAGATCTTTATTCCGTTTTATAATTACCTCACAAAAGGTATTAATATACTGCTGTTACAACCGCTTTTTAGGTCGTAGGTCGCTTGTCATATTTGCAAAAATATCACACAATGAGCGCTTAGAAATACACAAATACATTCAAAGCAGCAATTTGTATTATTTGTGTTTAATACTTATGTATGTACAAATGTTCAATAATAATTTGCTCATCATAAGTAAAAAAAAACAGTAAGCGTTTGCTATACTCTTTAGCGAGTTCTATATTTCATTGTCCAAATAGATGTCTCTCGTTATTAAAATTTCTGTTTGACTTAATTTCCGTGAAGAAAAAAATTACTTTTCCAATTTTTGCACATTTTAGGGGTATTTTGAACACGAAGAATTTTTTCAGCTTGTTGCCGGCTACCGTGACAACAAATTGTATAACTGATTTCAGTAAGGCTATCGACTCTGTACAACAATCTTTTTCGCTTACAGTGTTTATAAATGATCTTCCGTCTAGAAATAAATTACTTTTGGGTGCTGATGTATGCAGATAATGTAAAATTATGCACGCCGGCTGCAACTGTTCTATCTATCAAAAACTTCAAAGTGATTTAGACAATTTTCAAACTTAGAGTACAGAAAACTTATTGAATCTCAATTGCAGTAAATCTAAAGTAACGTCTTTTTATAGATGAATGACCTATTTCAAAATTTATATTCTTTATAACAGAGCTCTAGATCGGTTAAAGATTTGGGTGTCCTTATGGACCCAGAGCTTAAGTTTGACAAGCACATAAATGTAAAGTTATCTTTCTTTATCTTTTTATAGACAAATACCCTTTCTTAATATCTACATTCTGGATGATAAGCCACTTGATCGGATTGAATGGGTTGAGGATTTAAGCATCCTAATGGACCCAAACCTTAAGTTTGACTACATACGACCGATTCTGGAATATGAATCTTGTATATGGTATCCCAAACACAGGGTTCATCAGGATAGAATAGAATCGGGCAAAACAGTTTCTGCTCTTTGCCCTCGGGGTCTTAACTGGGATAATGCCTCAGGTGAAATGATATTTGTGCAAAATTTGTTTTGCGTGTATCAGGTGTTATTATAACGGTATTAATGCTTTGAGTATACACTTCCTATCTCTTATGTTTTGTGATGTTATTTTATGCATTTTTTTCTTATTAGTAATTAACATTGTGAGTGGGACACATCAGTTATCTCGCTGGAAAAAGTTATTGAGCTTATTAAAAATTGTTTTTTAATTGTTTTTAATGCGTTTTGTTGCGTTTTTGTAAATTTTTTGTTACACTTTGATTATTTTGGGGAAAAAGTACAGCAGAGTTTAGTGAAAAAGAAAAAACCAAAATTGAAACTATGGCTGAATTTGGCATTAAGATGACTGAAATTGTCAAAACATTAAACCTGTATCGGAATACAATCGGAAACTATTAAGAAAATCCGGAAAAATACGTTTAAAAGAACCTCAAAGAAGCCGTATCAAAAGGTGATGGGCGCACTAAAAGATATAAAGGAGCCATGGCAACGGCTAAGTCGATGTTGGGCCCAAAATAAATCAACTTGAAGTAGCCAATAAATAGGCAGAGAGTACAGATTTGCCTGAAGGTTGCACCTCAAATGCATCGCAAAGATGATGAAACCAAAACAGTTGCACCAACAGGATGAAGCCGGGCGTTTAATGAAAACTTTAAGTTTTGGGGCAGCGAATTTCAAAAAATGGTTTTCAGTGATGAAAAAAGTTCAATTTAGACGGGCCAGATGGTAATCAGAAGTACTTGGTGGAGCCAAGACATCCCCGGCAGTCTTGCCCTAAGCGGAATCATAGTGGTGGTATGGGCGGCATTTGGCTCCGCTGGAAAGTCAACCATTTGCTATGTGCCAAGACGATTGAGTACGCAAACGTATATGGATCTGCTTGAAGGCGAACCTATTTCATTTCCGGAGAGGTTACATGATGAGGACTGGATATTTCAACAGGATAAAGCTCCTATACGTGTTGCAACGTATAGGATGACGTTTTTTAAGTCAAAAAATATCCCTTTATTGCAGTGGCCAGCAATAAGTCCGGACTTAAATCCAATTGAGGGCCTTTGGGGTCTTCAAAGAAATAATTTATATTTCAAAAACCTATTTTAAAAAAATATTAAAAAAATCAAGTAAGTAAAAGTTTCGAAAAAAAAGAAGAAAATATGATGCGCAAATTGCAAGACTAAGGATCAATGGGACTTGGAAATACCGATACGCATTCGACTGCGAGATTCTCTGATAACAATGTAAAAGCAGATGGTAAGGAGTTTACTTGAAAAGTGACAGTAAGTACTGGACAAGATTTTGGCTCTCACCAACCGCTAAATCGCTTACTCACTATGGCCTCCTTAACACCGCAAGGATTCGGCAATAGTTCTCCACCCTACATAAGGCTCACCGAAACCAGGTTGAATTATTTTACGTGTACCTGTTTGCAGTAGCACTGTTTCTTACATCAGTATCCTGCTGCCCTGCGTTTAAAATATTTACAGTCTTTATTCTTTCGTACTTGTTTGTTTCGTAACGCCGTGCTCAAGCCCCGCGTTCAAACCTCGCTGCCTTGCTGGACCGGGACCTGTCAGCCTCTCCAATGTCGGTTCAAAGGCAAAGGTGGCGTGATCGCACATTTTGTTCTTAGCAACAACGGTTCCTTGCAGTTGCCAATAACGCCCTACACCCTAAGCCCCTTAAAAATGGGTAAAAAGGGTATAATGGTTATGTGCAAAAGTATGTAACAGGCAGAAGAAAGCTTCTCCGACCCCATAAAGTTTGTAAATTCTAGATCAGCATTAACAGCCGAGTCGACATAGCCGTGTCCGTCCGTCTGTCTGTCCGTCCGTCCGTCCGTTTGTCCGTATGTAAGAACGTGTCGATCTCCAGATTTGGAACATAAGCTTGCCTAATCTCTATTCAGTACAAGTTTTTTTCGATAACTCTTCCCGTTTTCGATATACACATGGGATCGATAACAACAAAATCTTGAATTTGGAAAACTTTGAGACGCCGTTTAAAACATTGAGCAAAATAATCTGTGAAATTTTGATCGAAATCGGTTAAGAAACACTAGACTGTAGGGAGCCTAATAGGCTCCCAAAACTAAATCGCCGTCATTGGGGTGTTGATGTTACATACTATCTGTGTTAAGTCGACCGATGAAAATTTTTGGCTAGGGTGGCTAGTTTTACAATCAGTAAAGAGTTTTGGAGTGATGTGCAGAGAAAATTGAAATAGATTGTTTTGTATTCATGTAAAATGTGTTTTTTAATTAAAACTTGTATCCCTTATTTAGATAGTGTAACGTAACCCAACCTAACGTAACCTTTAGGGCAAACAAAATTATTAGACTTATGAGACAAGTGGGTCTTTTGTAATCATAAGACATCTGGAGATTGATATTTTATTGTGAAAGTTCGTTATAATTTTTAATGAATCCGTTTATGATCTTTTTTTTTATTATTGGACGTAGATGTACTAACGGACTGCAAAGCTAATTTGGTTCATTAATTAAGCAGAAGCAATTTCACAATTAAGTTGTTTGTGGAAATTGATTATTTTTAACATTGTTGTACGATCCAAAAAGTATTTAACGGAAGAGAGGAAAGCAGAGTTTCTCTTTTCTGTTAACTTTGAAAACTTTAGGTGCTTATAAGTACCTACATCCCCTCAATTGCTTGTTTTTTTCGCTTATCTTCTAAGCCTGCCGCTATATTTGAATTTGATTTTGCTTTTTGTATGGACTGTACATGCTTTGTCTCATGTACTTTTGGCACTGTCTGTTTTTGCTGAAAGCCTAATTCATATTTCGAAGCATGAACACATATCAATATATCCATTCCCTTACTTTTGTAAGAATTAGCAAATTAGGTTATTTAGCCGATATTTTCTCTAGGATCGCTGATTTAATCGCTCCAATTCCATTTTTATATCTTCAGGTTATAAGGCCAGCATTTTCACCAGGACCTGATGTTGTGTGCTTATGTACTGTGCCCAGGGTCTGTTAAGACCGTTGCATAAATTGTCTAGCTTGTCCGTGGAGCTATGCTCTTTCCCAAAAATTTAAAAAGAGTCTTATATTATTCCTTTGCATAAAAAAAGAAACAAATCTAATGCTCAAAATTAAAGGGGTGTCTCCTAGTTGTCTGCTATTCCTAAGATTTTTGAGAAATTAATAACCTCTCATCTTCAACATCTTTGCAAATTTTGATTCCACCGTTCCTGCACGGATTATTGAAACAAAGATCTACCACTACTAACTTGCTAGAATTCACGTCATTTGTTACTAAGGGCTTTGAAGCTAAAATGCAAACAGATGTTATTTACGATGATTTCAGTAAGGCTTTCGACTCTGTAAATCACTACCTTTTAATTTTTAAACTTAAATTTTTGGGCTTTCCCAATAATCTTATTCTTTGAATAAAAGATTGTTTAAATTTTAGAACTCAGAGGGTCTATTTTAATGGCTCAGTTTCTAAAGCGGTTCAGGTCACTTCTGGTGTTCCACAAGTAAGTCACCTTGGACCGTTTTTATTTATACTATTCATAAACGACCTTCCGTCCGTAACAAATCACTCTCGGGTGCTGATGTATGCTGACGATATAAAATTATTCATGTCGGCTGCAACTCTTCTGTCTGGTCATAAGCTGCAAAGTGATTTAGACAACCATCAAACTTGGTGCAGAATACATTTATTGCATCTCAATTGCAGTAAATATAAAGTTTTGTCTTTATGTAGATGAAAGCCCTTTTTCAATATATATTGTCTGGATGGATAACTAACCACTTGATCGGACCGATTTGATAGAGAATTTGGGTATCCGAATGGACCCAAAGCTTAAATTTGACAAGCATATATCTTGAATAACAAATCGAGCATCAGTTGCCTTGGGGTTCATAAGGCGCTGGTCGAAGGAATTCGTCGGCCCCTACTTAACAAAAACTGTGTATATGTCTTGTCGGAGGCAGCAGCAGCTAACAAATAATTCAAGCATTTAAATTAAAAACTTAACGTAACTCATAACGCATAACTTGCGCATCTCTAATTGTTGTCATTGCCTTGCACATGCGAGTTTATCTAATTGCATAGATAACACTTCGTCTGGCTGCTTGGCATGGCTTATCTTATTCTCTCTCTCAGACTCTTTTATATATTCTTCGGTTACGGTTGCGCGTTAGCATCGAATTGTCACGGGCATTATTATAGTGAAAATTTAATGTGCAATAAAAACGCCGCCTACCAAAACAATTGTTAAGGAAAGAGAACCCCAATAAATGAAAGAAACCAATCTAAAACTATCGTGTTCTATAATAAGTAAAATTATCACAAACTTTCTGTAAACTTCGAACATAGGTCAACAAAAAATAGTACCTCCTCTTAACATTTGGTGACCCCGACGTGAATCTTTATTTTACTTTCTTTCATGGTGTTGTGTTGTTGTTAAAGTGCATAAGTGAAAGATTATTAACTATTGTGCTAATAATTATTCTATGCGTCTTCTGCATAATTCGATGCAAAGACCACAAACGCGCTCGCTCGCTAACGTTTACGCTCTCGCACAAACACGCACACACATTCAAACAGTTTCGCTCTGGGCTTAACTACAAACGCTTACGCTCATTCGTCTCCGCCTGCCCGCCTGCACTCTTGCATTCGAGCAAGCTTCTCTGGCTGCTTATCTGCAAACGCTCAGCAACGCGCTGCGCTAGAGCTTTCGGCAACTCAGCGGTCAGTGACTTATATCTGCCGTTAATCTCGTGTGCATTTCGTTTATCCGTTGTTTCGCCAGCAACATACACACAGTTTGCCAACTAATTGTTTGGGCACGGTGAAAAATTTTGATATTTTGATAGGCCACATTCGCGTGATATGGTGATTCCACAATCATTCTTCATCTCATTGGCAACCGATCTGCGCAAAAAATTTACACTTTTATGGATCTGCGTATTTTTAATTTAATTAAAAGTAACTGTACGTAAGAATTTCATACGAATCTCACAACGAAAATGCACCAAAAACGTAGGTGTCCAAACATTTAGTTGGCAGATGAATTTAGAGGCTTTGCTAATATTTTAAATGTTTCTTTGTTAATGTTAATGTTTTTTAAGTTCTGCTAAATAGGTTTAAGAGATAATTGATTGAATTACTTATAAAAAATAATAAAAAAAAATAAAAAACAACAACCAGGGTGACCATATATCTCTAAAGTGAAAATATCTAAATTTTGCACCATGCCCAAACAAAAAGTTGGCAAACTGTACATGCATGTTCGACAGTGCTGATCGCGTGAGTCTATCGTGACTAAAATTAAAAAATGTCTGTGAATGAATATATTTAAAACGCGACTCTGCCCTCTGACTTTGACTTTTATAAAGCAACGTGTTTTTAACTGCTGAGCAGCTTTTGCATTTAGATAAAGCTGAATTGCAGGCTCGACTGGATCTAATCAGCGAAATGCGGTCTAGCTTTGATGCCGCGCAATCGAGCCTTGAGAAGATTAATCTCATGGAGCTGGCCACGGACGCAAGGCCAGAATTTGACCAGCTCCGCTGCGAGGTGACATCAAAGCTTTCTCGCGAGCTTACTTATCTTCGTAAGACTTCTATGCTCCATTCAACAACAATTCGCCGTAACACGGACGAGCCAAATTGGTAACTCAAGGGGGGCATCGCGTCTCTCTAGGCTACCACAATTTCAGCTTCCTCGTTTTGGCGGTGCATATGTCGAATGGCCTGATTTCTTCGCCATGTTAAACAATGTCGTCGGCCAAAACGAGGAATTAAGCAACGTGGAAAAGTTCCAGCATCTTCGATCATGCCTTACAAGACCAGCGTTGAAAGCGGTTCGCGCTTTTGAACCAACGGAAGCTAACTATGACAAAGCCACAGAATTATTAAAAAATCGATTTGACAATAAGTTGTTGCACTTTCAGGCACATGTGCGGTACATATTTAGGCTCGCTGGGGTTGAAAGGGGTTCAGTGGCATCTGCTCAGGATATCACAGATGGCTTGCTGATTCACCTCATCATCTCCGAATTGGATCAAGCGACACAGGAGAAGTGGGAAGAAGCATTGCCCCTGAAAGGTCTGCCGAAATGGACCGATATAGCTACATTTTTGGAAAAGAACTGCCACATGATGGAAATATTGGAATTCGCAATAGCAACGCACACACCTGCCAAGCAGTAGGGCAAGCCTAGCGTACAAACTCGCAACGCGCTAATAATCAACAAAACTCAATTTTGTGTCCTATGCGAATCTGCTGAGAATTATCTGCCAAAAGTTCCACGATACATAAATTAAGCTCCCACCATGCGCTACACGGAAGCTAAAAGGCTACACCTCTGCCTAAACTGCCTTCGCAAAGGTCATAGTCTGCAGCAATGCAAATCTGGTCACTGCAAACATTGCCAACAGAAGCACCACTCACTGTTGCATATGGACACAAGTTCATCCACGTCTCAGTTGCCCGACACAACGCTTCCGCAAACTGCATCACTTGTCTCCACATCCACATCGCCACCTACACCCTTGAAGCAAAGCGAGGCCGACTACGTGCTGCTTGCAACGGCTATTTTACATGTCAGAAATCGATCTGGCATTTTCGTTCCTTGTAGAGCTCTGCTGGACTCAGCATCGCAGCTCAACTTCGTCACTACTCGTCTCGCTAACCAGCTTCAGCTGGACCTAAGCTACTCGCACATAGCAGTATCAGGCATAGGCGAATCGTCGCTATCGCTTAACAAATCAGCTGACATTTTTGCACAATCAGCTAATGGCTCATATTAAGGATCATTTTATGCAGTCGTAACGCAGAAAATAACGGATTATCAGCCAGACTTCAATATAAATACCACCGGCTGGAATATGCCCAACAATCTGCACCTCGCTGACCCGCTCTTTTACAAGGGTCAATGGATCGATATGCTAATTGGCGCTGGTATTTCGACTTGCTTTGCGTTGTGCAAGTTTGACTTGCAAATCATTTGCCCACGCTCCAGAAAACCAAATTAGGCTGGATAGTTTCTGGAGGCTGTGCTTTTCATAAGTACTCATCTTTAGCTGCAGCCATTGAGCCTTCAGACGCAGATTCGGAACCGGAACCCTTGTACGATTTAGTAAAGCAGTTTTGGGAAATCGACAATTGTTGCGGCGCTGCAGACACGCCGTCGGAGGAGGACGCGCTTTGTGAGCAGTTATTTCTCCGTAATTATTCGTGACTTGAGTCAGGCGAGTACGCCGTTCGGCTTCCAGGCAAGGATCGCTTCGAAGCACTTGGGGATTCGTACACTCGCGCCCTACGTCGATTCAACACACTGGAATCGAAGCTGGCAAAAAATGCATCGTTGAAGTCGCAGTATGTTGCATTCATGAGGGAACACGTTGATTTAAAACACATGACCCTAGCCTCCAAGCAATCTGCTGTACCTCAATATTCCTTGCCTCATCATTGCGTGCAGAAGCTAGACAACACTACAACCAAGTTACGAGTCGTTTTTGATGGCTCCGCAAAACCCACATCTGGATTCTCCCTTAACGATTTATTATTCGCAGGACCATTTATACACCGAAAATATTCACCACTTTACTTCGATTTCGATTTTACAAGGTCGCCTTGTGCGGGGATATCTGCAAGATGTACCGTTGTGTTCGCGTGTCTCACCCAGACCAATATCTTCAATGCATCCTATTGCGTGACAATGCGAGCGATGAAGTTCAGGTCTACACTTTAAGCACTGTTACATACGGAACAAAGCCTCCGGAACTTTTAGCTATTCGAGCTATGCAACAGCTTTCTTACGACGAAGACAAGTCGCTGCCCCTTGCGTCGAAAATCATTCGTAGGGATTCTTACGTTGACGACTTTATCACTGGAGCCGACACTATCGAAGAAGTTATTGAAATTGGCTTGGGATAATAATTCTGATCATCTTCTATTCAGTCCGTCGCACAGTCTCTCACACAGCATTGTAACAAAGCGTACAATTTTGGCCACAATCGCCAAATTCTACGACCCCCTCGGGTTAATAAATCCTATCATCACAAAACTAAAAATTTTCTTACAGACAATGTGGAAGGAAAAAACTCAATTGGGACGAAGCCCTTCCCCAGTCTCTGCACTCTGCTTGGATTGAGCACTTCTCCCAAATAAAATTCCTTCGTTATTTTTTGCAACTAAACTCATCATGGGAAATACATGCGTTTTGTGATGCAAGCCTTGCCGCATAGGGCACCTGCGTTTACGTGCGAACAGAAGCGCAGTGTGCTTACTCGTCGCATCTTTTATGCTCTAAGTCAAGAGTCTCACCACTAAAAAACACTTGCAATTCTTAAGCTGGAGCAAGCCGCCTCACATCTACTATCAGAGCTCGTCTCAAGCATCGCTCAATGCGTATCGCACCTCTGCCAGTTTTATTGGTCGGATACGACCATTGCACTCTTGGATTCGACATCTAAATTTAATATTTTTGTATCCAACAGAATATCTCAGATTCAGGAGGAATCGGACAAGCTTGACATATCGTACAGATGCAAGTACCAAAACTCCTTTGGCAAAATACAACGAGTCTTTGGATACATAAACAGGTTCGCTCAGCTCAAGACGAAGGATCAAGGTCGATCCAAAGGCCCACTTACAGTCGACGACATAAAAGCGGGCACACATCTTCTACTTAGAGGAATACAAATAATCCACTTCGCCGAAGAGCACAAGGAACTGCTCAAAGGGAGTCGCGTATCATCAAAAGAAGCTTGCATCGTTAAATTCGATTATGGACGGCTCCGGATTAATTCGCGTTGGTGGACGTTTTCAAAATTCGTTTTTGGATTACGAGGCAAGGCACCCAATAATCCTGCCAGCTCAACACCCCGTCACCATCGTCATCACCCGTCATCATCGCCATCATAGATCATAGACATAGATCATTTTCACCAAAAATTCCTACACAGTGGCTGCGCTCCGACAACGATTTTGGCCCATTGGCGGGCGAAAAACCGTGTCAACAGTCATCGGAAAATGCATTCGTTGCTTCCGGATGAAGCCCAAGCTTCTCGAGTGCAACCAGGGCGCCCATTCTGCACAACTGGAATTGATTTTTGTGGACCATTCCTTATCAAGGCAGAAGTCAGGAACAGGCCGCCCACAAAGTGCTCTTATCAATATTTTTGTGCTTTTCTACCAAGGCATTACACTTGGAATTGGTGGAGGACTTGTCAACCGCATCGTTTATCGCTGCATTAAAGCGATTCATCGGCATTAGAGGCAAACCCAACTCAATCTGGTCTGACAATGCAGCAAACTTCGTTGGAGCACGGAACGAACTGAGCGAGCTAAGGCTACTGTTTTTAAGCGACCCTCATTTAAAGGAGCTTTCAATCTTTTGCCTTTCGAGTGGAGTCAACTGGAACTTTATTCTATATTATATGGTTTGTGGGAGGCCGCAGTAAAATCTGCCAAACACCATTTCTATCGTGTTGTTGGAAAATCTGTTCTAACATTCCATGAATTTCGTAATGTTGAACTCACGACCTCTCTGTCCCATTTCAGAGAATCCAGGCGACTTAGAAGTTCTTACTACTGATAATTTTTTGATTGGAACCCCATACGCCACAATCAAAGAACCGGACATAACGCACATCGACATCAATCGCCTAAGTCGCTGGCACCGCGTTTGTCATATGCAGCAGGCATTCTAGCGCAAATGGAGCACCAGCTATTTATCACTACTTCAAGAGCGTTCAAAGTGGCGCTCATCGACACCTAACCTGATGACCAATGCAATCGTTGTCTTGAAGGATGACAACGTGCCACCCCTTCAATGGCGTCTTGGCCGGGTCGAGAGCACTATTTCTGGACCAGACGGCGTCTCACGAGTTGCAATAGTCAAAACTGTAGCGGGCACCGTCAAAAGAGCCGTTGGCAAGATCGCTGTACTGCCCTTTTGAGACCAAGTCGGTTGAAACCCTCGCACTTTATATATAAATAATTTAAGCATGTAAATTAAAAACTTAACGTAACTGATAACGCATAACTTGCGCATCTCTAATTGTTGTCATTGCCTTGCACATGCGAGTTTATCTAATTGCATAGATAACACTTCGTCTGGCTGCTTGGAATGGCTTATCATATTCTTTCTCTTAGACTCTTTTATATATTTTCGGTTACGGTTGCGCGTTAGCATCGAATTGTCACGGGCATTATTTTAGTGGAAATTTAATGTGCAATAAAAACGCCGCCTACCAAAACAATTGTTAAACAAATTGAAGCCCAATAAATGAAAGAAACTATTCTAACACTATCGTGTTTTATATTACACAAACTTTCTGTGAACTTCGAACATAGGTGAACACAAAATAGTGCCTCCTCTAAACATGTCTCTTGTCCGACTGATTCTTAAATATGGATTTTGTATATGAAGACCAAATATGAGTCTTGTATATTGTATCCCAAATACAGGATTCGTCAGGATAGAATATAATAGGTGCAAAAACAATTTCTGCTCTTTGCTCTTCGGGGTCTGACCTGGGATAATATAATAATATTAACCTACCTGCTTACCACAGTAGATTTTTGCTAATAAATCTTCCTTCTCTTTCTAATTGAAGAACAATGCTAGCAATAACCTTTGTCCATAAACTAATAAATGGTGAATTTGATTCTCCCGTACTAATCAACCAAATTAACTTTGCAGTTCCTTTTAGAAATACTAGAATAGAAATAATTTTTACCTATAGCTTGTTATTCTAACTATGCTAACCATACCCCTTTCCGGATCTTATGTTCAATATACAATGATCTTTCCTAATTAATACATAGTGTCTTGTGTAATCTCCACTTGAATGTACTGACCGTTAGTACATCTTCGTCCAATAGTAATAAAAAAGAATCGTTCCTTAAACGCTTAAACTGAGTACCAAGAGGAAGACTCCCTACTCCCTTAAAAATAAAATAAAAGGTCGACCCTCTTCTCTACTGCCACTGATGAAGAAAGTCGTTGGCAGTTCGGCTTTTATTCGTGCTTGTCTGGAGGACCCGAAACATTCCGTTATTTTATTTTTGGCCTTTCCGAGCGCTTCCTTGAACGCTCTGCAGATTCCGGACCCTGTTTTGTGTTCAAGGTCATCTCCGCTTAGGCCCTTGCAGCACAAATGATGTAGCGTGCTGGCGCATTACATATCATGGCCTTGTGTCTGCCTACTCCACATTTATAGCACAAGGAGCTGCGATCAGGCCTTTGCACTCCTTAACTACATGCTCGTTGCCAAGGCATCTATAATAGCGCGTCACTGATGTCCGCTCCCGCACTCGACAGTTAACGCATCCAATGTGGATCTTCCCGCGCACCAGGAAGTAGGATGCGTCGCGCGTATTCATCTCAACCACAACCATCTTAAAACCCTCATATTTCTCGGAATTAGACCAATTTTGACCTTACATGCACTCCTAAGCTTTCCGGGTTCACCTTAACCTTTATTTCTCTTAGAAGACCTTAAGACCAATCCGCCTCGCCTCGAATTAAGTTAGCCTCCGTTGTTGCCTATCCGGTGCTCCTGTCCTTCTTTTTTACCCCAATTGTCTGCTTTTCCGGAGGGTCGACTTTGTGGCCGAGGTTGCTTGTTCCGAAACCATCCTTCTTTCAGCCAACTTCACTATCCGTTTGGCCCTTGTTTAGCCAACTTTACTATTCGTTTGGGCTTTTTTGAAATGACCACACGTTCGGGATTGATATCAACTGAATGCGTTTTTTAATATTCAGGCCCGCCAGGCTCGATGCTGAGCACTTCTCTGTTGGCGTATACGGTTTATTGTCCTGCTTGTCTCTCGCCATCTTCTTATCTTCCTTCTCGAGGCCCATCATAATTGTCCTGCAGGCCTGCGTGGATGAGAAGGAAGAAAATTTATTATCATTTAAGTAATCTTTTGCCTATCCGCTGCCGCCCTCATCTTGGCTACAGCATCTAGGCACCGTGTTATATGGAAATTTGTGAAACCATAGAGGGAATTTGCTCATTGGTTTTTAAGTTTTTAAGTCGCTTTCCTTACCCACGTTGATAGCTGTTTGTCCAGTCAAGTTGGGTTGGACTTAGACAAGCCTGGGGTTCGGTAAAGGATTGATTGTGGAGTCGCCTACAAGCAATTCATCGACTCCACCAGCACTCGTCGCTCCACCGTCTTTTTCAGAGACTTTGACTCTGGGTGGACTCCTAGGAGCCCTTAAACTCCTCCGAAAGAAACAATAACCCTCTCCCTCTTTTGTTTCATAGGCTGGGATTATTCGGGAGTCTATCATCGTATCGTGTTGTGGTATTTTGAATCGTTCCTACTTTATCCGCACTTGTCACTTTAGCAGCACCGTAGGTCAACCTCTGATGATTCGCGGTCGCAAGATTACGACCGCCTGACGACCGCCGGTACTAGAGATCCGACCCCCTGCACCGTAACTTTTTTCCTTCGTCCAACAATCATTGTTTGTTTGATTTCGGAGTTCCTTCCTTTAGGACTGTTTTAGCGGCAAGGTAGCACGTCTGGCTTGGCGTGCACCGAGTTCGGCCACCACGGGGGACCATTGCTAAGAGTACACCACATTTTAGACACTACGCTACTTGAAGCACACTTTATCAAAAGCTTTGATCTTAACAGTGGGTATTGGCAAATAGCGATGGAAAATGAAAGCCGACCATTGACAGCATTAAGTCTCAGGAAAAGGGTTATACCAATGGCAAGTAATGTTATTTGGATTACACTTGGCTTCAGCAACTTATGAAATGATTCCACATGCGTTTGCGTTATCGGAAGGAAGCATAGGGAACATAGGGAACATATGGCATATTACGGCGGTTACGTGCAGCAAATCTACAGATAAACATGAAAGAGAAGCAGCAGATGCAAGCATCTATAGTTTGGGTACGATATTAACCGAACCTTCGGAGGAAGGTGAACGGGTAATATCGTACTCCAGTAAGGGTCTTAAACGCAATTTTTCGGCCACAGAAAAAGAGAGTCTGACAATAGTTTGGGGTACAAGGAGGCCATACATGGAGGGATACCATTGCGCAGTTATAACGATCACATGGCTCGAAAATAACTTAACTCTATTGAGAGTCCAGCAAACAGAATAGCGCTATGGTGGCTAGATCTTCAACAATACGATTATGTGAAGGGTAATCTTAATATCGTGGCCGATGCCGATGACTCTCAAGACAGTAACTTCAGGAGACATGCTGCCGGATTAAAATATCTGGAGACGGGATGGAAAGAGACAACGCTTGCTGCGCCTGGATTCAAAAGTTTAAATAGGAAACCATTAAAAACCCAAGCAAATACACGGAATACGTGGACGAGGGTGGCAACTTGTACGGAACCATTCCACAGCGTGCTGGAAACATTCTTTGTTGTGAGCATTAGGTAGTCAGCCTTTTATTGTTTTCGAACACTGTACCCCTTGTTGATTGATTCTTTCTAATAGGGCTCTTAACTACTCAATCAGTATGCACATATACATAGACGTAGCAGGTTTTGCCTATCTGCTCACGTAGAACTTCAGAAATCTCTCCTTGAAGATGCTGCCAAAAGTTTTGAACGTGATGGAATGACATCTTCTCCGTCAGACAAATCTGGTTGTAACGGAACTTTAAGTCTTATATTGATGATGATACAATCCCTAATTTTTTTCTTTCTATTTCTTCGAAATGAGCAAAATGTACGTTGTAACAGTTTTAACCGCCCAGTGTCTATTTAAATTAATTTCCTTCCATTTAGTTGCCTTTTGATGAAAGGCAATCGAGAGCGGGTGTATGAAATTAAGCGAATCGCTTTGGCATTAGACTCAGCGTCATCAAACCTACTGCTCCCGCAGACAACTCCTCATATTTTTGGAAGCTCCCTTTCTCGGTCTGTTGGATGATTTTTTTATACCCTGAACCCATTAAATTAAATGGGTAAAAAGTATAGTGGTTTTGTGCAAAAGTATGTAACAGGCAGAAGGAAGCATCTCCGACCCCATAAAGTATTTATATTCTTGATCAGCATCAACAGTCGAGTCGATATAGCCATGTCCGTCTGTATGTATGAACGCGTCGATCTCAGAGACTATAGCCATAGAGCTAGAGACTCCAGTATTGGTACAAAAACTCGCATAATTTCTAGGCAGTACAAGTTTGTATTCAATTTTCGATAACTCTTCCCGTTTCCGATATAAACATGGGATCGATAACAACAAAATCTTGAATTTGGAAAACTTTGAGATGGCAATTGAATTAATAAACAAAATAATGACAATCAAATTTTAATAAAATCGGTTGAGAAACACCGGGGATATGGAACATTGAAGTTGAGTATGCAGTATGCGCGTAGACACACACACACATACTTGCAAGCACTGACTATACGCGTTAAGTATAGGGTTCAGGGTATCGTCTAGTCGGGATTCCTCAACTAAAGCCTTCTTACTTGTTTTTTTTTTTTATCCCATCGCGGATTCTATTTTCATAGTTTGCCAATTAACCAAACGTTTTAACCTATTAGACCAGAGTTCTAAGTGTAATTCAAGATTTATTTGACGTGCTCTGACGGATAACAACATCGTCGCATAATTAAGAAATGATGACCTTGCATACAACACAAGTGTCACATTTTGACACCAGCAAATACTGTAATACTCTGTGCATTTCCAACGTCGCCGCGGAGCTATCCCACTAACGCACTCGAGTAAGCATTGTCTTGAACGGAAATGACCGGTTACCCACTTACATGGCTAAGTCCATTTTACGTTACATACCACAACCATATTAAACGGGTAATGTCTAGTCAAGGTCCTTCTAATTTTTTTCATGTGGATGTAGCTGCCGCATAAATCGTTTTATGTTAATAAAATGTCTTTATTTGCGCCGGTATAATACCGAAGATCTTAAAGCCAAATGCTAGCGGCGTTGCTTGTGGCATAAGCGTAAATGCCCTTTTAAGGCCAAATGATAGCAACATTGCTTAGTTAACTTATATTTTCGGCAAAATGACAGCTCTAGTCGAAAGAAGTCTGAAGGCGCTAAAGTAAAAATAATAATCAAAAATTCATTAAATCATTAGATATATATATTCATTAAATCATAAATATAAAATATAGAGAACTTCTAAAAGTTTTAGCAACATCATTAGTGTTTCTAACTGCTAGATCCGATTACGGTACTTCTCACCCGAAGTACAGCCTGAATTGTTATCGGAATTTAAACATGCAATAGGTGAGAACTCGGTTATGGATCTCTTTTTAACAACTTTTATGCTCAGTGAAAAAATACTTTTTTTAAGTTTTTTTTTATTTGAAGTAAGTGTAGCTTTATATCGCAATGGTCAGATTTCAAATGTATTTAATGTATTTAATTGTACTGTTATCCCCAAATCGTTAAATACACATTGTGAATAAAATTTAATTAAACGACAAGCGATATATCCCGAGTGAGGGGAATCTTAAGGTTTTTTTTTATATAATTACTTTTTATTACATTTTGATGTTTGTAGGTTGGTTGCTCGTTTTGTTGCATCTCTGAGATGCTATTAATGTGTAATATAATAATAATAAACATAGGTAGTGGTGTTTTGTTTTTCTTTTGTAGGTTGCATACTTTATCATTGTTAAAACTTAAAACGAATGTGTGTTTGAATAAACATTTTAAGCTTTTATCCAAATTAAACTTCAATCTAATTCTGTTCTATATTGTTTTACATTATCTTTTGTTTTATTTATATATGAATACATCATATACGTATTTTTTTTATTATATATATTATATTTTCTTACTTACTAAAATCACTTTTCTTTTGCAATAACAGGTTCACATCGTAATCGTATTTTAAATAAACGTGCCGAAAGTCATTGCCTATATAAGAAGACGCGTTACACATTTATCTTTAATCGCATAATCGCACGGTATGTTAAATACTTTTTTTAGAAAACATGGTGCCACCTAAGTTTAACACATATCGCCCCCTTTCAACAAACGAGGCAACAACTTTAAGTTTAAGATTTTAAACTGTTCATCATTAACAAATGTTTATACCCTTGCAAAAAAAAAAAAAAAAAGTAAAACAAATAATTTCTGTTCTTTTTATGAAAGATAACAGCTAAAGGGGTATTCTAGTTTGGAAAAATAAGACTATTAGAATGAGCCACTAAGATGGTTTGTGAAAATTTGCATTGTTTTTGGAGTTAACTTAATTTTATGACGCGCCAACTAAACCGGTACTACAAACTTTAGTGACGCTTTTCTTTTATCTACTTTTTTCGGTACGTTTTCAATTTGACAAAAATTTGGTACAGACTTTCTAAACACCATAAAAACTCCCCACGTAGGGGTTTTTGTAAATTTGTTAATATTTCTTAAAAAATTCCTAAAGTTGAAAAATTACCTTAAGTCGACCTTCTCAAGAATACCCCCAACATTTGATTTCAGGAAAATTTTCCACTAGCAGCTTCTGAAAATATAAAAATTTTAAGCCGGACCACTATTGCGAAAAGGGATCGATATGCAAACATTAAAGTTTCTATAACGCTTTTTATAACCATATTCTAACCCAAACTCTGCTCTTGTAATTTCACTCACTTATCAATTTACCCATTTTAAATGTTTACATTAGATTTTATACATTTTACAATACTTACAGAATTAATATATACATACATATATACCTGGGAAGCCTACAAGTATTTTTTCTCTTTCAGCTTTTGTTTGACTTTACCCATGTTTCGTGCGTCTCACATACTTTCCAAAACATGCATGCTTATTAATTATTTAGTAAATTACATTTTTTAAAAAATTTTTTTCTTTTGCCTTCTATTAAAATTGTACTGCATTTAATGTGTGAGGGTTTAATTTTATAAGGTACATTTAGTTTAAGCGCCAAAACACAAAAAAATTTTTTTTTTTTTTTTAAAATATAATTTAAGAAAAAATTTTTTTTTTAAATACATAGATATAGGAAACAATATTCGTTCCGAATTGAACTTTATTTTTATAAATGATTTGCTGTTACTACCAGCAATCACGCTTCTCTACTCAAAATACCTGCGATATATCCTATTGCTTTTTTTTTGTTTTACAGTTATTCTTTCTTCGGAATGCCTTTTATGAAAATTTACCAAAACTTTGACATATATAGAAAAATAAACTAAGAACTTAAAAGTTTTTGTGAATTTAAGTAAATAGCATTTTTTGAAGGCAAAAAATGTATGAATACAATTTTTCTTGGAAAACATTTTCTTTCTTTCTGTGCATTTGGCATACATTTTTTCTAATTATTTAATAACTTTAAAGATTAAGTAACGATTTCACGTATATACTTCAGCGCTTGGCTTTTAACATGCACACTTTAAAAGGGATTGCGAGTTTTTCCTATAAGTATGCAGCTTTACACTTTTTACATTAAAACAATAAAATTACAAACATTGAAGCCCAGTAATATGTATGTATACATATATATATATATATATATGTACCTACGATTTTACTATTTATAATATCTCATTGTTTTTAAAGAGAATTTGTTGCTCTGGTTGTAGTTTTTCTTTAATGTAGGTAGTTGTTTGCATTGTTTTTTAAACACTAGACTTAAAAAAAAAAAATTAACAATATATATAATACATATATATATATATATATTATATTCATATATATATATATGAATGAAAATGATTATTGTTAATTTTTTGTTATAATAAAATGTGTGTATATTTTATAAACACCTAAACAGTTTTTTCTATAAAATTCTCTGCTTTAGTGATTTATTTTAAGAGTAGACGCAACACTATGTAAGACAACTAGCGCGACATATAACAGGTGCAACATGTAACAATAGTTTTGCGTGTAAAAGATATATGTTTTTTTTCTCTTACATGCTTATGAGGGAAGAGGAGGGAGGATAAAACTCTGAAATAACTCAGGGTTTTATTTATTATATATATTATACATTTATATAAAAATAAGATTTGTTATGTTCTTGGGTATGTTGTAAACGCAGACCCTTTTGCACTTTTCACAATTAAGCTTAGTTTTTCTTAAACGCTTCTAAGAGGTCTCGGGTACGAATTGAAACAACTTAAAAAAAGACGAATTAGTTAAATATAACTACAACATAAAGCTAATCATAAACATAATAATAATAAAAATTAATTCAACAAATGTGGGTATGCGGTAATTGTTGGAAGTGATGATCTTTTTTCCTTATAGATATGTACATACATATATTTTTTTACCATATAACAAACGTATAACCACAATTCATATTCCTTGCGCGGCAAACTCATTCGTTTATATTGCTTTCGATTGTTTGTCGGTTGTTTATAAGAAGTACTAGGTTTTGCCTTTACATATACTTTTTTGGAATTAATTCAGCTTGCTGCCAGTTAACACTTTTCACTTTGCATGCTTACACTTTTCGCTTCGCATGCAGCATCTCCATAAGCAGAGTTTGCGTTGGCGCACTGCCAGCACAATGCTTAGAGTATAGGTGTTCCTCTCCACGTGCTGCCATTGCGTGAATTTCCGGAAGAATGTTCAATAGTCTCCTGAATTTGTCCTGCAATACATATATATTTTGAATTTAGCAATGTAACGCATGTGAACAAACCTTGAAAAGAAACTACTAACTTTTGGTTGCCCGTAAAAAGAAAACTTTTGAAACATTTTGTTTTAGAACGCAGTGCAATGTAATACATAATACATGTTTTGTGAAAGATTACAATTTCGAATTTCATACGAATCTCACTACGAAAATGCACCAAAAACGGAGTGTCGCAAGATTTATTGGGCAGTTGAATTTAGTGCCTTTGTTAGTATTTTAAATGTTTCTTTGTTAATGTTAATGTTTTTTAAGTTCTGTTAAATAGGTTTAAGAGATAATTGATTGAATTACTTTTAAAAAATAATATAAAAAAATAAAAAACAACAACCAGGGTGACCATATATCTCTAAAGTGAAAATATTAAAATTTTTCGCCTTTTCGCAACCTTTATTGGGCATACTGTAGATGAATCGGATCAAATAACATACTAATTTTTTTTTTTAGTGTAAAATCAATTTTAAATTACGTTCTAGGCATAATTCAAAAATTATAAAAAGGGACAGACATGTCTGGGCATTAACGCGTCGACCTAAGTCTTTTTGAATTTGGAATGTGAGTTATGGTTAATTTGGTATATAAGTACACTACAGATATTATTATTACAAATATTAAAATACTCTTTTCGTCCACATACACATATTTGAAACTCCGATACCGAAGGTAAAGAGTATAATGGGTTTGTGCAATGTCCGTACTGGTGTGTGTCAGTCCGTCCGTCTTCCCCCAACGATCTGCATCAGAAATTTTGATGCAACGCTTACATCTGCCGTCGCCGGCATAACTACATTTGAATACCGTTAATGCCTGTATCTTACTAAGCTAGAGTAACCAAATTTGGCAGCCTGGTAACACTTTCTAGGATCTGCATTGATTTTGGTGCAACGACAACCACCGCCGCAATCAGTCCCCTGCTTTAAAAACACAAAACTACTTTATCTTTCTCAGAGTTCGAGCTAGTGTTGCCAAATTTTATAGGATGATTAGCTGGAGACATTTTAAAAAGGTCAGCAGGCAATAACCAACCAAACCTCCCTGAAGGCTTCAGGCAAAATTCTAGCAGCCTTACTTGCATCGCCGTTGTAAAAAACTATTCATGAAAAACTATTATTCACTGGTTTGTAATGAAGCTATGCAAATAATAACGCTTCGAATTCAGAGACCATAATATTAATAACATAATCCATAAGCAGATCACGTTCGTTGTTGCTGATATGATAATATTATTATCGTATGTATTCGATAAAAATAAAATCTTTTTTTTCCAAATTTTTAACTTGCCTTTAAAATAAGGACGTTACATTGATGGTAAGTAAAAATTTGGCAGATATCAAGGATTTAAGTAAACACCCAGCAAAAAGTGCACACAAACAATGTACGCGTAAAGTCTACGGCTTAGGGGTTTCTTAGTTAGTCTCGCTTACTGCAGCCATAAAGCTGCCAGAGTTTGTTCATTTTTATATCCTGATCCCATTAAAAATGGGAAAAAAGGGTATAATGAAGTTGTGCAAAAGTATGTAACAGGCAGAAGGAAGCATCTCCGACCCCATAAAGTATATATATTCTTTATCAGCATCAACAGTCGAGTCGATATAGCCATGTCCGTCATCCGTCTGTATGTATGAACGCGTCGATCTCAGAGACTATAAGAGCTAGAGACTCCAGATTTGGAACTTAAGCTCGCCTAATTCCTAGGCAGTATAAGTTTATTTTCGATTTTCGATAACTCATCCCGTTTCCGGTATACACATGTGATCGATAACAACAAAATCTTGAATTTGAAAAAATTTTAGATGGCATTTGAATTATTAACCAAAATAATAACAATCTGTGAAATTTTTATTAAAATCGGTTAAGAAACACCGGAGATATGGGACATTGAAGTTGTGTATGCAGTATGCAGTATGTGCGTACATACAAACAGACATATTTGCAAACACTGACTGTACGCGTAAGGTATAGGGATCAGGGTATCGTCTAGTCGGGATTTCTCGACTAGAGCCTTCTGACTTGTTTATTTGAAATTTTATTATAATCGCTAATGCAGTATCCTTAAGCAGTATCCTTAACAGATATTAACATAGGCATGCAAGAAAAAACGCAAGTTTATATACTTTATACATTAAAGAGGATTGCTTCCTTTTCAGGGTAATTGGAAACTGACGGAGCTTCGTAATTCTTCAGATACTTATATTTTCTTATATCAGCTTGAACTAATAAATTGTAAAGTTCGTAAATTTTCAGGTGTTGTGACATTTTTAGTTAAAAAAAAAAAAATCAATTTGACTTACATTAACTGAAGGATAACATGTTAGCGTGTAATCCAGTAGCGCGGCCTGCACATTTTCATGTCCCTCCAAGACGGTTTTCTTGTTCACAATGCCACGCACATCTGAAAAAAGAATAAAGCAATTTTGTGCGAAACATAAAATGGCTGTTTTTTATACTAAATATTCACCTGGATTAAGCAGTATTAGAAATTTCATGCACACATAGTCTCCCATATCGAACTTTAGTTCCTGCAGTTTGTTCTGTAGTTCGTTAAAGTAGTCGCCCAGCTGTGGCACGCCTAGTAGGCCAAGACTCATTAAATTAAAGACCTGGCCGTTATTCAGTTGTGTCTCATCAGGCAGACCGTTGTGAATGCGGTGGTGAAGATGGTCCAGCACCAGCATATCGGACCATGAGTGCTGAAGCAATTTCATCTGATCGTCCACCTGTAAATAGTTAAATAATACGATCAACCGCGATTAATCAGTAAGATCTAGGATTTATAAGCTTTGATCATTTTTAATCGACTCAACAAACATCTAATTTTAAAATTTATAAGAGTACTCTTTAATTACCTTTTATTTCTAAGAAATGTAGAAGATACTTTTCGATTGATATGATTATCGAAACATTTACAGTAATTTTTTAGTTAAACAAGTAAGAAGGCTTTAGTCGAGAAATCCCGACTAGAAGATACCATAAACCCTATACTTTACGCGAACAGTCAGTGCTTCTAAGTACGCGTATTCTGCATACAACACAGCTACTTAACTTCAATGTTCCATATCTCCAAGGTTCCATTTCCTAACCGATTTCAATATAAAAACATATACAGATTATCATTATTTAGTCTAATATTTTAAAAGCCGTTTCAAGTTCTCCAAATTCAAGATTTTGTTGTTATCAATCACATTTGTATATCAAAAACGGAAATAGTTATCGAAGATATGAAACAAACTTGTACTACCCAGAAATTAGTCGAGCTTATGTTCCAAATCTGGAGTCGCTAGCCCTTATAGTCTCTGAGATCGACGCGTTCATACATACGGACAGACATGGCTTTACCAACTCGGCTGTTGATTCTGATCAATATCTTTAACAGATTTTAAGCAGGAGCCACCAAAATTTGTTTAAGCTAAAGCCACGAAATCTGTGGAACATAGGAACATAGGTGGCGGCCTCCCCCAAAAAACTTGCTTCAAAATTTTTTTTAAAATAGCCCCCTTTGCAAACAAACTATGTACTACATTTTTTTTTAAAAGTATCAGCGCATTTCGCAGTTGGTTGCGTCCGATACATGATGTTCTTATTTTAAACGGTATCCTTATCAATTTACTATCTATGCCGAGGCTAGCTTTCTTTACTTTTTTATCCTTAACTTGCCCACTTGTTTAATGGTAAGTAAAAGTGATGGAGGACTAAAATCGATGTTTAAATATATAAACATAGATTTATCTTATCTTTTATGTGTTGTTTGACATTAATCAATTAAACTTAAACTTTTTTAACTTAATAAATTAAAGTGAAACAAAATGTAAGACATTTAAAATATGTTAAATTTTGTTCATTGGGTACTTGGGCAAGTTAAGCTATAAAGCCGGTGAAACAGAGTACATACTTCAACAACATATGTATGTACATTCATTTGCTGAAATCACAATTAAGTTCGTTGCAAGGAAGTCGGTTTAAAAACTGTATATTTTAATATAAATGATCAATCTTGAAAGTCGACTTTTGACTGATTATTGTTATTGTTGGCAAGTTGCGAACGATTTTCGCTCAGTGTCGCAGATTTGGTAAGGCCCGCTATAATTTCAGCACGCGCGGAATAATTAAGCTCTCGCTCTGTTTACGCTGCGTTTCGAAACATTCACTCTCTCTCTCTTCTTCCAACTCTCTTTGAATTAGTGTAAGAGCGGCATCGTTTAGTTGCGTCACACCAACATCACCGACAACGTTGCGGCGCAGTTTTTGGCATCGTTGCTCAGTCTGCCTGGTTAAGTTTTGTTTGGTAAGTAGGTCAGATGCCTAATGAAATCGAAATTCAATGCTGATTTAAGTACCCGTCATGGCAGTCAGAGTCGCAGTCTTAGCGGTGTCACTGCGTTGCTGCATGCGATGCTGGTTTTAGGTTTTACATAAAACTTGGCCCATAAGCTTAAAAACTGGTTTAGGACTTGCCTTATTTATCTTATGAACTATATGTGAATGTATGGATGTTTATTGTATTTGGCATACCTTTAAATCCTTAAAGAAAACGGTGTTTCTTGCCCAATCCACTTGTGAAAACAGATTCTGGTCTAGGACTTTGCACATTAACTCAAAGAGATCCACTTCAACCTGATTGTACGTCTGTTTCTGCAGCAGCGCAAAAAGTTGGGTTTGCCATTCCCGATCATCAATCGATTGCACAAACTCGCGGATCATTGGTGAGACCCTAGTTTAAGAAACAACACTGTTTAAGGTATACATTTTTTAGGAGCTTTTGCCATTTGTTACGTACCTCAGTGGCTCAATTAGTGCGTCAGCTGTGCTCGATGGATGTGTGCCAGAATCGAAACTTTATTGTGATTTAAAAAAAAATTTATTAAGGCTCGAAATGTATTTGTAAAGTCAAGACGCGCCCGACTGTAGAATACTCTGATATCAGGCGGCAGTGTGTAAGCGTGCTCCATAAGGTTGTCAACACTATGCTTTTAAACTTTGTTAAAGCGCATAAGTTATGAAAGATATAGAATAGTGCAGTTTTTCAGATTTTTAGCGCGAGGGACTAGGACTGTGTGTGGTCTGAAAATTGTTAGTCCAGATCATTGGCCTCAAGTTACATTACTAAAATTTTGGTCTAAGTATAGTAGCTGGGAAATATGTGCCTTATTGGTTTGCACCAAGAGGCTCCCAGCCACAGCCCCAGTGAGCTTAGCGCACCTTTATTGATACTTTGTCTGACGCAAAAATGGCCCAAATATTTGAAAAGTTTCAGGTCCTTAGATTTAAGGGTAACTAAGAAATGCGCGTAAATACAGACAGACGGACACACATTATGTCGGACATTGCAAAAAACCAATATTCTCTTTCGGTATACAAGTTAAACAAGGATTTAGTAAAAAATTATGTATGCTAACTAAATACCACAATTTCGATTCGGCTGTGTTATGTACAGATCCAGTGTCGATTTCATGGCAGCTGCTGCTGCTGTTGCTGCTGTTTCCATTGCGTTGACACCCATCGACGACGTTGTTGCTGCCACCGCCGCCACCGACATTGGTGCTTTCTTCACCACCACCTCCTCCGCTTCCGTTCCCTGAACCGTTGCTAACGTTGTTGTTATTAGGGTTGTTACTGACGTTGCCCATTAAGGAGCTACCATTGCCGTTGCCACTTAAACTGCTGGTACTCATCGTCGTGGCTATCACATTTGCATTTACCTGTCCTAAGGCAATAGCGATGGGGCTGGGCGATGAGTCTGGCGATTGTGTGAGTGAGGATACCTATGAGGTATAAGGCTTTCATCAATCAGTTTATTTCAGTTCGATGTTTATCTTCGCGCTTACCTGAGGTATTTGAATTTCTTGCTTAATATTCATATTTGGATATGCTTGCTGATAGCCCGGCGAGAGCGGCGTCGGCTTTATGTCTGTGCCCATTGAGCTGCGAAGCGCCTGCAGTGCCAGCTGACGCTGACGCATAACTTGTAGCTTTCGCGCCCGATCTCTTTTGTACATGGGTCCAAACTTGTTGCGACCGCCGCGCATTCTATCTGCACGAACCGCTTTAAATATACGGAAATTAATAAGTTATATTAATTTTCTTCAATAACCATTTTAATAAATAGAAAAAAAATTTATATATATATGTATATTTTAACAATATTTGATATTTATTTCAGAACTGTGAAAAACTTCAGAAATATAAGGCAGTCCGTGATAGTTGCAAAACATCATTTCGCACCAAAGGCATTTATAAATATTTACAGGAATAGTACGATAGTTGAGTCAAGCAACAAATATATTTTTATTTTCGACCATTCTTTGGTCGTTACAATCAAAAACTTGTGTTTTTAATGTGCTTCGATTGACACCTGGATTTACCAAATCCAAAAAGTCGTTGAAAAGTTTTAAATAGTCGATTGTCTTGTGTAGCCATTTATAATACAAAATTTATACAAATTTCTAAAATTTTGTACTTACCTACTACATCACTTCCAAATGGGGTAAAAATCAAAGAAAATTACCAATATTCTGACATCAAAATGTGTGGACGAAGGATGCTAAATTTATTGTATTACCTGTTTATACCCTGAACCCATAAAAATGGGTAACAAGGTTTTGTACCAAAGTATGTAACAGACAGAAGCCTGTGTAGCCGTCCGTCTGTATATATGAACGCGTAGATCTAAGAGACTATTAGAGCTAGATACTCCAGATTTGGAACATATGCTCGCCTAATCTCTGGGCAGTACAAGTTTGTTTCATTAATGTATCCCGTTTCCGATGTACACATGCGATCGATAACAAAAAAATCTTGAATTTGGAAAACTTTGAGACGTTTGAAACATTAGACGAAATGATTACAATCTGTGCAATTTATATCGACATCGGTTAAGAAACACTGAAGATATGGAACATTGAAATTAAGTAAAGTTTGCAGTGCATTATACGCGTACGCACACATACTTGCAAGCATTGACTGTACGAGCGTTCATATATAGGGTTCAGGGTATCGTCTTGTCGTGATTTCTCGGTTCAATCGGTTCATCTAAAAACTAGTGAATATGTTAAAGTCGGACGCAATCGACTTCTGAATACTCAAATACCAGCATAAATACAGATATTAAAAAGTCTGCTTACATATCATGGTGGTATGGGGGCTGCATGATAATGGAGATTTTCGAGAAATGTCGCGTGGTATCTTGCAACAATATTTGGTGACTCTAGTTTGAGACCTGTGGAAAATAAAGGCATTTCCGATTTAAAAAGAGAAGTGACTGGAAGATGGCAAGAGTGGGAATTACATCCAAATCTTATACGATTCAATTATTGCCCCACTCTTTACATTTATCTGACCAGTTCATGCCCTAATAAAAAGTCTTAAAAAAAAAATTGCTTTTACACAGGTGGACAATAAAAAATACAGTCGAATTTAGAAATTACTTATTTTTGGTAAAATGTTCAAAATTGATAAGCACGCATCTAGGTGTCTATCTTAGACATGTACAAGTGGTTAAGAGAGTGCTTACGCGCGAATGGGCTTGGCTGGTGCGGGTATGAGCGTTTACCGCAATGAACCTTGCGAAATTAGTGAAACTAGCGCCCAACTGTGAATAAAAAAATGTATTTGTTTGATAGTTGAAAGATTTCAAATATGTACCCTAAAGGTGTCGAAACAAGTTGAAAGAAGCCTATGACAGGGTTTCCCAGTTCTATTGCTCCCGATCCTCCTTTGTTGTTTCAATTATTTGCATCAAGTTAACACTTAGAAAATCTTTGTGTGTTTTATTTGACAATATGGAAAAGTCATTATTTCTTTGTACAAAATGTTATCAAACAGTGGAGTCAATTAAACGTTTAACTTATGAGAGGCAATTTAATCGAGAACCTACACAAATACTTAGGTCTGCATCAAACAAGGAACTTGTTGCAAAGAAAACAAGATGTTGAAAAGATATTTCAGAGCACAGGTTAAAAAAGAAAATATTGCCGCTTTTAGCTTGTTTTTTTCTTTATTTGTATTACTGTTTTCTTTGGTAAACTCGGCTATACAAGCATATACAGTATACTTATCTAACTCAGCGTAAAATGTTCTGTTCTAGCGTCTGAAACCAACAAACGTAAAACATGTTATTTTTCATAGATTTGGGTTGTGGAATATCAACCATAAACAAATAAAATCTTTATGTTATGTAAACAGCAGACTAAACAGTTTTACTCCAAAATCGCTTATATAATAACGGACCTAAAATGCAAAACTGTTTCATTGGAAAAAGCATTGAACAAAAGACAAGAGTGCATTTTTCTTTACATTTATGAGGATACAGAAGGTCATTCGAGTATGAGTCATTGTATTGCACTAAAACAAGTAAGAAAGCTTTAGTCGAGAAATCCCGACTAGATGATAACCTAAACCTTATACATAACACGTACAGTCAGTGCTTGAAAGTATGTGTGTGTGTGTCTGTACGCGCATGCTGCATACTCAAATTCGATGTTCCATATCTCCGGTGTCTCTCAACCGATTTTAATAAAAATTACACAGATTGTCATTACTTTGTTTAAGGTTTCAAACTCCGTCTCAAAGTTTTGCAAATTCAAGATTTTGTTATCGAAAACGGGATGAGTTATCAAAAATCAAAAACAAACTTGTTCTGCCTACGACGCGTTCATACATACAGACAATCGGACATGGCTATATCGACTCGGCTGTTGATACTGATCAAGAATATATATACTTTACGGGGTCGGAGATGCTTCCTTATGCCTGTTACATACTTTTGCACAAAACCATTATACCCTTTTAACCTATTTTTAATGGGTTCAGGCTATAAAAATAGTGTGTCGATATTCTGTCGCATGTGTGAAAAGAGTGGCTGCTTTAAATTAAAAAGAAAATCGTAAAATAATAAAAAAAAAAATGGTTTTAGCAGATGCGCTTTGCTTTACGGAGGAGAAAATGGTCCTGCTTTTAATTCGTTTATGGAGTGGGTGCCTCAGCTGTAACGATTGCATTTTATGTCAATGTAAGTAAATAACACACCGAGCTAAATCAATTTGTATTCTTCTACCCTGAATTCTTTCGTTGCCTTGAATAATGACAGACAGTGCACTTTAATTTATATACAGCTTGCCCACATATGCTTTACACACAGTGAAAATTTTTGATATTTTCATTTTAGAGATGTACGGTCACACTGGTGGTTGTTTTTTAATATTTTTTTTTTAAAGTAATTCAGTCAATTATCTCTTAAACCTATTAAAAAGAACTTAAAAAACATTAACGTTAACAAAGAAACATTTACAATACTAACAAAGGCACTAAATTCAACTGCCCATAAATGCTTTACACACTTCAGTTTTTGGAGCATTTTCATTGTGAAAACACATTAATGTTAATGTTAAACAAAGAAACATTTAAAAGTTCTGTTT
This sequence comes from Scaptomyza cyrtandrae, assembly GCA_035044605.1. Classification (NCBI taxonomy): domain Eukaryota; kingdom Metazoa; phylum Arthropoda; class Insecta; order Diptera; family Drosophilidae; genus Scaptomyza; species Scaptomyza cyrtandrae. Next base: position 120,020 of record JAWNNS010000483.1, on the reverse strand, counting down.
TATAGGTCTAAGAGATAATTGACTAAATTACTTATAAAAAAAAATAAATTTAAAACAACCACTAGTGTGTCCCTTATAGCTCTAAAGTGAAAATACCAAAATTTTTCACTGTGTGTAAAGCATATGTGGGCAAGCTGTACCTAATTCCTTATTTGAATTTTTGCAAATCGTGACATGTCAATTTTAAAGAACGTAAGTATAGACCTATGTTAGCATTACGCATCCATGTTTGAGATTAGATAAGCTAAGACCAAATTTTAGACATATTTTTAGTAATTATTTATAAATTTTTTTTGGCATTTAATAAATTTTCTCTAAATAATTTTTACCAGTGAAATGGGCAAAAATATAATAGTTTTGTGTAAATATATGTTACAGACAGCAGGAAACATCTCCGAACCGTCTTTCTGTGTGTCCTTCTGTTTAAGCGCGTCGATCGTGGAGATTATAAGAACTAAATACGTGAGACTTGAACTTAAGGTCAAGTTTGTTTCAAGTTACCAATAATTATTTTGGATTTCGATATACACATGTAATCGATAGCAACACTTTAAACTTAAAATATTTGAAACTTGATCCTAAAACTATATCATTTACCCAAATTGGCTGAGAAACACTGCAATGTCGAGGATTGAAGTTAAGTCAAGCCTTCAGTGGCACAGTATGTCATACACTTTTTGCATAAGCGCGCACATACACACATACATACAAACAATGACTGTACCCATAAGGTCTACTTTTCAGGGTATCGTGTTCAAACTTTCTTGAGTAGTGCCTTCACACTTTTCAGATATTTTTCTTCTTTAAAATTTATAGCATCATATCATCCCCACGGTTTTACTGGTAAACAGTTTTTTTTGGATGAGGGATACATAACACTTTGACAGGTTATAAATTTGTTGCTCGCGCAAACTAATAACGTTGGCTTTCTCAAAGCCTTGAAACTTTGCAAATGTTTTTGTCTATCAATAAAAGTATAAAGATTGGGGGTGGGAAATCGATAAAATCTATAACAAGTGAAACGTTGTAGTCGAACGCAATCGACTGCGGAATAGTCTGATACCCGTAACGAGTGAAAGTAAAGAAAGTAAAGTGAAAGTAAAGAGTCAGATTGGCAATAGAAAGATATGGCGATTTCCCAAAGAGGGCAGTATGAGTGAGCGTGGCATCCAAATTTTGATGCGATCTGTGGTTAACGTGACTAGCTACTTTTCCAAAAAGTCTGAGCTCTAGCTCAAAATCTGTGGAAGATTTGGTTATGTCCGATTAAAAAGGCAGGGGGCTTGGGGCGGCACTAGTCACTAGCTATCTTCTCCACAAAGTTTGTAACTCTAGCTCGAAAACTGTGCAAGATTTGGTCCTCCTTGTTCTAAAACAGCGGGGGCTGGGGGCGGCAGGGGCGGTTGTGGCATTCAAACTTTTGATGATGCAGATTTTTGGGGGAAGTAACAAGCTATCCTACTCAAATGTGGGAAACATGTGTGTTTTATCGATTGGCGATTTAACAGCCCGTAGTCGGAGTAATACCCCAATTTTAACACTTTGCCTATCAGACACATGGACCCAGACATTTGGAAAATTTGAAGACTTTAACTTTAAGGGGGATACCTTCGGTATCAGAGTACAAAAACCGATTAAGGCATATATTTTTTACAATGTACAGCTAGAGTTCTAAAATTTTGCGAAATAGCTAGTGGCGTTCCTCAAATTTTGCCGCCCCAAACCTTCAGCCTCATGACTAACCCTATTTTGAAAACAAAAGTATATCTTCTATAGTCTTTTAGCTAGAGCCACAAAATTTGGTACCAAGACAAGTGTTGCCTGCATTATTAGTAACACACGCTTACTCCTTCCGCCCCCAGCCGCTCCCGCCTAGTAAAATCGCTATCGCCAATTTTAAGCTAGATTTATCAAATTTGGTTACTTCCTTCAACAAATGTACATCAGAAATTGCTGTGCCACACCTACTACTGGCGCTTCCAACCACTTGCATTTTAAAAATGGGAATGCGTATATTTTGCACAGTTCTTGCGCTAGATCCACCAAGTTTAATGAAAAGATTGCTTGTAACTTCCCACACATTGTTTTGTGTGCAACGAACAGCCTTGGCGCCCGCAATTCAAAAGTGGAAATCCTTACATCAATCACAGTTTTTAAGCTAGTCACCAAATTTGGTGGCAAAGATGTGCATCAAACTGTCTTTAACGCAGCAGCCAACCCCTGCTCGCCTTGTACACCTCCAATGAAAACAGTCTCCTAAGTACCTGTTTTAAAACTGCAATCAGAGTATTTTCTCGGGTACTAATGTATGCTGATAATGTAAAATTATGCATGTCAGCTGCAAGTCTTCTGTCTGGTCATAGACTGCAAAGTGACTTAGACAATTTTCAAACTTGGTGCAGAGTAAATTTACTGCATCTCAATTGCAGTAAATGCAAAGTTATGTCTTTTTATAGGCGAATGCCTTTTTTTAATATCTATCTTCTGGATAACCTACCATTGGATCGGATTGATTTGGTTGAGGATTTGGGTATCTTAATGAACCCAAAGCTTAAGTTTGACAAGCATATTGCTTTAATCTCAAATCGAGCATCAAGTGTCTTGGGGTTCATTAAACGCTGGTCGAAGGAATTCGACGACCCCTACTTAACAAAATCTCTTTATGTGTCTCTTGTCCGACCTATTCTTGAATATGGATCTTGTTTATGGTATCCCAAATACAGGACTCATCAGGATAGAATAGAATCGGTACAAAAACAATTTTTGCTATTTGCCCTTCGGGGTCTTAACTGGGACAATAGTACTAATTTACCTGCTTACCACAGTAGACTTTTACTAATAAATCTTCCCTCTCTTAATCATCGTAGAACTAGGTAGAAATGGTGAAATAGATTCCCCCATACTAATAAACCAAATTAACTTTGCTGTACCTATTAGAAGTAATAGACATTTTTTACCAATAGCCCTGCATGCTTGCTTTTCTAACTAGGCTATCCATAGCCTTTTTCGGATCTTATGTTCAGTATATAACGATCTTTCGTTACGTCATTTGTCTACATGTTCGCGATCTTCGTAACCGCACGTTACGCGGTGCGCCCCTCGGTCGGATGGGCGGGAGGTGGTTTGCTTTATTCTTGGGTCCGCGCGTTAACAAGCCGGTGCTTGGTATCGTTGGGCCACTTGAATGTACTGTCCGTCCGTTAGTACATCTACGTCCAATTATTAAGAAAAAAAAAAAATATTAACTTTTCTTCGGTAAGTTTGAGTAACATTTAGAAATTTTGTCTTAGACACTGGGAGAACACTAGAACATATAAAATCGACTACAAAATTTGTAATTTTCTTAAAAATAAAGTTAGGCTCTAGTCGAGAAATGACGGCTAGAAGATATCGTGAACCCTATAGTTAGCGCGTACCGTCAGTGCTTGCCAGTATGTGCGGGTACGCGAACACTGCACACTTGATTTAATTTCAATGTTCCATATCTATCTATATATCTCTGATGTTTCTCATCCGATTTTAATAAAAATTTCACAGAATTTCATTATTTTGTCTTAATTATTATTTGAAATGCCATTCCAAGTTTACATGCTTATATCGGAAACGGGAAGAGTATTGAAAATTTGAAGCAAGCTTCTACTGTTGATCAAGAATATATGTTTACTTAACGGGGTCGAAAATAATTCCTTCAGCCTGTAAAAAACTTTTGCACAAAACCATACCCTCTAATCGGGAGTTCTCCACAAGCAAGCGATCTGGTCAAAAAAGTTGGATTTTCATTGGTCCTTCTGACCATAATTCGTTCTGCCTTGAAGCTATTGGTCGCGGCCGACCAGTTGAAGGCTTCGTTTCAATCCTTCCCTTGTTTTTTACGCGGCCTAAAATATTGTTTACAGTTTTCCTGCTAATTGCAAACATTTCTGCAATCTCAGAGGCCGATTTCTTGAAGGTAGAGTTGTAATAAGCCACCTGGATCATGTCGGAAGGTAATTGCTATCCTGGTATTTGACAACCGTGTAAAACTGTCCCGATTATATTCTGTTTTAAATTATAAAATTTCTCAGAAAATTGCATTACCAAGAGAGAAGTGTGTAAACACTTATTTGTCAGTTGAATTTAGTGCCGTTGTTAGTATTTTTAATTGTTCTTTGTAATGATAATTTTTTTTTAATAGGAGGTTCAAGAGATAATTGACTGAATTACTTATAAAAAATATTTTAAAAAATAAAAACAACATCCAGGGTGTCCCCTTAACACTAAAGTGAAAAATCAAATCAATTTTTACATTGTGTAAACATTTAATAGCCATTTTCTATTTTCAATGGCGGTGGGCGTGGCGTGCAATTTTGAAATGTCGAAGTTTTGAGGACGTCACTAGCTATTTGTTTACCAAATTTTGTAACAAGCTGTTAGAATGCTATCGATTTTATGCGTATTACTTCAATCTTATACGAAGAACTTCATTATTAAATTTTTTGATGTACATATTTAAGCCCATCTCAGTAAACGTCAAGTTTGAGACGCCGACTGTTGACATACAAGCCCAAACTATGAAACTTCCTCCGACGCGCTTTACCGCTGCGTTTAAGTTTTTGGGATCTAGCTCAATATGCTACTGCCGGTACAAAAAAAAATTCCTTCCGTTCGAGCCAAAAAATTTAAATTTTAAATCGTCTGGAAAAATGACTTTGGTCCATTACTTTAAATCCCTGTCCATATTGGTTTGCCCGAACGTCATCACTTTGTTTTTTGCGCTTATAAAGGGCTTCTACCGGGGTACTCGGGCATTGAAGTCATGATTGCGCAGAGCACATTTTTAAAATGATCCAGGACGTGTTTCAGTTGTTTCACTGTCGTTCGTTTACCCATTATTGTTTTGTTGGCCTGTCACACTCGAAATGCAGAATAAGACTTAACTGACTGTTAGAAATATGATTAAAAATTCGGGATATTATGGGAAGCGGCTATCCATAATTTAACTGCATCAAGTAAGCTGGGACCTAAAATAAGGGTACTGAATTGCACCCTAACAGGAAGAGAAAACCCAGTGCATCAAATAAACTGTGAGCAACCATCTTTAAGTACATTTACTAAATTGATAACTTATTTTAAAAAGGTTTTAAAAGCTAAAAATTTTTTTTTATACTTTTTAACTATTCTTTGCCGTTTTTCTAAGTCATTTCATTATTGAATTGTCGATAACTAATTAACTTAGTTCAATCTTTTTCTTTATTTAACGATTCTATCCTACTTATGGCCACGTTTGATTGGCCTGCAACGAAGAACTTTGTCTGAGTTGAGTTCAGCAGGTCCCATACCATCTAAAAACAGTTAAAAAATTTTAAGGCAACAAGTTGATTATTACTTTGTATTGAACTTCAAAGGGAATAAAAATAATGTGACGTTGTTTTATTTTTAGTGTCCTCAGCAAGCCCTTTCATCTGATAGCCATAATGCAGAAGTGCATAATAAAGAATGACGTTGTTTTATTGTTTGTGTTCTTCTCAGGAAGCCTATTCATTAAATATCCATATTGTGTTAATTAAAAAAATTATTATTCCGCTATCGTGAATGATCCGACATATTGGACTATGATTGACATCACTCACGAAGCCTGCATGCCATTCATTGTCATCCAAACTAAGCTCAATCGGTAAATAAGAAATAGAGATTTAGGTTTACAAAAGTCGAAAAATCCGATTGAAGATTATTAAAACATGTCCCCCTTATACTATTGCAATACCCTTCTGAATGTATTTGAATCTGAGTCCACTTAATATTAATTGATCTGCAGGTAATTTTTATACCCTGATCCCATTAAAAATGGGAAAAAGGGGTATAATGGTTTTTTGCAAAAGTATGTAACAGGCAGAAAGAAGCTTCTCCGACCCCATAAAGTATATATATTATTGATCAGCATCAGCAGCCGAGTCGATATAGTCATGTCTGTCTGTCCGTCCGTTTGTCCGTATGTATGAACGCTTCGATCTCAGAGACTATAAGAGGTAAATACTCCAAATTTAAGCTTGCCTAATCCCTAGGCAGTACAAGTTTGTTTTCGATTTTCGATAACTCTTCCTGTTTTCGATATACACATGTGGTCGATAACAACAAAATCTTGAATTTGAAAAATTTTGAGATAACATTTGAAATGTTAAGCAAAATAATGACAATCCGTGAAACTTTTATTAAAACCGGTTAAAGAACAACGGAGATATGGGACATTGAAGTTGAGTATGCAGTATGCAGTATGTGCGTACATACAAACACACATACTTGCAAACACTGACTGTACGCGTAAAGTATAAGGATCAGGGTATCGTCTAGTCGGGATTTCTCGATTAGAGCCTTCTTACTTGTTTCTTATAGACAATGTCCTCGAATCCCATTTTTTTTAAAACAGCTTCTTTTTTTTTATTAAAAAGGCGTTGCTACTTTACAACGTGAATTACTTTAAACATTGACCATATGCAAAAATTTAAACACCATTAACGCCATTATTACAAACTAGCAAAAACGTTAAAAAAAAAACACCCCTTTTTTACGTCTAGACTCTAGAGTGTCAACTGATCAAAAAATGTTCAGTTAGCGCCAACAAAAATTAAAAAATTATATTCAAAATCGACTTGTTGGATGACACAGATTTCATTCGAAGCGCGATGCTTGGACTGCCTTGGACGCACTGATAACGGAACGTTACCAAATTAAGCAAATTGGTTGACATTTTATAGTTCATATCATATTGACTACTTGAAAGAAGGACAACCCCCCGTTCTAACCTAGCGTGGTATTTTAAAGAAATCCTTCCCCTGATCTGGTCACGTAGTTTGGATACGTTTACTTTGTTGCGACTTTACAGTTATCGAATATATCGAAAAATTTTTAAATCTGGTGTCAGAGTATTCCGCAGTCGATGGCGACTGTCCGTTTTTATTTAATTCAAAATAAAATTGAAGAATCGCATAAAGTAAACTACGTTGCATTGGGGGTTTTTACGGCAATTGAGGTTGGTTCTAACATACTCGCGGCACTACTCACACACAGAGCACGCAAATTCAAACATACATATGTACATTTGTATGTATGCATACGCATGCGTGTGTACGAACGAGACCATAAATCATGCGGTGCAGCAAAACAAAAATGCAGTAGTTTTTGTTTCTCCTCGAAACAAGTAACTATAATTTGGGTCAAGCGTATTGTTTACAAATAATTACGCGCGTGTTTGTATTTGTAAGACTCATACATTCATACATACATATATGGAGAAACACACCACACAATCGCATAGAAAATTGGCGCTTGCTGCTTTTAAACGTCAAAGCTACTGCCAGCGTCACAGTTACAGCAGAGCTCAGCGTCACATGTTCGAACGCACGAGAGAGCGCTCTCTTGTGCGCGCTCTCATTTTACGGCTTGCGTGTCATTGTATGCCGTGGCATGGCAACTTAAAAAGCTTTCTATTACGACATTTGTTCGCCAACTCTTTAACGTTCACATATACAATCATACAAATAAGCACTCTGCCGCATTAGACAATTTTTTTCTATAGAGTAGGTCAAGGACAGTTTCGTAAAAGCTGGGACAACATGCGCGTTGTTGTTGCAGTCGTCGTCGTCGGTTGAAACTCTTGCTCACTCTTTCTCTTTCTCCATCGTAACTCTCACTCTTTTTATGCTTGTTGGACGAAATAGTTAACATTTTGATTGTGGGCGCGCAATTTATTTATTTGCTTTTTATATCGTTATTCGATAACAAGAGTATTGTATTTTTTTATATTACGTATAAATTCATGTCAACCTGTGTACATAAGTAAGTTATTAGTCCTAGCCAACCCAAAATCAAAGAAACACAATTCTAAAATTTGGACATGATTTTTTTTTTTTAGACTAAATGTATTGACCCCAGCTCGGAAAATTCTTAAAACCGATTTCATGTATGTACAGCTTGCCAACTAATTGTTTGGGCATGGTGAAAAATGTAGATATTTTCACTTTAGAGCTATAGTCACACTGGTTGTTGTTTTTTATTTTTCAACTCAAACTGGACACCTACGTTTTTGGTTTCATACTTTAGACATATTAATTGGTTGCTACTGAAATGCTGAAAAACGTAAATTACCACCAACATGTGGCTATGTAAGTCATTCGTGTTAATTTTCGGCAGCAAAGTTTCATCGCTTCAGGTTGACAAAAGGCAGACACACTAAACTAAAGCCGCGCGACAGTACAAGTTCAAATCAAAGCTGCAAACACCAAAGTGCCGCAAGTTTAAAAACGTTGTGCTTGGCGAGAAGCGAAAACGACGGCACTCAATGATACTGCTTGTGCTCACGTTGACAAAAGCGTCAAGAGATTACGAAAGAGAGTCAGCTTCAGCAGCAACAGCAGCAAAAAGGACGGAACGAGCGGCCACTATTGCGAATAGTTAAAATAAAAGCAACAAAACGTGCTCAACGACAACGCCACGTACAAAGCAGCGTAGCGCTATATACATGTTGCATTGATTGCACACATACAGGAACAAGTTTGTATTTATATATCACGTGTACAAACACATAGAAGTCGCGGAATCTAGGTCATGAGCGCAAGAGATGGCACTATGGACCAATTAGGCCAAAGTGCAAAAGAGATGGCAATACGACTTATTATAAACATATGCAGCTTTTATAAAGCTTTTATTTATGTATGTGTGAGAATGAAATGCCAGAGCGAATGTGCTCCTGTGTGTGTGTGTGTTTGCGTGGCTTTGCTTAAGGCAGAGTGGGCATCGGCATAGGCTGAGCCAACAACAACACTATAAGCCATACCTGTTTTTGTACTCTAATACCGATGGTAAAGAGTTTATTAGTTTTGTGCGATTTCCGTCAAAATTAATTTCTTCATAGTCAGATAAAGTGGCAAGATTGGGGTGCTGCGTCCGCTGGGGGCTGAAAAATCAATAGCTGAAGATTCATAAAAAAAAAATTTGTTTCCCAAAACTTTACAGCTATAGAGTTACTTAATTTTGGACCAAAATAGGTGATGAATAAAATACGTTTAGACCACGTCTATCCAACCTCGCTTTTTGAAATCGAAAATGCTTATATCTTCCACATTTTTAGAGATAGAGTTATAAAATTTGGTGGTGGTTAGCTACCGATGTCCCCCAAAACCCATTTTAAGTGATGCATTATGCCACAATTTTTGAACAAGAGATAGCAAATTTTGCGACAGGCAATGTTCTTACCAGAATTGTTTATAAGTTTTTGGGTAATACGCCCCCAAACAATACACCTAGTTAAGTGCGTAAGTCAAAAAACAAGGTAAACTAATAAAGTTATCGATTTTGTTTGACAACGGCGGAAATTTACCAGCTATCTTTACACAAAATTAGACGACTCTTTACCGCTAAAAACAAATCACGAAAAAGATTTTTTATCAAGTTGAATTTTCAGCCCCACAGTGGGCATAGCGCCCCCAATGTGTTCGCAAAGTTTCAAATCTTTAGCTTTAAGATTGGAAGAAAGAAATGCGCGCTCATAGAGAAAGACTGACTGACAGACAGCATGGCGGACATTGCACAAAACCAATACACTCTTCGACCTTTGGTAACAGAGTATTATGATTATTACAACATTTAAATAATGTTCAAAAGCACGTAAATACACAAGCAACGCTTTCGCTTTCCAAGAACAATTTTAAAAGCTTGCAGTCGCGTGACTCAACAAACGGCTTTTATATGTTTTAAATCACAATAAATAAAATTTGGTATAACACAACCTTACAAATTTTGGTCAAATTTTGAAACTGGGCAACTAAGAATGTATTTGCTTTTACGTATATTTTGGTCGATTAAACCATAATTATGGTGAAAAGCACAAAAAAAAAATTGATCAAAAATGTTAAACAACCAAGTGAACTTAGCTTTTTATCCCCTGAACCCATTAAAAATGGTATAATGGTTTTGTGCAAAAGTATGTAACAGGCAGAAGGAAGCATCTCCGACCCCATAAAGAATATATATTCTTGATCAGTATCAACAGCCGAGTCGATATAGCCATGGTCGTCTGTCCGTATGTATGAACACGTCGATCTCAGAAACTATAAGAGCTAGAGACCCCAGATTTGGAGCTTAAGCTCGCCTATTCCCTAGGCAGCACAAGTTTGTTTTCGATTTTCGATAACTCATTCCGTTTCCGATACACACATCGGATCGATGACAACAAAATCTTGTATTTTGAAAACTTCACAGTTTGTCATTAATTTAGCAAATGTTTCAAACGTTGTTTCCAGTTTTCCACGGCTCGTCCAGTTCCACTCATATACTATTGCTCACTTCGCTTTGTGAGTTCATGCAGCTCTCTTTTAACACATGTTCGCCTAAATGTACTTAAGCAATAATGATTGCGTCTACTACTAGCACGTACTTTAAGCAATACCAATAGCTTCTTTGAGTCCTCACCATAGTGAATAGTCAATTTCTACCGTTTAATACACGAAATACATATATATTTTGTCTTATTTACTAACTTGGACCATAATATTAAATTGTTTCGGTTTTGTTAACAAAAACATTTTGCCCATGAGCTGTACGTGCTGTCAATTTTAGCGACATAGCGTTCTATTCGCGAGGCTTCTCAATTTCCATTCTGTCGCGAAGACTTAAAAAAGGTCTAATACTTTTCGGATAAACCTTGACTTTACTATGTAAATCAGCGGTTGGGGAACTTTTTGAATCATTACTCCAAATTTTTTTTGTCAAACTTGACTTTAAATTTTGATGTGTAAGTTGCAATTACCCCAAATTTTAATGAAATATATACCTTTTTAATAAATTACCCCAAAGCGAAGAGCAAAAAAAAAAAAAGGTCAATAGAATAGAAAACTCAAAATATATATTTCTGAATCATGACCATTACCTCCAGAAATTTAACTTTTACCCCATTTGGGGTAATTTACCCCGATTCCCCGACCGCTGATGTAGATTGTCCTAACTAAGAGACCAACTACTGAGGGGTTAATAGATAAAAATCGACAATTTTATAGTAGTGCTTGAGTGCTCAATGTTAGAACTAAGAATAGATTTTTGAAAATTCAATCTGAAAAATGCATAGATCAGATAAGTAGGTTTATAACTCAATTTCAGTAATCAGCATGAGAATTTATTCAAATTTTGTCAGGATGAGTTTCAATCTAAATTTAATAAATTACTACAACACAATTAAACAAAATTTTATTTCCATTGCTTAAGAATTGTGTGTTGGGTGCAGTGTGAAAATGTCTTTAAAAATCTCAGAATGGAACAAAAAAATTTAAATTATTTTAAAAACTGGTTACTTTTTTGAATTACATTTATTTATGTTTTTGCAGGAAATACCCTCCAAATAGCAATTGATATTTCTATAAAGTTTGGAAAAAATCTACACCCTTAGAGCTGCGCTTAACAGCTAGGGATAAGAAGTTTTCTGGGAAGACAGCTGGTGGTGCCTGCCTCCGAAGCTGTGCGCATTTTTTAATAGATTTAAATTTAATTGGGCTCGGCAAGGCCCATGCGAATTCTATTACAGAATCACAATAACGTAGACCAAGAGAGCAACGGTAGCCTAGACCGTTGTAAGACATTGGACACAGCGGAATACACTGATACAACCAGCACATGAAGGTTTCTAGCAGTCCACAATTAAAATTTACAAAAATTTCCAGAAGGAATGTGGTGGAAAGGAGATGTTTTTTTTTTGCCACTTTGATTAGCCTATGATGTAAACTGTTGAGTATTAGTAGAAGGTTGAAAAAGTAATCCCAAAGAGTTGTTTTAATGCCCTGTCAAACTATCTACATTATAGTATTATTTGCTAGCAGTTACTGATATTAACTTACCTTCTAGTTTCATGCCCACTTCCAGGCACTTTTGGAATCGACAATATGGACAACGTTTGCGCTGCGTCTTATCGATGTGGCAAGAACGCTCCGCCACGCAAGTGTAGACCTTTTTGTTTTGAACGGTGCGCTTGAAAAAACCCTTGCAGGACTCGCAGGTGAGTAGGCCGTAATGATAGCCGCTGACTTTATCTCCGCAAACGGGGCACAGCTCTTCGAATAGATGCTTAAAATCTATGGCCTCGCCGCCGGAACTGGCGCTGGTGCCGCCATGTTGACCAGCAGCTGCCGTTCCAGCTACGCCAGCGACAGCATTACCACCTGCATTGCCGGAAATGTGACCAGCTGCAGCAGCTGAGTTGCCACCAGCGCCTGGTGGCAGCAACATGTAACCATTACCTGACGAGCTGCTGCCACTATTTAGGATTTGGGTAGAGTTGCCGACTGCTGCGTTGCCAGCTCCACTTGCACTTTGTTGCGAATGGGATGAGTTGGTTTCCTGATAGCCTGTCGGGAATATGTACTGTGAATCGAAATTGTATATATACGAATATGAGGAAGCATTGAATTGATTCGCATTGTTGTTGGCAATATTCTGTTGTTGCTGTTGGTAATGTTGTTGTTGTTGCTGGTGATGTGTATGATGTTGCTGCTGCTGTTGCTGCTGCTGCTGATGATGATGATTACCCAATTGCAGTGTGTATGCGCTGTAATCGTTATCGGAATTGCTCAACGCATTTGTGTCGTTATCATTGTTTGTGTTGTTGTTGCTATTGCTGCTGTTGTTGTTGTTGTTGTTGTGGCTGTCGGTAGCATTGGTGTTACTGTGTGCTGGACTACCGGGCTGCTGTTGCTCGAGCTGCATGCTAAACGGCGATAAATTTAGCGAAGATATAAACTGTACAGTCGCCTGTTGTTGATCCATTTCTAATAACATTTCATAAAATTCGTCTTCAGGATTTTCTACCGTTCTTATTATTTTTTATTTTTATTGTAATATATTGTTGATTGTTGTTAATTGGTTTACACTGTCGATCGAAGCAAAAGAAGTGTAAATTCCTTGAATTTTATCTTTTAGTTGCGGCGTTATTTTCACTTCACTTTATTAGCAACATTACAATGTAGATAGTTTTTATTTATATTTTTTCACATTATTGTTGTTGTTTGGTTGGCGCACAAAACTCTAAGCTTTTGAATTATTATTATTAGAATCATTATTATTTTAACAATAAGGCATATTAATATTTAATTTGGTGTTAGAGATTCTTATTTTTTATTATTTATAAAATTTTAGTTTTATATATGTCTAAACAATTATTGCATTAGTTATGCAACTTTAGAATATTTTTATATCCTGTTTTTTTTTTGGGTTTGTATTTTTTAATGTTTTAAATTATTTTGGTATATTTGGTATTAATAAAATATTTACTTTGAAATTTATTGTTGAGAAACCCAAATTGAAATGTGTTTAAATTCTATTTTGTTTTTTCTTGCAGGTACTTTGAGGTGGCTGAGATGTATTTGCATTAAATTAATTAGACTTGGATGAATTAATTTAGTTGTCGATAGAACGTTAGAACGTAAGGCATTTAAACTTATTTTTATACTTTGTATACATGTACTGTACATATAACTTAAGAATTGTTTTTTTGTGTGCGTTGTAACATATTTAAACTAGTTTTTTTTGTATTTTTCTTTAAGGCGTTTTAAGAGTGAATTGCCAATTTGGTTAAGGATTGGTCACATTTTGTTTTTATTTCTTCTTAATAATGCAATTTCTGGCAACAACAAAAATGTTGCATTGCTCTTCTACTCTTTTAACGAGAAGACAAGACACACCAGAGCAGAGAGAACATAATCCTTGGCTGTTCCTGCTGTGGGTGCAAATTGCCATAAAAAAAAGAAGTAAAAGATGCATATGCAATTTTTTGTTTGTGATTTGCAGTTGTATTGATAATTTATTTGCTTGATTGTTTGGTTGTGTTATTGTTGTTATTTGGTGATCTCTACACATACGCGAACACAAAAATTTGTAGGTTGGCACATTTGATGTTGTGTTAGCATATGTAGTATATAGTATATACTATATATGTTTATGTATATATGAATTATAATTTTTGTATGTAGGTTAACTCGCTATGCGAAAAACACGACCAACATCAACAACGTATTTCGAATTACTAAATCCAAGCCAAACGGCGAGGATACCCGCCATACACAAAAGCGTCACTGTCGCCGCTGCTTTTGCGTCGACGACAGCAACGACTGCGCTGCTAGCGTCGGCAGCGTTTTACTCTCGCTCTCTGCAGCAACATTGCAATATTACGTATGCGTTTGTTTACGTGTGTGCTTGAGTGTGAGTGGGAAACAGTTTCACTTTCAATGCGCTCGCTCGCTTGCTCATTTTTGTTTAAGCTTTTTATTTGTTTTGCTTTGCTCGGCGTGACTTAATGGCCTGTTTTTTATGTCTCTCTTGTCGCTGCTGTTGATACTACTGCACCAAAATTATGACTGCGCTGAAAGCGAAAGTGAAACTTTTTTGCCTTATTTTTGGACCACTGTACACTACGGCGACTCATTCTTTCCAATGAAGCACCGTTAAAGCTCCCAATATTATGAAAGCGCTAAGCTTTGCTTAGTGTGACTACTATTGTGTAATATGCACTCAGTTTGTTAAAAACGTTTGATTTATGCGAGTATTGATGAAGAATAGTACCCCAACAATTTAATTTTAAATTTTTACCTCTCATACTACCAAGTATTTGGCTAATGTGACTAGTTTAGTTTTCATTTAATTTAAAATAAAATTGTGCTTTCGTGTTTCTATGTGGACTTGATAATTTGTGGCTTTCAGTTTTTGCATTCGTTTATGACACTGTTTTCAGTTTAAGTTTTCGTTTCCACTTTATACCCTCATATCAAAAGTAGAATGTAAAAGCAGACGCGCATTGAAAACAAAAAAAAAAAAACTTTTTATTAAGATATTTTAATGTGATTTTTAATCATTTATAGTCTCTTATTTAAATCAAAAAATTAAATAAGGAATAGCAAGTAAGACGCGTTCATACTCAACTTCAATGTTCCAAATCTCCGGTGTTTTTCAACCAATTTTAATAAAAATTTCACAAACTGTCATTATTTTGCTTATTATTTTAAACGCTATCTCAAGTTTTCAAATTTCAAGATTTTGGTGTTATCGATCTCATGTGTAAATCGAAAATGGCAAGTTATCGAAAATCGAAAATAAACTTATACTGCCTAGGAATTAGGCGAGCTTAAGTTCCAAATCTGGAGTCTCTAGCTCTTATAGTCTCTGAGATCGACGCGTTCATACATACGGACAGACAGACGGAAGGACGTGTAGACGGACATGGCTATATCGACTCGGCTGTTGAAACTGATCAAGAATATATATACTTTATGAGGTCGGAGATGCTTCCTTCTGCCTTTTACATACTTTTGCACAAAACCATTATACCCTTTTTACCCATTCTTAATGGGTTCAGGGTATACAAATCGGTCTCCAAATGGCATCACCTAGCCAAGAAGATGGTTTTTATCAAACTCTTTCTGTGTCTGATAGCATTTGGGTGTCATTATGTCATTGAAGTAAATCTAGTAGTTTACATCGTGTTTTTGGCATTTATATAACTTGATCCTTTATCCACATTTTCAAATTCTGTTTATGCTATGCTTGTGTCAATCAATCTTATCCCAAATTCTTTTGAAACAAGTTAGAAGTCTTTAGTCGAGAAATCCCAACTAGAAGATACATTGTAAGTATGTATGTGTGTGAGTACACGTGTTCTGCAAACTTCACTTAAATGTTCCATATATCCGGTGGTGAATTATTTTTTCTAAAGTTTTAAAAGCCGTTTTCAAGTTTTCCAAATTCCAGATTTTATTGTTATCGATTCCATGTGTATATCGAAAACGAGAAGAGTTATCGGTAATTGGAAATTAACTTGTAATGCCGAGGGTTTACAATTTTCAATGGGTTCAAGGTATAAAAAAACTTGATCTGATCGCAATCTAAGCCTATATCCAAACTTTCGAGTTTTTTTTTTTCAATTTACCTGTCCAGTATTTTAATGGGTGTATTCAGGGTGTATTCAGGGAGCCACAGAAATAACTTATATTCTCCTTTTCTCCGCATATACTACATACTTTACTTAATTTCGTGTTACACTTGATGCGGCATCTTATACATTACAAATGTGCAAGTAGAAAACTCCTGGTTTGATAAATTTTTTTTTTGGTGGTAACGCATTTTTTTCGTTCTCCAATATCGAAATAGCTCATACATGGCTATGTCAACTCAGCTGTTTATGTTAATCATGATGCTTTCTTTTGCCTCTTACATAAATTAGCACAGAGCCATTATACCCTTTGCGCATTTTATGAGTATAGGGTATTTAAAGCTACAAATACATAGACGGTAAGACAAGCAGTCAACACACACATACAAGTAGCAGCTAAATTTAGACAACACAAAATATTTTTTTATGTTTTCATGTACACATGTTTTGATCCATATACATACATACATATGAATATACAAACTTACGTCTAATAACAACAGCCAGCAGCAGCAGCAGCAACAGCAACAAATGGCAACAAGAGACCCGAAAACATAAAAAAAAAAAACTCGTCTTAACCTGAAATGAAACCTTGTAACATTTTCTCCAGATTGGCGACGCCACTGCAAGCTTAATTGACGTGCCGGTTTACACACGCTGGTACCAAAGAGGGGAACTTAAAAGTAGTATGTATAGACAAAAAGTGCAGCGAACGAAATTGGCAGATACACAACCACACACAAGCACACAGCAGCAGCAGAGACCATCTAATTGCCATCAAATTTGTTGTTGTTGTTCGTCTCTCACAACGTTGATCACTTTTGCTTTCAATATGAAATAATCAACATCGGTAGCAGCAGCAATACTACTAGTTAAAGCAGCTAAGCAGCAAAGCAAATGAGAACGCACAACAAGTTTTCGCCTACATACTTCGTCGTCACCCTATCGGAAATAGAGTGCAGCGGCAAGAGGCAAGAAACCAGCACGCCAAATATGCTCTCGCAAGCTGCCGCAGTTGCTCGGCTGCCTCAACGTTGCCGCCTCGGTGCGCTTTTTGGGGCCCGACGCTTGCCTGACATCATTGAATAATGTAAAAAGTGAAAGTGTAGCGCTGTTTGAGTATGTCATCGCAGTCGCTGCTATCGCTCGCTACCTCAGCTGACCTACATTTTTCTTGTATGTACATACATTCATACATATGTACATATATTTAGGTCTATGTTAAAGAGATAAATTTAGATTTCGTTTAATTACGTGTTGCGTTTTAATGCTTGGGCCTACACATTCATGCATATACACGTATGTATGTATATGTCAATTTACGGATAATATAAATATGTAACAAAGTTACTAACTAATTTTTTAAGCTCTAATAAGGTATGGTACGTTTTTGCGCTAAGACTTGAGTCCTGTTTACCGATAAATATAATGTCACACTTCAGCTAGACAGCCAGTTTTAGGTTTTCGGTTTCCTTCGTGCAAATTTAGAAGATTGCTTTTGAGCTGTGGTAGAGCACTTTCTTTGCTTACCAAATTCCTTAAAGAAAACCATATGGTAGCCCAGTAATGCCCAATGTGAGTCTTATAACGAAGCAAACAGCAATACTAATAAATAACAAGTAAGAAAGCTATAGTTGGAACGACGACTCATTTCAAAAACCTATTTGTTCATATTATGATATTATTACAGATGCATTTGCATCGCAGCTATGTAATAGAGTTGACCAACCTGTTTTTGTTTTGTTGTTATCGATCCCATGTGTTTATCGGAAACGGGATGAGTTATCGAAAATCGAAAACAAGCTTGTACTGCCTAGGGGATAGGCGAGCTTAAGTTCCAAATCTGGAGTCTCTAGCTCTTATAGTTTCTGAGATCGACGCGTTCATACATACGGACGGACGGACGGACAGACGGACGGACGGACAGACGGACATGGCTATATCGACTCGGCTGTTGATGCTGATCAATAATATAAAAATACTTTATGGGGTCGGAGATGCTTCCTTTTGCCTGTTACATACTTTTGCACAAAACCATTATACCCTTTTTCCACATTTTTAATGGGATCAGGGTATACAAATTTAACATAATAAAATAATAAAACCATAGAAATGATGAATTTTGCTAAAACAAGTAAGAAGGCTCTAGTCGAGAAATCCCGACTAGACGATATCCCGATCCCTATACTTTTCGCGCACAGTCAGTGCTTGCAAGTATGTGTGTGTGTGTATACGTGCATACTGCATACTGCATACTCAACTTCAATGTTCCATATCTCCGGTGTTTCTCAACCGATTTTAATAAAAATTTCACAGATTGTCATTATTTTGCTTAATGTTTCAAACGCTTAATTACTTACTGTTTCCAAGTTTTAAAAATTCAAGATTTTGGTGTAATCGATCCCATGTGTATATCGGAAACGCGTTGAGTTATCGAAAATCGAAAAGAAACGTATACTGCCTAGGGATTAGGCGAGCTTATGTTCCAAATCTGGAGTCTCTAGCTCTTAGTCTCTGATATTCATATATATTGACGGACGGACAAACAGACGGAAATGGCTGTATCGACTTGACTGTTGATGCTAATCAAGAATGTATATACTTTATGGGGTCGGAGAAGCTTTCTTCTGCCTGTTACATACTTTTGCACAAAACCTTTATACCATTTTTACACATTTTTTATGGGTTATGGGTATAAAAACGAGGCAAACAAGATCTGATGAATATATATGTATTTATTTGATTTATATCTTTGTCACTAAAGCGTTGCAAAAAATATCCAATCCAAATAAATAACCGATTCGAAGGAACAACGAAGTACAAAGTTTTGAAAATAATTTTTTCCTAACTTCGCCCCTGGACTGTGTATTAATTAAATTGTATTTATTTTGAATTTACGCCCAATTTTATTTAGGATATAAAAGTAAATAATAATAAATAAAGTGATGAGATGACTCAAAATGAGTAGCGACAGCTGCCCATATAAACCGTACGCAATGCACAGCACGGGACTAAGATTATAAAGGCAACAACAAATCAAAAGCTTCAGAAAAAGCGGCGCTGCTACACCGTCGACGCTGTCGCGAAGCTTTTTTTCGTAAACGCAAACGCTGCACAGAATATTTTTTTCAAAAAACCTTGACACACTTTTCTGCGCTCGTCGCGCACATATACATACATAGATAAACATGTACATGTAAACATGCACACATTGAGAGATACTCGCTCAGGGACGGATTTGACCGCAATTCGCCGTCGTTGCCGTTGTGAGGAGGTCAGTTTAGCGAATACGTTAGTGTATATGTATGTAAAACTACCCTGTCGTTTGGCTTAGACCCAAAACAGACGTGAATGTGAATGTAATGAATAGCGCATGATCATGTGATAAACATGTCAAATATGTATTATTTTTTGTTCTTTTTAAATAATTTAACAAATAAATTGTTAAATAATTATTTATTTATTGCAAGAACATAATAACAGTGCTTGATTACACACTGTTAAATTCATTCCGTTTTCTGAGACACTCTTCTACTGCGGTCAATTCAACCGCTACGATCTTCGCTCCCAAATCAGGTCAGATTCGTGCAAGTTATCGAAAGAAACCAACTGCAAGGCATATATATATATGTACAAAAATAAATTAAGAGGGCTTTAATTGAGAAAGCTCGACTAGGAAATACCCTGACCCTTAAACATTACTCATTGTTTGTATGTATGCGTGCACTACATACAATGCTACTGAATGATGAGTTCACATTCAATCTTCGGTATTTCACAGCCGATTTTGATAAAAATCTTACAGATTTTCAACAATTTTCAAATTTTTTGTTTAACATCTATAAAACGTGTGATTGTTTTTACTTTTTTGTAGCTAGTGATAATATTTTAAAAAGTTTTAAATTTCTTCTCGTTTGTTTTTTAAATCCCTGTCGGTTATTGCAGTTTTTTTTTATATCATCATTATATTCAGGGCTACTACTTCATTATTATTACATGTATTTTGTTTTGTTTTGCTTTTCGATTATTTTTTCTTAAAAAAAAGGCCACAGAAAAGCAACAGCACTCAATAAAACGAACGACGCGCGCGTCAACAGAGACAACGCTTCGTCTCGACGCAGACCCACTATTGACGTCGTCGTTGCAGTTGACGGAGCGCAAAAGTGGGTCACGAGGCCACAAAAACAATTGCATCAGCAGAAGCCGGCGTTGGCGGTATGGCTATGGCTATGCAAAGGGAGATAAAGGGGGTAGCTAATAGGGTAGATGTTTCAGCGCTGCCAGCTGCTAACAGTGCAACTCAAGTTTAAGTTGCGTAGACGGTCGAGCGGACAATTTCAGGCCATCGAAGTGGTAAGCGATTTATTGAATAGTCCACTATGCTCGTGGTAAGAAAAATGATCAGATATCAGCTGGGTTAAGATGTACGTATAATGTTGACAACAGGTAGAAGATGAACAAAATTCTAGAAAAAAAATATAAAATGTTATGATTTCATAATTTGAAATCATATTTTGATTGGCTTAATATCGACAAGTGTTAACACATATTAACACAAGGATGGTCGTTAAAAATAACAATCTTTGTACCTCCCCTCATCAAAAGTTTCATTTTGATGAAAAAACTCTTGGGGGCATTTTTTTTATTGATTCGTTCCATTTTTTAAACTTTTAATATTTTATTGAGCTAAAATTCAAACCAAAAAATATTGATACTGAAGAAATTTATATTGAAGTTAATAATTAAATATATCAAAAAAAATTGATTTCGTATTTAATCAAATATTTTGAGAAATAGAGGGCAGAAAGGGCAGAAAGTTTTTAAGTTTAAGTCTCCAAAGCGCATATCAAGTTGATCTTAGAAACCAAAAGAGCTAGAGACTCCAGATTTGGGAAACAAGTTTTCACAAACCATAGACAGATCAAGTTTTTTCATATTATTTATTGATAATTTTTTTCCGTTACAAACATACATATATCGATTACAAAAATCTTCAACTTTCCAAATTTGGAACTTTCTTTGTAGATACAAACAAAGTCTAAGGATCAATGATCTTCTAGTCGAGTTTTCTCGAAAGGAAACGTAACCGATTCCATAAGAGTATATATTCTTGATTAACATTGCGAGCTAAGTCGACATAGCCTGGCCATCTGTTTCTATGCAAACTGCTCCCTCAGATTTGAGCTATCGAGCTGAAACATTAGACAAGGTTTTCTTTTTGTTGCAGTTAGAACATTTGTAAAATCGGCCAGATTGGAACACTAGTTTATTTAGATGTCGTACCAATGCAAACTCCTTTGAAAATATTTTACGATGAAAAATAACAAAAAGGTTTTTCAAGTATATTATATATGTATATTATATTCGGCATACCGAAGAAAGCTTTCGTACTTGTTTTTTTTTATTAATATATGGTTATAGTGTATAAATAAAAAAATAAAAACAAATAAATACAAAATATGCTTTGTATGTCTACTGACAAAGCTGAGACGCTAATGTCGCTGTCGGCGTTTTCAGTTAATGATTTTGTTGCGACCCCGTTTATAGCTATGGTGGCCCACTAACCTACTTTAAGAAAAAAAGGTTGAAGCTTTTTTATGTTCACATGCTCGCATACACAAATATATACATATGTATATATAAATATATATATATAAATATATATGTGTGTACGTATGAGCACATTGGTCACTGTTTCTCTTTTTTTTTTATTTAGTTTTTTTTTATTTGATTAAAATTATATAAACAAAGTGGAAATATGCAACAACGCAATCGACACAGAAGCAAAACATTGAAAATTAAAACGAAATCAAAAAAGCTTAAATGTTCTCTATCTTTTTTACTCTCGTACTCTTCATGTGCATGTGTGTATCTTTGTTTATAAGTTGCGTACCACACTGTGTAAACGGGATGAGAGCGTGGAAAGCTTTTAATACCCAATGAATGAAATGGGAGGTTGTGTGGCTGAACTTTATTTATTATACCCTGATCCCATTAAAAATGGGAAAAAAGGGTATAATGATTTTGTGCAAAAGTATGTAACAGGCAGAAGGAAGCATCTCCGACCCCATAAAGTATATATAGCCGAGTCGATATAGCCATGTTCGTCTGTCCGTCCGTATGTATGAGCCAACCGATCTCAGAGACAATAAAAGCTAGAGACTCCAGATTTGGAACTTAAGCTTGCCTCATCCCTAGGCAGTACAAGTTTGTTTTCGATTTTCGATAACTCAACCCGTTTCCGATATACACATGTGATCGATAACAACAAAATCTTGAATTTTGAAAACTTTGAGATAGCTTTTGAAATATTAAACAAAATAATGACAATCTGTGAAACTTTAATTAAAATCGGTTAAGAAACACCGGAGATATGGGACTTTGAAGTTTTCTATGCAGTGTGCAGTATGCGCGTACACACATACACACATACTTGCAAGCACTGAATGTAGTAAAGGGATCAGGGTATCGTCTAGTCGGGATTTCTCGACTAGAGCCTTCTTAATTGTTATACCCTGATCCCATTAAAAATGGGAAAAAGGGTATAATGGTTTTGTGCAAAAGTATGTAACGGGCAGAAGGAAGCTTCTCCGACCCCATAAAGTATATATATTATTGATCAGCATCAATAGCCGAGTCGATATAGCCATGTCCGTCTGTCCGTCTGTCTGTCCGTCTGTCTGTCCGTCTGTCTGTCCGTCTGTCCGTATGTATGAGCCAACCGATCTCAGATACTATAAGAGCTAGAGACTCCAGATTTGGAACTTAAGCTCGCCTAATCCCTAGGCAGTACAAGTTTGTTTTCGATTTTCGATAACTCATCCCGTTTTCGATATACACATGTGATCGATAACAACAAAATCTTGAATTTTGAAAACTTTGAGATGGAATTTGAAATAATGAACAAAATAATGACAATCTGTGAAATTTTTATTAAAATCGGTTAAGAAACACCGGAGATATGGGACATTGAAGTTGTGTATGCAGTATGCAGTATGTGCGTACATACAAACACACATACTTGCAAATACTGACTGTACGCGTAAAGTATAGGGATCAGAGTATCGTCTAGTCGGGATTTCTCGACTAGAGCCTTCTTACTTGTTTTTATTTGTAAACGGGATAAAATGTATGGACGAAATTTGTGTACCAGTTTTTTATACCCTGATCCCATTAAAAATGGAAAAAAAGGGTATAATGGTTTTGTGCAAAAGTATGTAACGGGCAGAAGGAAGCTTCTCCGACCCCATAAAGTATATATATTATTGATCAGCATCAATAGCCGAGTCGATATAGCCATGTCCGTCTGTCCGTCCGTCCGTCTGTCCGTCTGTCCGTATGTATGAGCCAACGGATCTCAGAGACTATAAGAGCTAGAAACTCCATATTTCGAACTTAAGCTCGCCTAATCCCTAGGCAGTACAAGTTTGTTTTCGATTTTCGATAACTCATCCCGTTTTCGATATACACATGTGATCGATAACAACAAAATCTTGAATTTTGAAAACTTTGATATGGCATTTGAAATAATGAACAAAATAATGACAATCTGTGAAATTTTTATTAAAATCGGTTAAGAAACACCGGATATATGGGACATTGAACATTGGACATTGCAGTATGTGCGTACATACAAACACACATATTTGCAAACACTGACTGTACGCGTAAGGTATAGGGATCAGGGTATCGTCTAGTCGGGATTTCTCGACTAGAGCCTTCTTACTTGTTTAAATGTTAGAATACCTACAAGATATGTCTTTGGCCGGAAAGTTAAGTTCATCCCAATGCATGTTTGTCTTTACAAAACAACATTCTTTAAATTTTAAATCATTTTCTGTCTTTCGTTTTAATTGGGATGTTTAGCGGAATATTTAAACGTAACTTACGGGTTTCCTGCCGTGTAATATTTTGTAACATTTGACGTAGATGTACTAACGGTCAGTACATTCAAGTGGCCACACGATACCGGCTTGTTAACGCGCGGACACAAGCACAAAACCAAACGACCCACATGCCGCCCGTCCGACCGAAGCGCGCACTACGAAGCGTGCGTTTACAAAGATCGTGAACACGTAGACAGATGACATAAGACTATTTTTTTTTAAGGAGCATGCAGAAGTGGTACTATGTGGAACATAAGATCCGAAAAGGGTTATGGATTGCAAAGTTAGAATAACAAGCTTGAAGAGAAACAGGCACAAAATTTCTAGTATTTCTAATAGGAACTGCAAAGTTAATTTGGTTGATTAGTACAGAATAATCAATTTCACCTTTAATTAGTTTATGGACAAGTTATTGCTAGCATAGTTCTACGATCAAAAAGAGAAGCAAGATTTATTAGTAAAAGTCTACAGTGGTGAGAAGGAAAGTTAATATTATTATTACCCCAGTTAAGACCCCGAAGGGCAAAGAGCAGAAATTGTTTTTGCACCGATTCTATTCTATCCTGATGAATCCTGTATTTTGGATACCATATAAAAGATCCATATTCCAGAACCGGTCGTACAGGAGACATATAAAGAGTTTTTGTTATGTAGGAGTCGTCGAGTTCCTTATAAATTTATGTTACACCAGGTTTAAAAGTTGTCTAAATCACTATGTAATTTATGAGCAGACAAAAGAGTTGCAGCTGACGTGCATAATTTTACATCATTAGCCCACATCAGCACCAAAAATTTAAGTTTGCATTCTATCTTGAAAGCCCTCAATAACAAATAACGTCTAGCAAGTTAGTAGTGGTTGATCTTTGTTTCATGATTTTGAAGATAAGAGGTTATTAATTTCGTCTGGAGATTTGTTTTCTTTTTTATGTAAGGGAATAATCTATGACTCTTTCCAAAATTTTGGAAAAGAGCAGAACTCCACGGACAAACTAAACAATTTATGCAACGGTTTTAACAGACCCTGCGCATAGTACCTACTCCATCCACAGCTTCGTACTCCATCAGGTCCTGGAGAGAACGTGGGCTTAATGACCTAAAGATCACACAGTAATGAACCCCATGTGATTTCCGGTATCAAAATTCAGCAAATAGATCGGCAACGGCCAGATCTGAGTTGGCTTTCATATCATCATAGAATATGTTTAATGGAAATGCCGATGACTTGCGTTTCGTATTAACAATATCAAAAAACCGTTTGGGATCCTGCTGAAACTGTAATCTACACCTAGTCAGGTAATTCCTTTAACACTGGTTATTGAGGACTGAAAAACTTGAACGAGCAATTAAGGCTAAAGGCGAGCTTGATTTTTGAAACTCTTGAAGAGTTTCGATTTTTTAAAATTATCAACTCTCTAGTAAGCCAGAGAGGTTTGTTAAACCTGTTTGGCTTTCCATAAGGGACACACAAATCTAATAATGAATTTAAACTGCTATACAAATTACTGACTGCAACGTCCCGCAGAGAGGAAACCAGTCAGTCAGGGATAAGAGCCGACTAAGTTTTGCAAAATTGGTTTTGCGAAATTGACGAACTCGGCTTAAAGGTTTTCTAATGGGGCATAGCACCCGGTAGGGTAAAGTTATCGACACCTCCAACGTTGGGTGGTATAAATCTTTTGGATAAGATAAGGGTTGTGATCGGGTAAAGGATGAGGAGGATGGATTCAAAACAAAAACCAGGTCAAGCATTTTATTAAGAAAGTTTGGAATGTCATTGCTTTGACTCAATGATATCCCAAGTAAGTTAATCAAGAATTCATTCTGTGCCGAGGGGGTCAGGGCACCAGAGTCGGGACAAGAAATCCAAGTAACTTCAGCAATATTGAAATCACCAAGAACTACAAGGAAATCGCGATCAGACAGAATGCAAGAACCAATATAGCAGGAAAATGAGCATCGTAAACAGAGTTATCGGAGGAAGGTGGTATATACGAGCAAGTAGAATTACCTAGAATTACTTACTATTACTGTCTCCGAAGAATAGTCTACATAAAGTCATGTAATAGGTATGTTCTACTTTGACTTACTTTGCTAGATTACACTTAACTTGCCTTTCGGTAGTCTTGCCAAACGTAAAAATCATGTTAGTTTTTCCATCAAAAGTCTCCGAAAAATAAGCCAACAACATTTCGCTTACCTACAAGACTGGTATAAGAAAAAACAATTAAAAGGCTTTAGACGAATAATCTCTACTAACAGATATCCTGCGCTGATACATGGTGGGTTAACTTTAATCATAAACAATTTCGACGTTTCTCAACACATTTTGATTAAAACTTGATAGATTTCCAAGTTTTTTGACTTGTTATTTTTGTGTTTTGGGAGTTGTAATAAAAACCATCGAAAAAATAAGTCACCGGGTCTGCCTTAATAACACGAAAAGGTCTAAGAAAAAAGCAAAAATTTATAATACTTTGAAATTTTCATTGACATTTTGGTCCTGTCAGAAAGTTAACATTTGAGAGCACGAGGATTCCTTTTAAGACTGCCACTAAAATAGAAAATTACTAAACTGTAACAGCGACAGCGCAAAAAAATATATAAAAACAAGTAAGAAGGCTCTAGTCGAGAAATCCCGACTAGACGATACCCTGATCCCTATACTTTACGCGTACAGTCAGTGTTTGCAAGTATGTGTGTTTGTATGTACGCACATACTGCACACTGCATACACAACTTGTCCCATGTTTCCGGTGTTTCTTAACCGATTTTAATAAAAATTTCACAGATTGTTATTATTTTGATTATTAATTTAAATGCCATCTAAAGATTTTTCAAATTCAAGGTTTTGTTGTTATCGATCACATGTGTATATCGAAAACGGGATGAGTTATCGAAAATCGAAAACAAACTTGTACTGCCTAGGGATTAGGCGAGCTTAAGTTCGAAATCTGGAGTCTCTAGCTCTTATAGTCTCTGAGATCGGTTGGCTCATACATACGGACAGACGGACAGACAGACGGACAGACGGACAGACAGACGGACAGACGGACATGGCTATATCGACTCGGCTGTTGATGCTGATCAAGAATATATATACTTTATGGGGTCGGAGAAGCTTCCTTCTGCCCGTTATATACTTTTGCACAACTTCATTATACCCTTTTTTCCCATTTTTAATGGGATCAGGGTATAATTAACATAGTGAAATGATCCTAAGATGACCGCCATCATGCGGGCAGAGAGACGGACAAACAGTTGATATCGCCATGTCCGTCTGGCTATATTTTTGAACACATCGGGCTAAGAGACTATAAAAGCTACAAATCTTAGAATTTTGATTTAAGCACTCGTATACAACGCGCAGTACAAATTTTTTAAAAAAAAAGTACCCATAACTTTCCGTTTTCGATTTACACGTGTAATCTATAAAAATAAAATCACACCCACACATAGTTACAGCCAATCACAATACGCTTCTAATCTAGGGTAACGTCGAGCTTGCTAGACTAGAGCCTTCTTGCTACAATTATGAAAGTATCGTGTTGGTGGTGGTCGGGCGCAACCGAATGCAAAATACTTTGTTACTATTAATAAAATATGTGGTAAACAATTTGTTTGCAAAAAATATTAAGGGGAAGCGAAGAGTAGGTGTAGCCATAAGAAGTTTTTTGATGCAAATCTTTATGGGACACTGCTAGCTATCTTTCCTCCAATATTTGTATCTTTACCTTAAAAGCTGTGGTACATTCCAGTTTTGAAAGTGTGAAACGGAGGTTAGGTGCGTGGCATTGAAAGAATTGATGCACATCTTAAAAAGATGTCACTAGCAATCTTCCTACCATAATTGACTCTACCTTAAAACTGTAGAAGTTATACATTTTCCAGTTTTTGAGGGTGACAGGATGAGACACCAAAAGTTTGCTTTCTTACGAACGGACGGGCGGACACCATGCAGTTTTTGCACAAAATCAATATACTCTCAACCTTCTGTAAAAGTAGTTGTTTTAAGTTCTTGCACTAAGAGTGAAAAAGGATTGTTAAGATTATCGTTAAACAACAGCAACGGTTTGGTTACAAAACGTATAAAATATATAATAAATGCACCCAGGAAGAAAATAAAGTGTGCGGTGAACGCAAAGTCAAAGTCACCATACCCTTAGGAATCAAAACCGTTCTTTTTATAAACCGATTTATTATGAGCCTTAAGACATCTTAAATGAGTTAAGGATCTAATATTTTGACCTCGCCCAATCGATTGAAATGCAGAGCAGGCTCAACTGGCGACCTATTGGCCTACTGTTCCATACTGAGCGAATAACACTACCTTCAGAAATGCTTGTTAACTTTTAATGAGCGCATCAAGACGACAGCCACCCAGCCCAACTCACAATCGTTTTTTTTGCTCGAGTTATGTCAAGATAAATAGGATCGTTGTCCATAACAAATAAGACTACAAACATGAGGGCTTTTGTAAAGAAAGCTAATTTCGATAACAATATAACAGATTTTTATTATACCCTGATCCCATTAAAAATGGGAAAAAAGGGTATAATGAAGTTGTGCAAAAGTATGTAACGGGCAGAAGGAAGCTTCTCCGACCACATAAAGTATATATATTCTTGATCAGCATCAACAGCCGAGTCGATATAGCCATGTCTGTCTGTCCGTCTGTCTGTCCGTATGTATGAGCCAACCGATCTCAGAGACTATAAGAACTAGAGACACCAGATTTGGAACTTAAGCTCGCCTAATCCCTAGGCAGTACAAGTTTGTTTTCGATTTTCGATAACTCATCCCGTTTTCGATATACACATGTGATCGATAACAACAAAATCTTGAATTTTGAAAACTTTGAAATGGCATTTGAAATAATGAACAAAATAATGACAATCTGTGAAATTTTTATTAAAATCGGTTAAGAAACACCGGATATATGGGACATTGAACATTGGACATTGCAGTATGTGCGTACATACAAACACACATATTTGCAAACACTGATTGTACGCGTAAGATATAGGGATCAGGGTATCGTCTAGTCGGGATTTCTCGACTAGAGCCTTCTTACTTGTTTTTCTGTGTTTAGATTCGAAAGCAATTTTAATGTTCTCGATTTTGTTCTGCCTATGGTTTGGGAGAGTTTAAAATTAAAAGCCTAAAACATGCTTTCATATTATCAAGCTATACCGACGGAAGGCAAGAATGATGATTTACGTTTCGAGTTGACAAAATTATAAAATTATTATGGATTACGAAAAAAATTTATTTACAATGATAAAGATAACTATTATATTAATAAGTGTTACCAGAACCCAAATTAGACTCTGCTATTGTCAGTTGTGATTCTCGATATTTAACTTGTTTAATAACAAATAACAGGTACACAAATTTTCAAAAGTGTAAAGATTTAATTAATTATTTTGCTGAAAAATTAAATAATTTAATACTTTGAAAATGGGAAGCATCTCCAAATGCATAAACCATTTATATTCTTGATCAACATCAACAGCTGAGGCGATATAGTCATGTCCGTCCGTATGTTTTAAAGACACGTCAATCTCAAAAACTATGAGAGCTGGAGACTCTAGCCTTAGGCATTACAAATTTGTTTACAATTTTCGATAACTTATCTCGTTTTCGATGTACATATGTGCTCTATAATAATAAAATCTTCAATTTGAAAAGCATCGATATTGTGTTTGAAATAACAATAATAAAGACAAATTATTGAAAATCGGAGAAATTTTTTTTTTTTAATCGGTTGATATATGGAACATTGAAGTTAAGTGAAGTATGCAGTATACGGGTACTCACACACAAAAAATACTTGCAAGCACTAATTTTACAGTTTTAAATTCCAATTGAGTAAGTCTACAGACTTTCATAATGTGTTTGGTAACTTTCAAAACAAAGGCTTTGAAAATATAGTCAACTTCTGGAACTGTCGATTTCCTTTTAAGATCGTTTCTATTTTTTTTAACTTCAAAAACCATAAATTTTTGCAAATTGTAAAAGAAATTTAGATTACAAAGGCACATTTCCAGACGCCCCGAGAACTGAATTCTTATAACGGTCTCTATATAAAAAAAAAACAAATGTCAAAAATATTTCGCTTTATTCAATAGTGCATTAACACTAACGCCAGAATCTAGGCACCTATCATTTGTCCTTCAGATCTGCGAAAATTTTAGCCTTATGCCTACAAAGTATGTTCTTTACAAGAGGTTTGCGCCGCTAGGTTTGATGCGTTATTCGACTAGCCAGTAAAAACCTTGTTTTAACCGATACATCGATACTTTTATTCAAATAACTAATGGTGACAACAAGATTCAGCTTATTCGAAATTAAAACAAATATGCAAACAGTACAAAATTATTTGGAATTCCAAATTTTGTCAATTATATTGTAATGAAAAACAAGCTGATAGCAACAAGCGATAGCTGCGATTTAAGGCGGAAGCGATTTGAAAACTTTCTTATCGAAGATACACATATTTTAGTCAATGCTGTAAAGAAAAATGTGTCAATTTTGAACACAACAACAGCGACCAAGTATCAATTACAAGCGCGTTGCAAAGTTCGGGCTTAGTAAAAAAACAAGTAAGAAGGCTCTAGTCGAGAAACCCCGACTAGACGACACCCTGAACCCTATACTTTACGCGTACAGTCAGTGCTTCCAAGAATGTGTGTGAGTTTATGTACGCACATACTGCATACTCAACTTCCATATCTCCGCTCTTAACCGATTTTAATAAAAATTACACAGATGAGAATTTTGTCTAATGTCTCAAATGCTGTCTCAAAATTTTCCAAATTCAAGATTTTTTTGTTATCGATCCCATGTGTATATCGGAAACGGGTTAAGTTATCGAAAATCGAAAACAAACTTGTACTGCCTAGAAATTAGGCGAGCTTAAATTTGGAGTATTTACCTCTTATAGTCTCTGAGATCGACGCGTTCATACATACGGACGGAACGACGGACATGACTATATCGACTCGGCTATTGATGCTGATCAAGAATATATATACTTTATGGGTTCGGAGATGCTTCCTTCTGCCTGTTACATACTTTTGCAAAAAATCATTATACCCGTTTTACACATTTTTAATGGGTTCAGGGTATAATAAGCCATACTTTCATTTGGACAGCTCGTCACAACGAATTTAGGTGGACTCTATCAAGATCATGTAAATTCCGATAAGAACTTTTTGCTAGGAATAGGCCTTTAAAGCAAATTCAAGGTCATTAAAAAAAATCGCAAGACCATATTTATCGACTAGTCGAGCTATCTTGACCCAAGGTGCCCTTGTTGGAATCTAGGGCTGTAAATGGTACAAAATTTGTAGTAACATCAAGTCCTGCTCTAAAACGGAACGCAAGTTGTAAGGCATGGCTGCAACTACGTTGCAAGCATAAGGCGCGCAACATCGTACACATTATTTTCAAGGTCTGACCTTGGCCCAAATACGTAAGCAACATTAGCAAGTAAGTCAAGGACGAGTACAGTCTCACTCGGTTCGCTGCAAGTGCAACCTTCAGCATAGAGCCGTGTAATCAATTCATAATATTTTGAAGAACAACAGCAAAAGCTATGCACTAGCCTCTACAATGTCAAGCCCCAATTTGCGTCGTTGGTGACCTTGTTAGCCATTAGCAAAGTGCAGCAACAAGCGGCTGACTTTGACCCATTTAAATCCTTTGAGGTAAGCAATAGACACAAAGCGGCATGCGAACGCCAGCGACGACGTCGCAAAAATTGCAATTATCTATGTCAATGTCAACCGGCGCTGCAGTGGGCGGCAACGCGGCGTTAAATAACTGAGGCAGAACATAAAGTTCGAGAGCGAAGACTATAGGCTCACCGACAGAAAAATAGAGACAGACAATGATAAAGAAAAAAAGAGATGGATGGAAAATTATAGAGAGAGACATAGAGCGCAAACTGCACAAACCTGACAAACGTTAGCTGCGAATGACGGGTTTCGCTAGCTGCAAACACAGAAACCCCACCAAATACTACCGTCAATCTCTATGCTTGTGCGCTTGTGTATGCGCTTACATCCTTGTGCCCAATCTGTAATGAATATAACAATAGAGCTCAAGCAATAAACAAGTGAAAACGTTGCAGTTGGACGCAACCGACTGCGAAATATTCTGATATCAGTTTTAAAACTGGTGGAGAGAATCTTCTTGTAAAGGGTCTATGCGGTCAGCAGGAGTGGCTGCGACCTTCACAAATTGTTTGGTGCAGATCTTTGAGGGAAGCCGTCAAGAAACTGTATATGAAATGGGCGTGTCCGGTTATAAAAGGCAGAAAACGGTTCCGTTTTTTAATACAGGTTACTTGCTATCTTTTCACCAATTTGGTAACTCAAGCCATAATAATTTGAGAAAGAAATAGTTTTATCAACTTTCTCCTATCGATTTTACAGCCTCCAAAAGGATTAGCTCCCGACTTTTGACACTTTGTCTAACAAATAGCCAATAGACAAACATTTTTGCAAAGTTTCAAGTTTCAAAGTTTTTCCTCATGGACGTACCTTTGGTATCAGATTATAACAAGAACAAGTAAGAAGGCTCTAGTCGAGAAATCCCGATTAGACGATACCCTAAACCCTTTAATTTACGTGTACAGTCAGTGCTTGCAAGTATGTGTGTGTGAGTACGCGTATACTGCATATAGCACACTCAACTTCAATGTTCCATATCTCCGGTGTTTCTCAATCGATTTTAATAAAAATTCCACAGATTGTCATTATTTTGTTAAATATTTCAAATACCATCTCAAAGTTTTCAAAATTTAAGATTTTGTTGTTATCGATCACATGTGTATATCGGAAACGGGATGAGTTATCGAAAATCGATAACTTGTACTATTTGGGGATTAGTCTCTAGCTCTAATAGTTTCTGAGATCGACGCGTTCATACATACGGACAGACAGACGGACATGGCTATATCGACTCGGCTGTTGATACTGATCAAGAATATATATACTTTATGGGGTCGGAGATGCTTCCTTCTGCACAAAGCCATTTTACCCTTTTTACCCATTTTTAATAGGTTCAGGGTATAAAAAATAATAGCCAATAGGTATCGCCTTTACAGCTGGTACGTTAAAAGAGCACCGTTTCGACTTTTTTACAACTTTATACAAACATCTTAATTTTCAGTTTTGAAGGACAGATTTTAAAATAGAATAAAAAATATTTTTTGTTAATAGTTATATTAATTTAAGTTACATTTTTCTAAATATGTTTGGTAAATATGTAAACCTATTTGCGACGCACCGAATACGACATACAATTGCAAAGCCTACTTGTTTTTCACACTAAGAATGCAGTATTCAGTATGCGCGTACAAACACACACACATACTTCCAAGCACTGACTGTACACGAAAAATATAGAGCTTTCTTACTTGATTATTTTGCTTTGTTAAAACAAAAAATTAAAAACAACATGTAGAGTGTCCTTTATGGCTCTAAAGTAAACCAAGTAAGAAGGCTAAATACATTGAACCTTATAATTAGTCACTGCTTGCAAGAGTGTGTGTACGCGTAATACTTTACTCGCATACTTTAATTAATTTCAATGTTCCATATCTCCGATATTTCTCACCCGATTTCAATAAAAATTTCAAAGATTGTTATTATTTCGATTAACGTCTCAAAGCTCTCCATATTTAAGATTTTATTGTTTTCGATAACTTGTGTATATCGGAAACGGGAAGACTTATAAAAATGTTTGAATAAACTTGTACTGCCTTGGGATTAGGCGAGCATATGCACCAAATGGAGTATCTAGCTTGTATAGTCTCTAAGATCGACGCGTACATACAGACGGTTATGGCTATATCGACTCGACTGTTGATGCTGATTAAGAATGTATATACTTTATGGGGTCGAAGATGTTTCCTTCTGCCTGTTACAAACTTTTGCACAAAGCCATTTTACCCTTTTTACCCATTATCAACCGATTTCAATAAAAATTGCACAGATTGTCATTACTTCGTTTAATGTTTCAAACGCCGTCTCAAATTTTTCCAAGTTCAAGATTGTTGGTTGTTTTCGATCTCATGTTTATATCGGAAACGGGTAAAGTTATTGAAAATTTGAAACAAACTTGTACTTTCTAGGGATTAGGCGAGATTATGTGCTATATCGACTCGACTATTGATACTGATGAAGAACATATTTACTTTATGGGGTCGGAGATGCTCCCTTCTGCCTGTTACATACTTTCGTACAACTTCAATAAACTCTTTATTTCCATGTTTAAGAGTTCATAATAGACAAATATAATAACAGTTAGCAGATAAAATTTTATTAAATTTTATTCAAATTGTATGCAATCAAACAAAAAACATTTATTATGCTATTATAATACCACTTTTGTGGAACAAAAGATATTCAATGTCAACTTAGATTTTCAAATTTAAAAATTAGAATTATATAATACAATTGTTTTTGATCAACAAATAAATAATAATTCGCTTAAAATGTGAAAAAATTTATAAACAATTCATACTCCCTGATTTTAATCAAATTGCCAAACCAGTATGTTAAAGTTTTCATAAGCAAAGACCTGCAGCCTCCGTCGAAGTGAAATGTGTATGTAAACTAAACTTACTATTTAAGGGTTAAATATCATACTAATAGTGTATTTACGGCATTTATATTTCTTTTAAAATTCTCATTAAAGTACACATATTTACCGCTACATATTGCGTTCATGTTCGACATTATATGTTATTTATCCCAACCCTTTAGTTCTGTCGGGGTCAGTTTCAAAAACCTAATTTGCGCTGCATCGAAGATAATGCGATAGTCACTTTATATTGTATTTACACTAAAACACCTTAGTGATAGCGACGAAAAATAGTTTACATCGATAGAATCTGATGATTTTGTTTACTTTTGCTTCACCTCTGCAGCTCTTCCTTTTTTTATCCACAGCCCAAATTTAACGGGTTCCACGTCAGCCGAACACCTTTTTCGTTTCTTTCTAAAATCGACTTGAATTTGAGTTTGATTGTCTCATTAAAATATAATTGACAAACTTTGGTAATTAAAAATAATTTTTTGCATGCCCGTACATTTATTTGTTTTTTAATCAACTGAATCTAGTGGACGCATTAGTAATTTAACAAAAAACATCGACATATCTTTCGCTAACGTAACAGACACGTAAGACTAAAATTTTCAAATTTAATGTTTATTTGTACCATTATAACATTGACTTTTCAATCGGTAAAAGCTCGTGTTCAGACTTCCTTAAGCGTTCGAGCTTTTCTGTTTCTGTTGCGGTGCACTATTTTCTTATGTGCTTCCACATCGCCTTAAATGCTTTATATGTAGTACTTTTGCTGTTTCTAATGAAGATTTCTTATTAAGGCATTTAACTATTTTTTTTTTTCAATTAATTTTAGCAAACCATGTTATTTTAAGCATATTTGTATGTGAAATGCAAATACCATTAATGAAAATAAAAATTAATAATTACATCAATTTTCAATAAAAATAATCGAAAACGCATCAATCAATTTTATGTATTACTAATAATATCACTATCTTAATATTGCATTAAATTGTATTAAAAATAATTTGATTGATTTAATTTCATAGTTTGTATGGTTTGTATATTGTAGCTCATTTAAAAAAAAAATTGAATTGTCTTTTTATTTGCCGTTGTTTTTGTTATGATGTTCTCGTAAACATATACTATTCCCATTAGTTGTTGTTAATTCAATTGATATTAATTTATTTACTTCTTGATTTGAACATATTCCATTTAATATCGTTTTTTTACGTTTCATGAATCGTAATCATTTTTTTTTTTGTATTTTTTCACTTAATTTTGCTCCTTAGTAAGAAACATACATTAGAATATTGCCAACAACTCAATGATTCACGTTTAAAGATAACTTATAAATATAAATCTTGATACTTACCCCCTTTGTCATCAATTTCTAAACCAAATTCGTCATCCGACGAAGACTCATCCTCTGAGCTGAGATTAGCGCCACTAAAATTGACTGCCTGTTGCCGTTGAAGTTCTTGTTGATGTTGTTGGCTAATTTGCTGCTTTTCTTTTGTACTTAAGGTATTTTTTATTTTTTTGGTTGCTGCGCTACTGGAACTAGCAGCTAGCTCTTCAATGCTGTGCATCGACTTACGTTTGGCAGTGCTTGTTGTTTCTGCAGTTTCTGTAAAAGTTGTTGTGTCAGCTAAACCATTGCTGGCAACAATTACCACATGCTTTTGACTAGTACTTGGCACAACCTCAAAGTCCAATAGGTGTACCGTTGCGGAGCTTGGGTAACTGGATGTGCTTACAACCGTTGTTCCCTTCCCGTTCTCTAATGGCTTTAGTTGATGATACTCTACAAAATTCGACTTTTGTAGCGTTACCGGATCACTGCTGATGAACGTTTCCGTGCTGGCCACTGGCTGATTATTGTGTTGGTTGTTAAATAAGATATTGGTAAATGATGGCATTGTGACTGATTCTAATATGACCGGTCCACCTCCGCCACTAGGGACTGATGAAACTTTAGCATGGTTTTGATTGTAATTGTTATTACTATTAATGTGTGCGTTAGGAGTGGCAAAGATACGTTCACAGCTGCCGTCGATGGCCTGCATTGAGCTAAAGTTCTCAACAAGTGGGTTTAAATTGGGATTAGGCTGTGTGTCCTTTTCCAGCTGCGTATAGTTAACAAGTGACAACATTCTTGGGTTGCCAGCGTCAAGCATTTGGTTCTTATGATCTTGTGGCAGTAATTGTTGACGTTGTTGCAGGTGCTTTTGAGTATGGTTATTGCTGTCGCTATCGTTGTTGTAATGGTTGCTAGTCGAATAAATAATTCTGCTCTCAGCTAACATAGGTACGTTAATGGTGTCCATAATGATATGATGCTTATTATTAATTCTCGTGATGCACTAATCTTTGTTTGTGATGTTATATGTTGAATGGTTGTTGTAGAGTGCCTTCTAATCGATGCAAATATTTAGATGTTATGTTCCATCTGAAAAAACCGAAAAATTTACTAAGTTCAATTGCTTGAGAATGTTTAAAAATAATAGTTATTGATCAAATTTTAAGGTTAAAGTTTTTCTATTTGTTATGATATTTTACAGCCTTTGAGTAGGTTGATCAATATTAAATTTGCCAAGTTAAAAAAAAGTTATTGACATATAGAATATATTTATATACTTAACGGAGTCGGAGATAATTCCTTCTGTCTTTTACATTTGTATAAAACCATAATACCCTTTAATAATAAGGTATAATATAAAGTATAAAGAAACCGGAGATACATGTTAAGTCTGACAAGCTCGAGGCAGTCAGTCTTGAAATGATCGTTGGTATATGACATGCAGTCGTGTCTAAGAGGCCTCCTAGCTAAATAAAATTACAAGTCACCCCCCAGGCCTCTACACAACGCCCCTATTTTCTTTCTGGGTCTCTTACCGCCCCCATTGAGACCTGCAGCGCCCACAAGGGGGCGTTATCGTCCACTTTGGGAAAGACTGCTTTATACCTTTCATTCATTTTATGAGTTTAGCGTTTAAGATAAACGACTTTGTTCAAATGTGTTTCACAGACAGAACCAATCATCAATCACCCTATAAAATATATGTTTATACGAGGGGGGATCCATATGTTCTGGGAATTACGCTGTCGTGCGGAGGAAGAGTGGGGGGAACGTATTGCGCACCACATGTCCGTTGGTGTCTCGCCACCTGCGTCAGTGTTCAAAGTTGTGTCGCTGTGAGTTCATCGGTTCGCCAACAACTTTTTATATTTGGGCGAAAACGTAATGGCAGCACCACGATTCATCACCAGTAATCACCTTGGAAAAAAATGCAGGGTCATTTTCCAGCTGCTTTTGAAGCTGCCCCATTTCCTCTCCACCACAGCGTTATTCCTTAAACTTATGGGTCCACCTTCGTATATTTTTGATCCGTCGCACCATCTGTCTAACCGTATGATTGGAAATTATAAAAGATTTTGAAAATAATCTCTTAGACCTTAAATTTGGAAATCGATTAATCGTGTTTTAAAAACTATTGGCAAAATAATACAAATTTGTGTAAATTGTATGGAAATTTATTATTTTAATCCCTGAACCCATTAAAAATGGGTAAAAAGGGTATAATGGTTTTGGGCAATAGTATGTAACAGGAAGACGGAAGCTTTTCCGACCAGCATCAACAGCCGAGTCGATATAGCCATGTCCGTCTGTCCGTCTATGTATGAGCGCGTCGATCTCAGAGACTATAAGAGCTAGAGACTCCAGATTTGGCACTTAAGCTCACCTAATCCCTAGGCAGTAAGAGTTTGTTTTAGATTTTCGATAACTTTTCCCGTTTCAGATATACATATGGGTTCGATAACAACAAAGTCTTGAATTTAGAATACTTTGAGACGGTGTTTGAAGCATTAAGCGAAATAATGACACTCTGTGAAATTTTAATTAAAATCGGTTGAGAAACACCGGAGACATGAAACATTGAAGTTGAGTTTGCAGTATGCGTGTATGCACTGACTGTTCGCGTTAAGTATAGTCTAGACGGGATTTCTCGACTAGACCCTTCTTACTTGTTTCATCATGCAGAAGAGCAGAAGGAAGCGTATACGTTATACACGTGCACACAAGCAAGCATCAATAGTGTAAGCAAATAAATGTCATCTAAGTAATGATTCAGTCATGCTGTCTCGATTAGAGCCTTCATTCTTCATGTTTATTCTTAAACAAAGTATATCTTCTCTGTTTTACTCTGATGTCGAATTATCGTGTTGTCGGCTGTTTTTCTGTAAGAACGCGCGTCTTGAAGCTAATGGCTTGAATACCAGAATACTGGGCCTGAAAATATACAACAAGAGCACACGTTTTCTACATTTTTATAGCAGACCTATGAACCTAGATACTTTTATACTGAATCATATATTCGGCCATATATCTGATACGCCCACTAGGGGACAGGAAAATAGGTAATTTAATAAGTTGATACCAACAATATTGCAGTACAAGAAATCCATACATTTCAATAATTTTTTTTACAATTTTAAGCTAGAATTACATAAGTTTTTACAATTTTAAAAATTCACATCCTTATCCCGTTTGTTAATAGTTTTCGAGAGCCTGTGTTTTTTTCTCACGCACATTAGAACGTATGGGCTCGGAAAACTAGGAACTAATCTGCAGAAAATTTAAAGCTACGTTAGAAACTATGCTACTTTAACTAACTAACTTCGCGCCGCGAGTTAAATTTTTTTTTTTTTTTTTTTATGACTTTAATTACATGAACACGAGGATTAAAAAACAGATAATTAAATAACCTTCATAATTCTTTTGAACAATAAGAATATCACTGACGAAAAAAATGAGGTTTGTTTTGCCGCGCTAAGAAAAAAGTTTTTTGTTATAAGTTTTTGGGGTCGCTGAATTAAAATCTCTGATCTCTTCTGATCTAATAGAGAGAAACTGATTACGGATTTGGATTAAGTATTTAGAACATAGAGAAATCTTTGCATTAGTTGGCGAGGATCTGCATTCTATTTAAGAACATTTATGTCCTGAATGAACTTGCATAGAATTGTACGTAGATCATCAGGGGAACGTTTAATGGTCCAATAAATTAACCTCACTACATATGCTAGTCCATGATTAAACAAATTAAAGGTGCTCTCGTCGTAACAAACACTCCCTTATTGTATGTGCGAATGAGACACATATTACATTGTCTAAATGAATAATAGTTATTATCAACATTTAGCGGAAATTCTAAGCATAATTAAAAAATATATATACAAAGTATGTTGGTATATACAGTGGATCACAGCATAGTTGCAGTGTCAAACAACAATTTAAACTGACTGCCATAAACAAAAACCCCACAGTCCGATGGTAGTTATATAAATAAAGCAACAAAATTATGACGTGTGCTCTAATTTCGCCAAAAAAAAAAATGAGATCGCTTCGTCTTACCGTTTGATCTATGCCAGCGGTCGGGGTACTGAAGTAAATTACCCCAAACGGGGTAAAAATAAAATTTTTGGGATTAAAAATGAAACTTTTGTGAGTAAAAAGTATATATTTATACCCTGAAAAAAGTGTGTAACAGGCAGAAGGAAGCATCTCCGACCTTATTAAGTATATATATTGTTGATCAGCATCAACAGCCGAGACGATATAGCCAAAAAAAATGTCCGTCTGTCTGTCCGTATGTATGAACGCTTCGATCTCGGACTAGGAGAGCTAGAGACTCCAGATTTGGAACATAAGCTCGCCTAATCTCTAGGCAGTACAAGTTTGTTTCAAATTTTCGATAACTTTCCCCGTTTCCGATATACACATGGGATCGATAACAATAAAGTCTTGAATTTGGAAATCTTTGAGACAGCGTTTGAATTATTAATCAAAATAATAACAATCTGTGACATTTTTAATAAAATCGTTTGAGAAGCACCGGAGATATGGAGCATTGAAGTTGAGTATGCAGTAGGGTTCAGAGTATCGTCTAGTCGGGGTTTCTCGACTAGAGCATTCTTGTTGTTATTATAAGCTGTTACAGTACCCCAAATTGTCAACCCTCAATTGCACCCCAATGGGTTTGAATTTGTTATATAGAAATAGAAATCCAAGAGAGAATGCGATAATGATATCAACTATACAAACATTTTTTAATAAGAAAAAAATATTTTGTACATTACAGATACAAGCTTCTCTGCTAATATCGAACGTTTTCAAAGGGTTGCATTATTCTTTGAAAAAGAATAGATTATATATCAAACAGAAATGAATTTTTTAAGAATAAAGCTTCAAAATTATAAAATATATATTTTATTCATTTTGTAGCTATTAGATTTTAAAACAAATAAGAAGGCTCTAGTCGAGAAATCCCGACTAGACGATACCCTAAACCCTATACTTTTCGCGTACAGTCAGTGCTTGCACGTATGTGTATGCGTGTGTGTGTGTGTATACGCGTGTACTGCATACTCAACTTAAATGTTACATATCTTCGGTGTTTCTTAACCAATTGATTGATCACAGATTGTCATTATTTTGTCATGTCATGTAATGTTTCAAATGCAGTTTTCCAAATTTCAAGATTATTTTGTTTCCGATCACATGTGTATATCCGAAACGGGAAAAGTTATCGATCAACGCTTCCATACATACGGACGGACGGACATGGCTATATCGACTCGGCTGTTGATGCTGATCAAGAACTTAAATATTTTATCTGTTCGGAGATGCTTCCTTCTGCCTGTTACATATTTTTCCACAAAACCATTATACCCTTTTTACCAAATTGAAATGGGTTCAGAAAAAAGGAATACAAGTTTTAATTTTCGAAAAGCACTCCAAATGTTAGTATTTATTGAATAACCTTGGAAACGAGTATCGGATTGAGATGGTTGAGGTGTCGTTGGACGCGTATTTAGAACAGATAACTTTGTTCCACAGGTGACAATAGTTCATATTTTCTTCTAAACAGTTTATTTTCTGTAAGTCTAAGTACGCACATTCTTTTGTTAGAACGGTGCCTTTCAGTAATTTTTTTTTAAAGGTTTCAAATAACATTGACACGGAGCTTAAATACAACTTGATTGACTTTATTTAGCCCATACATCTTAACGCCGTTGCAGCTAAAAAACTACAGCGACAGGCCAGAGAATTTAAGGGGCGTGGCAGGGTACAGATATAATACAAACTTACTTTTCATGCTTAATAAAAAGACAAAAGCAGCTTCGGCTGCTGCCTCTGAAGTTAACAGCGTTGCTTTAGCGCATGCGTTGCTGCGATCACGACAACTAAGACGCTACCAATCCAGCTACGCGTTGGGTGCTCGGTTTACTGTGTTTTTTTTGGCTTATCGTTTTTAAAACCAGTTGGGACCGAAAGCAAAAGTGCTATTATATTTGTTGTTGTTCTTCAGCCGTTCGCCTTTTCTATTTGTTTGTACACTTCATACTTTATTCGCACACAAAACAAGAACTTGTGTGATTCATGTTGCCCCTAAAGCCCAGTTTCCCCTACGAACAATACTAATGCAGTTTCCGCCTGCGCCAGCAGCAGCTGCGATGCCGACGTCAAAAGCTTTGGCAGCATTTTTTCTTTTTGCCTA
The DNA here is from genome assembly GCA_035044605.1 of Scaptomyza cyrtandrae. NCBI lineage: Eukaryota > Metazoa > Arthropoda > Insecta > Diptera > Drosophilidae > Scaptomyza > Scaptomyza cyrtandrae. Next base: position 78,051 of record JAWNNS010000483.1, on the reverse strand, counting down.
CTCTTGTTATTATTTTTGTTGTTGCTTTTGCGAGTATGTTCTGATTATTTGCGCTGCGCCAATTCTGTAGCTAATTCGTTTTCCTTTTTATTTTCGTTTTCTGTTTCACTTTACCTATTCGCTATTCGTTTTGAACTTGAAATTTGAGTGTGCATGGCGGCGGCGGCGTTGCTGGTGTCGGCGTTTGCCACTGCCTTTTGTGTGAAACCAGCAAATTTATTGCAATTATGTCCAACCAGACGACAAAACCATCTTGTACAAAAACAAGATGACGGGAATGACGAATACACGCAACAATCGAAAAGCTCTTCCTACAAAATCAGCAAATTGCAATTCCCTCTTACATACCGATACACGACACACATAAACAATGTATTTTACGCATACACACATACATTTACTTGTGTTGTTGCTGCGGCTTGTTGACAGGGGGCGCTAAAATAATTAAGCAGCTCTGCCTCAGTTCTATGACACAACATATTATTTACTTATGCACACATAAGGCATAATATGTTTCTATATACACATGTAATTATATTTATGGTTTGTTTTCAGATAGCATTGTTGTCATTGTCATGAAATGGCCAATCGCGGTTTGTTTTAATATAAACTTCACTTTCATTGCGACTCACGGCACGATGCTTTTAATAAGTTTCTTTGTCTTTTTGTCTATTTGTTTATTTCACTTTTTTCGGGAAAACTAGTCGGCACACAGCACGCAAAAATTAGGTCTGTAGGCCAACACGAACAAGACCACAGTAAGAGTAGCAAAGTTGTTGGCGTAGGTAGAAGAAGAAAGAAAGCACACACGCATACGCGTATAAACATACACACCTCAGCATTTACATATCGTGCACGCCGCGGGGCAAAGGAAGCGTAAATGGTAGTCAGCAGCAGAAACAGCGTCAAAATTATTCTTGGCCTTTAAACGCGTATTCGAAGAACAAGGACGGCAATCGTATAGCGACCAGTGAAAAAGCTTTCAGTTTTAATCAGTTGTACACCGAAGCAACTGTGTATATGCGCTGAATAGCTTTTTTCAAAGCGTCAGCTTTCGGAATCCAATGTAGCTTACGCAAGAGGGCGCCATCTATTAAGACTTACCTTTAACAGTTTTTTGTTTGAATTGTTAAATACACTCATAAATGTTCATGACATGAATTTCATTTCATTCAATTAATAATCTCGTATCATACGTTGAACTTAATATAGCTTATTAAAAATAGAAATATTGGAAACAGTATAGATATATAATATCGCTGCAATAGTTTCTAAGCATAAGGGAATGGTTATTAATTAATGAACATTTTTGTCATTAATTAACATGATGACTCGCAATTCTTCAACACCAAGTGTCGAAAATCGAAAACAAACCTGTACTGCCTAGGGATTAGGCAAGCTTAAGTTCCAAATCAGGAGTCTCTAGGTCTTATAATCTGTGAGATCGACACGTGCATACATACGGACAGACGGACGGACGGACAGACGGACGGACGGACAGACGGACATGGCTATATCGACTCGGCTGTTGATACTGATCAAGAATATATTTACGTTATGGGGTCAGAGATGCTTTCTTCTACCTGTTACATACTTTTGCATAAAACCATTATACCCTTTTTCCCATTTTTAATGGGATCTCGTTGTGAAATTTGTATTTACAGTTACTTTTAATAAAAATAAAAACGTACAGCTAAATGAGCAGCGAAGCAACGGTGGCAGTAATCCTCAACGAAAGTCCTTGTGCAAGTCCAATTTCCGACTTGGACATTACAGAGAATGGTCAACTTCAAGCGACGAGAGTTTTTTCCGGATCTGAATCTAGTTCCGATTTCCTGCAAAAAAAAAACACCAAAAAGGGAAAGCAGCAGAAGTAATGAATGCAGTTCCAAAGGGTCGAGTCGAGAAATCCCGACTAGACAATACCCTGTGCATACTGCACACTCAACTTCAATGTTGCATATCTCCGGTGTTTCTTAGCCGATTTCAATAAAAACTTCACAGATTGTCACTAATTTGTTTATTAATATAAAATGCCATCTCAAAGATTTTCAAATTAAAGATTTTGTTGTTATCGATCACATGTTTATATCGGAAACGGGAATAGTTATCGAAAATCGAAAACAAAGTCGTACTGCCTAGGGATTTGACAAGTTTATGTTCTAAATCTGGAGTCTCTAGCTCTTATAGTATCTGAGACCGACGCGCTCATACATACGGACGGATAGACGGACGGACATGGCTATATCGATTCGGCTGTTGATGCTGATCAAGAATATATATACCTTATGGGGTCGGAGAAGCTTCCTTCTGCCTTTCACCATTTTTAATGGGTTCAGGGTATAAAAAGTATACGAATAGGTGAGGAAGGCGTCCACAAAAAAGGATTCAAACTAAGTCTCCATTATGAGTTTAGTGATGATTCTGTGGACTTCCGGACTTTTAGTAGACATTCTTCCGAAATTGGAACATTTAATGAGTCAGGCGCTATCTCACGAGGCCAATAAGTATTAACATTTTCTAGTGGATTCACTGTCGTCAGTGAAAAAAGAGTTGTTAAGTTGGCCGAAAGATCAAATAAGAAAAAATTTTTTTTAAGCATTGCGAAAGATCTCCTAAAAGGCGAATTTGCAATTATTGCCACTCTGAATCAGATCTCGATTTAGCAGGCATCCCCCAGAAATAACATGAAACATTTATTCCTAAACATTGAAAAACAAACGCACTTCTAATTTGAATTATTAAACAGCATAAATAGGACACACGAAACAGTTCTCAATTGCTCTAAAAAAAATCTTACTGTTCTTGCCCATATGGTAATATTTTTACTACTATAAAATACCGTGTAAGATTTTTCAAAATCACAATTTTATATTTTTTTTAATAAAAAAAAATAGTTTGCATTTCCGATTGTTTTTGCTTTTACAAGTTTTTTATAAATACTATAATTTACATTTCTTATAAAATCCACGTAGTTTATTTATCTACATATATGTATATTTATAATTCCAACAGATTTTTTTATTAATCTTTGAGTTTTGCACTATCGTATCATACAATTTTACATCGAAAAGTTACAAAAGTATATGCAAATTATATATATATAACAGATTTATCGGTACATGCACACTATTTGTTTTTATCGGACTACACATGTGCGTAAAACCTTTATTATTTTTCGTGTTACATTATTTAATTAAAATATGAGAAGTAATAATTACACCTTCGTTGTTTTAATATATCTACTTCTCTCATAATTTGTGTGTTTTATTACATTAAATAGATATCTTAAATTAGCTTATTAATCGGGTGCTCTCTGGCTACTTGTTCTTAACCGATCTGGGTTGCTGGATATTCTGCATTGTTTTTGAATGTTTGTGTATAGCACCTTTGTATCACTTTGCACTTAGTAATAGTTGTTGTACAAAAGACTGTCTTTTAAAGACAAAGACGTAAACTGACCAATAAAATAACAATATTAAATAAATATTCGTCACCATTACAAATTAATGCTTTTTAATGTATGTATACACATTTTTCTAAGTTAGCACATCAATAAATGTAATCTTGTGCCTTTAAATCAGGGAGTCAAACCGAAACGATTACCGGATACGCTAACTGTTAGTGTTATGAGTAGGATTCTGTTACCGGTTAGGGTCAGGAAAAAAGCAAGTTATTAATCTTTTATAAATTTGCTTTTGGTCGCGGCATTTATATTTTAGAGTATAACAAAATTAACGTATTATCTAAATGCGCTCACAGAATGAATTCACAAAGGATGATAAAGCCCATATATACAGAAAGAGTGGACAATTTTCTACTATGGTTGTTAATATATACCAATCTAAGGGAATTGTTGTAACTTATAATTTTTTATTCATTAATTTATGGAAATTAGGAAAAAATTAAAGAAAAAACAAATAAAACAAGAAGGCTCTAGTCGAGAAATCCCGACTAGACGATACCCTGATCCCTATACTTTACGCGTACAGTCAGTGTTTGCAAGTATGTGTGTTTGTATGTACGCACATACTGCATACTGCATACACAACTTCAATGTCCCATATCTCCGGTGTTTCTTAACCGATTTTAATAAAAATTTCACAGATTGTCATTATTTCGTTCATTATTTCAAATGCCATCTCAAAGTTTTCAAAATTCAAGATTTTGTTGTTATCGATCCCATGTGTATATCAAAAAAGGGATGAGTTATCGAAAATTGAAAACAAACTTGTACTGCCTAGGGATTAGGCGAGCTTAAGTTTCAAATCTGGAGTCTCTAGCTCTTATAGTCTCTGAGATCGGTTGGCTCATACATACAAACAGATGGACGGACAGACGGACATGGCTATATCGACTCGGCTGTTGATGCTGATCAAGAATGTATATACTTTATAGGGTCGGAGATGCTTCCTTCTGCCTATTACATACTTTTGCACAAAACCATTATACCCTTTTTCCCATTTTTAATGGGATCAGGGTATAAAAAACAAGTAAGAAGGCTCTAGTCGAAAAATCCCGACTAGACGATACCCGTAACCATATACTTTACGCTAACAGTCAGTGCTTACAAGTATGATTGTGTATGTATGCGCACACTGCATAATCAACTTCAATGTTCCATATCTCTGAAGTTTTTCAGCCGATTTTAGTTAAAACTTCACAGGTTGCCAATACTTTGTCTAATGTCTCGCCGTCTTAAATTTTTCCAAATTCAAGATTTTGTTGTTATCGATGCCATGTGTGTATCGAAAACGGGATGAGTTATCGAAAATTAAAAACAAACTTGTACTGCCGAGGGATTAAGCGAGTTTATGTATCAAATCTGGAGTATCTAGCTCTTATAGTCTCCGAGATCGACGCGTTCATACATACGGACGAACAGACGGACATGGCTACATCGACTCGGATGTTGATACTGATCAAGAATATATATACTTTATGGGGTCGGAGATACATCCTTCTGCCTTTTACATACTTTTGCACCAAACCTTTATACCCTTTTACCCATTTTTATTGGGTTCAGGGCATAAAAAGTAATATAGTTTACGGGAAGAACGCCCAGAAAGAAAGCTTGCTTGAAAGCAACAGCTAGCTGTTTCGGATACGTCGTGGTTATAATGGTATAAGATATAATGATTAAGGTTAATTTTTTTCTGTTACTGTTTAGTAACTTCGGTTAACAGTTTGAATCGGTTATCGGTTACGGGTTCTTTTACGGTTTGAAACCCTGCTAAAAATTATAAATTGTTTTAAAATTGCATTAAAATTGTTTTTACGCCCAACAAATTTTTGACGCTCTCGTTGTATCTGATAAGCATGACCTTTGAGGAGCTTAACATATTGAGTTTTTCACCGGCACACAACAGCTGCAGGCAAGTTGCCTTCTCAAGAAAATCATCAATTTTGAACTCTCTTAGTAGCTGCTTCTGTGTGGTGGCTAGCGTGTTGTTATTTGGACAGATCTGTAAAAAGGAAAAATAATATTGGTTTTAAAATTTAATATTTGGTTGACTTACCTTGTTAAGAAGCGTTTCTTTCGATTTGACCTTAAGTAAATTGCACAAATCATTTAAGAGTACCCATTTATCACTGCCCTCATCTTTGAGCAAGTACAGTGGTGGCAAGGGCAGATCGGCCTCTTCAAATTTAAAAATATCACTATTTAATTTATCCGAAAACGTATCTCTAACGTCACTATCATCATCTTGTTCTACGTAATCATCATTGTGTTTGTTTATATCGTTATTTTCTATAATATTCTCATCCCGAAGTTCTCGTTTAACCTCAATCTTGTCGTTCACAACACTCGTTAAATTTTCTACAATAATATCATTGTCTTTGTTATTGTTTGTGTCCTCCAATCCAGCACCAGACTCTACTTTAAACAGCGTTGTTGTGGTTGCAGTCTTTCCACATATCTCCCCAATTTGTTTTATTGTTTCATTGCTTTCCTCTTTTGTCTTCAATGTTCCATTCGTACAATTGTTGCTATTTTTGTTTTTCCTGTTGGTTTGGGGCCTTGCTGAATTTTTGTTTTCGTCAAGATTGCATTCTTGCCTTCTTTTTTGTCTACATTGAGCTTTGCTCATATCACATGCTGTTTTCGGTAAACCATCAAACATATTAAAACCGTTTTCCTTTTCGTCTAAAAACAAAAGACATTTTCTTAGATTAATTTATATACATATCATTGGACAAGTTTATTTACTAAATATTTCCCATGGTCCCTGAAATCGCATCGGTTTTATATTGGCGGCTGCACTTTGTGCATCGCTGAGGTGAGAGCGTAGAATGCTGGACATCAATTTGCTTGAAGCTAACATGAGTGGTGTTTGACCTGTAAAAATTTAATATGTGGGAAGGTTTTTAAATTAGATATAAAATAAAACAAAAGAAATTTTAAGCATACTTTATCCAAAACGAAAACATAATATTAAGATGGTTACCATATTAAATAACCGATTTAAAATTCACACTCCTATATGTATTCCTTTGTGAATGTAATACATCGTTCGAAAGGTATTTTACCACTTATACGATTGACAATGTCTTATTGCAATTCATGCACATCAATTTCCTAACGTTCTGTTTTATAACAGGTTAAGGTCTAATCTTTTATGTCATCTTTTGTTGATAAGGTCAACCTCGGCTTCTTTAAGCGTTGGTTATGAAATTTAACAAAATATAAATATAAACCAAAAAAAAATTCCTTCAAAAACACCTTCTTTTTTTGCTCTAGCTAGCTTTACTTGGTACCCAAATCATCGAGTTGCAACAGGTGTGTTCGGGTTATGCAATTTTACACATTTATTGTCTGCGACTACCAAGCCACTTATTTACAACGGTGGATATTTGGATTCGAAAGCTATTTATGTTATTTCCTTATAATATGGCGAGGCCGTACTTTTATTGCATGTGACCCCATAAGTTATTGTTGATCGGTATCAGACGATATAGTCATGTCACCAAATAACCGGTAACTTTTTCCGTTTGTGATACATACATAATATCGATAACACTAAAATATTAAAGTTTTAAAAGCTGAAAATTTTAAAAACCTGTTATAAATATATTTATCGTATTTAAAAAAGATCGGTTAATTGGAATGATGAATTGATTCAAAAGATTGGAGAAGGGTATGGATCTTTATTCGTTTGTACGCGTTTAGCTATACTTAAAATGGTAACCTTGCTCGGTCTCTCGCACTCTTGTTTTTGCAAAAAATTATATGTATAAAGTCAACTGTCAAGAGAGTCCAAAAATTAGAATAATTTTATTCAAAATTTAGTTTTAAAATTAATATAATAGATAATAGAAAGATTAAGGTAACAGGATAGGAAAAATATATTTATTTTTATTAATTATGTGTTGTTATGTTATATGTTGAGAACAATTATATATATATTTTTTTTTTTTTTGCTGCGGACCGATTTTAATACATTTTTATGCTCGGAGTAACCTCTAGTTTTGTGTGATCTATGACCCACAAAGAGGGTAAAATCAAGTAAGAGATCCTAACCCTTATACTTAAATTAAAAAAGTACGCGCATACTGTATACTTCATACTCAACTTCAATGTTCCATATCTCCGGTGTTTCTTAACCGATTTTAATTTTATGGAGATTCTATTGTTATCGTTCACATGTGCATTTCGGAAACGGGAAGAGTTATCGAAAACACTCTTGTACTGCCTAGGGCATAGGCGAGCTTATGTGCTAAGTCTGAAGTCTGCAGCTCTTATAGTCTCTGAGATCGACGCGTTCATACATACGGATGGACAGACGGACATAGCTAAGTCGACTCGGCTGCTGATGCTGATCAAGAATATATATACTTTATAGAGTCGGAGAAGCTTTCTTCTGCATATTCATACTTTTGAACGAAACCATTATACCCTTTTTACCAATTTTAAATGGGTTCAGGGTATAAAAATGTAGAATTTTGAAAGTTTGGCTTTAAAGATCCATATATCCGTTATTTATTGACCAATCCCACACCTTCTTGTTCACACGAAACTAGATCGTATACTGGAACAAACCCCACATTTTTTACTCTCCGATTTTCCATTCCGAGGAATCGTTGCAGGCGTTGGCCTACTCCGAATTATCTAATTAACTTTAAAAGGTCGTGAAACAACAATTTCTGCTACAGCATTTAATAAAAACCCCCGGTTTATATAACTTTTAGTTTTGGTGTATTTGCATTTTTGAAAAATCGCCGATCCAAGTTATCTTAAATCATTAAAAGTAAATAAGGACGCTATCTTGGTATGCCGAACGTTATATACACTTGAAACACCTACATGTTCTATTTTCTTTGTAAAATGTCTTCAAAGATGCTTGTATGACCGCTATATGATATAGTTGTCCGATCTGATTTGACAATTGATCTAACTGCAACAAAAAGAAGACATTGACCAATGTTTTAGCTAGATAGCGCAATATCTGAGGAAATATTTTGCATAGAAACAGACGGCGATGGCAATACCGACTCAGCTCGCGATGCTGATCAAGAATATATATTCTTTATGGGGGCGTATATATTTATGCGTTTCGTATTTCATGACAAATTGAATACATAAGTTTCAAGTGTATGAAAAGAGTTGGAATGGACTGGGAATTTATTATTATTTTAATGATTTAGAATTGGTAAGCATTGATTCGTTAAATCGATTCTTGAATGTGTGATTGGGATTGCAGCGCGGAGTGGATTAATTCCCTCCAATGTCGTGTCAATGTTAATTTCACCGATATTTTACACAAATTGATTGTTCCAGTGGTTATTCACCACTCCATCGGACCTCAAAGTATAGAAAAGAAATTAAACCCCAAGTATTGCGCCCTGGTATATTCCTCCAATTCGCACATGGCTCTAGCCAGACTTTTTGATTTTTAAATTGTAAATTTATTTCAACTTTCATTTAAAAAAGTTAGAGGGCAGCTGTCAATCTGTGCTGTGCGAAACGAAGAAACTAATTGATAGTTTAAGAGCTGTGGCCCTCGATCAAGGTTGACAATTTACTCTACCAGTTTAAGAAGTAAGCGTCCTAGTTAGGTGGGTTGCAGACATAGGCATAATATATTTATCATAGGACATGTGCTACGACAATCAATCTAATGGACTACACACTTAAAAAAATACCAGTATTAGCCACGGACGCCGGGCTAAGTATCAAGACAAGACGGACCTCATCTTCTTTGCATAAATTGTATCTTTCGAAATAAGATTGTCAAACAATTTATTTATAATGGCATATGATAGACAATAAGTTGCCTACTCACATATATGCAAATTTGAAATTTGTGGAAAATGATAATTTTATGGTAAGTAAAAAGAATTATTTTTAACAATTCAATTATTTTTATTATTTTATTTTTTTTACAGTTTTCATGTTTTAAATTATCTTTTTTTTTTAAAGTCCCTTAAAGAATGTATGTCCAAAATACTTATCATTTCTGAACTATAATTATTTTCAAACTCCTTAAGCGACTTCACATTCCGCAAAGATGAAATAAGTGAATCGGAAGATGTTGAAAAGGTCCTCATTTTGCCTCACTCTTATTCAGCAATCTATAATTTTTATAAAATGTTTAATAAGGACTCTCGTGCTTCTTCAAAAAGCGCTCCAGTTGGCAAAGTCTGATATTCAATCAAATCTTTGCCATGCGTCAATGTTTTATGGACTGTGGATATAATTCCGCTAAAGAAAAAGATCCTTGAAACGGTGAGGTTCCATATTAAAAATTCTCTTCGTTTTTGTAGTATATAAGCAATATTTATCTCGCCAATTTTCAGTAAAAGACTAATACAGAGGTTATGATAATTTTTCAATATATAGTCTAATCTTTTACCGAATATATATATCGTTTATTCCTTAACATGTACCTGTTACCTGAAGTCATGTGAGCTAAGGTCGAATTGTAAAACTTGAAATTATACATACATATGTTTTAAATAATCCATACCGAACGAAACAATATCATGAGCTTTCACTGATATATATTTTAAATTAATTAATTAACAAAAAAATTACATCTAGCAGTCAAGGTAGCACCGTCGGGGAATTATAATAATTGGTAAATATCAGTTTATCTGAAGAAACATAAAGCAAACAGTAAGATTGAATCAAAAAGAATGACGATCCGTTACACAGTTTTTGAAATGTTATACCTTAAAGCTGTCCAAGTTACCTAAAAATTGTTTTTTTTGTCACAGAAAATCCGGCAAAATCAAATTTAATTAAGAGAAGCATAATTGAATAATTTCCTATATAATAGTTTTATTAAAAAATTTATAAGCGCAAATTCCCAAGGACGGTAAAAGTTCGGAGTTTGAGCTAGAAACTTAATGTGGAGGAAAGAGTGAAGAAAGCCACTTATGCACTCTATGCTTTGCAAAAGTTTCTGAAGGCATACTGACACACTGGACCCTTTCCAAAAACTTTCACATACCTTAAACTAACGAATATGATCCAGCACTGGCATGTACCTTTATGCACCCAGCTCGGCCAAGCAAGTATCAATGAGACTACAGAGTGACTTTGAAGACGAATTAATTTTCCTGCGAACGATACAATTCTACGGGAAGACACATGGGGTGGAGGAAAACCCCTAAATTCAGAATCTGTAGAGCAGCGGTTGGGGGACCGGGGTAAAAGTGAAATTTCTGGGGGTAATGATAATGATTAAGAAATATATATTTTGAATTTCCAATCTGTTAACAATTTTTTTTTTTTTATAATTTTTACCTTGGGGTAATGGCAACTTACACAACATCATGCAGTAATGGCGACTTACACAACAATATTTTGGGGTAATGATCAAAAAGTATACATTTTATATTCTTTATTCTATTGACATTTTTTTATTTTTATTTTTGCTCTTCACTATGGGCTTAAGACTGACAAAAAAAATTTGGGGTAATGATTCAAAAAGTTCCCCGACCGCTGCTGTAGAGCAACGTTCAACGACAGACTGATGTAATACCTGCTGAACTTTCACAGACTGTCGGCTTCTTGGCATTCTATTTTTTAAGAATACAAAAACTCTCTAAGAAAGCGTAAAAAGCTTCAAAATTAATTCTTTTCAAATTGCGTACGCTTATTAAGTTACCGCAATTTATTCAAAAATTCTAACTTTTTATGTCTTTAGTTTAAATATATGGTTATTGTTTGGATATATTGTTATTTAACTAAATCCATTAACACTTTTTGCTAACGATGACCTGGATCGCCATAATTTGTGTCACCGAAAAGCTCAAAAAGATCGAGAAATGTAAAAAATAGAAATTTTGTGGATTTAAAAAAAAATTATAAAAATTACAATTTTTTTGCGCTGCAAGAGGAGGGAACCTCTAAAGTATCTAGGCTGAGTGTGTCAAAAAAAAAGTTACGTTCATACAAACAAACAGACAGACGGACTTTATACAAAACCAATATCTTATGATCAGAATTAAACTAAGTTTGACTAATGACTTAATAGCTTTTCGAACTCTGTGGACTTTTTATTAAAAAAACTTATACTGAAATGGGTGTGTTTGTAGTTTGTTCTTACCTGAGTACGTTGCCAGCAATGGGTCAGCGCCATAGGATAGTAGAAGACGTACCACCTCATCATGATCATTCTCGATGGCACCATGCAATGGTCGAATCCCAGATTGAGCTGCTTCCGAATGGTTGGCGCCGAATTGCAACAGAATTCGGGCAATCTCAAGCCAACCCTGCGTGCAGGCCTCGTGCAGTGGCGTGTAGCCGGCATTGTCCTTTTGGTCAGGATTCATACCCATGCGATCCAGACAATAAACAACAACATCGATAAGTCCTTGACGCGCTGCCTTATGCATAGTGCTTTGACCCACACCCTTGTTGAGCACCCACTTTTGTATTTCGCGACACACATCCATCTCAGTTTTGATTTTGATCGGCAAATGGGAAGTACTGCCCGCTATCGTGCTATCTGTATCATCTAAACGTTCATCGGCTGCGAAAGAGTCTGCCGCCGGCAATGACCACGCAACCGCTGTTGTTAAAAAGGTAGAAGCTTGCTCGCTTGGGGATTTGATCGCGGGTATGTTAATTGTGGCGCCAGCGCTGGTGTTCTGATGCTGTGTTGATCGCTTCTTCTTTCGTATATAATCAAAACCGGAGCTTCCCTTGCGACGCAGATACTTGCGCTTGTTTGCGCTATGTTTTGTAGTTACTGGTGATGCTGTGGTGCTAAACAGATCTGAATTTCGTTTATTGTGGGCCTCATCGTTTGTTATAATGTGCCTGGCAAGCTTGTTGTTATTGGCGGTAACAATGCGGTTCATTTGCTCTAAAAAGTCCTCATATTGTTGATAGCTTAACACAGAGCACTCCTTGTCCGCATGATTTTGAACGCATTCCGGAGGCGCAGACGCCGGTCGATCCGTGCCAACAAAAATTTCCCGTATAACTTCGCGGCGCTGCTGTAATTTAGATTCGGTGCGCGTCTTACTTTGCAGCACTTTCGTGTCAAATATGCTGAAGTGCCGCTTGCTAATGCTGTCCACCAAACTGTGATCCGCCTCCGGGGATTGTAGGTCACACATGGAATTCGAGGCGGAGGTCTGCGAGGTCTCGCTATAATTGTGCAAGCTTGTGGAGCAATTGGATGGTTGATGTGATGTCTTGATTTTATTGCCAGATTGGCTGCTGCTGTTGCTAGTGACGCGCCGATGAAGTACATCGATGATAGATTTGGGTGTTGCCTTTTGCTGTTGTTGTTGCTTTTGTAGTTGATGATGTTGCTCCGGCTGCTTAGCTCGCGGCTTGCGACCACAAATCGTCTTAAAGCAAGTTAACTCCTGGCTAAAATCTCGACTGCGCTCTAAATCAGGTAATGAGGCGGCCTGCGGCAGCTTTTGTAACTTATTCATCTGTATTAAGCGTTGCGGTATTTTCAGCGCAAGCTTATAGCGGTACTCTTCGAGAATTAATTGCTGATGTGGTGACGTATTTGTTAAGGACACTTCGGGTTTGCCCTCGATCTTACGTCCGTTAAGCTGGGCCAGGTCAACGACCGATGCACGCTTATTGCGCAAACGCGTGCTCATCATTTCCTTTTTTCCATCGGGCACGAGTTTCCGCACATATTTACGCTTGATCTTCGTCGTTGAGTTTCGTATGATTTTTTCGTTGCGGAGCACTTTACTGTTGGCCAGTTGAAGTTCCAGTTCCCTTTTTCGCTTCGATCGTGTCATCGTATTAAGTGCAATGCGATTTTTCAACTGTGCACTGGCCCGCAATGTTGTTGTTTGTGTTGTTGCCGTGCGTTTGATTTGACCCACATTTGTCCCCACTTTTATATCAGCATTCTGCTTTTCCCTTTTGTTATTTTCACGTTCATCATCTTTGTTCTGCTGTTGCTGCTTTTTATGTTTGTTGCAGCTGCTTGAGTTACTTTTATCATCTTTCTGCTCCTGCACATTTTCCTGTTTTTGTTTCAGTCCCTTCTTAGTTTTGCACTTACCACTTGTATATTGCACTATATTTTCATTCGCTTTGGCTAGCCTAGTTTTCTTAACACTTATGGAGTTCTTTGTCTCGGTAGAGGTAGTACCCCCATTCTGCTCTTGCTCATCGTCGCTGTATTGTTTTTTCCTCTGTTTGAATTGCTCATTAATATCCTCGGCGAGACGCATCTTGCCCCTGCCCTTGCGCATTAGCGGCTTTTTCTGCCTAGCCGTCTTCCGCTTGATCAGCTCCGTATTTTCGCTCTCGGAGCTGCTGCTTTGTCCAGCAGCGGGTGCCAATCGCGCCGCTATGCGTTGCTCCTGCACTATTCGTTTTTTCTCGCGCTCCTCTTTACTTAGTTTTTTTTGGACGACACACATCCCAATGCCATTTGTGGTGGTTGTGTTGGTCACTTGTGTGGTAGTTGTAGCTGCTGACTCGGCATCCACTTGTAGCGGCTGTCGTTTCAAAATGCCCGCAACGGGTAGGTCATCCTCACTAAGTTCAAGTTTCGTTCTGCTGGACAATAAGGGTAGGGGTAAAGCAAGGGCAGGGACGCTCTCCTTTGCCAATGCTGCTAACTGGATGGAAGGCGTTGACCTCACTGGCATCACTCTGCTAAGCAGCTGCTCCACGAGACTATTGCAGGTACTGCCCCAGCCTAACAGATTGTTGCTGTTAAAGCTTGTTGAGGAAGCATCTAGACCCATATCCTTTTTGATCTCTTGCAATGGTGCTAGTTCTAGTTTAATGTGTGTTTTATTGGTCGGTTGACTGGGAGGTAGCACTTGGGGCTGCTCATCTGCCGGAGCGCTTGCTGTGGACACAGGTTCGGATGATACTAATACTGCTGGTATATTAGTTGTAGTTGTTAAGCTTCCAGGTTCCAGAACTGAAGGCGTAAAAGTAAAACCCTTAAGCTCCGCCTTTGTGCGTATACGTGCCTCCGCCTTTGGATACCCAATAATGTGGCCTTGATTTAAAGTTTTTGCAGGCAGCTCGAGTCGCTTAGCCGCCAGTACCTGCTCATTGTTGGCTGCAATTGGTGGGACCGGACGTGTCTGCTTGGCTTCGGCTGCCGCCGCAGCCGCTGTAGCCTGATTGTATTCTTGCAGGTGCCGCTTGCGCCCCAGGTAATTAGGGTTGCTGCTTTTGTAAGCACTGGCTTTATCTGTAGGCGAGGTGGTGCTTGAAGTTATTGGATCAGGCGCTGTCTTGATGTGTTTGTTGCTTATCTCAGGCGGTAATTGGGGTCGTTTCGCCAGTGGATTCGTTTCCAACACGCTGGGTCGCAGCTGTTGGGCTGCCATAATAAGCATGGGTGTGGTATCTTGTGGCGCAGCATGGGCTACTTCACCTGTACTAGCAGGCGCTTGGCGTATCACAGCTGTCGAGGATGCTATATATGACGCGGTTTTGCTGCTATTATTGCTGCGTGCGAAATTCGGCGTTATGTCTAATCGTGGTAGACTTAGACCTGGGACTGTTTCAGTTCTGCACTGGGGCGGTTCCGTGGCTTTGGACTCTCCAATGCTGCGTTGGTATTTGTAGTCAGTGGAGTCGGCCGTTTGTTTAACTGTGCGCATGGACAAGTCAAGCGGCGAGTTAGCAGGAGGTGAAGAAGTTAACGTCGCCGACAGTGGTCGTGTCATCTGTTGCTGTATAACTGATGCTGGCATAGGTGGAGGAGTTGCTAGATTTGGTACTGGCAACTGCTGGCGGCTGGTGGTGGGTATCAATGCTAAATGAGTGCCTGGCTTTTCCATATTAAGCGTCTTTTTGATAATCTGCAAATTCAGCTCCTCCTCGCTAGTTGTATTGCGCTTCAGCATGTCATTGATAAGTGCCCGATAATTTGGTTTGGTTGTTTGATTGACTTTCTTCGGAGCAGCCGGCACCACTGGTACCGAAGCCGCTGGCACTGGCTGACAGCGTATGTCAGGCCCGTGTGGAAACACCTGGAGCGTTAAGTAATTCGATGAAGAAACTGTGCCGCTTGTTGGCGGCGGTGTATGAATATAGAGCTGCTGGGCGAGCTTGGGCGATGCCACCTGCGCTAATGCTGGCGATGGCGTGCTTTGGTGATGGTATAAAGCATTACATGTGATGGAGGAACTGCGTTGTTGCAAAGCAGCAGCCGATTGTAAGAGCTGGGGTGTGGGTTGCGTCGGTGGTGCATGCTGCTGCTGCTGCAACAGTTGTCCATACTTGGAAGGAAAGACTTTTGGTGCCGCAAGCGCTAAATCCTGCGAACTGATAACCATTGCTGCTGACTGTTGCAGCTCCTTGTCCGAGAGAGGCGGCGGTTCTGTGCTCGGATTGTACGGATTGTGATAGAGCGACTGTCGTGCTAACGCTGTTATCTCTGGCTCCAATTTTGAATATGCGCTGCTGTTGCTGCTGCTATCGCCTGCTTTGCCATAGGAGCTGACTGTAGAACGTGAGCCGTTTGAGCCGCGTCTATAATCCAAACTAGGCGATGGACCTGACTCTCGCACATATTTCTCAATAGCATTGTGCATAGTGTTTTGAAAGTTTGGGGGCATATATAAGCTCTGATGTTGTTGTTGCAGCTGATGTTGTTGTGAAAGCTGCACTTGATGATTGATTGCTGAAGACGGAACTGGCGCTGCAGCGCCATGCGGCTCTGTTTGCGGGTCGTACAGCTGTGGGCACTTGCGCGCATAGTTGGGACTAGGCTGCTGGTCGCTGGCGCCAAGCAGCGCATTTGTAGGGTTCACCACATGATCCAACGGCTCGTAGCGTGCGGGGCATGTAACTAACTGCTGAGAGCAGGACGTAGCGCTCGCTGCAGTCGCATATTCAAGCACCTTTGAGGTGCGCACACCAGTTGAATATTTGATGTTGTGCTCATAGTAGTGCAGACCGCTCCCGGTCCCACTGCTGCTTATTGCACTCAAATGTGTTGGAGTCAGTGACTTGGAGTATCCACAGCGCGACTGCTGCTCTTGCTGGTGGTGTTGCTGTTCATTTTCGGACGGCCACTGCGGTGCGTTGTACAAGGCGCTACTGTTTTGGCGGAACGTGGGAGAGGGCGGTGGCGCAGTACCAGTTGGAGGCGTTTTCTGGGCTGTTTTGTACTGCCAACAGATGTGAGATGGTGTTGGCTCAATTGACCTCATTCCAACAGTCAATTCGCGGTTAGATGTGTAGTATTGTAAATGCGGATCGCCAGCCGATGCAGATGCAGCAGCACCTATTGGCGGCATTACAGATGCTGCTGCTCCAACTTTACTAACACTACCGCTCATCACATAAATGGAGCTAAGGGAACGTTCAATCCCCCCTGAATGTGAATTTTGGTAATTTATTGAACTGGTGATGTTGGAAGCATTGGCCCTTGATTGATGTGGATGCGGTGGCATGTGGTTTTGTTGTTGTGGTGGTGGTAAAGTTACAGTTGCAGTTGATTGTTGCTGTTGAGGGTGGTGTATGTAGTTACTCTGCACTACATTTTGTGGACTCGCATGTATTTGGTGTTGTTGGAGTGGGTGGCGGGCTTGATGATGCGTTTGATATTCATATTGTCTGTTCGGTTCCATTGCAACTGAAAAAAGAACAAAAAAAATAAAACAGAAATTGTAAGAAAAAATCTTAGAACTTATAATAAATAATGCGTTTATACTAAAAATTATGAAGTCCACATTTCAAATAATAACAAGATAGAACGCTCTAGCCGAGAAATCCTGACTAGACGATCCCGACTAGACGTACCCTGAACTCCATACTTTACGCGTACAGTCAGTGCTTGTAAGTATGTGTGCGTGTGTACGCGCATACTTTAATGTTCCATATCTCCGGTCTCTCTTGACCGGTTTCAATAAAAATTTCACAGATTGTTACTATTTTCTAATGTTTCAAACGACGTCTCATAGTTTTCCAAATTCAAGATCTTGTCGTTATCGATCCCATTCGGAAACGGGGAAAGTTGTCGAAAATTTGAAACAAACTTGTACTTCCTAGAGATTAGGCGAGCTTATGTTCCAAATCTGAAGTCTCTAGCTCTTATAGTCTTTGAGATCGAGGCGTTCATACTTACGGACAAATAGCCGTATCAAAAGTTGATGCGCGCACTAAAAGACATAAAAGAGCGATGGCAACGGCTACGTCGATGAGTTGGGCCCAAAATAAAGCAATTTGAAGTAGCTAATAAATATGCAGAGGGTGCAACAGATTTGCCTAAATACACCGCAAAGATGAGGAAACCAAAACAGTTGCACCAACAGGATGCCCGGCTTGCGTTTTGGGACTGCGAGTTTTAAAAAATGATTTCGAGTTGAGATATCCCGACAGACGGACATGGCTATATCGACTCGGCTTTTAATACTGATCAAGAATATATATACTTTATGGTGTCGGAGAAGCTTCCTTCTGCATGTTACATACTTATGCACAAAAACATTATACCCTTTTTACCCATTTTTAATGGGTTCAGGGTATAAAAAGAATTTGTCTTATATAGTTTCATATAATATTTTCTATTTCACACAATATTTAATTCGCAGCAACTAACTTCTAGCACGCAGAATGCGCCGGAAATGCAGATATCGATTATTGACTACCGCGTACGACACCGCGGTTTGACTGAAAGTTAGTGACAGCTCCTTAAGAGTTAACGTTACGTACACGGCTCTAAAGGGTTTCTTTGTTAAACCATACATGTACACATGTCAGTATGCATAGACACATATGTATACAATATATATATATATATACTAGATGTATAATATATTAAAATATATAAGTGAAAGAAAGCAAATACTGGTTTTATATATATATATATTTTTTTTTATATATATATAACCAGTATTTGCTTTCTTTCACTTATTTCAAGAAATTGTTAAGCAACGGTTTGATGTATTTCGAGCCTCTGTTGTTTTTTTTGGTTTTGTTTTACAAATTTCACTTTGCTTTCTCATGATGCTATAGAAGCCGCAGTTATTGTGGTTGTGTACACACATTGGTTATGTTAGTCTTACATATGCACGCACCACACAAATTACAGGTTGAATGCATTTCTGTTTTTATATTATTTTAAACTGTTAGTCTGATAAACCTGTCCTGTAGCGTCGACGTCAACGTCGCCGCGCGGCGTCTGCATTTCTTTTCTTTTGCACGTTTATACAAAACTTTGAAATTATAATAAATTTGACTTTAACAACAAAAATTTATTCATTCGTTTAAGTGCACTCAACCAGCCAGCAACACATCAGACAGGACAGTGCAAACGTTCGAAAAAGTATATTCATTAGTTGATGTTTAAGGCCACTCATTGCCACTTACTGACACTAAAGCAACACACTAGCACTGTGGCAACGCTTTTTCTCTTCGGACCGTTATGTGGCGATGTCGATGCTGTTTAGGGGGGCAATGACGTTTCGATTTGTTTCAAGGGAACTTAATTTCTATACTTTAAGCGCCCTTGCGGATTGCAAACGAAACAAAATAATTTCACTTGTATAGAAATGTGCGCTTCGACACAACAAGTATGTAGCCACACACAAACAAACTGCGCGTTTAGTCTTCAAAACTCACATTTTAAATAAATTTTATTTAAATAATTCACAATCAACACGGACGCACACAAAAAGACAACTAAGCTGACACAATTAAAAAATTTTTGGTCACTTAGTTTTCTACCTTTTTAATAAATTTTTTTGTTTTCACACACGCACATACACACATACTTTTATAACAATACATTTCACTACACACAATGGCTTGTTGTTGCTTGCTTTTCTGTCTCTTGTTGTTGGCCTACTTTGTATGTGGGGAATGGTGTAGTTGTTCCTTTTTCAGCAAATTAACGTAGCGGAGAGAATAAGACTGCCTCTGCAATGTAGTTGTTGAAAACTTCACACGCTCCGTTTTTATGTGTCTTTTTACGTAAAAGGAACGGAATTTTTATTGGAGTCCGATTGCTCTTGCACGTAGTTTTACTAAATAAAACTTTGTTATGTATGTTGCATTACATTTTTAATGTATATTTTGTATACCATCGTTTTCGATATTGTTAAAAATAATAAAACACTACTACTTTAAAATTGATAGAGACTAAGGCAAAACGAACGCATGAAAAAAAATGACCGAGAAAGTGACTACAAAATTACAGAGACCTGCCAACCGTGGCATTTATTGCGTACTGCCAGCAAAAGAAATACAACGTACTTAATATCACCAGTATCTAACTATTGTACTACTAAAACCCACTATCGATCATATATCGTCTTACCACCACAAATTCCCAAGAAAATACAAAACACGCGATTTTTTGTTCGACCTTTTTTGGTACATAATGAATTAATTTCTGCTTTATTTCACGATAATGGATGAAAAAAATCTGACCAAATATATTTCTAATCAGATGTGAATTTATTAACTTTACTTAACACAACGAGACTCCCCATAATTTGTCAAGTTTATTTTTACACTTACACAGCACGGCCACACTGAACTTAATACATGATTCGTACGCCTATAAAAGCAGTGAGCGCTGCATTGTTCGTTTTTTAATTAACAACACTTTCGTTGAAGAGCGACGATACGTTCATACTTAAGTGCATTTTTACAAATTCTGGTTATAAAACAACAAATAAGGCAAAATGGCTGCACGCGATGCTGCTTCAAATCAACTGCTCGATTATAAAAACTCGCTAAAGGTGAGTACTTAAAAAGTCGTTTAAAGACAACTTTAAATTTTATTTATATGCAAGTTTAATGTTAAATGTTTTTGTGGCAACGCTGTTTGTGCCGGACAATAAATAACTCTATGAGATCCAAAGTTCATAGCTGTTATAATACCTAACTTGCACTCGCAGGTCGCGTTGATGTTGAACTTTTCGTTATCTGTGGAATTGTTTTTTTTTTTTTCACTACCAAAATAATCGAACAGTCCGGTTCAACCTGTTTAAATGTATTAATTTTTTTTTTAATATTTTAATGTCAAATTCACCTGAATTAAAATGTTCCTGCTCTTAAAAGTAGAAATTAAAGATATATTTTAATCTAAGTAAATTTAAAGTTTAAATCAGTTAAGTGTTATCAAATAAAAAATAAGAGCGTTGCAGTTGGTAACAACCAACTGTGGCATTTTTCCGATATTGAAAAACATGGACTGTGGTCTGCGATAGTGTGCGAATTCACGATTTTTGGCTTAAAAATAAGGGGAGCTGTGAGCTGGTAAGTTAAAAATGTTTACATCAGTACTTTGGGGGAACGTCATCAGCTATCTTTTCAGCAAATTAGTTGACTCTAGCTGTAAAAATATCGATTTACACCTTGAGCTGTATCGACTTGCAAGGATTTTCCAGCCTCCAGTCAAGTGCCCACATACCGAAAATTTTTGTGAGGAAATATACCTGACTATTATTTAACTTTAACTTATCAAATTGCTTAGATGACTCGCACTCAGTGTCACACATACATACACATTCTTTAATCCATACCTAATCTTATCGGTAACAGTGCGATAAAGACGATCACAATTTACCGATAAATTAATATTATACTATAATATGGCTCACATATTGTACTGAATTCAAAGGTCTTTTATAAGATTCTAAAGGAATATGTTTGTTTAGCTTCAATTGCTTTACTTATTCGCTTTTTTTTTTTAAATACATATATTCTAACTTGCAACCATTTCGATAATTACTCTGAGCAATAATACCATATATTTAGTTTGCTTTAACTAACGATTTCCATTTTGTTCAAAATTTGCCGTCATACTTATTTGTCACGTTTTGACGAAGTTTTAGTTTCATATAAAATATCCGTTCTATAATACATAAAATAAAATTCTATATCTAAACTAAAAGGATTGATGAGCGAAACGATTTCTAAACATATTCATTATATTATTTCTGCTTGATTTCACACACAATGTGCAACAACTTACTTAACCTTCACAGGCGTGCTTAGGCATTTGGAACGGGGCCTTTGTAGGCTGAAGACAGCTAAGCATAATAATCACTTATCTTTCTTTTTGCCTTAAGTCATCGAACTTTCAAGTTGCAAAAACTGGTTGCAAGCATTGAATGCTACAATAAATGCGTCCATAAAATACGTTGAACTCGCTACGCGTACACCTTAAGCTAGCCCATGCAAAATTTGTACATGCTACATGTACTTTAAAGTTGTTTGCGTGGCACGATCCAAATTATCAAACAAATAAGATATTACGGACTTCATATAATGGTGTTAAGTCATGTATTTGGCACTTGTCTGCGACTAGTATGTACATACATACATTTTGTGATACACAAATGTGAGAATATGTTTTGAAATTGGAATTGGAATGAAACTGACCCATAAAAGTGTTTGTTTTATTGCCTTGCTCGACCTTCTATGGGTACTATATAGAAACTGCATTTTGTCAGGCATTATAAGGTTGCCTTTGTTTTTTATACGATTAATTTACTCTTTGCAGGAATGTCTGAAATACTTATGCATTTGTGTATGGACTTTGTACATTAAACATTTCCCATAACTTGCCATACTTTATTCTGCAAATTTATACCTTATTGTTTTAAAAACTTTGAAAAAATACAACACAAAGAAATTTCTACGTATCAGGTTTTTACGTCTATCAATTTTTGTACATACTTTATGTGTTTGGAATATACACACAGTTAAATCAGTTGTTTTCTTCAAGTTGGTCTAATAACTTACTATTAAAACTTTTCAATGTTTTTGCATGTCCTATCGCTCGAGAGGTCTTATCAATTTGCTCTTTAAACTACCTCGAACATATTGTTTGCTTCTTATTATCTATCCAGTAGCGCCCACATTAATTTATTTTCGTTGTTACCGACTCAAAGTGCGAATGTTTATGATTGCAAATTAGATGAGGCGTTTTTCACGCCATAGAAATTAACTTTGTATACTCTGGTACAAAGAAAACAAGGTTATATTGGTTTTGTGTCAAGTTATTGACTGTGTGAGGACAACTTTCTCAGACACCTCAGAGCTTAAAGACACGAAATTGTGCAAACATATTTTTATCAGATAACCCGTCAAGATTGGGACGTTGCGAAAAAAAAACATTTCAATTTCTAACTCTCATATTTCAAGAACATTTGTGACAAAATTAAATAAGTTTTCTTAAAACAAAATTAGACATTTTTTTTTTTTAATTTAATTTACATATACTCTAAAATAATATATTCTTAGTTTGAGTAAGTTTTGTGGTTTTTGTAAAAAAAAATGCATGAAAACTACCATTACACATAGCAAATTTTTTTTTCAGATTGTTTATGTTATTTTAAAGTGAATCCGCCCAGCCGTTCCATCAATATAATGGAGGACAGTTAGAAAAACATAATATTGCGAAAAAAAAAACATTTTACATGCATGTAGAATAACTGATAAGCTTTTAGGGAGCGGCAGTAGTTGCACCCAGGATAAAATAATTCAAACATAAATTTTAAATGAACGACGCACTTAGAGTGTAATAATAATAAAGCTGTTTTCTATAATCTTTTTTGTACGTATTTGTATAAAGTAAATGATTAAGCTCGACTTAGATCTTATTGATGCCATGTGTATATCGGAAACGGGAGGAGTTGTCGAAAATTTGAAACAAACTTGTACGGCCTAGGGCTATTTTTTGGTTAATGTTTTAGTAGCTCTAAAGAGGGTGAAAGTAGAAGGTTTCTATAGATTTTTAGTTTTCCATTAAATCGATTTCTTAGAACCCTAATAGGCGCAGCTAATATTAACACGAATATTATTATTATTTTTAAGTTGTTAGCTTCATTGAGAGAGGGGCCACAAAAAGGCCAAACAGTATGTCGAACATTGCAAAAAAAAAAACTAATATACTTTTGTATAACTTTCGTTATTAGTATATATAAAAATGCATATTTTATTCTACATACATTAATATATAATAAATTTTGCAGGAATCCCCAGGAGTAGTTACGACTGGCAATGGCGCACCAATTGGCATTAAAGATGCGACGCTTTCGGTAGGTCCACGCGGTCCCCTGCTTCTGCAGGATGTCAACTTTTTGGACGAAATGGCACACTTTGATCGCGAACGCATTCCGGAGCGTGTAGTGCATGCAAAGGGCGGTGGTGCATTTGGATACTTTGAGGTGACCCACGATATAAGCAAATATTGTGCAGCCAAGGTATTTGAAAAGATTAAAAAGCGCACACCAGTGGCCATTCGGTTTTCCACAGTTGGTGGTGAGAGTGGCTCAGCAGATACGGCACGCGATCCACGCGGATTTGCTATTAAATTTTACACGGATGATGGAGTATGGGATCTGGTTGGAAACAACACACCCATTTTCTTTATACGCGATCCAATTTTGTTTCCCAGCTTTATTCACACTCAAAAGCGCAATCCACAAACACATTTGAAAGATCCAGATATGTTCTGGGATTTCTTGACGCTACGTCCTGAAACTACTCATCAAGTGTCCTTCCTGTTTAGCGATCGGGGCACACCTGATGGCTTCTGTCACATGAATGGCTACGGTTCACATACCTTTAAACTTGTCAATGCTAAGGGCGAGCCCGTTTATGCGAAATTCCATTTCAAGACGGATCAGGGCATAAAGAACTTGGACGTGAAGACCGCTGCTGATCTAGCATCAAGTGACCCCGATTATAGCATTCGCGATTTGTATAATCGCATTAAGAACTGCAAGTTCCCCAGCTGGACGTGCTATATACAGGTGATGACTTACGATGAGGCTAAGAAGTACAAGTATAATCCGTTCGATGTCACCAAAGTTTGGTCCCATAAGGAATTCCCATTGATACCAGTTGGTAAATTGGTGCTCGATCGAAATCCGACGAACTACTTTGCCGAGGTAGAGCAGATTGCATTCAGTCCGGCGCACTTAGTGCCCGGCATTGAGCCATCACCGGATAAGATGTTGCAAGGGCGTCTTTTCTCTTACTCAGATACGCACCGTCATCGTTTGGGACCCAACTATCTGCAAATTCCAGTCAATTGCCCCTATCGTGTCAAGGTAAACAATTACCAACGTGATGGCGCCATGAATGTTACCGACAATCAGAACGGGTCACCTAACTATTTCCCCAACTCTTTCAACGGTCCCCAGGAAGACCCACGGACCCGTGCGCTTTCCACCAGTTGCCCGGTAAGCGGAGATGTTTATCGGTTCAGCAGTGGCGATACCGAGGATAATTACGGCCAGGTCACCGAGTTTTGGTTACATGTGTTGGACAACTGCGCAAAGAAGCGTCTCGTACAAAACATTGCCGACAATTTGAGCAATGCTAGTCAGTTCTTGCAGGAGCGTGCTGTTAAGAACTTTACAATGGTGCATGCCGATTTTGGACGTATGCTCACAGAGGCCCTTAACCTTATTAAGTCGGCCAAGTTTTAAAAGTCCGAGCACATGGGTTTTGCTTTCTGATTTTGCGCACTGATTAAAGCTTATTGCACTTTATACACTTATATTCCCAATGAACATGGTGTCAGTACTTTGGTTGTGGTCAATTATTTGGATTGTTGTACTTCAATGCTCCTTCCCTCGCGTGTGCCTTGATAAAAAATTATAAATTTTTGTAAAATAGTAATCTTATATATGCGACAATGTGTAATAAAAATTCATTTTTTGATATAAAAAATCTTGAGACTTTTGAATAAAAACAATAAAGGGAAGTGCAAAACAAGTAAAAAGGCTCTAGTCGAGAAATCCCGACTAGACGATACCCTGATCCCTATACTTTACGCGTTCAGTCAGTGTTTGCAAGTATGTGTGTTTGTATGTACGCACATACTGCATACTGCATACACAACTTCAATGTCCCATATCTCCGGTGTTTCTTAACCGATTTTAATAAAAATTTCACACACATGCCATCTCAAAGTTTTCAAAATTCAAGATTTTGTTTTTATCGATCCCTTGTGTATATCGAAAACGGGATGAGTTATCGAAAATCGGAAACAAACTTGTACTGCCTAGGGATTAGGCGAGCTTAAGTTTCAAATCTGGAGTCTCTAGCTCTTATAGTCTTTGAGATTGGTTGGCTCATACATACGGACGGACAGACAGACAGACGGACAGACGGACATGGCTATATCGACTCGGCTGTTGCTGCTGATCAAGAATATATATACTTTATGGGGTCGGAGATGCTTCCTTCTGCCTGTTACATACTTTTGCACCAAACCATTATTCCCTTTTTCCCCATTTTTAATGGGATCAGGGTATAAAAAGCTAAAGACTCTGATACCGCGCTCCTAACTACCACTCCTTTAAGCCTTTAAGCTTATGATTTGAACGTTGTCAAACGAACCGGGAAGCGTAGGTTACGAACATCGCGAACAGAAAGACAATAAAACTAATTTCGTTATAGATGGACCATAATTTATTGTTTTATTTTTATTATTTATTGGAAGTACAGAAAAAATTATTAGTCCGGCGTCTTGGATGATCCGTTGTATTTAAATAGCGATGTATTACACAACACCTTTATTTGATTAAAAACCCGCGCAAGATTTGATTGAAACACACACAGAGCGGTAAATGGACGCGAGGTGTGGTCATTTTCGATGCATATCTTTGAAGGCCTTCACAAGCTTGTTTCCAGTATATCTGATCGGAAATAAGCAAATTATTTTGGTTGATTATTTGAGAACAGAGGTTACTTAGCACACACCAACACAAATATAAACATTAAGAAGGCTCTAGTCGAGAAATCCCGCATGTGTACGCATATACTGCAAGCGGTATAGATTGTCGTGATCTCCAACAGAGTCTCCAAGCTGTTTGTAGGGCAGTTCCCCTGATGCATTTATTGAAACTTTTCTAGTTTTCTCTGCACTGTGAATTGTAGTGCCTTATCGTCCTATGTAATCACTCCGTAAATGAAAACCTGCCTTATAACCATTAGGCTAAGTCATCTTATTATCTTTGGCGATGACTTCCCAGCTATGCTACGACGTGTATGACGTGTTCTCTACTTCGTGTTTTAAAAAGTGAAGGAATTTCTGGCTTGATTCTATTGGAATTTCTCTGTATCTTGTATCTTCTGGTAAATAGAACGGTTGAGGTCAACGTCCATACATCATTCATTCGTGAATCTAAGACCTAAGAGAACAATGTGATCACAGTAGCCTTGACATTTTATAACCCTACTGGCAAGCCCATACTAACATGCTCCAAAGAATAATGTAGCTCCCTTAATGTCTAATAATTCACAGACTGCTTCTTTTTTATTGGATACTGCCGAGCGCAAAGTGCTCGCGTTGTTTTTATGGGATTTTGCAATAAAAGTGTGATTCTAATGCCATAACCCACTAGTATTTCCAGAATTTTCAACCAAAACCGATGGTAAGCTAATGGGTCTGAAGGACTTTGGATTGGGGATATTTGTCTTCCCTGCCCCTGTGTAAAAAATCACAAACAAGCTTTCTCCACAGGGTTGGTAAGAGTATATCCTGTGCTCAAATACTTATGATATACCGCCCAGACCAGGACCATTTTGATTTGGCGTATGCCCAGTAACCAGCAGTTAGTTTGTGTTGGAACGTGCATTTAATTCAGAAGCTCAAACTTTTGCATATTATCCCAACGGCTCAGTACTAATTTACCCTACGGCACCCTTTTGGATAGTGCTCTATGAAACCGGGCGCCTTCTGTCGTACTTACTACGTTTTCACCGAAGTCCTTCGCCTTCCTTATCTCCTTCTTGCTAGAGGTATGGCTTTTACAGCATTTGTCCCGTCTCTAGTGCTATATTACGTCTTTTTCTCTGTGCGGTTTCCCTAGTGGAAATGTTACAGCTAAAATTTCCAACAACTCTTTCCAGCGTACCTGGACACCTAGGTAAAAAGGATTTTTCGGTGTCTAGATTAATTTCCCAATTGTATGTTCTAGAACATTCCAATTATTCTGAAGCATAGGTATATAGCGGTTAACCATTAGCCCTGTGCCAAAGAGAAGGACCGTGTTTGCATTAACACTAACTTTTTAGTGACGTTTGCTCATTCTCTGACCTTTGTACTTGAAAAAGTGAGATTTTGCACAAATCATTTTTAAATCGAGGGCAATGAATATTTTGGTATAAGATATTTAAATCTGCATCAAATAAAGAAATTTTTTGCAAAGTATATACAAATCGTACTTAATTTTTTTAGGTATTGGTTCTCTTTAATCTTAGATTACTTTTAAATTAGCTGTGTACAGGCCTTTTTGCCTCTGTTCATTTTCTCCTCGAGATCTTTCAGGGACATCGTTACTCCCCTGTCCATCGCTTTCTCTACGTGAAACTACCAATAGAAGGCATGTTTTTATTGGTTCGCTATTTTTTTATCCTGGAAAGCGACGTTATCTACTGACTATTTGATTTCCGTTGCATTGTAAATGATAGTAAAATTTGGCATCGTGAAGTCCCCTTTTTAACCCAAAACCTATTGGTACTTACCACAACGCTAATAACTAAATCCACTTACAACCTTCACTCTGCCGCTAAATAAGGGGTATGTAGATTTAGTTACGACTCTACCACGTTCACCCGAGCCGACTTTATCCTTCATGCGTTTGGAGAATGACCCGGAACACTTAGGCATTCTCCTAGCCATCCAAGACCGTGTAATCCGGGTAGTACTTATGAAACGGGGCATGACTGTTTTTTAACTCATTGGTTCCTTATCGTTCTGGGAAGTGCAATTGGCTCAAAACTGTGTAGACAAAACCCAATTAAACTATATCTTAGATTCTTGGAATTTGTACAGATTCCCTGTTTTAGGAGAATGTACACTCCTACCAGCTATGGATAAACCAGCAAACAAAATCAACAAATTTCTATCTTAATGTAAGCCTATACCAATTCCGACAATTTATTTGTGAAACACATATTACCCTACCTTGATTTTAAAAAATATAAAACTACTTTAGGCATATATAGCCACTTAAAACGATTTCTGCAGAAGCTGCAAGGATGATGAAGAGGAGGAAACTGTTTCGCACCTTTTCTGCGACTGTCCCTCACTGACCATACAACTATCTTTTATAAAGCTCTTGGGTTAGAGCTAAGATAGACGGAATGTTGAAATAGTTTATCATAACGGGCCAAAAATGCTTATGGGAACCTTAACCAAACCTAACCGTAGACCTTCGCCAGCGTCAAAAATTTTTTGCCTGTATCGATACAGGCATCAATTTATATGCAATGTACAATAGAATATACTTTCTGGGTAAAAATAATAATTAAAGTAATTGTTATTTTTTACGTTTTCATGTTTTTATTTAATTTGTATAACTGTTAAAACAAAGCTTGAAAATTGACTGATTATCATTTCAAATATAAACTTGTTTTTTTTTTACAAGTTTACTAAACTAAACGAAGTCACAGTTTCGTTGAACTCTATGAAAAAATAACAGATTATAAAAAACATTTGATTTTTGCTAAATGCAACAATAAAGTATTATGTACATACATTTACACATAAGCTTGGTTTTTCAATTATACATTCGTATACATTACCGCGAAGGTATCGTAAGGCAAAAAAACACAATTTAACAGGAGTGTTTTTTATAATTTAAGTTTTCAGCTCGGATATATTGACAGTTGAAGAATAAAGTTGCTTTAAAATTCCAATTCGAAAACAAAATAACGTACGATACTTTCGCGGAAATGAATCGTTATGTAGATTAAAAGGCCGTTAGTAAATGCATTCGGTATAATTGACGCGTATTTCCTTATTATTTTTATTGTTTTGTAAACAGTGTGTGTTTGTTTTATTTTGTGTATTTTTTTAATTCCTTAGTTAACCGTTGGTTTAAATATTGATGCAACTATTAAACTAATTAGAGGCCAGGTCAGTCAGTAAGCGTGTGCCATTAATAGCTAACTGAGATAACGGAAGAGTGCTGTTAGCAATTAGTTTGCCCACTAGATATGAGCTGTTTGTAGACAAATCAGTTATCAATTCAGTATTGTTTGTTAAAAGACTCGTGGCATTTGCAGCCAATCCAATAATTTGAGCCTTGTTGGCAGCAAGCTCAGTTAACATACTAGTTTTATTTGCTGCTTCTTGGGCCGCAATCTGCGCCCACTCTGGGAACGTGTCCAAATTGGGATAAATCACCATAGCCCATGTTTGGCAGAAAATAAACAGCGTTATTATAGTTATAATCGTTGGTCCAATTCCAGCAATCGCCATGTCCTTGCTGCGAATGTGTGCATAACCAGCAACCAAGGCATTAGGCGGCGTGCTCACTGGCAGATGAAAAGCCATACTACAGGCTAGACCTGCAGGGAAAACCAAGTACAGCGGATGGATCTTCAATGCCAGCGACTGTAAGCAGAAAAGTGCAGTTTATTTTTGACTGTCTTTAAAATTTAAAGACATTTAACACTAACCATTTCGTTGAGAACAGGTACAAGAATATTGGCAACAGCCACATTTGAGCTGAATGCGGTCATAAATACGGCTACCAAAATAACAACCAACAGGAGTGCTGAGTTTGGTAGTACCTTCAAACCACTCATCGAGCTGCCAATTAACGAGGCCATTCCACTCTGTTTGCTGCCCGCAGCCAGGGCAAAGCCACCGCCAAGCAGGAAAACCAGACCCCATGGCACCCTAGATTGTATGAATTTCCAGGTAATCAGAGATGATGTCGTCGCCTTTGGCACGGGTTTTCCACGTGTGCAATATCGGAGGAATGCATAATTGGCAGGCAGCATGAAGCACATAATCACCACAAATATGGTTGGCATCGAATTCTTTATTACCCTGCATATATGAATATAACGTTAAAAAGTGGAATGATATTTCTTACAACAAGGTCCCTACGATTTTACAATCATGAAACAAACCATAAACAGCATTATTCAATTAGTGTTTTACAAAAAAACATTTGATATGTCAGCATGGACTTTAACTATTGTTTAAGCTTTTTTTCACTATAGCTAATTTTCAGAAAGACAATATACTTACTTTGCAGGCAGCAGTTCCGCCCAACCGGTAAAGATGCCCGGTTTGCGTGTAAAGTACATGAGAACCATTATTATGAATAGTATCATCACTTGAATTTCGTGCATATTCATAGGACCCAGCTCCTTGTAACGCTGATCAATAACTTTCTTGGCCACATGAGCATTATCCTTGCCTACCTGCACCTCCTGGGCCTCCTTGCTCTTAGGTCGCCAAAGGCCCATGAAATGCCATTGCAGAAACACGTATGTGAGTATTGTATACACAAGCATTGAAGGCACTGAATAGAACATGAATGTGGCAAAATCCATTTTCTCCGTTGCATTGGGGAATGCAGAATCGTAAATGCCTTTGAATGTAAGGTTAGTGGCTGTGCCAATTATGGTTCCACAGCCACCCAAAGAAGATGCATAAGCAATACCCAGATAGTAGCATTGGGTAACCTTTGTTGGATACGGTAAGCTGTAAAGTTAAAAAAAAAACTTAGAAATACTTAATCAGTAGGCAATTTCTGGTTTAGCTTACTCATCCTCATTCTTTTTTTTGTTCTTTCCGCCAACCATTTGGTATTCGGGCTCATGGTAAATCTTGCAGACACCTTGCTATAGTTTAAATTGCATGAATAATTAACTTATTTTTGTTTTAGTATAAATTTAAAATCTTTATATAAAGATAACTAACTCACAAAAGGGTATTCAACGCAGTAAACAAACCATACAAGCTTTGTAAGCTTTGTTTACATTTTGGGCTCACATTTTTTTTACAAACCTCGCTAAACATAATCGGGCAGCATAAAAGTCCAATAAAAAACTGCTTAAAATCCAGAAAATAAACAGCCTCTATGTTGATAATAGAGGACAAGGTTGTTTGCCTTTATAGACAAATTTCTAATGATTTTAGTGCAACTCAAGGTCAGCAGACATTTTAGATTTTAAAAGGTCTTTTAGTCGAAAATAATGAGGTTCTCTGAGCTCTAGACTCAACGAGTACGGTCATTGGTTGTACGTTCACAGAGAAGAATAAACCAGCTGCACGACGGATGTGGAAAGGCGGTAGCTCAACGGCGCGTTTACAAAACGTATTTTGTAAAATAAATTCATATATGAGGAAATGTAAAAACTAAACGTAATTTGTTAATTTTTTTTACATAAAAGTGCAGAAAATCATGTCCTCTTGATTTAAGTACAAAGCCCGGGTTCTAAGTTGTTTGTAACTAAGCCGAGTCAGGATCGTTTGGAAACTATCTCAACCGTTAAAGCACCCGCACCGCAGGTTCGAATCCCGTCACTGTAAGCTTATTAAGGAAAGCTTGTAACGGTTATTCTAATCTTACATTTTCAACTTAAGCATGAGAATACAGAAATGTTGAACGAAAATGTAGAAAACTGAATTCTAAATCCTTTTTCATTAACCTTAATACCGCGTGAAACTTTTAAATTTATCAACGGGCGTGCAGAAAAGTTTTTCGAAACGTAGTGGGTGTATTTTGCCGGTCAAAACGCCAGATTTGTTTTTTCTGTGTTAAGCTTGTGAGATTGTCGAAGGTAATTTCAGGATCAACTGAACCGATTTTGAAAAATAAAAAACTTATTATAAACTTGAAAATTAAGACTATTTGTTATTGGTTCGCTAGTTTTTATCTTGAAAAACAGAACCTTCTTCTGGCTACTTGATTTGGTTGCATTGTAAATAAGAGTAAAAGTTGCGTAGCGTGCACAAGCGAGCTTTTGTTAGGTCTTTAAGTTCCTGATGGACATTGCTTTATTGACTCGGCTGTTTGTTAGGAATATATATTGAAAATGCTTGCTTCTGTCTGTTACTTACATTTCCACAAAACCATTATAAATTTTTACCGCCTGTGTATTGTTGTTGTTGCGCAGCTACACGATCGATATTAAAGAAAAACGCAGAATTCGGAAAACAAAAATGACTTATTATTCAAAAGTAAAAAAATATTTTAATGAGTATTTGATATTTGCCAATTCTGGGAAGATGTCGGATTCGACCAAGGGGCAAACTCTAAT
This sequence comes from Scaptomyza cyrtandrae, assembly GCA_035044605.1. Lineage (NCBI taxonomy): Eukaryota > Metazoa > Arthropoda > Insecta > Diptera > Drosophilidae > Scaptomyza > Scaptomyza cyrtandrae. Next base: position 45,599 of record JAWNNS010000483.1, on the reverse strand, counting down.
GCTAAGTTATATTATACTTGTATACTTATTTTTAAAAAATATGTTAATATATGTACTTACAGCTTGCAGCTCCTCAAGTACCGCCTGAACAATTGGACTCATCATCGCTGTGCAGGCTGCATTTGAGATCCACATGGATATAAACATTGTCACCATTATAAGTCCAAAATGTAGTCTTTAAGTATAATAGTTAACCAAGTGTAGATTAATGACGGACACTCAACAAACAGTACTAACCTTCGCGGACTGGTGCCCACCATTTGTATTACTCTCAGCGCTAGACGCTTATGTAAACCACTATATTCGACTGCAAGGGCAACCATTATTCCACCCATGAACATCACTAAAGTGTCTTTGAAGTATGTCATGCACGTCTCTTCTGAACCCTACAAATCACAGGATAACTGCACAGTTAGCTTTTGTTGGGCTTTGCAATTATAACACGTCAGATATTAACCATAATGCCCATAGTGGGAAATGCAACAATTGGTATCATCGATGTAACATAGAGGGGCAGTGCTTCAGTGACCCAAAATACAGCCATTATCAACAACACGTACATACAACGATATGCCTGTTATTATAGATTTAGAGTAGTTAACAACTTTGCAGACTATTTAGCTCAAGTAACTTACCGGAGTGTTGTTCATTAGTATAATCGGCAAGCAAATAAGAGGCATAAGAAACACAACGCATCCTTTCCAGTGGTTTGCAAAGAATGCGCCCCAGCGTGGACACGGTTCTTCAGGTTCCGCTGCTTCACTGCAAAGAACACAAGTTATAAATATTTTTTCTATTAGAACACTAAATAAAAATAATTTTTAATTTTTCTAATTATCCTAGATTTATAAGCACTTACAGCTCCATTTTAAAATCCGGATAAATCTGCAAATAAATAAACAAAAAAAAAATAATAATAATAATTGCAAAATGTTAGGTATTCTTTCTATTATTATTATTACTTGTGACCATGTTTGCATTTTAGGAGTTGTTGTTCAATTACACTCGTTATAGTTCGTTTAAATATTATTTATTTAAATGTATCCGAATGTGCCGATATGAAAATCAACTCAATCGATACATTAATTGGTATTAATATAAACAAGGTGCACTTATTTATTTTTATTTGTAAAAATCTGGTGGTAATAAGTGTTTGTTTTTGCACGGTCTCCTTGCGAAGGAGTGGAGCAGTGGTGGTTTAGAGGAACTTAACCTTTTAATAGTGTTGTAAGCAACAAACTCCAAATGAGTAAGAAGCTTGTTGCAATGTTTCTCAGATTGTTATTACTTCGTATTAAACGCCGTCTCAAAGTTTTCCAAATTCAAAATTTTGTTGTTATGGATCACATGTTTTTTTTTTAGGAAACGGGAAGAGCTATAAAAAAGTTTGAGCAAACTTGCACTGCCTAGGGATTAGGCGAGTTAATGTTCCAAATCTGGAGTGTCTAGCTCTTATAGTCTCTAATATCGACAGGTTGATACATACAGACGAACGGACAGAAGGACATGGCTATATCGACTCGGCTTTTGATACTGTTACATACTTTTGCACAAAGCCCTTATACCTTTTTTACCCATTTTCAATGGGTTCATGGTATAATAATTACATAGTAATTTTATTTAAAATATTTGCGAGTTAGTAGGGTTGTGTTATTAAAAAGTTGAGTATTAAAAAACTTTGTTTCAAATAAATGAACAAATTTACTGTCTAGCACATAATATATATCCTGTACTTTATAAATTTATAGCTAAAGGGCATAGGTGAGGAACCTTTTTACCAATAGAGGCCAAAATTGTTTATTTTTTTTTTTTGAAAGAGGCCGCATTGAAGAGTAAAAAAAACCTGATATTACCCATGGCGAAGAGGTCAATAGAATACAAAATTCAAAATATATACTTTTTAATCACAAATTTTGTTGTCTAAGTTGACAAAACCCATACCATAATTGCATACTTGTTTCTCATGGTATACCTCTTTTAAGATATTAAATTTGTATGACAGGTAACTGTATAGTGGTCCGATCTGGCCGACTTTGACAAATATAACTGCAGCATAAAGAACACCTTCACCAAAGTTTCAGCTGGATAGCTCAAAATCTGAGGGACAAGTTTGCATAAAAACAGACAGACGGAGTTGGCTATGCCGACTCAGGTCGCGATATATATACTTAATGGGGTTGATTGTGCTTCCTTTCCATTACACATTTCATGACAAAATTATAATACACTTTTCAAGTTTATCACACGTACAAACAAGCACGCTCTGAATATAACAAGTAAGAAGGCTCTAGTCGAGAAATCCCGACTAGACGATACTCTGATCCCTATACTTTACGCGTGCAGTCAGTGTTTGCAAGTATGTGTGTTTGTATGTACGCACAGACTGCATTCTGCATACACAACTTCAATGTCCCATATCTCCGGTGTTTCTTAACCGATTTAAAAAAAAATTGCACAGATTGTCATTATTTTGTTCATTATTTCAAATGACATCTCAAAGTTTTCAAAATTCAAGATTTTGTTGTTATCGATCTCATGTGTATATCAAAAACGGGATGAGTTATCGAAAATCGAAAACAAACTTGTACTGCCTAGGGATTAGGCGAGCTTAAGTTCGAAATCTGGAGTCTCTAGCTCTTATAGTCTCTGAGATCGACGCGTTCATACATACGGACAGACGGACGGACAGACGGACATGGCTATATCGACTCGGCTGTTGATACTGATCAAGAATATATATACTTTATGGGGTCGGAGATGCTTCCTTCTGCCCGTTACATACTTTTGCACAACTTCATGATACCCTTTTTCCCATTTTTAATGGGATCAGGGTATAAAAATGAGAACTTTATTCATTATGACAATGTCGTTGTTAGGTTCATATTCTAAAATGCTTCATTGATTTTAGACCTGATAAAAACTGAAAGGGAGAGCGGCCATGACGTTGATCATTCTCCAAGAGTAAATTGATAACGTATGATATCTATAGTATTGATTACAAATGAACAATTAATAGCACAATTGACAATGCCAACCAACTGTGCACTGTCTATCAATTTAAATTTAATATGTACTCTGTATATGTTTGTGTTTAGTATATGTAGTTAGCATCTATTTACGTTTTAGTAAGAAATAGATTATATATAGAGTAAACTCTATCAGAGATTAAATAAAGCGGTTTTTTTTTTTTGAAACGCTAAGTTTAAGCAAAAATAAAAGGAAAATCTGCGGCCGTCAGCATGTTATTCAAATATATTTCTTATTGTTTTTATTATACCCTGATACCATTAAAAATGGGGGAAAAGGGTATAATGGTTTGGTGCAAAATTAAGTAACAGGCAGAAGGAAGCATTTCCGACCCCATAAAGTAAATAGCTCTCCGTATGTAGAGACTCCAGATTTGGAACATAAGCTCGCCTAGTCCCTAGGCAGTACAAGTTTGTTTTCGATTTTCGATAACTCTTCCCGTTTCCGATATACACATGGGATCGATAACAACAAAATATAGAATTTGGAAAACTTTGACGCTCCTTTTTATCTTAACGCTTTAAGCATAATGACCTTTCATTAAATTTTCGGAAATCAAAAGCCGACATAAGATAACAATATTCTAATTTTTACTTCATTTCTTTCGTGCCCTTTGGCATTAAGCTTATGCTGACCGGTGTAAATACATTTAAATTCTGTTCGTATACTTGGGAGTAATCACATCAACAAAGGAGCACAAAGAGCTCTGGGCTGGGCATCACCGTGACTACGGTGACGGTTACAAACGAGTGATATTTAAGGCTGATTAAGAAAATATATATTTTATGGGAGATGCCTTCTTCTGCCTTTTACACACACTTAACTGTTTCATGGGTTCACGTTATAACAAGTAAGAAGGCTCTAGTCGAGAAATCCCGACTAGACGATACCCTGAACCCCATACTTAACGCGTACAGTCAGTGCTTGCAAGTATGTGTGTTTGTGTGTGTACGCGCAAACTGCGTACTGCATACTCAAATTCAATTATCGAAAATCGAAAACAAACTTGTACTGCCTAGGGTTTTGGCGAGCTTATGTTCCGGATCTGGAGTCTCTAGGTCGTATAGTCTCTGAGATATATACTTTATGGGGTCGGAGAAGCTTCCATCTGCCTGTTACATTTGCACAAAACCCTTTTTACCCATTTTAAATGGGTTCAGGGTACAAGAAGACCGTTAAAAAACATCGTACTTGTGTTATATCTAAAACATAGATAATTTATTTACAATGTTATAATTTCAGGTACATACATTTCTATAGTTAATGCAAGCAGTATATTGTGAGATCTTATTTATGTTCGACGTTACCGTATGATAAGATTTTGGATACAGATTAAATCAAACGCGAAAAATCTGTGAACCTAAGACCCTTAGCACATATTTACTGTGCTGTTGTGGTCGATTAGTCGATAAAAAAATCAAAGTACACAATTTTCAAATCAAAATTCTTTTAGAACTGGCACGATTTGTTTCTTGTCGATAAAATCTGTTCAAATTATAAATTTATTTACACCATGAGCTATTTCTACCTGTAGTTTAAATAAAGAAGGATCTACATAAGCGCACCGGATAGTTTGAAAAAAAAATAATGACCTTATTACATCGTGAACCGACAAAACGAATAAATTGTATATGGTAATCCGAACTGTGGTCATTGACATAAAGCTCTCTTGACAACAACCTGCTGATACTGAAATTTTTTATAAAAAATTACACTAGTTAACAAAATTTGGTCAACTTTTGAATGTGGGCAAACGAGATCTTTTTCTCAAGTATATTGCACCGCTAAGCTCGACCCCGAACGAACATGATGACTAAATTTAAAATCGATATCTCCGGGGTTTCTCAACCAATTTCAATGAAAACTGCAAATATCTATATATGGATATACTATCCACGTTTCTAAAATTAAAACTAATGCTTGGATATGGATTTTATATTTTGTATTCCAAACAGTATCGGTGCAAATTCTGCTTTTGCACTCCGAGGTCTTTAGTAGGACATTAACATTACCATGCCTTCTTACTATAGTAGAATTTTTCTTATAAATCTTTTTTCTCTTTTTGATTGCAGAACAATGCTGGGTGTAATTTTTTTACATAAACCGATCAACGGTAAAATAGATTATTTTGATCTAACAAGTTTTACTGAGAGAAAAACTCTTCAAACTCTACTAACTATTCTATCCATAAACCTTTTTGAATCTTAACGTCAATCTATTACGAAGCGCCACTCCAACTCGCTTTCTTAAAATTAGTCTTGTGTTTCTGTTTACATGTTCGCGAACTTCGTAACTGCACGCTAAGAGGTGCGCCATTCGGTCGCGGGAGAGGAAGGTATTTCGCTTTATGCTTGGGTTCGCGCGTTAACGAGCCGGTGCTTGATATTATTGAGCCACTTGAAAGTACTGTTTGTTATTACATCTATGTCGAGAAAAGTTATGTGTATATCGAAGACTGGAAGATTTATCGATACTTTTAAAGACAAAAAAAAACTTTCAAATTGGGTCGCCTATGACTTTGATCTTATGTTTGAAATCTGATGTCATTACCAAGTCTATAAAATCAAACAAGCAGCCAGCCAGACATGGCTAAATCGTTTTAGTGTATAAAAATACTAACATCACGAATTCTTAAGTTTACAGCAACAAAAATGCAAAAACTACAGTAAGTGTATACTATCTGTCACCAAGGGCAAGTCAACATCAACAGCAAAAAGCAGCAAACCACCATGCCGTTGAATGCGAGCCTTCCTGTAAATAGAGTTTCTGTTGGATGAAATTTCAGAACGAAGGAAGTTATGCGTTAACCATTTTTAAGAGAAGGCAACGACATAACAGTAAAATAAATGGTTTCAAGGTTTAAACTAAGTAGTAGTTTACTTTCTGATAGAAAAATAGAAAGAAAGTAGATAATTTTTTGCACCATCAAAAACCGAAAGAATTTTATTAGAACCAAACCCTGCAGGAAAAGATACATTCGAAGCAAATTTTTTTTTTTTTTCTTAGGTATGTATTTTATATTTTGACCAATATTTTTTCTTTGGAACACTGTTCTTAAATAACGAGAACATGAGCCAATTAACATAACAAAATATATTTGACCTCAATGTAGGCTTTAATATCGTTATATCAGGGGAAAACCTTGAAATAAAGGTTGAAACCAACACAAACGTATGAAATGTATCTATGTAAATATTCTAAACTCACACTGCTTGGTGATTTCTAAAGAATTAGAAGGACTGGGAATGGACGAGACAATGTCCATAGGAATTATGTAGTTTTCGTGTCTTTTGTCGTCAAAAATTTTGTTCTGGAAACAAGAGCCAGAAGACAGCTTACCATTGGCCTGTTATGTGCATTGGAGATTTATTTAATAGATTCGTTCGAGGAAAAAAAAATTACCTCCATTAGGTTTAAGTACATAGAGCTGGTTAATAAATACTTACTAAAACAAAGTCACAAATAAAATTAATAACAGAGCAAACGAAGATTGCTTTACCGCGCCAACACCAACAAATTACAGCGCGTGAGAGTACAAGCGAACAGAAACGGATCGCTAGCAGAAAATCTATATGTAGACAAAGAGCAAAAAAAAAAACACTAACAGAATAAAAGCAGATAAACAAGCAAAAAGAGAAAATTAAATGGTTTGCTTGGACAGAGGCAGTTCGTTGTTAATTTTGGACACTTGCAAATTTAAAAATAAATGATTTAAAATAATGCTAAAATGTGAGATTGCGAATCTGAAGTTTTTAGATGTCAAAGCTTAAAATTTTTGGTGTTTTTTTTCTACAACAGCAAATTTATAGGTTTTTTCATATTCACAAAACTATACAAACTCAAACTTCATATATCAAATTCAAGAGGTCAAGAAAATTTGTTATTGAGAAAAGGCGTAGTCTTTGCAGTTCTGTTACAAACAAGTATGGTTTATATAAATATCTCTCTTCCGAGGGAGGAACTTAACTCACTATATTTTAAATACCGAAGGTATAGAGTTATTGGCTTTATGCAATGTGCGTCATGCAGTCTGTCGCGTGTCTCCGTCCGTCCAAAATACCAAAACCAAAAAATCGTATAATAAATACATGAGAAATTAATTTTAACATGTGAGTACACTTGAAAATGTAGTTGATGTCTAATTTACATAAATATTAAGATAATAATAACACAGGCAAACAAAATTTCTAACGAAAATCAGACTTTTCTTTAATGAAGTTTTTGAAGTGTTGAATCCGAATCTAAAATAAGAAAGGTCTGCTTTTCAAAATATTTTGACCTTTTGTGCTTTACAACTATTTAAGCGTTTGACAATTGAACTACATATATGGTACCAAAGGATCAATAAATTCAAAAGATTTCTCACACTCTGATACCGAATGTATTGGTATTTCATTGGTTTTTTGCAAGTCTTGGACACCCTTAGAGCTAGAGGTGTGAATCTTTACAGATTTCTTAAAACATGCCTGCGACGGTATTAGGGCGCTACACTCATAAGTGGCTGGGAAATCGATAACAAGTCGATACATTTCGAGGTGCAAATTGATGAAACCACGATAAACTGGTTTGAGAGTATTCCGCAGTCGGTTGCAGCCGAGTAAAATGTTTGCACGTGTTTTTATATATCAAATAAACTAAAAGTTAAAAAAAAAATGTAAGATTTTCTTGTTTTAGATAAATGTGTTTATCAAAATTAAATTATGATTTAAATTTTTAGGTCATTAAAAAAATTTGGTTAGTTTAGCTGTAAATTATTGTAGCCAGAACATAGATCAACTGTGAAAATATCATCAAATTCGGTTGGGGAGTAGCGCATATATAACATTTAAAATTAACTCATTAAAGCTCACTAGCGACTTCGGTTGACAAAAAAATGTGTATACCGTTACTGCGCTTTCCAGTTCAAAATAATTTGCATCAATTAAAATGAAAATAAAGGTTTGGAAATTAATGGGTTAAGTCAGAAGCGCAGTACGCGTGCAATGGTCTAACACAGTTTTTCAGATGGTCAGCAAAGTTGGTGACAAGATAGCTGTCGACGTTGATTTGAATCGATAATTTTTAAGATGCGCCGCCCTCACCACGCCGCCCTCACGCCGCAATCACTACGTACCTCATTTTTATGTTCCCCTTTGTTTCATACTAGTATGAGAGTATTAGGTAATCGGTTTATATTTGTTTTTCTTGTTTTTTACTTTTGATAATAAGCATATCAGTAGGGTAAAGGGTATCTCTTATCACGGGCGATCACGGCTATAGACTCTTTACTAGTTGAGACTTTTTACTGAAAATGTTAACAATTGCAAAAAAAATCTTAAATATTCAGTGCACATTTTTATTCACACATATTCACATTAGTTATAGTCACACCAAAGCTCAGTCTCAGTCATCTAAGTAAACAACGATACGTCAAGTTAACAAATAAGTTCTACAGCTGTTATGAACCAAATTGAATTTGATGGGTGAAGAATTCAACGTGTGGTTAACATGAGTGTGCAAGAAAAAATATTTTTATTTATGCACGTATGTATACCTTTATGTACATCCGTATTTATATATGTGCATTTGAGTACATATGTATTAAGGTATGTAGATGAACTCATTTGAGCAAAAACAATTGTATAGATCGTATAAAAAAAAAAAGTAGCCGGTTTACAGAAGTAGTAAATGACTATACATATATCTACGATAATGTAATGAATCAAGATTGGAAACAAGCTACCCCTTTTTTTACAGTTAATATTTGCGCTCTATGAACAAGCACCTATTTCCCCCTCGTATTTCTCCCAGTTAGATTCTTATTTTTCTTCATTGCTTATACTTCTCGGTCTGCCACCGTGTATGAATTTGTTTTTGCTTTTTGTCTGGACTGCTCATGCTGTGTCGTATGTATTTGGCACTGGGAAAAATGGGAAAAATGGGAAAAAGGGTGTATTGTTTATGTGCAAACGTATGTAAAACGCAAAAGGAAGCTTCTCCGACCTCATTAAGTATATATATTATTGATCAGTATGAACAGCCAAGTACAGTATAGGGTTCAGGGTATCATCTAGTCGGGATTTCTCGACTAGAGCCTTACTTGTGTTTTAAAATTTTGTTGTTGCCGACAAATGAGTATGTACATATCCATATGTATGCTTGTTTTTGTATGCTCATTGGTGTCGAAGGCAAATGATCTGAAGCTAGCCTGCTGCATGTGCCTTGTTTCGTCTTTTTGTGTATGCTTGCTTGTACGTCTAACGGGACTAGGCAGAACGCAAAATAATAACAACAACAACACGTCATGGTTGTCGTTGCTGAAACGCACACGCTGCTCAATGTGATTTAGTACCCTTTATTACAATATTCAATTAAAGTTAATGAAACTATCAATATATATTTGTAATACAGGGACAAGTACTTGAATGCAAAATGTGTTTATTTTATGGTTAGTGTTAATTTGGTATTTAGTCATTTTAACATTGTTCAATAAGTCATTATTGATCTACCTAACTCCCAATATATACATACATACGCATATACGGTGGAAGTCACATTTAAGTATCTTACGTTTGGCCATACAATTGCACAAAAATCATATAAAGTCTATACTCCCATTTGAGGCATAGAAAGCAGACAGAAACAAATGTCGAATATTTAAAACCCCAACTTCGGCCACCACACAACGGCGCACCAGACGCTTCGAGCTAATGAGAATCCATGTACACTAAGATTCTCATTGGAGTTGACAAAGCAAAAACGATATTCATTTCCCCAGGTGCTATCGTTTCTGTTAAAAAAGAGGGGTAGCTTGTTTCCTATCTTTATTCTACATTGTCGTTGATTCATTACATTATCTTTGTACATATATATGTACATATACGCATTGAAATTTTTTTTTATATAAATGTTAAGTCTATTAGTGTTTCTTTCTTTTCCAACTCACTCGGGGAAAGAATAAGCTCGTTCGGTTCGTTTAAAAAGCAAAAATGCAGACGTCAGAATTTGTATACATATGTATGTATGCATGTTATTTCTAAAACTTGTGCGACACTTCCTAACCTAAACTTTGAACATATTGTTATCGCTTCATCGAATCTTTTAATATAAACAACAAATAATGTGCATTTGCATGTGCATTATTATTTTATATGTGTATGTATATGTTATTGCCACTTAAATGCAAAACACTTTTCGTTTCAGTAGTTTTAATTGATTTATTTTTTTTTTGTGTTGAATTTACTTTTTAATCCTTTAGCGTGTTGAGCAGCGATCAAGTTTCTTCTTACCAAACACGACGAGAAACAGTTGACCGACCAGCCGTGTATACGCCCGTTTCGTGTAAGTTGCAGCGCGCGACTAAACTCACTCGAAAGATCGCTCGATGGAACTGAATTTAGGGACTTACAGTATGCCCAATAAAGGTTGCGACAAGGCGAAAAATGTTGATATTTTCACTTTAGAGATATATGGTCACCCTGGTTGTTGTTTTTTATTATTTTTTATAAGTAACTCAATCAATTATCTCTTAAACCTATTTAACAGAACTTAAAAAACATTAACATTAACAAAGAAACATTTAAAATACTAACAAAGGCACTAAATTAAACTGCCTAAGAAATCTTGCGACACTCCGTTTTTGGTGCATTTGCGTTGTTAAATTCGTATGGAATTCGTATGTACAGTTACTTTTAATTCAATTAAAAACGCAAAGATCCATAAAAGTCAAAACTTTTTTGCGCAGATCGGTTGCCAATGAGATGAAGAATGATTGTGGAATCACCATATCTCGCGAATGTGGCATAAAAAAAATTTTAAGTACCTACCCAAAAAAACACGAGCTGCTCGAAAAAACCGATGATATCGACGGAGCATGTTCAGACACGTTTAACTTTTGATATGATTGACGTGGACAGCCAAATTAATATTGGGACGACGTGGTATGATGTGGTGAATCCAAAATGATGCTATACTATGATGATGGCTCCAGCAGAGTGTGGCGCCAGTAGGTGAAAGCACTTGAAAACCAAAACTGCTATACCGACTGTACAGCTCGAGATTAAGGGTAGGTACTTAAAATTTTTGTATGCCACATTCGCGAGATATGGTGATTCCACAATCATTCTTCATCTCATTTGCAACCGATCTGCGCAAAAAAATATTGACTTTTATGGATCTACGCATTTTTAATTTAATTAAAAGTAACTGTACATACGAATTCCATACGAATTTTACAACGCAAATGCACCAAAAACGGAGTGTCGCAGGATTTATTGGGCAGTTTAATTTAGTGCCTTTGTTAGTATTTTAAATGTTTCTTTGCTAATGTTAATGTTTTTTACGTTCTGTTAAATAGGTTTAAGAGATAATTGATTGAATTACTTATATAAAAAAAAAAAAAAAAAACAACAACCAGTGTGACCATATATCTCTAAAGTGAAAATAACAACATTTTTCGCCTTGTCGCAACCTTTGTTGGGCATACTGTATGTATATTTTATTTACAATCAATTTAATGTATTATGTACATTGGATGTATAAATACTATTGTAGAAAAAATGCGATTATAATATCTTATAAAAATGAATATTAATATTACAAGCATAGGAAAAAATATGATCTTAAAATAATATGATATAGAAATGACTAGTTTAGTTCGTTTGAAATTTATTTGGTTGTTAATAAGTTAAAAACGTAATATGTGCTTTGTTCCACTGTGAAACACAACAAGGTGAGATATTCAATACCAACGATAATGTAATACCACGATGCGAAAATAGCTACCCCTCTTTTTTTACAGTTAACATTTGCGCTCTGCGAATAAGCACCTATTTCCACTTAGTATTTCTCCCATTAGATTTTTATTTTTCTTCATTGCTTATACTTCTCGCTCTGCCACCGTGTATGAATTTGTTTTTGCTTTGTGTCTGGACTGCTCATGCTGTGTCGTATGTATTTGGCTGCATTTGAGCAGCGTGTGCGTTTCAGCAACGACAATCGGCACGAGTTGTTGTTGTTTGTTCTTTTGCTTTTTGCCTATTCCCGTTAGACGCAGGCACATGCAAACTCAAAAAGACGGACCAATCCCACATGCAGCAGGCCAGCTGCAGACGATTTGCCTTCAATGAGCATACAAACACAAACATACATATACATACTCATTGAAGAAGGCTCTAGTCGAAAAATCGCGACTATACGATACCCTGAACCCTATACCATCTTGGCTATATCGACTCGGCTGTTGATACTGACCACGGATATATATACTTTATAGGGTCGAAGAAGCTTCCATCTGCCTGTTACTTACGTTTGCACATAAACAATATACCCTTTTTCCCATTTTTCCTAGTGCCAAAAACATACGACACAGCATGAGCAGTCCAGACACAAAGCAAAAACAAATTCATATACGGTGGCAGATGATAAGCAATGAAGAAAAATAAAAATCTAACTGGGAGAAATACTAAGTGGAAATAGGTGCTTATTCGCAGAGCGCAAATATTAACTGTTAAAAAAGAGGGGTAGCTATTTTCGCATCTTGGTATTACATTATCGTTGAAGAGAACGGTAGTGATGCAGGAGTGCCCACCTCACAAAAGTAAACAGCTGATTAACAAAAAATTTGAACTTAATTATTTTGTATTATATAGTAGTATTGGACAAAAATATTTTATAAAAAATATATATATACATACATATAAAAAAATATTTCAATTTGGTATTTTCTGTTTATTTTGCTATACAAGCGAGATAACTTAGCGATATCGAATAATTTTATTCTGACTTTAAATCATAATTGAATCCGTAGGTGTCAGCATTTTTTTGTCTAGCATATGTACAAACAAAAAGGATAGAGTCAGAATATTTCGATGTAAAGCTACCATTAACTAGTGATGCAAACTCGGACACGGGCAGTTAGGTGATGGTGTGTTGTACGTATTAACGGAAACCTTTTTCTTTTATTGTACGAGCCGTTGCAGCTTTTACATTTTAGGATGGAGCGTTAAAAGTAAGCACTAAGAAAGCAATTTGAAAAATTCTATTGAAAAATGTGGTAATTTTACGATAAACTTTTGTATGAATCCTTGTTTTTAACCAGCAGATCAAGTTCAAACTTATTTCACACATTTTAATGGAAGTTTTTCAACTGTATATTAACTTATTGGAATATTCGGTAAAGTATAACAAATGTAATTCAAAAATACAAAACAGATAAACTATAGAAAATATTATCACTTTATTTTGAGGTTGATTTGACCATCATATACAAAACTAGGTCAATACAACAATAAACAAAATAATACTGTGATTTAGGCATGTCGAGTAGAAAAAAAGTGTTTAAAAAAACAAGTCTTTGTTTCAAGGCTTCCCCCTGATTTGACATCAGATGATGTCAAGGTCTATATTAGGGCCAAATTAAAAGCCAACTTCACGGTGGAAAAATTCAAATTTAATTGCACTAGGAATGTCTCGTCGTTTAAAATCAGTTTTTTGAGTCAAGACTTTAGCTCTATATGTTGCAAAGAGTTTTGGACGGAGCACATTATTGTAAATGAATATACTGCCAGGAATAAAAATCGGCCTCCGATTGTATCTCCCACCCCAGTAGCTTTGTCTAAAACTCTTCTCGATTCTGATAGTTCAAAAAACTATCAACTTCCCTCGTACTTGGCTTTCTGAATAGTTAGTAGTAGTTTATACCTAAATAGTCACTCTATTGCTTTTCATATCATTGCCTTCACTGAAACTTGGTTAAGGCATGACATTCTTAGTACTGAAGTTGTATCCAACAGATACTGTGTCCATAGAAAAGACCGTACGCTTCGACGTTGATGTTGACGTAGATCATTCTTCGGAGACAGTAATAGTAGGTGGTTCTATGGATATAGAATTTGTTGCTGTTAAGTTGTATTTTAATGGTGTTGGTATTTTTGTTAATTGCTCCTATATACCCCGTTCCTCCGATAGCTCTGTTTACGATGCTCATTTGTCTGCTATACTGTCCGTTTCTTGCATGCTTTCTAATCGTGATTTCCTTGTAGTTCTTGGTGATTTTAATATTGCTGAAGTTACTTGGATTTTTTGTCCCGACTCTGGCGCACTGACCCCCTCGGCACAGAATGAATTCTTGATTAACTTACTTGGGATATCATTGAATCAAATAAATAATATCCCAAATTCTCTTAATAAAATGCTTGATCTGGTTTTTGTTTTGGATCCATCCTCCTCATCCATTACCCGATCACAACCCATATCTTATCCAGAGGATTTATACCACCCAACGTTGGAGGTGTCGATCACTTTACCCTACCGGGGGCTATGCCCAAGTAGAAATCGTAGTACGAGTACGTCAATTTCGAAAACCGATTTTGCAAAACTTACTCGGCTGTTGGCCCTGACTGACTGGTCTACCCTCTACGGGTCTGACAATTTGGACGTGGCAATCAGTATTTTTTATAATACTTTTTGTAGGCAAATGAAAACACCGTTAGTTTAATATCTATAGTTCTTTATTCTTAACATCAGTTCTTCGACACTTTCACTCTCATCAACGATCATTTAAAGATTGACTGCCTAGAGCTCGTCAGTCTTTTCATGTATCTCCGGTTTCTCATTTAACAGATGTCAAATGAGTTTTACATATCAGCTTACATTACTAGAGGTGGCCCAAAGATTATGTAAATAAAGATAGGAAACAGGATACCCCTCTTTTTTAACAGAAACGACAAAACCTGAAATAAGCTCCTGGGGAAATGAAAATCTTTTTTGCTTTTCAACTCCAATGAGAATCTTAGTGTACATGGATTCTCATTAAATCAAAGCGTGTGATGCGTCAGACGAAGATTAAACGTTGTCGCACTTCATTTTGCCGTTGTGTGGTGGCCGAAGTTGAGATTTTAAATATTCGACTTTTGTTTCTGTCTGCTTGCTATGCCTCAAATGGGAGGGTAATATAGACTTTACATGATTTATGTGCAATTGTTTGGCCAATCGTGAGATACTTACCTATGACTTCTATCATACATATACGTGTGTATATATTGGGAGTTAGGTAGATCATTAATGACTTATTGAACAGAATTGAATTGACTAAATACCAAATTAACACTAACCATATAATAAACACATTTTGCATTCAAATACTTGTCCCTGTATTAAAAATATATATTAATAATTTTATTGACTTTAATTGAATATTGTAATAAAGGGTACTAAAACACGTTGAGCAGCGTGTGCGTTTCAGCAACGACAACCGTCACGTGTTGTTGTTGTTATTATTTTATTCCCGTTAGACGCACAGATATGCATACACAACAAGTAAGAAGGCTCTAGTCGAGAAATCCCGACTAGACGATACCCTGATCCCTATACTTTACGCGTACAGTCAGTGCTTGCAAGTATGTGTGCGTGTGTGTACGACCATACTGCATACTGCATACTAAACTTCAAGGTTCCATATCTTCGGTGTTTCTTAACCGATTTTAAAAAAAATTTCACAGATTGTTATTATTTTGATTAATAATTAAAATGTCATCTAAAGTTTTTTCAAATTCAAGATTTTATTGTTATCGATCACATGTGTATATCGGAAACGGGATGAGTTATCGAAAATCGGAAACAAACTTGTACTGCCTAGGGATTAGGCGAGCTTAAGTTCCGAATCTGGAGTCTCTAGCTCTTATAGTCTCTGAGATCGACGCGTTCATACATACAGACGGACAGACGGACACGGCTATATCGACTCGACTGTTGATGCTGATAAAGAATATATATACTTTATGGGGTCGGAGATGCTTCCTTCTGCCTGTTACATACTTTTGCACAACTTCATGATACCCTTTTTTCCCATTTTTAATGGGATCAGGGTATAAAAAGAAGGCTCAAGGCCACATTGACACTAATTAGCATACAATCACAAGTATACATATAAATACTCATTGGTCGGCAACAACAAAATTTTAAAATACAAGTAAAAAGGCTCTAGTCGAGAAATCCCGACTAGACGATACCCTGATCCCTATACTTTACGCGTACAGTCAGTGCTTGCAAGTATGTGTGTATGTGTGTACGCGCATGTGTGTATGTGTGTACGCGCATACTGCATTCTGCATACACAACTTCAATGTCCCATATCTCCGATGTTTCTTAAACGATTCCAATAAAAATTTTACAGATTGTCATTATTTTGTTTAATGTATCAAAGGCCGTCTCAAAGTTTTCCAAATTCAATATTTTGTTGTTATCGATCCCATGCGTATATCGAAAACGGAAAGAGTTAACGAAAATCGAAAACAAACTTGTACTGCCTAGGGATTAGGCGAGCTTAAGTTCACAATAAGGAGTCTCTTTTGCACAAAACCATTATACCCTTTTTCCCATTTTTAATGGGGTCAGGGTATAAAAATACTATCAAAGGCACTAAATATAACTGAGAACAAAGTGTTTCGTTGGGATTTTCGTATTTACAGTTACTTGTCTTAAAAATAATAAAATGGTAATGGAATTTTTTCTGAAAAATTTCATAATTTATCGTTAAAATTTTATCATTATCGGGAGAGTTTTCGAATGCGAGGCGGTTATCTTTCGACAGTAATTAGTTGGTCAACTCCACCAATCGGTCTCTGAGATTGCAGGAATGTTTGCAATCAGCGGGAAAACTGTTTAAAATGTTTTAAGGCGCGTAAAAAACGAGGGAAGGATGGACAAAACCTCCAAATGGACAGCCGCGGGCAAAGCTCCAAGTGCAAAGCAAATTATGGTCAGAGAGATCAATGAAAATCCAACTATTTCGACCAGACCGCTTGCCAATGAGATGAAGAATGCATGTGGAATCACCGTATCACCCGAATGTGTCAGAAAAGCCATTAAAAATACAGACTATTCATCTCGATCTGCTAGAAAAAAACCTTTGATTTGTCATGTAGAGACCTTAAACTTTAGCCAGAATCCATTCTGGACAGCCAGATACATATTTGGACGACGTGGTGTTTTGTGATGAATCAAAAATTATGCTATACTTTGATGATGTCCCCAGCAGAGTGTAGCGCAAGCCGTTGAAAGCACTTGAAAACACAAATATTATATCGACTGTACAATTTTGAAAATTGTCAGTGATGGTTTGGGAGTGCATCTCAAGCAAAGAAGTTGGAGAACTTTGCTTCATTGAAAATACAATGCGCATACATTTGGTAGCCAGTGCCAACAAATTTGGATTAATTAATGATGGCAAGCCAATATATAAATTTTAACCGTAAAATGGTGTCCGACAACAACTGCCCAAAGCCCAGACCTTAACCCAACTGAAAATCTGTGTACGTATTTAAAAAAACATACTACCAAACGCTTTGCAAAAAATAAAAATGATTTCAAGGAGGAATGGCAACATTCTATTGGAATACGTCCAAAATCTATTAAAAACGATAAAAAAAAGCGACTGAGAGCGGTTATGGAAGCCAACGGTGGACACACAAAATATTAATTATATTTTAAGACCAAACAGTAATGGAAACTTTCCTAAAAAAATATTAGGATGATAGTTCAAGGAAAAAGTTGTGCTATTTATATAGCTAAGGCAATTTTCAAATTTTATGTTGGTCAATAGTATTGGGTTCCTCAATGAGTGCGTCATTACCGGGCACGGGAACCAGATTAAGTGCACATCCTTAGGTATAAATAAATACATAAAAATTCGAGCACAACAGTTTCCTTGGCTGTATATACAGATATATATATATATATTTATTTAAGTTTTAAGGCTATATAAATACATTTAAAAATATATATATATATATTTAAGTTTTAGGGCTATATATAATAAATATATATATATATTTATAAATATATATATATAGCCTTAAATTACAATGCCAATAATTATTGAGGAAAACTTAAATAATTATGGGACTTTATTTTTTTTTGTAAGAAGAGAAATCCCGGCTAGACGATACCCTAAGCCCTACCTATACTTGTGTATGTGTGTACGCGCATACTGCATACTCAACTTCAATGTTTCATATCTCGGGCGTTTCTGAACCGATTTTTATAAAAATTTCACAGATTGTCATTATTTTGTTTAATGTATCAAACGCCGTCTCAAAGTTTTCCAAGTTCAAGATTTTGTTGTTATCGATCCCATGTGTATATCGGATGAGTTATCAAAAATGGAAAACAATCTTGTACTGCCTTGGAACTAGGCGAGCATATGTTCAAAAGTAGGTCTGTAGGTCTTATAGTCTCTGAGATCGACGCGTTCATACATACGGACGGACAGACAGACGAACAGACAGTCGTATAAACGGACATGTCTATATCGACTCAGCTGTTGATGCTGATCAAGAATATATATACTTTATGGAGTGATGCGGAGATGCTTCCTTCTGCCTGTTACATACTTTAGCTCAAAACCAATTTAAAAAATTTCATGAAATTTGTTGGCCTGTGTGATTAACGGCATTTAAAGTTGTCCGATAAGCCACTGACGTCATCCATTTGTGTTTCGTAACAAGAAAATAATACTTATGGGGTTCTCCACGTTCTACTAAATTCGCGGTCGGCGAACCGGGGTAAATTATAATTCAGTAAAAAGGTATATATCTTACCATTTTCTATTATGTTAACCTTTTTTTTTTTTGCGTATCACCGTGGGGTAATGGCATCTTACACAACATCTTGGGGTAATGGCAATTTCCACAACAATATTTTGGGGTAATGGCAACTTACACAAGGGGTAAAGTCAAGTTTGTCAAAAAAAAATTGGGGTAATGATTCAAAAAGTTCGCCGACCGCTGAACTAAATACATATTGGCGTTCAACAGTCAAGTGGTGCTTTGCTACAGCTGTCTTGAAATAATATAATCGGCAACGTGTTTGATTGAACGTGGGAGTACAAAATATTTTGGATCTTAAGTTGTAAGACACTTCTTAAATTAACAATTCACAAAAAAAAAAACACAGTCGTACATATGTGTGTTATACATTGCAACGCATACATCTTTTGTATTATTCTGGAAGCGTCAATATATTTACATCAACCAATTAAAAATTGAAATTAATGTTATAAGAAATAACAGACACTTAAAAAGCCGATTATACATTTTTAACGACATGGCAGAAACTTGGTTTTTGGATCTGAGGACGATATTTAATAAATTGAATGAACCGCTTACCATTTTGCTCGTTTCTTTAGGCATAGCTATGTTTTTATGCATGCAGTTCTATTTGTTCGTGGTATTTAAACTACTATATATAAACTATTATTATATAAATAATATTCACACCATTTATTTCATAACTTTTACTTTCTATTTGTGGCACTGTGGATTTGTCACCACCGGCTTCTTTTGCCTAGACAACTTTCTGTTGTGTTCTGCGACGTTTTAAGACAAACTAATGAATGAGCAGCATAATGACTTTTTTTTAGCTTGTTTCTCTTATTAAGTTATTAGATAAGCATGTTTGCTGAGAGTGTAATAAATCGAGTAGGTTGGTCGTTGGTTTATGTGATAATAGATACACACAGAGAGAGAGAGAGAGAGAGAGAGATTAAGAAATATACACACATACATGTATGTATGTGCTTGCTACATTTTAGTTTTAAGTTAGGTTGAGTATTTATTGCCATTGACCTTGTCTTGCAATACCTACCATGACCGTAAGAAATCTTTTTAGATTTTGTGCTACACCTTATACAGTTGCCACGCAACACGTGCGCTGAATATGACTGGCTATGACGTAAGACATATTAAGAAGTGAGCTGCTTTTTAATAAGTGTTAAATTTTAGAACACACAAAACGGAAATTACGGTATCATTTTAGTATTTCCAATTCAAAAAAATAAATACCCTGTACCCAACAATCGTGAGCGCGTCTGTTTGTCTATGAAAATTTCTTTGAAAACGATTGAAAACATTCGAATATATTGCAGGTTCACGTTCGCTCGGTATAAAGTATCGCCGAAGTGGTCACAGTAGTGCACGCATACATACCATACATACCAAATGAGCTTACGCGTAATGGTTTCGGTTCAGGGTAAATACCCTGATACTAGTGATGGTAATGATGATAAACACACGAATTTCCCACATTTTAAGAGCTAAATTTGTTTTAAAGATAGCTGGTTACAACCCACCCCTGCTACGCCTAGTCTGCCCACAGGGGATACCCGTATCTTCCAGTTTTTAATTTAGAGTCACCAAATTTGGTGGGAAAATAGTTAAGGACTTTCCTAAAACGCCCATACCGTCTTTTCAAAATTGCCATTTCTCTCCCTTTACAAGCTGACTTCTCATCACCCGATTTTATAATGGTATCACAGAATTCCGCAGTCGGTTGCGTCAAAAAGCTTTATAAAAAATCTAAATCCATTTTGATAAAAATAAACTTATTTATTTAAAGTTTGATCGATTTCTAATTATTTGCAACAAAATTGCTAAGCACTTGACGTGCTGAGTATATTCAATAGGTATTTTAATGAATCCCTTTTTTGAAAACACAGGCACACAAGAACTTAATTTTTACATTTCGAATTTCATTCCATTCATGCCATTCACTTGCAACCGCACATCCGCTAGAATTGCAAGGCTTGATTTGGCGGGTCGCAAAACTGCGTTTTATTTGTATGGAATTTAAAAGACGGGCGGTATGGGTGGGTTGGGTATCCAAATTTTTAGTGAAGATCTGTGGTGGATGCCACTAGCTTTATTAATTCCAAATCCAAACTGTGGAAGATATGGGGATTTCCGATTTGAAAAGGCGGGCGGTATGGGAGGGGCTCGGTAGATCTATGCATATAACTAGATATATTTCCACAAAATTTAATGGATCTAGCTCAAAAACTGTAGAGGGTAAGGTTACTCCCGTTTTTTAAACTAAGTCTGGCAGCTATGGGATTGACATCCAAATTTTCCTTGCAGATTTTTCGGAAAAAAACCTACTGTCTTCTCAGCAAATATGGGGACTTTAGCTGTTAAAATGTGGGAAGCATGTGTGTTCTATCAATTTCCACATTGAGGTGTTTCGTCTTGTTATCGACTTAACAGCCCCCCAGTTGGTGTAGCTGCCCAAGTTCAACATTTTTCTGACAAGCACATGGACTTAGTTATTTTTAGAGCTTCTAGTCTCTAGCTAAGGGTGTCGAAAAAATTGCGTTTATACAGACGGACGGAAATGCGGACATTGCAAGAAACCAATATTCTCTTTATCTTTGGTATTAGAGAATAATTACACAAAAACTCTTATATGGCGGTGCCTTTCTCGATAATGAGTTTATGATTTCATGAATGTTAAGATCGTTCAATTCTTTCGACCACCGATCAATGAACTCCATTTGCAACACAGGAGATATTTTCAATCTTAAGATTTGTGCCAAATTTTCAAGCAATTTAATGCGATAAATTTATTACTTGCCTATAAACAGACATGCCTTTACATTTACTGCAGATAAAGTTTAATAAGTTTACGCGACACCACATTTAAAAATTGTCTAAATTTGATGGCTAATTTTCAGAAGTCAAGGCCCACATAAATAGTTTTACATTATCAGCATACATCCGTTGTATATATACAATGTAAATAAAAAAAGTTCCAGGTGGATTCCCTGCGGAACACTGAAAGTGCCCTATACCGCCTTAGCGACAGAGCCCTTAAGGTAGACCCTTTGAATTCTAAGAATCAGTCAATCTTTGATGGAAGGAGTAACATTGTTAGCAAAGCCCAAAAGTTCTAGTTTGTTAATTTAATGGTAGTGATTTAAAGAGTAGAGCGACTTACTTTACAAAATTATCAATTAGTTCGCTTGTTCTTTTTAAGACACACTTAAATTACAAGAGTAAGAAAAATACATACTTATAAGTTCAAGCTCGGGAACACATATTAGGTTTTCAGCGAGCAGACAGTGCCAAACATATATACAACAAAAAATGAGTAGTCCATAATAAAAAAAAAAATTATTCAAACTTTGCGTTAGGTTCAGAAATATGAACAAAGCAGCAACACTCAAAGCAAAAACTTATATAATTATCCTTGATACTTTTGAAAAACATTTCTATGGATGTTGTCTTATCTAATCCCGGTCATTCGAATGCACATATAAAGAAGCAAATGGCAAACAATATCTATATTTTTGGGGTTTTTTCTTAGTTGTCCGCTATAACCAAGATTTCTGAGAAACTAAAAACTAACTTTTATCTACAATATCTTGGCGGATCTATAATTTTACCTATCCAGCACGGGTTCATGCAACAAAAAACTACAATCTCTTGTCAGAATTTTGTTCCTTCGTTAAGAAGAATTTTCAAAGTTAAATGCAAACTGATGTTATTTACACTGATTTCAGTAAGGCTTTTGAATCTGTAAATCACCTCCTTTTAATTTATGAACTTAAACTTTTGGGCTTTCCCAATAATCTTATCCTTTGGATTCAAGATTATTTAACTTCTAGAACTCAGAGAGTCTATTTTAATGGCTCAGTATCTAAAGCGGTGCAGGTCACTTCTGGTGTTCCACAAGGAAGTCACCTTGGACCGTTATTATTTACACTGTTCATAAACGACCTTCCGTCTGTTATTAATCATTCTCGGGTACTAATGTATGCTGATGATGTAAAATTATGCACGTCAGCTGCAAGTCTTCTGTCTGGTCATAGACTGCAATGTGACTTAGACAATTTTCAAACTTGGTGCAGAGTAAATTTACTGCATCTCAATTGCAGTAAATGCAAAGTTATGTCTTTTTATAGGCGAATGCCTTTTTTTAATATCTATCTTCTGGATAACCTACCATTGGATCGGATTGATTTGGTTGAAGATTTGGGTATCTTAATGGACCCAAAGCTTAAGTTTACAAGCATATTGCTTTAATCTCAAATCGAGCATCAAGGGTCTTGGGGATCATTAAACCCTGGTCGAAGGAATTCGACGACCCCTACTTAACAAAAACTCTTTATGTGTCTCTTGTCTGACCTATTCTTGAACATGGATCTTGTATATGGTATCCCAAATACAGGACTCATCAGGATAGAATAGAATCGGTACAAAAACAATTTTTGCTATTTGCCCTTCGGGGTCTTAACTGGGACAATAGTACTAATTTACCTGCTTACCACAGTAGACTTTTACTAATAAATCTTCCCTCTCTTAATCATCGTAGAACTAGGCTAGCAATAACATTTTTTCACAAATTAATAAATGGTGAAATAGATTCCCCCATACTTATTAACCAAATTAACTTTGCTGTACCTATTAGAAGTAGTAGACATTTTTTACCAATAGTCCTGCATGCTTGCTTTTCTAACTATGCTATCCATAACCCTTTTCGGATCTTATGTTCAGTATATAACGATCTTTCCCACCTTATAACTAGTACCACTTCTGCATGCTCTTTACAAAAATTATCTTACGTCATTTGTCTACATGTTCGCGATCTTCGTAACCGCACGTTACGCGGTGCGCCCCTCGGTCGGATGGGCGGGAGGTGGTTCGCTTTAATCTTGGGTCCGCGCGTTAACAAGCCGGTGCTTGGTATCGTTGGGCCACTTGAATGTACTGTCCGTTAGTACATCTACGTCCAAATAATAATAATAATAAAATATATGTTAAAAATTTCATTGATCTTAATTGAATATTGTAACAAAGGAAAAAAAACAGAATAAAATTTTTAAAAAAATAAGAAAAAGATCTTTCATCACTAGGATTTCATCTTGGCTTGATTATTGCTGAAGCAAAAGTTCATACAGCTGTGCCACGGTCAGGTGCTGAACTCATTAGTTCTTGTAGTCTTTATAGACAAGAGACAGACCAGTGCCAAATAGTACATGAGACAAAGCATGAGCAGTCCACAAAGCAAAAACAAATTTAAATATGGCGGCAGGTCGAGAAGAATAAGCGAAAAAGAAACAAGAAATCGAGGGGCGGCACGAGCAAATACCCAAGAAAAATGTACTGAGCTAACAGTGAAGAAGAACTCTGGTTACCTCTCTTGGTTTACATTCTCATTGGTATTTGGTACTTCTGCACTCAAACATAACCCGTGCGTCACTTTTCAGTCCGGTTTTGTGATTTGGACGCCATTCAGGTCTTGCGTCACATCCTCTCCTAACGGAATATTGTGGGTTCTTTTGTGCTTGGTGAAGCTATATCTCTAAAATTAAGACCCGACTTTCTCATGATTTTTTAACCACTTTTTTCTACTCGATATGCCTGTCATCGTAATATTTTTTTTGTATTTTTGAATGACATTTGTTATACTTTGACTGCACTCTTTAATCAATAAAAAACCACAATTTATCATTTTACCGAATATTCCAATAAGTTAATATACAGTTGAAAAATTTCCATTAAAATGTGTGAAATAAGTCTGAACTTAAAGTCTGCTGGTTAAAAACATGGATTCATACAAAAGGTTTTCGTAAGTTTACCACATTTGTCAATAGAATTTTTCAAATTGCTTTCTTAGTGCTTACTTTTAATGATCAATTACTGTGAAAAGTTCAGCTTTCTATCTCTTATGGTTCGGAGCTACTGCTCGCGGCCCACCAGTTATGGACTTCGTCTCCATCCTTCCCTTGTTTTTTACGCGGCTTAAGACATTGTGCACAGTTTTCCTGCTAGTTGATAACATTTCTGCAATCTCAGAGGCCGATTTTCCGATGATGATTTGACTGCACTCTTTAATCAATAAACCACAATTTATCATTTTACCGAATATTCCAATAAGTTAATATACAGTTGAAAAATTTCCATTAAAATGTGTGAAATAAGTCTGAACTTAAAGTCTGCTGGTTAAAAACATGGATTCATACAAAAGGTTTTCGTAAGTTTACCACATTTGTCAATAGAATTTTTCAAATTGCTTTCTTAGTGCTTACTTTTAATGATCAATTACTGTGAAAAGTTCAGCTTTCTATCTCTTATGGTTCGGAGCTACTGCTCGCGGCCCACCAGTTATGGACTTCGTCTCCATCCTTCCCTTGTTTTTTACGCGGCTTAAGACATTGTGCACAGTTTTCCTGCTAGTTGATAACATTTCTGCAATCTCAGAGGCCGATTTTCCGATGATGAGGTTGTTATAAGCCAACTGGTTTATTTCAAAAGATAACCGCTTGCCTGGCATTTCAATAATAATTCCGATAATGGTTAAATTCTATGTTCAAATTATGAAAAGTCTCAAAAAATTGCATCACCAAGAGCTGCACATTTAAAATTGTTTTTTTTTTAAGTAACTGTAAATATGCCATTCACAACGAAAGTAAACCAAACAAGGAAGTGTGTTAACAGTTGACAGTTCAATTCAAAGATTATGTAAAGAAAGATAGGAAACAGGATACCCCTCTTTTTTAAGAGAAACGATAAACCCTGAAATAAGCTCCTGGGGAAATGAATATCGTTTTTGCTTTTCAATTCCAATGAGAATCTTAGTGTACATGGGTTCTCATTAGATCGAAGAGTGTGACGCGTCAGACGAAGATTAAACGTTGTCGTACTTCATTTTGCCGTTGTGTGGTGGCCGAAGTTGAGATTTTAAACATTCGACTTTTGTTTCTGTCTGCTTGCTATGCCTCAAATGGGAGGGTAGTATAGACTTTATATGATTTATGTGCAATTGTATGGCTAATCCTGAGATACTTAGCTATGACTTCTATCATACATATACGTGTGTATATATTGGGAGTTAGGTAGATCATTAATGACTTATTGAACAGAATTAAATTGACTAAATACTAAATTATCACTAACCATAAAATAAACGTATTTTGCATTCAAATACTTGTCCCTGTTATAAAGAAATATATTAATAATTTCAGTGACTTTAATTGAACATTTTAATAAAAAAGACGGAACAAGGCACATGCAGCAGGCTAGCTTCAGATGATTTGCCTTCGACATCAATGAGCATACAAACGCAAACATACATATGAATATGTACATACTCATTTGTCGGCAACAACAAAATTTTAAAATACAAGTAATACAAGGCTCTTGTCGAGAAATCGCAACTAGACGATACCCTGAACCCTTTACTTCCTTCCGCCTGTTACATATTTTTGCACACAAGCAATATACCCTTTTTCCCCTTTTTTAGTGGGTTCAGTCTAAAACAAGCAAATTTACTCTATTTGAAAGCAAAACAACCTGCAGCCAAACAGTTTCACATGATGAACTTAAGAAAATATTCAATTGATTTGCTAATTCTTTCTAAGGCACTCTTAGCTTACGAGAGTAAGGGAATGGATACATTGATATGTGTTCATGCTACGAAATATGAATAAGGCTTTCAGCATAAACAGACAGTGCCAAATACATACGACGCAGCATGAGCAGTCAATACACAAAGCAAAAACAAATTCATACACGGCGGCAGATAAGTATAAGCAATGAAGAAAAATAAGAATCTAACTTGAAGAAATAAAAAGGGGAAATAGGTGCTTATTCACATCTTGAATCCTTCCTATCTTGAATCATTACATTATCGTAGAGTTCAATTTAGTGCCTTTGTTAATATTTCTTATTGTTCTTTGCTAAAGCTAATGTTTTGTAAGTTTTGCTTAATAGGTTTAAGGGATAATTAATTGAATTACTTATAAAAAATAAAAATAAAATTAAAAACAACATCCAGTGTGACCCTATAGCTCTAAAGCGAAAATATCAAAATATTTCACAATGTGTAAACACTTTCTAGACAAAGTGTATGCACTTGCACAATGTGTTCTGCATGAATGCATCCAAAATGGCATTTGAGTCGCTTAATCATAAAATGTTTCTGACGAATATTAAAGATGTTTAAGAAATACATGCTTTATAATCCAGTTTTTAAGCTATCGAGATTAAACTTTGGTCATTATCTTTAATTTTGTTTTTCCAACAAAATGATATTTTTACGTGCTTGCAAATTTATTTTGATTGAAAAAGACGCAATATAGCTAATTTATTTGATTTGGCCAAAAATATCGATGCATATTTTTTTGCGTCGATGTAGTGGCAGGAGCAGAGGTCCTAAAATTTAAAATGAACGGACACATTTGGCAAGGACCAAAATTGTATGGACCTTAAGTCGAAATGCCAGCGGCGATATTTTTTTAATTTAAAACAATAGTTTGAGTACATTACGCTCAATGAGTATATAATAGAGGAGACGAAATTAGCACGCCCACTATCGATAACCTACCTCCATGCCTTGGCTCGACTAAGGCTCGTGTTAAGTTGGCTGCAGTCAGCAGCTGCTTATGTTTTGATTATTGCTTCTTTGCTTATATATCTGGGCCTGCCGCAATAATTGAATTTGTTTTTGTTTTCATTATGGACTGTTTTTTCGTATGTATTTGGCACTGTATGTTTGCTGAAAACCTAATATGTATGTATTTATGTATATATGTATCAGAGCTCATGCCAATGTATTCTCCCTACTCATGTCTTGAATGGTTTGTTTTGATTTGAGTTGTTGCTGTTTAATTCGTTTTGCATTGCATTGCTTGGGTGGCTGAAATCAAATGTTTGTACGTAAACAAAATTAAAATTTTTTTTTATTTTATTTAAGTTAACAAATGATAAGCAATCAAAATTATGGGAAACTGCTTTAAAATTGTAATAAAAAAAAACTTAATCTAGAATTTTTACAAATAACAATAATATGTGAATATTTCTTTATTATTTTTATTTTTATGTGCGTACGCACCTATTGTTTTTGTTTAATGTCTTAACGTAAGTATATTATGTTTGTATGTGTGTTGTTGTATGCACTGGTATAAATATATAAAAAAATCTGATTGGTTATCTTAAACATTTAAAACTTTTAAAGTGACGACCGTTTCTATTGAAATCTCAAGCATAAAATGACACACACATTAAAAACAAGTAAGAAGGCTCTAGTCGAGAAATCCCGACTAGACGATACCCTGATCCCTATGCTTTACGCGTACGCGGACATGGCTATATCAACTCGGCTGTTGATGCTGATCAAGAATATATATACATTATGGGTTCGGAGATGCTTCCTTCTGCATGTTACATAATTTTGCACAAAACCATTATACCCTTTTTTTCCTATTTTTAATGGGATCAGGGTATAAAAACAAGTAAGAAGGCTCTAGTCGAGAAATCTGAAAAAACTTGACGCGTCATTATGTGTATGCATGTGTGTGCGCCTAACGGGAATAGGAATAGACAAAACGAAAAAAATACAAACCACAACAACACGTGATGGTTGTCGTTGCTGGAACGCACAAGCTGCACAGTGTTATTTTAATACCCTTTATTACAATATTCAATTAATGTCAATGCAATTTTTAACATATATTTATTTAATATACGGACATTTAACGTTAGGTATATGAAAACAAAAATTGAAAAATTTAATTCGGCTTTAAGTCATCTTAAACCTGTTCAATAAGTTAATAATCTTCTACCTTATTTCCAATATATACATACGCATATATAATGGAATTCATATTTAAATATCTCACGTTTGGCCATACAATTTTACAAAGTTCATATAAAATCTATACTACCCTCCCATGTTAGGCATTAGCAAGCAGATAGAACCAAAAGTCGAAAATTGACAATCTCAACTTTGGCCACCACACACAGCAAACAGAAGTATTGGCGATCACTATTGTTCTCTCGCATCGCACACTTTGAGAGAGACATGAGAGAGAGTTGCCAAAGCAGAAGCGGTACTTTTTCCGCTTGCCCCTTTCCCACGAGCTCTCGCACGCATGGCGGTTTTCGATAACAAAAAGGGGCGGCTATTTTCCTCTCTATTACTTGAATACTTTTTGCATTACGCTATAACCAAAAAGTATTCAAGTAATAGAGAGGAAAATAGCCGCCCCTTTTTGTTATCGAAAACCGCCATGCGTGCGAGAGCTCGTGGGAAAGGGGCAAGCGGAAAAAGTACCGCTTCTGCTTTGGCAACTCTCTCTCATGTCTCTCTCAAAGTGTGCGATGCGTGAGAACAATATAGATCGCCAATACTTCTGTTTGCTGTGTGTGGTGGCCAAAGTTGAGATTGTCAATTTTCGACTTTTGGTTCTATCTGCTGGCTAATGCCTAACATGGGAGGGTAGTATAGATTTTATATGAACTTTGTAAAATTGTATGGCCAAACGTGAGATACTTAAATATGAATTCCATTATATATGCGTATGTATATATTGGAAATAAGGTAGAAGATTATTAACTTATTGAACAGGTTTAAGATGACTTAAAGCCGAATTCAATTTTTCAATTTTTGTATTCATATACCTAACCTTAAATGTCCGTATATTAAATAAATATATGTTAAAAATTGCATTGACATTAATTGAATATTGTAATAAAGGGTATTAAAATAACACTGTGTAGCTTGTGCGTTCCAGCAACGACAACCATCACGTGTTGTTGTTGTTTGTATTTTTTTCGTTTTGTCTATTCCTATTCCCGTTAGGCGCACACACATGCATATACATAATGACCTGCAGCCGTTTTTTCATTCGGCACTTCAACAAAAAGTAAATAAAATAAAAAAATAAATATATGTACATATATACTCATATACTTTTTTATTTAAAAATGAAATAAATGTATGAATACAACAAATGTGTAATGAATACATTGACAAATCATAATTTTTTATTTTCTAGAAGATTTTTTTGCAGCTACTAAATATGAAGAAAAGCTTGAATATGCAAAGTATATTATGAGAATGTATGTATGTACATATGTATGTACTTGCAAGCACTGACTGTACGCGTCAAGTTTTTTCAGATTTCTCGACTAGAGCCTTCTTACTTGTTTTTATACCCTGATCCCATTAAAAATAGGAAAAAAAGGGTATAATGGTTTTTGCAAAATTATGTAACAGGCAGAAGGAAGCATCTCCGAACCCATAATGTATATATATTCTTGATCAGCATCAACAGCCGAGTTGATATAGCCATGTCCGCCTGTGACTGTACGCGTAAAGCATAGGGATCAGGGTATCGTCTAGTCGGGATTTCTCGACTAGAGCCTTCTTACTTGTTTTTAATGTGTGTGTCATTTTATGCTTGAGATTTCAATAGAAACGGTCGTCACTTTAAAAGTTTTAAATGTTTAAGATAACCAATCAGATTTTTTTATATATTTATACCAGTGCATACAACAACACACATACAAACATAATATACTTACGTTAAGACATTAAACAAAAACAATAGGTGCGTACGCACATAAAAATAAAAATAATAAAGAAATATTCACATATTATTGTTATTTGTAAAAATTCTAGATTAAGTTTTTTTTTATTACAATTTTAAAGCAGTTTCCCATAATTTTGATTGCTTATCATTTATTAACTTAAATAAAATAAAAAAAAATTTTAAATTTGTTTACGTACAAACAATTGATTTCAGCCACCCAAGCAATGCAATGCAAAACGAATTAAACAGCAACAACTCAAATCAAAACAAACCATTCAAGATATGAGTAGGGAGAATACATTGGCATGAGCTCTGATACATATATACATAAATACATACATATTAGGTTTTCAGCAAACATACAGTGCCAAATACATACGACAAAACAGTCCATAATGAAAACAAAAACAAATTCAAATCTGGCAGGCCCAGATGTATAAGCAAAGAAGCAATAATCAAAACATAAGCAGCTGCTGACTGCAGCCAACTTAACACGAGCCTTAGTCGAGCCAAGGCATGGAGGTAGGTTATCGATAGTGGGCGTGCCAATTTCGTCTCCTCTATTATATACTCATTGGCTATAACCATTGATATATCGATGATATATCGCCGATCACCTGTTATTGCTTTGAGATTTGCCAACGATAATGTAATACCGAGATGCGAAAATAGCTACCCCTCTTTTCTTACAGTTAATATTTGCGCTCTGCCAATAAGCACCTATTTCCCCTTAGCATTTCTCCCAGTTAGATTCTTGTTTTTCTTCATTGCTTATACTTCTCGGTCTGCCGCCGTGTATGAATTTGTTTTTGTTTTGTGTCTGGACTGCTCATGCAGTGTCGTATGTATTTGGCACTGGGAAAAATGGGAAAAAGGGTATATTGTTTATGTGCGAACGTATGTAACAGGCAGAAGGAAGCTTCTTCGACCCTATAAAGTATATATATTCTTGGTCAGTATCAACCGCCGAGTCGAAAGAGCCAAGATGGTATAGGGTTCAGGATATCGTATAGTCGCGATTTTTCGACTAGAGCCTTCTTCAATGAGTATGTATATGTATGTTTGTGTTTGTATGCTCATTGGTGTCGAAGGCAAATCGTCTGCAGCTGGCCTGCTGCATGTGGGCTTGGACCGTCTTTTTGTGTTTGCATGTGACTGCGTCTAACGGGAATAGGCAAAAAGCAAAAGAACAAACAACAACAACTCGTGCCGGTTGTCGTTGCTGAAACGCACACGCTGCTCAATATGTTTTGATATCCTTTTTACAATATTCAATTAATGTCAATGCAATTATTAATAAATATTTATAAAACACGAACAAGTATTTGAATGCAAAATACGTTTATTTTATGGTTAGTGTTTATTTGGTATTAAGTCCTCTTAAATTAGTTTAATAAGTCGTTAATGATCTACCTAACTCCCAATATATACACACGTATATGTATGATAGAAGTCATAGTTAGGTATCTCACGATTAGCCATACAATTGCACATAAATCATATAAAGTCTATACTACCCTCCCATTTGAGCTGAGATTGTCAATTTTCAACTTTTGGTTTTATCTGCTTGCTAACATAACATATGTTAAAATTAACACTAACCATTAAATAAACGCATTTTGTATTCATATACCTAACCTTAAATGTCCTTATATTAAATTAATATATATGAATAGTTTGATTGAGCTTAATTGAATCAAAAAGTATGTCAACCAAGAGACGAAACCAGAGTTCCCCTCTACTGTTAATTTTGAACATTTTTCTTGGTTATTAGTACCTACCACCCCTCAATTGTTTGTTTCTTTTAAGCTTATCTTCTCGGCCTGCCGCTGTATTTGAATTTGATTTTGCTTTGTGTATGGACTGCTCATGGTTTGTCTTATGTTCTTTTGGCACTGGTCTGTTTATGCTGAAAGCCTGATACCTATTTCGAAGCATGAACACATACTGATGTAGCCTTTCCCTTATTTAAAAGGGTTCAAGACAGAATTAGCAAACCAATTGAACTTTTTTTAAGTTTATCATGTGAAATTGGTGGGCTGTTGGTTATTTTGCTTTCAGATGAAGTAAATTTGTTTGTTATATCCTGAACCCATTCAGAAAGGAAATATAGGTATAATGGTTTTGTGCAAACGTATGTAACAGGCAGAAGGAAGTTTCTCCGACCCCATAAAGTATATATATTCTAAATCAGTATCAACAGCCGAGTCGATATAGCCAAGTATAGTATAGGGTTCAGGGTATCGTCTAGTCGGGATTTCTCGACTGCAGCCTTTTTACTTGTATTTTAAAATTTTGTTGTTGCCGACCAATGAGTATTTATATGTATACTTGTGATTGTATGCTAATTGTTGTCAATGTGGCCTTGAGCCTTCTTTTTGTGTATGCATATCTGTGCGTCTAACGGGAATAAAATAAAAACAACAACAACACGTGACGGTTGTCGTTGCTGGAACGCACACGCTGCTCAATGTGTTTTAAT
This sequence comes from Scaptomyza cyrtandrae, assembly GCA_035044605.1. Classification (NCBI taxonomy): domain Eukaryota; kingdom Metazoa; phylum Arthropoda; class Insecta; order Diptera; family Drosophilidae; genus Scaptomyza; species Scaptomyza cyrtandrae. The sequence continues at coordinate 12,963 of JAWNNS010000483.1, read as the reverse complement.
ACCCTTTATTCCAATATTAAATTAATGTCAATGCAATTTTTAATGTGTATTAATTTAATATAAGGTCAATTATGGTTAGGTATTCGAATACAAAATGTGTTTATTATATGGTTAGAGTTAATTTGGTATTGATTCATTTGAAACCTGTTTAATAAGTCATTAGTCATCTACCTAATTCCCAATATATACATAAGCATATATAGTGGAAGTTATATTTAAGTATCGTACGTTTGACCATACAATTGTACGAAGTCCATACAAAGTCTGTACCACCCTCCCATGTTAGACATTAAAAAGCAGATATACCCACAAGTGGACCACCAATCACAGCAAAGTTTAGTATGGCCGATCACAAGTGAATTTTTTTATTTTTTTTTATGGGCAAATGCTGGAGAGGGTGCGTGCCGTAGGTTGCGTGCCCGAACAGCAACCCGTGTGCCGGGCTCCTCTGCTTTAACAGCAAGTATACCGGCTAAAACCCCTCACCTTGTTCCTCAATGCTTGACCCTGGGCGCTTGCCTGGGACTATTTAACACATTACTTCAGGCAAGGTCCCTCATGTGGCCCTAAAGGCCCTCTTCTTCTTACTTATTTATTTCGGACTCGAACTCACTTTGATCTCAGTCCAGGTCGGCTTTCTGAAGTCTCTCAAAACTTTCTGTGCGTATTGAGCCACACGGCCCAAATTCCTGTCTCTTCGGATCATAACGTCAACTGTGTTATCGGGCGTGATTTCATCTGTCTCCGTTTCCTGGTTTAGCGTCAGGCGCTGCCAGTTCCATTTGCGGCAACTGAAGAACGTGTACTCACCGTTGTCGCTGCATCCGGGACAGTACAGACAGTCGGGAGATACTGCCTTTCCCATTCGGTGTAGGTAGTGGCGGAAGTAACCATGTCCCGACAGAAGCTGTGTTAGGTAGTAATCTACCTCACCATGCTTTCTGTTGGTCCACGGCTCCACGTCTTTGATAAGACGCGCAGTCCATCTCCCCTACTTTCCCCTTCCCAATAATTCTGCCATGCGAAAAGTGTGTTGGCTCTGTCTTTTTCAATTTCCCCTTCCCCTGCACTTATACTCAGGAAAACCATCCGCCGCTCCTTAGCTAGGAGGTTTATTGGTGCCACACCAGCGATCACCAACACTGCAGGCTCCGATACCGTACGGTAAGCCGAAGCCACTCTCAAGCCCCCCCTTCGTTGGACCTGTGCGAGCCTCTTCCGATACATCTCTTTTCCAAGAGAATTGGCCCATATCTCAGCCCCATACAGCAGCACTGACTGAACTGCGCTCATCAGGAGTCGGCGTCTGCTGGAAGTCGGGCCCCCGACATTGGCGAAGCGCAGTCACGCCGCCTGCAGCTTTGTCTGCCGCCTGTTTTATTTGTTGGAAAAGCTCAGCTTGGTGTCTATCGTTATACCAAGGTACTTGACCGCAGGCTTCGACATCACCGTAGCCTCCCCGACTCTCACCAAGATTATCGTTGGTATCCTTTTCTTGGACAGGACTACCACTTCTGTCTTGTACAGCGCCAGTGATAGCCCATGTTCCGCCACCCAACTACTGACAGTCCTCATCACTTCGTTGAGCTTGAGCTATGCTAGTTGCAGGTCTCGTGCTGCTACCTGTGCAGCAACGTCAACCGCATACCCAACTAAGCACGTCTCCTCTGGCATCTCCCGTCTTAGAAGACCATCGTAGGTGGCATTCCAAAGGTCCGGTCCTAGGATGGATCCCTGCGCCTCCCCTGCTGTGACCTCCATTTTGCGAACGCCTTCTCTGGTCTCATAGAGGAATCCGCGCTTCGGAAGGTAGCCGTCGATTATTCGGAGTAGATATGCCGGGACACCGAAGCTGTGCTCCAGAGCCTCCATCATATCTATCCATCTCGCCGAGTTAAACGCATCCTTTACGTCGAGGGTCACAAGAAGTACCACCCGGCGCGAGAGCTGCTTATGGTCCTCTGCTCTTTCTACTGTTGCGACTACGTCAAGGACCGCGTCTCTGGTGGACCGGCCCGCCCTAAACCCGTGTGGCCTCGGTGAGAGTCCGCCAGCATTACGAATTGCTGTCGTTAATCTGACCTTGATCAGCTTCTTCCTTATCTTTCCAGCTGTATCCAGCATGCACAACGGACGGTAGGACGCTGGAGACTCCGGATCCCCCTTTCCTTTGATGATGAGCACCAACCTTGCAGTTTTTTAACGCGAGAAGAAAACTCCTTCCGCTAGGCAGGCATTGACATGCGCAGAAGCAGTCCTGGGTTCTGGTGATAGACCAGCTTAAGAGCCTCAATCGGTATCCCATCCGGACCAAGTGCCTTCTTATCCTTCATCGTGAGAACCGCTTTTTCCAGTTCTCCCTGTGTGAAAAGAGGAATTGCTTCGATCTGGCTCCATTTCCTGTGTGGTCTGATCGGGTGCTGTGGAGACAGCGCTGCAACTATGTTCTCCATTTGCACGGCTTCTTTGGCTTCAACAGATTTCATGGCCCCCAGTTTTCGAGTTTGTAACCCAGTCCCCAGGGGTCCCTTTCTATGTCTGTCACCAGCTCCCTCCAGCAGCAGGCCTTGCTCCGGTTAACGGCCTTATGCACCGCTGACTTCTCGTTCGCTTCAGCTCGGTTTCTCGCCCGTTGTGCGACACGACGGAGCCTGTGACACTTCCTGCGCAGTTCTGCTATCTCTGGTCTCCACCAGTAGACCGGCTTTTTTCCGTGGCAGGGCCTACTACGGGGCATAGAAGCCTCACAGGCAACCCTGATGATGTTCATAGTTGAAGTAGCCAAAGCTTTTGCAGCTACTTCTTTATTCTGGCCACCATCCTCCAACCTTGCAGCACCACTCGCTAATTCCCTCTCAAAAGACTCGGTCCTTAACCGTGCTGTGTTCCATTTGGCGAATGCTGTGGGTGTCACTCTCTGGTAGGGACCACCGTTGTTAACATCAACTTGCCAGTCTCGAATGAGCGGCCCGCGCTTCTCCGTTGCGATTGAGACATCGGGAATTGTTTCCCCATATTCCGGTCGCTGAAAAGTCGTCGCGTTCCGGGCGTCGAGGTATGGCATACCCCATTCCAGCGCCCTCGCGTCAAAGTCTCCGGAGACCACTTTGTATCCTGAAGCCGCAATCACCGCGTCTTCAAGGCTCTCTATCAGGCCTCTGTAGCTTTGGATCGGCTGATTCGGCGTGAGATAGCAGCTGAAAAAGGTTGTCGTCCCACACCTCACCCAGACAAACCCGTTACCTCGACCGTGAGCGGCAACAGGGGCATTCCAGGGCTCCAGCACCCAGAAGGCTGCAGTACCAAGAAGATCTGAGTACCAAGAGGAGGGCTCCCTACTCCGGTACTGCTCGCTTAACAATACGAGATCGACCCTCTTCTCCACTGACAACTGTTGAGGCAGTTCGGCTCCTATTCGTGTTTGCTTGAAGGACACTTTGTGAATTAGTTGACAAGGCAGAAGTGATACTTATTTCCCCAGGAGCTGATAATTTAAAAAATGTTAAGTTAACAGTGGAGGGGAACTCTGGCTTCGTCTCTTGGTTTACATACTTATTGAATTGGATATTGTAATAAAGGGTATTTAATCACATTGTGCTTTCCAGCAACGACAACCATCGCTTGTTGTTGTCACTTGTATTTTTGCGTTTTGGCTATTTGCGTTAGACGCAAAGACATGCATACACATAAAGACGGCCCAAGGCCACATGCAGCAGGTCAGCTGCAGAAGTTTTGTCGTCGGCAACAACGAAATTTTAAAACACAAGCAAATTTATTTAATTTGAAAGCAAAATAACCAACAGTCCACCAATTTCCTGTGGTAAAGTGAAATTTCTGGACGTAATGGTCACGATTCAGAAATATATATTTTGAATTTAGTATTGTATTGATTTTTTTTTTTTTGTCTTCGCCTTGGGGTAATTTATTAAAAACATTAACATTAACATTTTCTATTCTATTGACCTTTTTTTTACTCTTTACAACATCATGGGGTAATGGCAACTTACACAACAATATTTTGGGGTAATGATCAAAAAGTACATATTCTAAATTCTCTATTGCTCTTCACTATGGGGTAACGTCAAGTTTGACAAAAATATTTGGGGTAATGATTCAAAAAGTTTCCCGACCGCTGCCATAAACAGACCAGTGACGAGTGCCAAATAGTACATGAGACAATACACAAAGCAAAAGCGAATTCAAGTATAACGGCAGGCCCAGAAGAATAAGCGAAAAAGAAACAAGCTATTAAGTGGCGGCACGAGCTAATAACTGAAACAAATGTTCATGTTCCCCTTTTTGAGTATAAGGTTTTGTCTCATGTATTCTATACTAATTGGATTGAACCAAAAGTCGAAGTTCTGTAACAATAACAACAAGAGCAATGAAGTATGGCAACAATCAATTGTTGTCTCAACTTGTGTAATTTGCAATCAAAATAAATAATTGCTAAGGCAATTATGGCTTTTTTAAGCCACCAGCGGATTATCAACGAGGAGACAGAACAAGTTGACAAACCAAAAATTAAATTTTTTTCCCATGAGCCCTCGACAGCGTTGAACTTTTCTGTTAAGGGCGCTCTGTTTTCTTTTACTCTTACATACTCGTTGAGTCAAGCTTTTCTGTGGCGCCATCTAGTGGCTTAACGGGTGTTGTATATTTGACTGGTCTGACTGCAGGTGGCGCCACTAATAGCTACACAAATGTAAGCTATAAGAGAGGAAAACAGAGCCAGCAATTTTCACAGTAAAAGTGCTATCGATGGAACATGTTGAAGTCAATGACAATACAAGCTACAAGACTGGAAACCAGTGACCCCTCTTTTTTAACAGATACGATAAAAATCTAATCTGCGTCTTACGCATCGCGCACTTTGATCCAATAAAAAATATGTATATATTAAGATTCTCATTGGATTTGAGAAAGCAAAAGGCAATTTTATTTCCCCACGAGCTACGTTCAGAGCGTAACTTTCCGTTAAGAGGAGGAGAGCTCTATTTTCCAGTCTATATTCATTCGATAGTCATTGGAATTAGCCTGACTTTTACTTCCGCTCACGAACGCAACTTGATGATTCTGCTGGCGCCAGATTTTGAAGTTGTAAACTTTTTGTGTTTGTGCTGACTTCTTTGGTGATCAGTGATCACACACATATACGAACAATGTTTGTGACGATAGCGCCACAAACAAGTGGACACGAAGAAAATAACAAAATATATGCGTTTCATCTCCAGCTAGACGCACAAATAAATTAAAGCCAAAAAAAAAAAACACACGCTGTCTGCGCTCATACATACATACTGTGAACCCTCATTGGGATGTATGAATGTGGGCTCTGTGAATGTAACAGTTTGGCTAAAAGGGTCTAGCCACTGCTTCGTTATTCTCCGCTATTCACAATTTTCAATGGCGCCAATTCTTAAAGTCCGTCAATAAGCTGACAAAAGTTCTTTAGAATCAGCTGTTTTTTTATTTTTGCTTGTTTGACAGACTGCAACTGTAGATATTTTTCCACAGCTGAAATTAGACTGCTTCAGGTCAGCCGAACACCGCTTTCCTTTCTGTTTGACATCCACTTAATATAAAATATTTCCATTACAACACAATGTAACAAAATGTAACATTCAAAATAATTTTGTGCATGCTTGTGCTTTTGATTTGATTTTTAATCAGCTGCTAGCAATTTGACCAAAAGTATCGTTGTATTGGCAAAAACGTTTGCTCGAGTACATTAGTGGCGCGTTAAACGACTTTAAATTAAAATTTAGCATTTAACATTTTGTATGGGAAAGCCTAAATTTTCGTGAGGTCGCTAGCAACACCGCTAGCAATTCGCCGGTCTAAAATTCTAGCCGTTCCTATGCATAATTCAAAATTGAAAACAAGCAAGACCACTGCAGTTTCGCCTTGCGACTAAGTTGATATTGAAGATGGGATTGTTGATGATGACGATGATCTGTAAAGGCAGATTGAGCAGCTTGCGCGGCTGCGCCTTAATGTTTTGAAAAACATACGTACATATTTTCGATTTGGCAGGAAGAACAACGAAGTCCCAACCCGGAATATTCCAATTTCATTCATGCAAGGCATGCAATGAGTCGCAGTCGCAGACGGTCTGCCAGCTTCATTCTCAACCTCTCTGTCGCCTAGTCTATCCCTTTTACGGCATTGAATTTCCCCCTTTTTTTTGATGCTGCGCTTCGTTTTTTTTTTTTTTTGCCCGCCTCGCTCGTTGCCTGTTTTCAGCGTCGTGCTGTTAACCCTGAATGCACTTACCAAAAGGGTATGTGCTCATCGACAACAATATAACCATGTCCGTCTGTCTGTTAGTATGAACGCGGCAACCTTAGATATTATAAGAGCCAAAACTTCAGATTTGAAACATAAATTCTAGTACATATATTATTATATATATTATAGGCAGAACAAGTTTATTTCGAATACTCGATAGCTCTTTTCGATGATATCGACAATTTTGATTATAAATTGAATTTGGAAAACTAAGAAATTGTTTTAAAAAAAACAAACAACAAACAAACAAACAACAAAAAAACAGGAGATATTAAAGGTTGAAGTTTAGTTATTATGTAGTAGCGCAGTAATATGGGTTCAGGTTCAGCTGCTCTGGTTTAACGTATTAATTTCTGTTGTTGTTAGATGATCTTTTTTTTATGGTGAAGTCTGATGCCTAAAAGGTGCTTAAGCAAGGCAAAAAAAAATTTAAGTAAGTAGCTATCCACTTTTTCAGATACTTAGTTCTGCTGTCGTTTGTTGGCTGTGTTCTCTAGCTGCGTTTACAAACCGATCAGAGTTTGAATGTGCACACACCGTAAGTAATTGCTGGGATACCCGTGCAAACATTTTATGTTTTCGCCCAGAAAACCTAACCTTTTTTTGTGATTGCTATTGTTGCTCATCAAGGGGTAGTTGTTGTAATAAAGCCTTCGGGTTCAAAATGCATAGGGCTAGAAATTTTAGATGAGAAGCGTGATTTGACACAAAATATACACTTTTAATGTACTCTTAGTAGTTTGTATTTGTTTAAATTTTTTTTTTTAGATCGAAATTGGTTTATTGGGTATGTGTATATTATTAACTTTTAAGATATTTTATTTTAATTTGGCTTGTTATAAGATTGAAATTAAAGGTAAACGAGAGAGGCTCTGCTAGTCTCAATTTTTTGATTCTAGATTCTAGGGGTTGCTTTTTGAACATTGATATCAAAATCATATACTTTTTGTTACCTACTGTAAGTTCATAATTCAAAAAGGTGCAAGTTTTCTTTGTTTAGACTGATGTTATACCTGGCTCCAAATATCTCTTCAAACAGTTTATTCATCTTAGAAAATATATGTTGAGAACGGAACTTTAAATATTTTGCCCACACCTTTTTTAAGCCTTTATATAGCTACAATGTTACAGTTGGAGCCAAAAAAAAATTCAAAAGTACTAACAAGTAAGAAGGCTCTTTTCGAGAAAGCTCGCTAGGAGATACCATGAACCTTTAACATAAACCCTTCTGCGGTGTGTTTTGACCTATTCTTATAAGTTTGTACGTAATTACATAATTCGAAAAACTTAAGATTTTATTGTTTGCTATCCGCAATTTAAAAACAAATTTGTTTTGCCTATAGTTTAGGAAAACTTATGTTTCAAATGTGGAATGTCTAGCTCTACCAATATATGAAAGGACTAACGCTCATGTCTATATATCGCCTCGGATTTTAATGCTGATCCAGAGTATGTATACAACTTATACGGTCGGCGATACTTGATTCTTCTTATAACATACATTTTAACAAAACCATTATGCCCTCTTATACCCATTCTACAGGTTTAAAGTATTAAAAACGCTAATAAAACTATACTGTGTTACTTAAATATTAATGTTACATTTTTTGCGCCTATGTTACATAAAAATACGAAAGAGGGGCAAAAAAGTTATGTTACATATTATAAAAAAAGTAAATTAATTAAAAAAAAAAAAAATTTAAAGGTTAAGAGGAGTGACGGCAATTAGAATTATAAGCCAAAAGCGCACCAATTTAAAAACTCTGCTAGCCATCCGAATTCGGAGACATCGAAGAGACCAAAAAAACTTACCGAGCAAATGTAAAAGATTTTGTTGGTTTTCTAAAGAATCACGTGATTGAGTGTGTGTGAGGAAATGAGTAAAAAGTGTGTCAACAAAGCAGCATGAAAAGAATTTCAGTCACAGGCCTGCGGATTATTGTGAAAGGACAACGTCATGATCATTATAGGTTGAAAATAATAATGATATCTGATTATATACCATGTGAGTGTGTTTGTGTGTGTGTGCTGTTTGCAGGCGCGCAAACACACACAATAGAGAGCAGGCTAAATTCGTAAACCTCGGAGACCAAACGTCGCGCTGGGCTGACAACCCGTTTTTAGGTTTTAGGGTACCCGAAGGGGATGAACTTCGTTTCACCCCTTTGCACAAATAAAAAGCAGTGGCAAGGGGCGATCGCTTCAAATTTTTATTTTTTTAGAGCGCGCGTTGCAGCATCTCATTTTTTAAAAATCCGACGCGTTCTGCGATTTTAGTTGTTAAAAATGCGTGGCGAAAAGAACACCGGGCTGTCAATAAAATGAAGAAATTTGTGTAAATCACGTAAAGAATGAAACTCCAAAACGAAAATAAATAATATTACAAGATTAATAAATAAACTAAAAAAATAACTTACAAAATTTAACAATAATAATATTAACTGCTCTGTATTGTGCGCAAATTTTTCGATTTTGCGCACTTCAAACTTAAAATTCTAAAATAATAAAGAGAGCAGAATGTAAAAAGTGAGAGCAAAATCAAAATAAAATTTGACAAAAATCGCATGAGCGCAAAAAACACCTCTGGCGCATTAAAATGTTAGTTATAAATGTAAAACTTTTTTAAATAATAAAGTTAAAAAGAACTGGACAAAAGTTTACCAAAAATATAAAACCACAACAAAATCAGGCACAAGAAATTGTATTTTAAACATCATTGGCGAGGCAAAAAGCAAGAAAAAATGAATGTTATTAGCTTTGGTAAGCTTTGAGCAAAGGGAATATAAAATTTTCTTTTGCTTAAGATAAAAAAAACACATGGAAATGCACATAGCTACGTTTTAAGAAATTTAAAAATTTTTTTTAAAGATATTTACGCATGTCGAATATTTGTACAAATGTGGCAAAATGCAAAATTAATGGTTTTCGAGCTTAGCCGTTTCAATTGTTTACCAAACATAGATAGACAACTCTAACCAAATTTCAAATAACAAAATACTCTTATAAATTTTTGTATTAGTATATTAGAAAACAGTATTTACACATTTCGTTTCAGGAACATTTCACACTAAACGGATTTTTGCGCTTTTGAAATAAACAAATCTTAGTTTTGCCTCTTTTGTACATAAATACATACATATGTTCATCTGTGATTGTTTAAAATGGCTGCTTTATAAATGTAGTTATGTTTATAAAAATCTCTACTATGCAAAGTGCCTTGTTTGATTTGTAAATGCTTAACTTATTACTTCCAAATTCCAATTTTAAAATAAATTAAATTATACAAGTGTCTTTGTTGCATAAATGTTTGTATCAGATTTACATGTACATATATTTACAGTATGCCAAACAAAGGTTGCAACAAGGCGAAAAATGTTGATATATTCTCTTTAGAGATATATGGTCACCCTGGTTGTTGTTTTTTATTATTTTTTATAAGTAACTCAATCAATTATCTCTTAAACCTATTTAACAGAACTTAAAAAACATTAACATTAACAAAGAAACATTTAAAACACTAACAAAGGCACTAAATTCAACTGCCTAAGAAATCTTGCGATACTCCGTTTTTGGTGCATTTGCGTTGTAAAATTCGTATGGAATTCGTATGTACACTTACTTTTAATTAAACTAAAAATGCTTAGATCCATAAAAGTCAAAATTTTTTGCGCAGATCGGTTGCCAATGAGATGAAGAATGATTGTGGAATAATCATATCTCGCGAAAGTGGCCTAAAAAAATTTTAGGTACAAACACAAAAAAGACACGAGCTGCTCGAAAAAACCGATGACATCGACGGAGCATGTTCAGACACGTTTAACTTTTGATATGATTGACGTGGACAGCCAAATTAATATTGGGACGACGTGGTATTATGTGATGAATCCAAAATGATGCTATACTATGATGATGGCCCCAGCAGAGTGTGGCGCCAGCCGTTGAAAGCACTTGAAAACTAAAACTATTATACCGACTGTACAGCTCTAGATTAGGGGTTGGTACTTTTAATGGATTTAAGCCACATTCGCAAGATATGGTGATTCCACATTCATTCTTCATCTGTTTAATTTAAAACAACAACTAGTGTGTCCTTTATAGCTCTAAAGTGAAAATATCAAAATTTTTTCAAATCGTGACAGAACGTATGTATAGACCTATGTTAGCATTACGCGATGTTTGAGATTAGAGACAAAGGGAGCTGTAGCAAAAAATTATATTCAATTTATTGATTTGAAATTAAGCAAATACAGCGACTAAAACATTTGTGATACAAGCTAGCAGGCGCTGGATCTTAGGCTCAACTCAACTTAACATTTTGGCGTTGTTTGATAATTTTAAGAGATTAAGAATTCTAAATCTGTTGGGAGTGGATATGGACAGGGACTTCAAATGTTTTCCGTTTATGTAGGGACGTTTCTAGTAATACACTTTTTAAATTTATTAACTGTAGCTCAAAAGCTGCGGATGATATAAGCATTTCCGATTTTAAAAGTTACCAATTATATTCCAAACCAATGTTGGTGACTCTAGCTGTTAAAATGTGTGAAAAATCTGTGCTTCATTGATTAGCACATAGAGGTGTTTCGATATGTCATTGATATCTCAATCCCCCAAGTGGGCACAGCGCTTTAATCTTGACACTCATCTCTAATCTTGACACCTTACATTCACACGGACAGACAGCACGACGGAATAAAATCAATATACTATTTACCGTCGGTATCAGGGTATAAAAATATTGTCTAACAAAAAAAATATACATATTTTATCTTTTAATAATGAAGAAAAAATAATTATAAATCATTATGAATATATGTTTGGTTTTTTTTTTTAAGAAGAATAATAACGCTTTATTTTGATGGGTGCTAATTTGAAATATTCGCATTGGATCTTATACTCTGTACCCATGACATGGTAAAAAGTACTCAGTAACATTAAAACATGGATTAAATGTAAACTTTCATATAGCATACGCAGAACAGGTTTGTTTCAAATTATCGACTACTCCTTCCTTCCGTGTCTTAAAAAGTATAGACAAAATATTGAATATCAGTAAGATCGAAGTCGAAATCAGTGAAGAAACACTGCAGTTATCGGAGATTGAAGTTTTGTCATAATGCAGTATCTATACCCAAAATTCACCACGTTTTTTTGCTTTTGGTAACATTTAATCAAAAAGTATGAACTCATATATTTTAATGGTTTCGTCTATTCTCAACACCCATGTGCTTTATTATCTGCTATTTGATGATTACAATAATAAAATCAAAGTTTGAAATTGAAAAAACTTAACGTTTTTCTACCCTGAACGCATTAAACAGGTACAATGTATTTGTGATAATCTGTATGTATGTTTTGAGTCTATAAAAAAAGTGACAAAGTCGTGATTCTTTCGTATTCGCTGTAAAGTACAACAGCAACGTTATGGCCTTTCCAACATTCTTTGCTCTAAAAGGGTTATACAGCTTTAATTTGTTTTTTTAACTATAAAAATCGAGTTATTCAATGTAGACAAAATCGTTTTATTGCAATAAACCAACTGTAAAGATCTGACATTATTAAATCCTCTATGTTGAGTATATTTGGCAAAAGCTCAATGGCTGAGGCACGAGAGTTCTTAGGCTCGAAATCCGATCATAATATTTCGTATTCGGTAAGTTGTGTTTAATTAATTTTAATTTTATTTATATTAACTTAAATTACGTTTCATACATTTCTAGTAGACGCATTAAAAGTCAAGACTTTTATACTTAAGGTAAGTATAAGGTTTTAAGTCTTAAGGTATTCGAGATGTCAAAACGAAAAAGTAAATTTACCAATATTTGAGAATAATATTATTTTAGCATTGCTTATTCATACGGGGGCACTATTCTTTTATTTTTCTAGTAGTTGGTGTAATTTTTTTATTTTATTTCTGTTTTTTATACTTTGATTCCATAAAAAATGGGGAAAAAGGGTATAATGGTTTTGTGCAAAAGTATGTATCAGGCAGAAGGAAGCATCTCCGACCCCATAAAGTATATATATTCGAGTCGATATAGCCGTCCGTATATATGTCCGTCATGTCCGTCGGTCCACGCTTAATCAAGAAATAGAGACGGACATCAATCCCGACAACATAGTGAGTGCCACCCAGTCTATTGACCTTTTTTTTCTCTTCGCCATGGGTAACATGAGCTATCAGCTATATATTTTGAGTTTTCTATTGAATTGACCTTTTTTTTTTTTTTTATTAAAAAGTATATATTTTGAATTTTCTATTTTATTTTAATTGACTTTTCTTTTATTCTTCGCCGCGGGTAATGTCAACTTACACAATATTTGTGATTAAAAAGTATATATTAGAATTTTCTATTCTCTTGACCTTTTTTTTTTAGTCTTCGCCACGGGTAATATCACACTTATAAAAACATTTGCGACCTTTTCTTTGTTTTTTTTTTACTCTTCAATGCGGCCTCTTCGAAAAAAAAAAACAAATTTCGCTTTAATGGTAAAAAGTTTCCCCACCTATGCCCTAGGGCCTAGGCAGTACAAGTTTGTTTTCGATTTTTGTTAACGCTTCCAGTTTCCGATATATTCATGGAATCGATTACAACAAAAGAGGTAAGAGTTATCGAAAGCAAATCGACGCGATCATATGGACAGACGGACATACCCCTCTTTTCTTACAGT